>OY720454.1:25770312-26005312 GCA_963082715.1 Harpalus rubripes
CCAAACAGAAGAAAGAGTATATTAATAGTATAAATACATATAGTTCCATTTTACACTGATAAAATAGGGAAGAATAGGTACTTATTGTTCATATTCTTTAAATGTGGTTTATTATGAGTTTACGAGTATGTACCAAATATTGGCAAATTTGCGTCATTTCGAAAAGTCTGTGTCTAGGGACACGTTAATATGTACCTAATATGAAATGTAGGTACATGCTAAAACGTTATCACCGCTTATGACATTTGGCATTAAACGTATACTTTTATAATGTACGTTAATTCAATGGCTGAAATGGTTTAGTTCTATATAACAACAATAACCTAACTTAACTCACAAAACTCATTTTTAACACCCAGATATAACCTCATTTATTTAACGTGGACTTTTAGGTATTTTAGGCGCAATACGCCGGAGCAAGTTAAATGCATTATAAACGGTGATGAGTTTTTTTGCATGTACCTACATTTCATATAACGTACACATTAACGTGTTTAGATATTTTCTTGCGAAAAAGAAAGTCATTGTTTATAAAAACTGCAAGAAAATTTAATTTTGGGCTGTGATTATGATTAACTATCAGATCATTTTGAAAGAAATATCAGTAATTTTCGTGAATTCTTGCCCAGGGAAACCTTTATTTTAGAAGTGACACTCTTTTAAACAGGAAAGAGATACGATTAAAGACGATTTCCGTCCGAGGCTGTCCGTTGAAACTACTTCGTCGAAATATTTTGAAAAAAGTTGAAAATCTTATTAGGCACATAAATGATTAGTGTATCACCTAAGCATTTTAAATATTATTTATTAAAATCTAGGGAAAAAATGAGTGCAGCGAATGCCGAAAATGCTCACGATGCTTTAAACGTAACACCGTGTCGAATTTTCTCGACTGTTTTTGGACTTCTCCAAAGAAAACAAAGATAAAGTTTTAGACCGTTAATCATTGGAAATGAAATTTGAGTTCATCGTTGTAAGCCTGAATCAAAGCAGGAGCTTATGCAGTGACACAAAAAAGGCACACCACTACCTAAGAAGTTCAAGGTGTCGCAATCAACTGGAAAATCATGGCTACTATTTTTTGAAATACAAAGAATATTCTTCTAATTGATTGCAAAGATATGTGTCCAGTAAGTAAAAAATATTTTAATAATGCACCCAAAAAACTAAAAATTTATTATCTAAATCTAAGTGTATGCATAAAGTTTTACGAGTGGTTAATATTTGAAATAAGATGTTTTCCCATGTTGAACGCCTATGTCAAGGATTCTCGTGTTCACCTTGTATACAGGGTGTTTTTTATTCGTATATTTACGTTACGTAACAAATTGTATATTTTTTTCGTATCACATGTCAACCAGTGAAGTATGAATATGAGTTTATTAGTAAAAGGTCGTCTATTTTGCATTCTCTGCATACTCTATATCCTATAAATTTGTAAAACGTATTCATTAATACTCTGTATACCATTAAAGTTGGTGACACAGGTATCTAAACATCTAGTATAAATATGTAACAACATTCGTATTTACAATTTTGTCTATAACACATCTGTACTAAAATTGATCTTTTTGAAAATATAGTCTAGTCTTAGAATTAGAGCAACATCAGCCAACATTTCGAAGACATTTACATGTGGAAATGAAAATTAGATAACCCAAGAATAATTTACAACAAAATATAAATGGAAAGTTTAGCATGCTATTTAATAAAACCATGGTTAAAAAACTTTATGGCCGAAGGTGAAAATGGTGTCGAATGACAGTAGAAAAGTAATAATTCCATTGTCGCATGCGGTGTTTTATTTTGGGAATAAACTGTTGGCTACCGAACGCAATTAATTTACATTGCATGAACTTTTTCACAAATGACGGACGGTTGAACTATCAGTGACTTTTTGTTTTTGCTAATGATTGGGCGAATTAAAATTTGCAGTTTTATTGAAATGCGGCTGGACCGTCCGACTGAAATAATATGATATCATCCCAAGCGGGACATTTTGTTTGCCTCACAATGTATTGCGAACAGCACAATGTAACAGATAAAATAAAGGCATTTTTTGACAAAAAATACCATAGGAATATGTGTGTAATAATTTAGCAAAATGCGTCATAAACAAGAGAGGCCGTACATAATTTAGTTTTGGTGGTCATAGTTGAAATTAAAATAAAATGTTAATTTTAACTCTGAAAGAATTAATGAAAATAACATAAATTTTAATTATTTTTGTGCTCTACCAGTTCGTACTGTACGCTAATTAAAAAATATATCTATATTAACCGCAACATACAGTGTGTGCCATTCATATTCCAACTGTCATTTGTTTTTAAGTTATAGCGTCATCACAAGAAAATTTAAATGCCAATATAGATTTTAATAGTGGAATCCGATAGCGATTTTTCTTCGCTTTATAATCATGCAAATAAATTCTGAGATATCGAACTGAAAATTTAATAAAAATGATTAATCAAAATACCTAGATTTCATTTGTTTAATAATTTATAAGTACCATAATACTAATGCTAATTGTTTGAAAATTAAAAAAAAAATACCAACGAAAATTTTTGTTTTGTTATGCAATCTTATGATTTATTTGCATGATCATAAAGGGAAGAAAAAAAAGTCGGAAGGTGAGTCGCACATATTAATGTTTATTTTTAAAATCTAAAATCTACGTTTTTTAGCGTGTTTGAAAAACCGGTTGAGTTCGCAGTTTTTTTTAATATTCCATACTTTAATTCTACACTGTATATGTGGAACGTAGAGCAACAATTATAATAATTACTTGTATGAATAGGTATTTTTAATAATTAGAGGCTAAATTTCTTGACTGTAGTGTAGATCAGATTTTAACAATTATTCGAAATCCCAGTCATACAGCATTAATTTTTACAACACCGACGTTCTATTTACATTTATACTGTTATTCTGTTGTCGATTTTGAGAGCAAACAGATGTGACGGTATGTATCTTTTACAAATTTTTGTACGATATTTGTAAAACTGAATGTATAAACGAATATATTTATGTGTAGATACACGAATTTTTGTTCAAGACCGATAACGAAGTAATTCCACTTTTATAATATGTTTAATATTAACAAATTGACAATTAGTAATTATTTTTTTCTAGCGACAATCTTAACATAAATCTTATGTCTGTTAATATATTTGTTTTCTATAATAACAGTCGGACTTTGGTATTGGAGTAACATGAGCACCATATTAATACAATTTTCTGCAATTCAGATATAATATTATATAAAAAATTGTGGAGTGTTGCAAAGAATCATTCTTTCAAAGTTTATTGTGAAATAAAACCGCAAAACTTCTTTGTTTCTATTCTTTCCACTCAGAACAAATGTCCGTAAACTAAGATTTTCTTTCTTGTCTAGTGAAAAATGACAATTAAATCACAGACAAGTATAAAATTTATTATAATCCTCGGTGGTGGCTTTGTTAATATTCAGTCGTCGTATGACATAAAGACGGCTAATGCAGAGACAATGGCTGCAGTTTTCAGCCGTTGACAACTCCATCGCTGAAGTTCTCCGGCAGGAACGGAATCCTGATGAATGTACAATGCAGGAATGCAAATCCTGCAGCACATGAATTATGCACGATATTTTCACGCTTTTCAATTACTGACAGGCGCACCAAGCACCAAGAAGACATGAAATTTTTACCCAACTTCAAAGATATTAGAATAAAGAAATTATAATTTCAGCGGACAATTTTGTATTTAAATTGTAAATAAAATATTTAAACACGAAACACTATCTCATACTTCTTGGTTTTATTCTCTATACATTCATACGTCACGTCACAGACAAATAGCTCTTTGAAGAAAATAGATTTTTCCTGGGCAAATATTATCTAGCATAGCTAAAAGTTTTCCAACATTTACCTATTTCTATATAAATGTTATTTTTTCTGTGCAAATATACTACTGAAACTGTTAAGAGAATAGCGTTCAGTTTAATAAATTGTTATTTGAGGTAAAGTTAGGTTAAATGGTTTTTACCTGGGATATTTCAAACAATATATTGACCATTACAAGTATAAACATCGGTGAATATTGTAAGTTTTACTTTATAAAATAAATTTTATTCTTAATTCAGCGCTTAAAAAACCTACGTACCCTGCCCGGTATTATTCTCTTTGGATAAACTATCTGTTAATTTAACCGGAAGTTATAATAAGAATGTAGGATTATAAATTTAACACATGATGTACTCTTTACAATTTATGCAAAATTTTGTAAAATTTACTAGTTGTAAATAATAAAATGTATTTAAAAATGTTCAGTATTAAGTAATGTAATTTAGAAAAATGTATACTATTTACAGTATTTTTTTTTTAAATTCATTCCGCACTGCTCAATGCTACCGTGTTCATAATGAAACAATTTATAAATCCCAAGAAAATATGCGAATTCCATTTTAAACCAATTCCACGTATATAAATCAAATTTATAAGTGGTTAAATTTACACATCGTGTGAAACTATATGTAAAGACCAATTTTAATGTTCATTTTATACTGAATTTCTCAAAGTGTTTACTAGTAGTATAAAATTATACTCTGACCGGCACGGATAATGGGCCATTTTTAAGTAATTGTTGTGATCTCTTCGTTATTATGTACAATTATAATTTATTTTTAACTGGGGTATCTATTCAAAACATTAATTCTTATTATTAAAATATAGTTTTAGGTATCTTAGCTACGCAATGTTGACTTCTTCCATGTTCAAGTAATTCGACCGAGAATCTACACTTCCTGCGCTTATTTAATAACGTTTCGAACGTATGACAAATAAATAATAAAACAAAGGATTGAAAAAAAACGAAACTATTACACACGAAACTAATATACACATTTTATCAATTTCACTATTCCGTTACGGCATGCAAATAAATATAAATATTGAGAATAAATTACTAATATTTCTAAGTGGTAATGAGACATGAGTATCAGTATCTCTTAGTTAATACACAGCAATAATAATATTTAAATACTCAAATATAAATTTGATTCTAGCATTTTTTCTTTAAGTAATGAAGTGCCCCGTTTCCACTTCGATCAGTGTTTATTACATGTAGAACTCTAATTCCTACTACTTGTCTATAAATATTTTCTCATTAGAATTTTTCTCAGTCTATGAGAGATTTTTTGAATTCCTTATTATCTTAAACATTGTTTTTCGAAATAAGCTATCCAAATGCAACATCTTGTACAGTATATTCATCCTGTAAAACATAGTTTAAAATGTTAACTGAAAACTACATC
Organism: Harpalus rubripes; assembly: GCA_963082715.1. Taxonomy (NCBI): domain Eukaryota; kingdom Metazoa; phylum Arthropoda; class Insecta; order Coleoptera; family Carabidae; genus Harpalus; species Harpalus rubripes. Next base: position 25,775,603 of record OY720454.1, read on the forward strand.
TTCTAAGAATTATACTATGTTCACACTCAGATTTCTGTCCGTATCTATCTTCCGAACCCTCCTTTCACCTATAAATTCCCTGGCCTATCGAAGAGGGTTTGCAGGGCGTGTAAGGGGTGTTTACGATGTCTGCATCCCCTAATGCGTTTCTGCCAGTGTCCTGCTGGGTAATGGTGTGTAGCCGATGGCCAGGGTCAACGTAGCGATGGCTTCACACGATGCATAGGGCTGCAAACGTTTTTTCTTACGACAGCGAACAAAAAAGACGTAAAAAGGGTCGAGAAAACCGAGAAAGTGCTGTAATTTTGCTATAAGACGATAGAAGGCTTGTTTAGAATAAAATACATGTATAATAGGGTTTATCTTATAATTCCTAGTTAAAATTTTATTTTTTAGAAAAATAAACAATATTAAATTGGATAATTGACAGCAATGATATTTTTTTTATTTGACAGTTCATTTTGTTTCCGTTTTGTTAATTTACCTACCTGGCAGTTCAATTTAAACCGGAGATTGTAAGATTGGCCCGAATTTATTCTGGTTTATGAACTTGAAGCAGATCATTTTACTTTGCCGCAGTAACACTCTATCCATCTGAGATGTCTGGATTCCATCACAATGGCTATGAAATGATCTTTCACTAGATGATCTGTTATTATATAGGCAGTGCCAAACGTCATGAGCTGTTGCGCAGAAAGCAAAACTCTTTCTGTCTCTCCTATTACCTGACCTTTCTCTGGCTGTCTCTATTCGTGATCCGCGCATATCATAGCTCATGACATTTGGCTTCACCTCTACCTATCCTCAATGCAATTGTTTATTTTCACCTCCCGTCATACCGTAGGTAAAGGAGGTAATGTAATCGTGCCAAAAATTCGATGGTGAGTTTTCAGTAAATATGCACGAATTAGGGTCCCCACAACACGTTTTTACTATTTTTACGATAATATGTGTGTGTGTGTGTGTATGTGTGTCTGTGTGTGTGTGTGTGCGTGTGCGTGTGCGTGATGATTTTTTCGTCCACGATAAGTCTTACAAAAACTTCCGAAAATTTCTATTCTAAGCTTTGTACATTCATATAAAGAGTTGAATAGATTTTGGGTAACATTGGACGACCGGAAATGATACTTTACTCGGAGCCCAAAACAGTTTTGAATAAAAAACTATATTAAAATATAATCCAGAACTTTTCTATTTTAGTATTTCATATCAAGGGAAATAACTATTAGATTTTGGCTAAAGTTAATATACCGGAAGTGATAGTTTACAAGAAGCTCTGAACAGGTATCCGTGAAAAATATATTATGATATATTCAAAAACTTTTTAAATTCAGTATTTAAGACTTTTATATGAAAGGGAACAACATATTAGATTTTGGCTAAAATTGATAGACCGGAAGTGATACTTTACTTGAAGCTCTGAACAGATTTTCGTGAAAAATGTATTATGAGATATTCCAAAACTTTTCAAATTTGGCATTTAAAACCTTTAAATTAATAAGAAGGGCATATTAGATTTTCTCTAAAATTGATAAACTGAAAGTAATACCTTAGTTGAAGCCCTGAACCGATTTTCGTGAAGAATATATTATGATATATTCCAAAACTTGACAAATTTGGTATTTAAGACTTTTATATAAAGGGGAGCAACATATTAGATTTTGACTAAAATTGAGATATCGAAAGTGATACTTAATTTCGTGAAAAATGTATTGATTCAATCCAGAACTTTTCGGATTTTGTTTTTAATACTTTTATATTAATGAGAACAACATATTAGATTTTTTATGAGGTTGATAAACCAGAAGTAGTACTTTGCAGAAAGCTATAAACAGATTTTCTTAAAAAACATATTAAAACGTGATCCAAAACTTATCAAATTTGGTATTAAAACTAGTGTATAATTTGAAACATTATATTAGATTTCGATAATACTTATACGCTAAACCGGAAATGGTACTTAATTTGGAGCTCTTAACAGATTGTCGAGGAAAAACATAATACAATATAATCCAAAATTTCATATTACAGACATTTCTCTTTATTGGAACAATAATCGGAAATGATTCTTTACTTTAAGCTCATTGCTATTTTAAACACGGAATTGACGGGAGGTTATGTGATGGCTGCATCCAATTTTTTATCATAATCTATGACTGTCTAGACTAAAGTTCATAAAAATAGTAACTTTATAAATATTTTTTTGGCTTACATGAAGAGCTAGAATAATTGTTTCACATAATCTACATGCAGGATTTAAATATCTATAACAGTGAAGTATTTTTAGCATAAAATAATTTTGTAACGGTTGCGCAAAGTAAAATTGATTTCTCAATTTAAATGCCTATGGACCACTTTTCGATTACACCCTGTACATGTAGTTATGAATTATGAAAGTGTAACTTACATAATATAATTACTTGGTGGAAGATATAAATGTATACTGAAACATCTAATAAATAGTGTGTGACATATGACATATTTGGAGTAATGTTAACAACTAACCTATTTTTAACTTTTTTGTAATAAATTTCAAACATTGCGCAAAATCTTATAACGTACTGCAAAAACACAAACAAGTCATTTCAGATCATTCATACCATTGTTAAAAAGTTATTTGTTTAATTAGGCACTATAATAAGAGATTTACAGCAAATTCTGCCGTTTCATTACCTCGGCTTCGCCTCGGCAGTGATTCCTGTCGAAACTGTAAATCTCTGTTGAACACATTAATGTTTTGGCGATTGAATATTAATATTCACTTAGTTAATATTTTCAATATCTACCTATTTTGAAAGTTATCGCCATCAAACTATGTTGATGCGTTTGTTGAACGGTTGCTACGCGTTTGTATAGCGATTGGTATGTAATAGGCAGTAAAACTGACATTTTACGGACTGTCAAAAAAATTCACTTTTAATATCAATCAAAAAAATATTTTGAGTACTTAGGTAATTATTCTTATGAAATAAACTTTAAAAGTAAAATGGAGCATAAATTCGTCTCCTGCCAGTAACTATATAGTTATTCTAATAATTCAAAAGAGGAAATACAGTACGCAGTATAATTGTATAATATTAAATTACTCAAAAAAAATACTTATCAATATTATTTAATTCAATTAATATTTAATACTTAATTTTAATTATTGAAAATACTTGGTTTTCAGTTTCACAATTATTTTATTTTGATTACCAGTTTCGCTACATTAGCATCAGATCTCCCTTAACGTAGGTTTAATTGTAAATATATGTCTAAATTATATTAAATAAATATAAACAAAATGTAAATATGTCAATAAATTAATTTAAAAAATTACAATGTTCAAAAATATTAATATAAACAAATAAATTATCACACAAATTTTATAATGTTTCTAAAAACTTCATTAATGGTAAATTATTAAGGCTTGTCTGTTCATTTAGAATATTTTCGTTATTCTTTATTGCTTTACCAATTTCTATAGCTTCTAAAAAATCTAATCTTGGTCCTCTAGTTTCTATATGTAATATTTCGGGATTAAATCTGCTAGTATGATTTTCTTCTATTAAATGATTGGAAAATGTTGAGTCAGACTTTTTGTTTAAATATGATTTTTTTGTGTTCATTTATCCTTATATTAAAATTTCTTCCTGATTGACCTATGTACACAGCATTACATTTTTCGCTATTTAATTTATATACTCCTGATTTTGTTAGAATATTCATATATACAATAATTAAAATGAATAATAAGTTTCACCATGTAAGAGCTGACACAATTAAAGAAATTTTTAATACTTAATTTGAACATACTAATAGCAATGTTTAATGTCTTTGCATACTAAATCATAAAGAAAATGTCTGTATGAAATTGGGCTATTAATGTCGCTATTTGTAGACTTTTTCTTATCGATATTCAAATCCTCATTTCGGTGTTCCTGTAGTAAAAAATAATCTTAGGGTATTTTGTGGAACATCTGTTATCCATGTTAAAAACATATAGATAAGGATGGCACATGAAATTTTGCAGAAAATCGCTCATGGTCTATCAGCTCTCGACTGTGGCGCTTCCTTTCGGCGCCCTATAAAAACCACGCTCGGGAACGGAGTAAAAACTGCTCTGGTATCACCGCCTTGTTCAATCTCAAGTCTTATCTTTATGTAGTTTCGCTTCGCCCTCGCGAAACACCAAAAGGCTATCGCACTCATTTTCTATATTTTCAACTTTCAAACGTGGAACATGTCAGGGGAAACTATTTATTCGAAGCCCAGGACTATGTCAAACATCTTTGCACTCTTTTCGGATTAAATAAATCCCTCAAACATAAATTATTGCCCAAAGAATATGCTTTCTTCAACACTGATTTATTTATTTACGTATCTTGAACATGTATGCTTGGGAGTGTTTATTTAGTAACTGGGTGTTGTGTGTTTGATATATGTGAATATCGATAAGTTTAACATGGATAGCCAGCAAAAAATATTTCCAAAATATGGTAATGTTCTATTATAAAGCTCCTATAATAATTATTATAACTGTAGCATCATAATTCGAAAGTCAACAGTGATAAATTATTTGAACATCACTAATCGAAAGATCATTAAAAGCAGAAATTAAAAGTCATTCTTATTTCATTAAAATTAGTTACAGGTTAGTAAAAATAATCTAAAAGTTTGTAAAGAATCCAAGTTTGAGACAGAGCATAAAAACAATTTAACTTCCTAAAAAATTACAAAGCTTTATTCAAAAATAAAAAAGTGTATTACGATAAGAGTACACTTACAGCCATGGAAAATGTTAACAATGCAACAACTTTCTGGTATATAATAAATAAATTTAGATTTAAATTAGATAGAAAAAACGATATTAGGAAATATGTCAATTTATAATAGAATATTTTATAACACAGATTTGCAACTTTATAAAGGAAATAACACTTGACGAAGTAGGTACGTCATACTCTTTCTAACTGTAAATTGGGAAAAGCACCTGGATTAGATTTAATTTACAAAGCAGATGGGCACACCCAGCAATGGGTAATAAGCCGTGATAATATATTTACTTATTTTATTTATAATTTTCTTTTTTAATTTACCAAATATTTGGATATCATTTGTATCATCTTTCTTTTACAAAATTTGAAACACGGAGTCAATTCTAAATAGAACTAGTCATGATCCATAAGAAAGGTAGTAAAGAGAAACCAGCAATTATAAGAGTGTCGCACTTGCAAATAGTATTGTAAAACTTTTTACCCAAATATTATATAACCGATTGTCAACATGGGCTAAGAGAGTAGCCGCAATTCCCGCATATCAAGTAGGCTTTAGAAAAGGTCGTTCATACATAGATTATTTATTTTTGTTCAGTCGTGCAAGAACAGTTAAGACTTCCAAAAAAATAAGTCTATGTAATTTTTGTAGATTATGAAAGATCGTTTGACTCGCTTCCTCATGTCCTGCTATGGAACGAACTGCATAATTCGGGGGTAAGTGGAAAAATAGTTTATACAATACAATATGAAAGTAAGATTAAAAGATTATAAACATACAAATAATATAAATATTGAGGAAGGTGTTCCTCAAGGCGAAATTCCCTTTGTTATTTAGTCTCTTTATGAATGATATAGAGATATTTTTTCGTTATAACTGAAGAAGAGGCATAAAAATAGATAATGATAACAGGGATGGGATAACGTTAACGAAACCTTACGTTATTTCGTAACGTTATAAAAAATAATAATTCGTTACGTAACGTTAAATATAACTTTAAAAAAAATAAAGTAACGTTATATAACGCTATAATAACGGTATTTTTACTTCGTTATTATAACGTTAAAATAACTATTTTTTCTCAAATTTGTAATAAATATGTATTAAAAATTAAAATAATAAAAAATTATTGATAATGTTTTTTATACTTACCTTATTCTAGAAATTGAAAATTATCTACCTATTACAAAAAAAATTCTGATTTGTAAATAAAAAATTTGAAAAAGGAATAATTATATTTAAATAAAACAGGGTAAATATAAAGTGTCAAGTATTTTATTATAAATAATATATTATTAACAAAATGAACAAAACGTTGGTAAATTAGAAAATTATATTCTCAACGGCAAAATCTTAAATTTGTAAATATGCATAACGTTAGTGAATCGTTATTTGTTACGTTACGGTTACATAACGTTATTTTGTTACTGTTACGGTATTTAAAAAATTAATAAATGAAACGTTATTATAACGTTATCGAGTCTCGTTACGTTATGTTTTCCATCCCTGAATGATGACATTTTAATTCTACTCTACTCAGACGATTTAGTAATTTTTGCTGATTCCACAGCAGATGTTCAAAAAAGTTTAATATCTTGATAGAGTACTGCAACTCGAAAGGCCTTACTGTTAATGAAATTAAATCCGAAATAATTCGTATCCAATGAGGAGGTTGAAGTATTTTTTTATTATTTCATTCTTGGAAGTTATTTACAAAAATAAAAACTAGAAAGTTTACATTTTTACCTACATATGTATATCTAGTAACTCATGGATGAAAAACACTACACCCTAAATCAATCATTGCATCCCACTGGATTTAGTTTAACCTAATCAGTATTTTTCCGCAGGGGCGGCTCGTCCAAAAAGACTGCAGCCCTTCCAATAAAACGAAAGTTACCATTTTATTATGGCTTATAATTTTTTAGTTAAAAACAATTACTTTCTGGTTTTTCAATAAAATACTGCTCGATAGTAATTCATTTTTAAACAATTACTGTATTTTCAATAGTCGGTGTGCTGTGCGGGCTAGTATATTAAACGTCCGGGCTGGATTCAATACAGTCCGCAGCAACAGTACAATTCACACAGAGAGGGCTACCTAGTGGGGATAAAGTAGTAGTGGGGTTATGCGTGATTCTCCTACAGTTTGGGCTTTGGGCCGCTATAATTCCAGTCCGAGCTACGTTTTACAATGTATAATATTAGATCTGTTCGTTTCGCTACTTTCGTCTACGGTTTACTGCCGCCTCTATACAAAATATATGGGCGCGGCAGTAAACCGTAGATTCAAGGGTACGAAACGAACAAACCTATTAACGTTATCGTTATTATCATAGATAATTCTTGTGCGTTTTTTTATTTTTATTTAATACTATAATCATCGTAAAAATTAAGGAAGATAATAATTCTTTACATAATTGTGAAATATAAAATTTTCATAATTGGATCTTTAGGAAAATCTCTAAATTAAAAATTTAGGGTTATTTATAAAATTGGAATTCAAAAAGAAATAAATTTTTACATTCGAATATATTTATGTGTATAACTTGAGTTAGTAAGTAAATATCATTAAAGGTACGAGTATTATTTTATAATCATTGTTTTTTTTTTATTTCTGCAGCAATTATTATGAACCAACACTCCTTTTCCCCATGTTGGATTCGTTATCCTAGACATCTGGTATATTATACTCGTAATATATTGAACTGAAGCCCGTTGAAACATATTTAATGAACTATATTATAATATTTTTCAACTGTAAGATATAGTACTAAAGCTAATATAATTACCTCTTAACCTTAAAATTAAATTTAATAAAAACTAAGTACGTATTTCGAGAACTAAGCTCTCATGATCAGTAGTACAACAAGGAAAAGTTAAACAGTGTAGTCAAGATTACTCAACATGTCAACCATGCCAGAGGTTCTAACAACTCTGAAAAACAAGGGAGAGAACTGGGATTATATAGGGACGGGAGTCACAGGTGAATGATTACCTATAAACTAAGATAAATTTAGCCCAATAATAATTTGTCATTAAATTTTTAATCGTCCAATAAAATTTAACTTTGTAATAAATCGAAAAGTTTTGAATTTGGTATTTATTTATTTATTTATTTATTTAGATACAACCACCCAACAGGCTAAGCCCAAATAAAGGGTAGTAAAAACAAGAAATCTAACAAATTACTAATAAAATTTACTGATAGCATTTGAGAAATTTTTAAACTCTAATTGGAAAATGTCCACTTTTGAAAACTTAATCATGTAAACATGGCACATTCTATAGATAGATGACATCATAAGGCAATTAGTTCTAGCTGCAGGTAAATAAAAGGTGAAGGCATTTCTAGTTCGAGAACAGGGAGCATGGAAATGAAGACAGGAGAGAGAAAGGGAATCATCAATACAGCCATTGATCAATTTTGATAAGTGCAAAACTAGACCATTTTCCCTACGTTCAAAAAGGCTTTTTAAGTTGAACATAGAGAGAAGTTCATTGTACGATACAGAGTAATCGGGGTAAATGTGATAATATTTAAAGTACATGAACTTAAGGAATTTTTTTTGAACTGACTCAATGAGGTCCTGATTTACCTCATAACATGGTATCGGACCAAGATCTGCGTTTATCAAATTATTTTTTATATTTATTATTATTAAACTCTCGTATGCATCTAAATACCTATCATTATTAATATGTTTTAAAAGTTTAATATTAGAATTGTTAATTTTGTGATTATTAATGAACATATGTTGACCTTTATCGCGCGGTAGTGTTATGTATTTATTATTATTTTCTTTATTATATGGTGTTAATGTTGTAAGATAAGAAATGGATTTGCGATTTTTAAATTTATGAACTAATTTATCGATAGTTTTAACCGGGAAGCCGTTGTACTTAGCTATTTCTTTAATATAGTTTAGTTCAGTTTTAAATCGTTTTTTGTTTAAAGGAAATTCAGTTAATCTGTTTATTAAAATATTAAACGAAGCTAATTTATGCTGCCAAAAATAATTTGAGTCAGCAGTTATAAATCTGTTAGTGTTTGTGGATTTTCTGTAGATATCAAACTCTAGTTTGTTTTTGTTTCTAATAACCAGTAAGTCCAAAAATGGTAACTGTTCATTGGTTTCTTTTTCGATCGTAAATTTAATTGATGGGAAAACTGAATTTAAACTGTCTAGAAACATTTTCAAATCACAGTTATTGATATTAACTATTGCAAAAATATCATCTACATATCTAATCCAAACTCTAGGAAAATATATGTTGTTTTTCTTAAATTCAATTTCGAAATATCTCATAAATAAATTAGTTAAAAATGGCGATAAACTATTTACCATAATTGTGCCTTCATTTTGATGGTAATATTTATTATTTAATTGAAAATAATTTTGCTTCATACAAAGTTCAGTAAGTTTTAAATAGTCATTAAATTTTATTGGACGATTTAAAACTTAATGACTAATTATTATTGGACGAAATTTATCTTAGTTTATAGGTAATCATTCACCTGTGACTCCCGTCCCTATATGATCCCAGTTCTCTCCCTTGTTTTTCAGAGTTGTTAGGACCTCTGGCATGGTTGACATGTTGAGTAATCTTGACTACTCTGTTTAACTTTCCCTTGTTGTACTACTGATGATGAGAACTTAGTTCTCGAAATACGTATTTAGTTTTTATTAAATTTAATTTCAGGGTTAAGGGGTAATTATATTATTAGTTTTAGTTGTATTTAACCTTAGAGTCCAACTATTGTTAAGATATAGTAGTATGAAATATTTTTATTTATAATAACTCTTTTAGTAAGGATTAACTAACATTACATTTTTTTCGGACAATTTACATTAGGTATTTTGTTGGAATATAAACTATCTAAATTGAAAGCGATCTGTAGTTCCAGAAAATCTTAATTGGTATTCGTTAAGTAATAATAATTCTTTGAATTTTCTATAACGTATTTTGCTCTCAGAAAGTAGAATTCGCTAATATTTGGAGTCTCCATAAATTTATCAATTTTAGTGGCGTAACTACCAGTGTGCATCAAGGTGGCCTCGCAGTAATTGAGATGTTTTTAAAAAAATAAATATGTATTACTGAACTTCAAAATTGATATATGCCACAGCGTATTATTATTATACACTGACCGGCACTAAAAACGGGCCATTTTTTTTTTATAAAAAAAATGTTGTTACTTCTTTATTATTTTATAATATCGTTACATATTTTTATTATGGGTTTACAGACGACCATTTGGTATTATTAAATGAAAGATTAAAATAGCTAATAATTGTTTATATGGAAACAATAAAAATTAAGTCCACATAGGACAACAAACAATAGAAGCTACAGTTTCTGCATTCAGTGACATTTTCAACACATTGAATTGACAAATAAACAATGAAACAAGCAAATGATATAAATGAAACCAATATAAGCCTACTAATACATTTTGTTAATTTCGTGATTTCATTATGACAAGTTAAGAATAGGAATATTGGAGTTAATTAGTGATGTTTTTAGGAGTTGATGATTGATGTGAGGTCGAGGAAGTTCAGTTGACATCTATCAATAACAACATTACTGAAATTAAGTGTTATTAGAATTTTTGTTACAAAAAAAATGGCCCGTTTTTCGTGCCGGTCAGTATATATATATATATATATATATATATATATATATATATATATATATATATATATATATATATATTGTTCATACAGGTTGTTATTTAAGTAAGCAACCGATGTTAGAACTAACCCCATAGATAGTAAATCTGGCAATAATTTTTGTTTTATATAAGAACTGGAGGGTTGATTCTGTTCACATCTGCAAGTCTTAGAGATCTGTAAATCTGTAAATAATGAACAAAATTGCAACGAATCTGCCACTTTTGTGTATAATTTTACATTAATCAACAAAAATAGATATGTTTTTATCTTTTTTTTTACAGATTTACAGATCTGTAAGACTTACAGATTTGAACGGAATCGAGCCATTAAACTTACGAATTACGCCAAAATTAAAAAATCAATGTATTCTCTGGAAAAAATGTTGATTGTGAAAACTGACATAAGATTTTTGCACATGCGTACAATTTATATTCTATTTATTTGATATTCTGAAAATGCCAATTACCTTCACTAATCAAAAAATGCATTGTTTTCTACTCTTACAATTTTCTGGTTTATTTTTCATGCTGAAAGCGACTCTTTGCACTTTGCATGTACTAGTGCTGCAAAACTTTGCAACATGCTTCGGTATCCTACCAACGAATTTTACTTAGATACGCATCACAAATTCCAAAATAGACAATAAATTTCAAAATAAAAAATTTCTTTATTTCCTATTTTTTACCTTTTGCTCATGTTCCAAAGCCTACAAGAAAGAAGAAGGACAAGAAAAATAAACCTAGTCACTTTGTAAGATGCAATAGATACAATGGTTATCGTTTATGAGATGAAATGAACAATAAAATAATTCTGTCCCGTGATTTGAATTTCGTGAATTCGCAAAAATTGAAGTTAGAGAATGAAACTTCAAAAGAAGATGATAAATCATAAGATGATACTTTAAAAGAACATGATATTTCAAAAGAGGATGACAAATCAATGGAGAAACCTGATTTTATTGCACAAGTTCCTGCTTTTGAAGAGAGTTCTTGGGATTCACCAAGCCACTTGGCTTGGCTTGAAACTTCAAGCTTTTTTTATTGTTAGGCTTGGCTTGGGCTTGATGGAAACCAAGCTTAGCTTGGCTTGAAAACTTCAAACTTTAAATATTTTAGGCTTGGTTTGATTTTCAAGCTTTATCAAGCTTTTTCAAGCCTTTTCAAACTATTTCAAGCTTTTCCAAGCTTTATAAATGGTCATGCGCACAGTAGGTATATGAGTCTATTTATTTGATATTCTGAAAATGCCAATTACCTTCACTAATCAAGAGTATGCAGCCATGCATTGTTTTCTACTCCTACAACCTTCTGGTTTATTTTTCATGCTGAAAGCGACTCTTTGCACTTTGCACGTACTAGTGCTGCAAAACTTTGCAGCATGCTTCGGTATCCTAGTAACGAATTTTACTTAGATACGCATCACAAATTCCAAAATAGACAATAAATTTCAAAATAAAAAATTTCTTTATTTCCTGTTTTTTACCTTCCCTCACCTATAGGTAAGGAAGGTATTGTCTTTGGTCAAAAAAATCGGTGGTGAGTTTTTAATAAATAAGCACGTTTTAAGGTCCCTAGAATACGATTTTACTATTTTTACGAAGATGTATGTGTGTGTGTGTGTGTGTGTGTGCGTGTGTGTGTAACAAAATTTTCGTCTACGATAACTCTAATACTACAATTCCAAAAATTATAATTCTTTCGTATTCTTCTTCGTTGCATCCATATAAAGAGTTGATTTTGGTTATAATTCTAATAAAGAATATGTCATCAGAATAAGCTGTGTGTGAGAAAGGTACTTAATAAGAATGGTATTAATAGTGATTTGGATGATGAACTTTGCGAGGGATGCATCTATGGGAAGCATCATTGAGAACCTTTTTCCTTTTTTATTGTTTGGCTTGGCTTGGGCTCGATGGAAACAAACTTTGAATATTTTAGGCTTGGTTTGATTTTCAAGCTTTATCAAGCTTTTTCAAGCCTTTTCAAGCTATTTCAAGCTTTTTCAAGCCTTTCAAGCTTTATAAATGGTCATGCACACAGTAGGTATATGAGTCTTGGAACCAAGTAGTAGCTGTTCGGTATCAAGATTTTAATTTTAAATATTCGATGTGAATTAAATTAAATATATCGACATACCGATAAATCCGATATATCAATGTTTCATTGTATCGTAACGATATATAAATCACGTTTTGTTTTACATAAATTTATTGTGGTACAATTGAAAAATATCTTCTTAGGCGTAAAGATAAACAAAACAATAATATAAAATTTATGAAACTTACACCAAGTATTTTTTCTTTGTAATTATTAAAATATAAAACTATTGAAATGTATATTTTATTCATTTATTTTATTTTAGAGAGTAAACAATGAACACAAATTTATTATCTTTAATTAAATATTTACCCTTCAATTTTTGTTTCTTTTATTATGTTAGTTGACTGCATTCATTCAAGTAGGCATATGCATTAAATTAGACTTTATTGTATTTTAATAACAAGAATGAATAGTTCATAATGCTCTTTTTACTTGAAATGACCTTCCAACAAACTGTTAAAGTTTGTCATACTGTATAGTTCATATTCACCCTGTATAAATAAAAAATAACTCAAGCCTCCAAACACGTAAGAACAGTGTTCAAAAAAATACATAAATATTTGAACTGAACTTTTATACCTATTTCAAATACATCTGGAAATCATAAAATCCTACAGACGGAAATTTCCCCGAAATTTTGTTTGTTCGTGACATAAATACCCACTCGCCTCTTCTTATGAAATTTCTACTACAGAATCGTGTAAGTTAAATACATAAATATAATTAATAATGTCCAAATTCAAATAGCACAAAAGTAAATACCCTCAACGATACGGATATGTCGTTATTAACGAAATTTGTTAATAAAAGCAAATTAAAACCCCCCAGTAGAAGGTAATAAGCCGTGATTTTATATTTATTTGCTTATTTATTAATTCACATTTTTGGACCAACGAAAACTTGTATCAAGGTAATATTTAAAAGAGAATGTTCTCTTTGTTGGTACATTGTTATTGTCTATTATTCCTGTCACAGACAAGGTCCGTTTATAAGGCATACATTAGGGGTTGAGTTAAAAATAGCATTGAAAATCTTTGAATATAAATATACATATCCACAAACAGAAATTGTCTCGTTTCTATGAATCGGAAATGTCAGAATAACAAAACATTGTACAAAATGCAATAATTATCATCATTATGTAGTCTGTCACTCAATTTACTTTGCGGTGTAGAGTATATTATTTCTTATTATTTTTAATCTGCAGCAAAATTATCTATTTGTAGCATATCATCATCGACTAATAAATATTATTTGTTGAAGCTTGATGCTTGGTACTTAAAATCAAGTTAGTTAAAATTTAAATAAATATCATGTAGGTTTATTTGAAATTTAATCAGATAATTTTTATTTTTTTTTTGTTTAAAAATCAAATTAATTTCTTAAAGCTTTGAGCTTATAATAAAATAAATAAGTATATCATTACGGCTTATTACCTAATGCTGGGTGTGCCAATCTGCTTTATACACATATATCGATAATGATGAAATATTTGCCCCGTGCAGGCGCCTACCAGGCGTCACCTCGGTCGAGATCGAACCCGGTTCCCCAGATTCGCGACCTGATACTCGCAGGCACATGGCCAGGAGACCTCATCGCTTATAATTAATTCCAGTTACTTCAAAATTTAAGTATTTAATTGATTAATTTTTATACAAAATACGTTCAACTTGACAATAATAAGTATTTAAAAATATTAAATAGTTCTATATGTAATAATGATATCATATATTCTATATTAATGTAGGTAAAGGATAAAACAATAAAATTATAGTATCATTTATCATTATGTATTTAAAACTTTTTCAACATTTTATAAATTTATTTTGTATACTTGATTGTGTGCGCGAATTACGATGTACAATTAGTTGGTTCAGATTGAGAAAATGAGTGGTCTTTGCATAATAAGAATGATGAAGGGTATAGTTTCCTATTTACAAATTTTTGAAGCTTACTACACTGGCAGGTAATGAAGGCTGGTTGGGAACTCCAATTCTTAGAAGTTCGCAAAATGTGCCGAAACAATGAGAAAGTACGTTACCACCATAAAATTACGGTTTAATCGGCCTCGACAACATTTCTTAAGAAAAGCTTGACAGACGAAGACTTGGTTTGGCTTAAAAATTCGAGTTTTTTTAAATGTTAGGCTTGGTTTGGCTTGGGCTTAGTGGAACAGATACTTGGCTTTGCTTAAAAAGTGAAGCTTTTTTGAACGGTAGGCTTGGCTTGATTTTTCAAGTTTTTTCAAACCAAGCCAAGCTTTCAAGCTTCAATCCAAGCCCGTGAATCTCTAGAGAGTACGAAAGAGAACCATGTGGAAGATGATATCCATGAAGAAGATGATGTAAGAAGGAGTCAACGCATTAGTCAATGATTTAAACAATTGTCTTCTAATTTAAATAATTATGTATTAATGGATAACGGTTGTATTTCACTAAATGAAGCTTTAAAGTCGGATGAAGTGCATATATGGCGAAATGCAAAAAACAAGAAAATAATAACAAATCGATGGATTTTAAGAATTAAACGAAAGCCTAATGAAGATGTTGACTGTTATAAAGCTCGTCTGGTGGCAAGAGAATTTACACAAGAAAAAGGTATAGACTTTGAACAAACTTTTAGTCCAGTTGCGAGGTTTGATACTGTAAGTGTTCTTTTAAGTGTGACTGCTGCTGAATGTTATCACTTAACACAGTTTGATGTTCAAACAGCATTCCTTTACGGCGAACTTAGTGAATAAATGTATATGTATCTTCCTGAAGGATGTGATGATAGAACTGGAAGTGTTTGTAAATTAAATAAAAGTTTATATGGACCTAAATAATTTTCACAGTGCTAGAATCAAAGATTTATAAAATTTATTAGTCGGCTGGGTTTGAAAGTAAGTCAAGCTGTCCCTTGCTTATTTATTAAAGATTGTAATAATCGAAAACTAATGGTGGCTGTTTATGTTGATGGCATTGTTGCTGGAGATGAAAGCGAAGTTGAAGCAATTTTAAGAAAATTAAAATCAGAAAATAAAATTACTATTGGTACTTTAGAAAGTATTCTTCGCATGCAGATCAAGAAATATAAGAATGAAATTTTTCTATACCAGGAGTCTTACGTTAACAGTATCTTAGCAAAATTTAATATGAATGATGCTAACTCTGTGCCCACAGCTACTGAAATGAAGAATATAGTAGAAGATTCAATGCTTGATAAATACCACTACGTAAGAGAGAAATATTATGGCGGGATTTTCTCTCTAGAACATATATGCAGTGCAGAGCAACTGGCAGACATTTTCACAAAATGCTTGACTGCTGGACCATTTCAGATAAATAGACATTCTCTTTGAGTTATTTGTTTAAGGGGGAGTATTAAATGACGTAAGCCTATGTAGTTAGAAGTGGTTGTGTTTGAAAAACTCCGATAGATAAACCTTTAAATAAAGGTAGTATTGAGTTTTAAATAAACAAAGTTGTGTAATTGGGTAAATGAAAGTGTTTAAAATAAGAAATGAACTATAGTTTCTGAGAAATATATTTACGAAGTGTAAACTCATTAAAATAAGCCAAAACGAGTTACGACCTTGAGTGACTTTGGATAGCTAGTAGAGGTTAGCTGCTCAGTCGCGCAGAGCCGCTCGTGCGCGAATAACCAGGGGCGTAACAAAAGGGGCAAATGAATAATGGTGTCAGGAATAGAAGTGAGTCAATAGAAAAAAGGAAAAGAAAGGAAGACCCTGAGGACCTCTTTAAAGCAAATAAAATACTAGTTAGATCGCCAGTAAAGAGAGAAGATCCAAAAGAAATGGATGAACTAAAAAGAATGTGAATAATCTGACCCAGACGATAGGCGACATGCAGCGCCAGATGAACCAGCATCATAAAGAGCTGAGAACAGATATCTCTAAAAACAACGATATGATAGAAAATCAAAAGAAAGAACTGGAAGATAAAGAGAAGAGATGGAAAGAAGAAAAGGAAGAACTGAAAATGGAGATAAAGAAGGTAGAACAAACAATATTGTAATCAAGGGTTTAACAGTAGAAAATGAAAAACCAAAAGACACTGTCGCTACAATGCTAGAGAGGAAGTTACAAATACAATGTAATATAAGATCGGCTGTAATACACAAAACAAAAAATAACGACTCATTTGCGGTGGCGCAGATTGAGGATTATGAGGACAAAATCGAAATCATGAAGAAGAAAAATAAACTAAAAGGCAGCAAGATATATATCGACAATGATTACACGGCAAAAGAAAGAGAAATGCAGGCTACCATAAGAATAAAAGCAAAAGAGGAAAAAGCGAAAGGAGAAGTGATAAAGATATTCTATAACAAGCTAGCGGTGGGCCATAAACTGTTTATTTGGAACTCAGAACGAGAAGCACTCGAAGAAAAAGAGCTAACAGATGAAGAAAAATCAAAAAACTGAAAAGGGCGCAAAGAGATGGACTATATAAGTCGAACAAGCAAGGCAAAGGTTCAACGAATATGGAAACATAAATAAAGAAGAAACACAAGGTGAAAATGATAACTTGGAACGTAAGAGGAATGAATGAAGCAGATGCATGTAAAAATTTAGCAAGAGTACTAAAAAATTATGAGGCAGATATTGCAGCATTACAGGAAACTAAAATAAAAGATAATGATATTAAGGAGCTGGATAACTATATATTCTTTAACAGGGGTTGGGAAACTATATACATGGGCACAGGTTTTATGATACATAAAAAAATTAAAGAAATCCGTGATAGAATTTACACCAATATCTTAGAGACTATGTAAAATTAGAATAAGAGGCAAATTCCGCAAAATGAGTATTATTAATATACACGCACACTCAAATGAGAAAAAAGATGATGAAAAAGATGAAATATATGAAGAATTGTTAAGAGCACTACAGTCTAATCCTAAATTCGATATTAAAATAGTAATAGGTGACCTGAATGCAAAAATTGGAAATGAACAGCTTTACAAATACGTGACGGGAGGTATGAGCAAACATAAAGAATCAAATGAAAATGGAAGAAGAGTTATTGAATTTGCAATAGAACACAGATTTAAAATAATGAGCACACATTTTCAAAGAAAAGATATTTATAAAGTAACATGGATATGCCCGAGTGGCGAGGTACATAATCAAATTGATCATGTCCTAATCGAAAAAGACCATACCAAAATGATAACAAATGTACGAACACGAAGAGGGGCAGACGTAAATTCGGACCATTTCATGGTGGAAATTAGAATGGTTCAAGAATTTACGCAACGGAGACATATAAAGCATAATAAATGCAAGAAAATTAATGTAAGAGCCCTGCAAGTTGAAGAAGAGAAAAAGAAGTACAAGGATAAAGTGGAAAAAAGTTTAAAAAACATGAATAATTTAACAAATATAAATGACAAATGGAATGAAATAGAAGACATAATAAAAACAGCAGCTGAGGAGTTAAAATATAGGGAAAAATTGTAAAACATGACTGGTTCGACGAAGAATGTGAAAAAGCTTTAGACAAAAGAAACAAAACAAGAGCTCAACTATTGCAAAACGAGAATCCTCAAAACAGAAACAATTTTATAATAGAGAAAAACCGAGCAAAAGCAATATGTAGAAAGAAGAAAAGAAAAATTATGGAAAGTAAGCTGAAATCTACAGAAGAAAATTGTAAAAATAAAGAAATAAAGAACTTTTATCAAGATATAAAGAAAGAAAAAGAAGATTATAAAGCAAGATTGATTTATATTAAGGATAAAGAAGGACAGTTAGTAACAGGAGAAGAGAAAATGAATAGATGCATGGAATATTTTGAGGAGACTCTGAACGGGGAGACAATAACAGAAAATCACCAACAAGAATTAAGGACAGATCTGGACGAACAAGAAGAACAAAGAAATGATTACAGTACCCCGCAGTTGGAAGAGGTAATCAATATAATACACAATATAAAGAACGGAAAGAGCCTAGGAGAAAATGGAATATCAATTGAACTGATCAAAGTGGGGGGAGAAAAACTAATACAAGAAGTATATGATTTAATAAAGAATGTGTGGGAACAGGAATAAATGCGTGAAGGGTGAACGCATTCTCTAATTCATCCCATTCACAAAAAAGGAGACAAAACAGCTTGCGAGAATTACAGAGGTATAGCATTACTCGATACGGTGTACAAAATATTAGCAATATTACTATGCAATCGGTTGAAAGAAAAGGCAGAAAACATTTTGGGAGACTACCAAGCTGGATTCAGGAGAAATAGATCGACAAGTAACCAAATTCATTCTCTAAAACAGCTAATGGAAAACAGTTACGAACAAAACTTGGCTGTACACTGTCTTTTCATAGACTTTAAGCAAGCTTATGATACAATTATTCAACACAAATTATACAATGTCCTTCAATATTTTAACATCTCAGAGAAGCTACTAAAATTGATTAAAATGACGCATATGAACGCAACATGTAAAGTATCAGTGGACGGTGCAATATCGAACAGTTTTAGAGTAAATAAAGGCCTAAGACAAGGCGACCCTCTGTTACCATTATTGCTCAATTTGGTATTAGAATGGATAATTAGGGAATGCGGTTTACATACAAAACGATCAATATACCATCACAGACATCAAATATTAGCCTATGCAGATGACATTGCAATAATAACTAGAAATAAAAGAGAAGTAGAACTTGTAGTCAAAAAGATCATCACTAAAACTGAAGATGTTAGATTAAGAGTGAATGAAAGGAAAACTAAATACATGGTTTTGAGAAGAGGTCACCTAGAGGAAAGAAAATATCTGACAATTAGGACAGAGGAAGGAACGACGCTTAATTTTGAAGAGGTTGAAAGGTTTATATATTTGGGGGTTACCGTATCAAATAATGGTAAAGAAGATGAAGAGGTGTTAGAGAGGCTGGCGAAGGGATCTAGAAGTGTAGGCTCTCTTTTAAAGTTGTTAAGAAATAAAAATGTATCGAGAGGGGTAAAAATGAAAGTCTACAAATCGATTATTAGACCAACAGTGATATACGGATGTGAAATGTGGACGCTAAACAAACTAAACCAAAAGAAATTAGAAATGTGGAAAAGGAAAGTTCTCAGGAAAATTTTCGGTGGTAAAAAGTTCGGGGAAATATAGGTACGAAGGACAAACGAGGAAATCATGAACTTGTTCGGTGAACCGGGTATAGTGGGAACAGTGAAAGCGCAAAGACTAAGTTGGTTCGGTCATATAGTGAGAATACCAGAGGTCAGGACAGTCAAAATAGTCACCGAGAGAGGCATAACAACAGGAAGAAACAGGGGAAGACCAAGAGAGAGGTGGAAGGATGCGATACTGAAAGACATAGAAATTTTAAAAACCAAGAACTGGAGAACAAAAGCAACGGGCCGAGTGCAATGGCGAAATATCGTCAATAAAGCCATGGGCCTTCATGGCCTGCAGTGCTATTTATATATATATATATATATATATATATATATATATATATATATATATATATATATATTAAATTACAGGTGACAGGTGTCGCTGCTCATAATAAAAATTAACAAATAATCAAGTAGTTTAGTTGTACATGTTTTTTGTTAATTAATGTAATTCAATGTCAAATATATTTTATGATGTTTTTTGTCAATCTCAATCCTTTTCTATATGGATAAATCGTCCATATTTATAAAAGTATAGTTTTGTTCTTCACGCTCGAAATACTAGCCAACAACTTATTAGCAGTTCAAAATCAAAATAGGTCATAATATTGTTCTGAAAGTGAGTAGCACACACAAATCAGCTGATTCCATGAAGGTTAAGGTCGTTCAACTCACGTGTCTGCTCGTGGCCTATAAATAAGTTTAAATTATCGTTCGTGTTCAATAATTGGACATATGCATGAATAATAAATAATAATAAAACAATTAATAAAAAAACTGCGAATATAAGTCTTAGTTTTGGTTGCCACTGGCAGCCTGTCATCATAAACATATCTCTCATTTTCATAGAAATACAAACGTACGTGGTTTTTATCTGGCGTGGCCGGCGTGGCATTATAATTTGAAACAAATGTTAGTTGGTGTACTTTAATTGTTTTGTCATTACCTGTATTTATTAAGAAATTTGAAAAAGACTTGAAAGTATTAAGAACTGGAGTTAGAGTAGATGTGTGCCTTACTTGTTAAGGACATTAAAAACTTGAAAATTTCAAAAATTATTAATTAGTATGTAAAGGTAAAATCATATGTTTTTGTCTTTTTCTTGTTTTATATTATTAACAATAATTTCAAAACTTATACTGTCTATTAATACAAAATACTTGACGTTTCCAAGAAGTCAAGCGAACAGTTTATTTAAATCTATATACTTTTGTACTTACAAAGCCTGCTTGATAACATCTATTAAAATTCCTTTGCTATTGGTACTAATGCAGGTGTATTTCTATCCTTGTACATTGTTCTACATGTACATAGTAATTGTGACACACTTTAAATTACACTAGGTATTAATGTGAACTTTTGTTTTAATATTTAGGTCACTATAACAAGTGTATTCCATTTCTGAGAATTGTGGGGATTTCTTTGTCTGACATTTGCTTTGTAGTTAATAATTTTAGTTTTACGATTCCGAGAAATACGCGCATGCTATATTGAAGTGCAGGTGGTGTGCAAACGTCTCATGAAATATGAATCGCGCGCTCATAATCAGCACAGGAGGACACATACGAATGAGCAATTTGAAAAATGATAAATTCGCCGCATTGTCACATAAATAACCAACTCGTTCGACCGCGATGTACAATTATTGTAAAAATTGGTTTCTGCTGTATTGGAAACAATAAAAAGGAATCGATTTTGTGACACTGCAAACACAGGATAGCCACATATACGCGGGGAGAAATGTTTATTCGGAAATTAATTTAGCTTCTGTGTCAAATTTTGATGGAGGCCCAGAACACTAAATTTAAAATATGTAATATAATTTTACGTATAATTAATTTCTTCTATGATCTATTTTTGGTAAAGGGGAGTAAATTTTTATCACATAAATATTTCCAAAGCATTTTTTTTAACACAATACGATACTATACAGAGTGGAACAAATTTGATTTAATGTTGGAAAGAAGTAACACCGACTTGTTGAATGATAAAATGTATTGTAATGGATTACTCGGTGGTTGCAGGGCGGAGGTTTTATACAAAGGACAAAACTCTCATTGATGTTAATTTTATTTAAAATCCAATATTTCGTGGTTATTTTACCACTTCATCAGGGAAAAAATAGTTTTAACTTGATTAAAATTTTCTAACTTCGAGAAACATCTCATATTTCCGCTAAATGCACGTTAATTTTATAAAAATACACATATTATTTTTTAAAAAACAATTATAAAGTTATTCATGTTCCATGTGCACATGGAGACCTTGTTTTTTTTTTAAAAAAAAAATAATATGTGTATTTTTATAAAATTAACATGCATTTAGCGGAAATATGAGATGTTTCTCGAAGTTAGAAAATTTTAATCAAGTTAAAACTATTTTTTCCCTGATGAAGTGGTAAAATAACCACGAAATATTGGATTTTAAATAAAATTAACATCAATGAGAGTTTTGTCCTTTGTATAAAACCTCCGCCCTGCAACCACCGAGTAATCCATTACAATACATTTTATCAAATTTGATTTAGTTATATGGCAAATATTCTTATTGTGCGTACTACAAAAAATTGATGTAAGATATCTTGGCCCAATTTTATAAAACAAATTGATTGGTCTAATAATACTTCAAAAATATTTTTTATAAGTCGAATCACGGGTAAAAAAATTTTTTGAATCAAATTATTTCCTCAGTTTTGTATATGAAAACTAAGATAAATAAATAAATAATAAATATATCATCACGGCATATTACCCATTGCTGGGTGTGCCAATCTGCTTTGTACGCAGATATCGGTAGTAATGATGACATATTTGTACCGTGCGGGCGTTTACCATGCATCACCTTACGGGCACTCATTGCTGGCATGGAGAGTGCACCACAGGGATAAATTATGTGCCGTTTAAAATTCGAAATATTGGGTGTCGGTCGGGAAATTGTTAATAAATATTTATAAAAATGATATAACAAATAAGAAAGGTTTATAAGGACCTATAACCTGTATAATTAGTTTGGAACTACGTATTGTATTTACTTTGCAAATACTACAAAAAGATATTTACCTATATCTTATTAATAGTAATTGGGTGGTATTTTTCATCTCGAAAAAATGGCATTCTTAGCGACAAAAAAAATATTATGCACGATGAACACAAAACGTGTGTAAATGAACGGCAAAATATTTATTCTAGAAGGAAAAATTGTAAGTAAGCGACAAAATAATTATTTTAACGGCAAAAAAGATAAATGAAAAACAATAGTATATTAATAACCGAGGTGAAAAGTTTCATTGTCGAGGGCGAAGATAGTGAGTTTTGAATACTATTTTATTCACAATCTGAAATAAAAAATTAATAATTGATATTTAAATAATAATAACCTAAAATTAATATACAAATGGTCTGAGATTGTTTATTTGTTACATAAACTGTCAGTTTGATATCTAATCTTAAATTTTGATTGCACATTTATTTACGCTTATTTATATTATTTACAAATTCATTCGTTTACATGAAAAAGGTAAAATATTTGTATTACATAATTTAAGCAGCTAAGCTACCAATGATGTGGATATAAATAAAAGTACCAGTTTTAATAAAATAACACATGAACTGTCAGTTTTATTTGTAACCTTAAATATTGATTACATTCCATTGATTATTTGTATTATTTACAATTTTATTCCATTTTTTGTCATATAAATTGTAAAGAAGCGTTGTTTATACATAAATACCTATCTCTGATACGTAATGATCTCTTAAAGCGGAGGCAGCTATTTTCCAACCTCTTGGAAATTGAAATTAACAATAACTAATTTCCCAACTTTTTAAAAGTCAGATATCGTCATATTACTAACCGATTGGAAATATTATATTTGTTCGATACATTTTCTAAGCATACTTTCTTTAACATAATCTAATTCATCGTGCCTGCAAAACTCGTGTCACTATAGTCGTTTTATACAGAGAATTTATTTTAACCTGCAACATGCGGTCAATCACTTCCACGGTTACACACTTCTGTCAAAAAATGTCAGCAATGTAATATTTGTCCATTTTAAAATGCAACGTCTGTACAAAATTTGTAGTTTTGTATTAACTATAAATACTAATTTCCAATAAATTATACGATTCACAAAAAAAAAATTAATGTAGCAGATCTTAACAAATTTTGGCTTACAGCATGTAATAAATGTTCAAAAAAAACATTATTCACACCGAGGCAATATCAAAGTTGGCCGTAGAAATAATTGACACCATTTGTGATGTGTTCTGGTTGTATATCCTGTGCTGCAATACTATTTATAATGTTGTATTTAAAATGTACAAATATTACATTCTTGTCATTTTTTGGCAGTAGTGAGTAAACATGGAAGTGTTGAACCATAAGTTGCATTTTAAAATAAATTTTGTGTATGTAATTTTTGTAAACATCATTGTCATATTACATAAATGGAACCGACGTAGAGAGAGAGGAATTGACGCACACCTTAGAAAAGGAAAGATAGATAAGCGGGGAAACGTCAAACAAAAACATTGTTGCGGTCTGTTGTTTTGTTTGCTGGTCTGACACTAGTGACAGTAATTAAAAGTGCAATATATGTTCTCAGAATATTAGTAAAAATAATATTCTTTTTTATATCTCTAAATAAGAATTAGTTACAAAATGAGTAATTTTGATTTAATATGAAATAGAAATAATTTTAATGTAGTTTGCTGGTAATTCAGGTTATGTTCTATCGTTCATGCTATGCATATAAGTGTGATTTCATTTATATTTCAGAATTCTTTTAAAATGGTAATGTCATGCAGTGCAAATAGATGTACAGTTCGTTGTCAAAAAGAAAAGGAGATAAAATTTCACAAGTCTTTCTTTTTCATCGTAAACTAATCTGAATGTTGTTCGAGTATATTACCGAAAGATGAAAAAGTGTGTAGAGACTGGCTTACTGCAGTTAGAAGACACAATTTCAAGCTATTCAAACATTCTGTGATATGCAGCAATCATTTCCAACCGACGGACATACCTTAAATGTGTTTCAAAATAGTTTTAAATAAATAATATTAGCTAAGTAAAAAGTACTTTTCTATATTTGTTATGTTTACAAATAATTTAATATACGAATGAAATATTTTATATTAAATCGAATATGGACTATATTTTACATTGTCATTTATTATGAATGAGATGAATATTCCTAAGCACTCTGTGTTATTTTTCATCTTATGACTTTGCCCCTAACTAGCGCTGTCCTTTTGTAGGGTGCGCGTCAATGCATATATATATATATATATATATATATATATATATATATATATACATATATATATATATATATATATATATATATATATATATATATATATATATATATATATATATACAACTTGCGCCCCAGACGAAACTGACACTTGCCGACGACAATAGGTTGCCAACAAATAGAAGAAAATAATTTGCGGCTGCTTGCATAACGGAGTTAAAAGACTTTTTAATCCACCAATCCCAGAAGGATATCTTGAGGTGTGATGATGTTATTACAAAATAAAACTAGTTACTAAGTTTTAAAAATACTACCAGTACAAAATAAAACTAATTGCTAAGATTTAAAAATACTACTAGTGAATTACAAAATTTGTTTGACACTGTAATTTTGCCACTTTAGAGTTGACTTTTCACTGTCAACAAATTTAGGTTAGCGAAGGTGTCATCCGAGATCTTCATTTATATCGTGTTGTAGCAGCTGTGTAAAATGTGTTAAACAAAAATATTACTGTCATTTGAATTCTTTGAGATTAAAACAACAAATGGTGGTAAGAATTTGCCTTTTTTATTCACCTTGTCAAATTTAATTTGACACTGACATTTTTCGAAAACTACAGCCGCCCACACATTTTACAGAAGATTTGATTTGTATAAAACCCTAGTAACGTAAAATTACGGCAAACACACGTTAAAGATGTAGGTCTCTGATTGGTCAATTTTAAGACGTCTTTTTTCGAATATCTTTTAAGCTAGATTTTTTTTTCTTCGAAATTACACATCCGAGTGCAGTTTCGTGTTTCTTCATTCGCTCTGGGGCGCGAGTTGTAAGACAGCCTATATATATATATATATATATATATATATATATATATATATATATATATATATATATATATATATATATATATAATTATATATATCAGTAAAGCAGCATCAACGTTGCGTCCATTTATATAATGGTCAAAAGATATAGATACTCTAAAACTCAGGCGTTAGGTTAGTTTATGTTAATATTAAAAAGTATCGACCGTTAAATTATTGATATGAGCATTCTTTCTTGTATGGGACGATAATTATATTTTCGAACAAATGGGCATCAAATTCGATTACAAAAAAATAATGTTCCTCTGCCAGTGAATAGCATTTCTGTCGTGCTACTTACGTCATGAACTTTTACATTTTTGTTGTGCTATATAGATGTTCTGAAAACGAGTAATAAGCTCAAATAGAATTATTCTTTGATGAATTCCGGGTCGATAATCCTAATGCAAAACCGATAAAACAAAATCAAACATCAATATGATAAACGTCAAAATTTGATAAATTATTTTTTATTTTTGTTTCAAACAAAAAACTGTTTTATGGTTGTGTTATGTATTTAAATTTAAAAAATTCTGCTTTATAAGAGTTAAAAATTTAAATTCTTGAATGAACAGGAATGATATTCCATAATTTTTTTTGAAAAATCGTTTGATGGCTTCGTGTAGCTTTACGAAGAGTCGTATAAATTTTTTACATTAGGATTATCAACTCAGAATTAATGAAAAAAATCGTTCTACCTGGAGCTTATTACCCATTTTCAGAATAGCCTGTATTTATCGTTTGATATAGTAATTTTATCGCAAACTTTCCATGTCGTGTTAATTTGTCTTTCAATATAGGTATCTACTAATTTTGTTGAGCCATTATATTCGTATCCTCAGTTGTTTAGCAACTTAAAATGATGAATATTAAGAATGGATGTAAATACGACTGAGCTCAAACAAATCATCATTTAGAATTTTAACTATTAACTGAAAGTTTTAATTTATTAAAACAACAACTATTATTCCATGCTCTGACTATATATAACTAATTTTTTCAATTTCTTTAAAATTAAACATAGATTGAGGAATTTATACCGTATAAAACTTCGTCCAATATAAGTTTTCCTTCCTCACATTCATTATTTCATCCTACGCGTATTCATTATTAGCTAATTACACTGCTATTATGCAAACAGTCATGCCTATTTGCGGGACAAGCAAATATCCGTTCCTTTCTGTGTAAAGCTGAATCCTGCTCGGTCTCTGGTACTATTCAAACACTGAATAACCTCTGGTTTCTATGAGGTCTGGACTTGCGACAAGTTTGACAGTTTTGGAGCAATGTGTTTTCAAATAACATTTATTTATTTTTAACATCATTAAATTAAGTTTACTTGGTTATTAAATAACTGAAAGTTTCTTCATTTCATCAAAAATGAATAACTAGGTTCATTTTTGATGAAATTGAAAGTATTTGGCATCAATAAATAACTAAATACAATAAATATATAATCACGGCATATTACCCATTACTGGGTGTACTAATCTGCTTTGTATACGGATATCGGTAATGATGTTGGCATATTCGTATCATGCAGGCGTCACCTCACAGGCAATTATTGCTGGCGTGCAGCAATGTGGTCACTTTAGGGCTAATATAAATTACTTTAAGAAAATTTAAAAACATATACCGGGTGTCTACTTTATTTCCCGAACATAGGAAATACTATGTTACAATTTTGAATTGGTGATATCTCTTTACCTATTAATTTCAGAAAATGAGGTAATGAATAAAAACGTTCAGAATGAAAAATTGCATCGCTGAGTACTAACTAAGTTTGTTGTCCAATTGTTTCTTATGTACAAGTTAGCAGCAAAAGAAAATACACGAATGAAGGCAATTATCAGAGTGCCATGAAAATTAAGACAATAATTTATGTTTATTGTATCTGACAGATTTGACATTTATTTTAATTTTATTATCATTAAAGAATAATAAAAAGATAATCTAGAAGTAAAAAATTAATCACAAATGCTATTAATAATAAAATCAAATGAAATGTCAAATCTGTAAGATATGTCAAAAACATCAAACATAAATTATTGTTTTATTTTTCATGGCATTCTGGTAATTACCTTGAATCGAGTATTTTTGCTTCTAACTCATACATAAGAAATAATTGAAGAACAAACTTTTTACTCATCAATATGCCTTATCATTCCGAACATTTTTCTTCATTACACTTTTTTTTCTCTAATTAATAGGTAAAGAGATATCGCCAAATTAAAATTTTAACATTGAATTTCTTATGTTCGGGACATAAAGTAGACACCCGGGATGTATGTATCATTTCATTTATCAAATTAACGATAATTTCGCTTCCGGTGTAATCCGAACTAGAATTCAGAATCTTTTCACATCAAAAAAGTAATATTTAATTTCGCCTCCGATTTGGTAATTTAAATTTGGTCTCAAAATAATAATAGGTACCGAAAATATGTATTTGTCTCTATTGAAAAAATACAGACAAATACCTATTTTCGTTACCTGTTATTATTTTGAGACCAAGTTTAAATTACCAAATCGGTGGCGAATTTAAATACCACTTGTTTGACGTGGAAAGATCCTGAAGACGCACACACAATAAAATACAATTACTCCAATTCAACAATTGATTTATTCAAAATAACGATACACCTCTTGACGGTAGCCCGTTCACTGCTCATTACTGAGGCTCAGGGACTACTTCAACACCTTGTAGTCTGTTCTGATACAAAGACTTAGGGACTACTTCAACACCTTGTAGTTTGTTCTGATACACAGACTCAGGGACTACTTCAACACCTTGTAGTTTGTTCTGATACACAGACTTAGGGACTACTTCAACACCTTGTAGTTTGTACTGATACAGACTCACGGACTACTTCAACACCTTGTAGTTTGTTCTGATACACAGACTCAGGGACTACTTCAACACCTTGTAGTTTTCTCTGATACACAGACTCAGGGCTACTTCAACCACTTGTAGTTTGATCTGTTTTATTCGCAGACAATTGTTTTGGGTAAGTCGCTCACCCATTCTGACTTACTATTTCGAGATAAACTAGTACAGTCTTCATCCATAATTACGGCTATCTTCCTGTTGTCATCTATATCTTCCCAAATAATAACATCGTAGGGTAATTGATAGGATTGATTGATCTCATATTTGGTAAACCGTACACATATTTCAGTTCCTGGCATAGATTTAGCTTTTATAAAAACATTTAACTCTATGATGGTCATTTACTCGAGATAGTCATGGTCTTGGTATCTGTGTTTATATTAAGATAAATAACCTTGGAATCAATGTTAAGAAGTCTTTTTCTGCAAATATTAGAATAACAAGATAGTAGTAAAATGGGCTCACTGGAAGTAGAAACTTTTCTATTCAAACCTGGTACTGGGAGAATATCTGAAAAATAAACGCTACAAAATTATTAAAACAAATCCTGCCGCAGTTCGGAATACAAGCCCCCAAACCAAGAACTGTAGACTAAAATGACCCACTGGTCATACATCACCGTATTTAGACCAATGATTACTCACGCATCCTTAAACAAAAGTTAAACAGAACAAAGCATAAGCGTCGTTGCGGAAGTATAACGATAGACTGTCAAGTGCCTTGATTAACTAACTGTCCAACTGCTGTACATCCCAATCTCTCTGATATGATTCGTAATATGTTTTCTCCATTTATGCGTAGCCTCTCTATTTGTACTGTTGAATATCCATTTCTTTCGTAATAAGCTTTTCTTGCTTGCCCCCATTTTGTTAGTTTGTTGTTTCCCTCTCCTTGTCTTATTACCCACCAGCAATCTTGCAGAATGAATTTTTGTTGTTTCTTATTCGTTCCTCGTATTTTACAGCTCTCTTTCCTGTTTCTACTCTAATTTTTCATGTTTTCATCTCTTCCATTACTATATACTCTGGTGTGTATCTATTCAGGCCCAGAATCCACTTTATGTACCGTACTTGCATGTCTTTTATTTGTTTATATTTTGTCCATCCGTATATTTCCGCCCGGTAGAGTAAGACACTTTTGACAACGGCTTCAAACATCATCCACCTTATTCTGAGATTTCATTGAAATGTGTATCCTAAATATCTGAATTCTTTCACTTCTGCGATACTTTTATCAGCCCATTTCTAAACTTCTTTTGTTTCTCTCTCTCCGCCTTTTTTAAATTTCATTATTTTTGATTTCTCAACGTGTAATGATAAATATTTCTTAGTCAAGTATTGTTGCAACCTTTTTATCATGGTTTTCATATATGGTGAATTTTTGTGACTATTACTATGTCGTCTGCATATACTAATAACCCTATGTTTTTTCTTCCAATGACTACGCCGCCTGTTTGTTCTTTACTAATAAATTCTTCTAAGTCTGCTTTATAAAGTGGAAATAATGTCGGGCTTAAAGGGCATCCTTGCCTTAATCCTTTTTCTATCCAAAATTCATGTGTGTATTTATTGTCTATTCTCATTACCGAAATTGTCTGTAAATGTTTTCTAAAATCGCCAGTAATTGTTTGTCTATATTCGTTTTTGGAAGAGTCTTGAAGAGAATATTTCTGCTGACATTATCAAATGCTGCTTTCATGTCTACGAAGATAACGCATAATTTTCTTTTTCTTTGAATATACATTCAATATTATTTGATTTAGTATGTAGATATTGTCTGTTGTTCTTCTTTCTTTATTTATAAATTTCATTGCTTCTGCTTCTGATTTTATAGCTTTCAACTGTTCTTCTAACTCCCTTTTCTTATTTTCCTTTTGTTTTTCAAATATCTCTTTGTATTCTTTTAATTCTTGTTTGTACTCTTTTGTTGGAATTCTGTCATCTTTCCAAAGTCGCCGTTTCTGTTTCAGACAGTCTTTATTCTATTCATTGCGGATTGACGCTCGTTTTTATTAATATATTTTTCTTATTTGTGGACTCGTTTACTTTCCTATTAATTCGTCAAGTTTCTCGTCAATGTTTCCATTTGTATAGGTTATGTTTTTCGCTTAGTTTTATATTCTTCCACGTCGTCTTTTCCCTACATTGCCTTTCGTAATACTATCTAATGTTCGGTTTCTCTTGCTATGTGATTTTTAAGTTCTACATTAAGAAGCTGGTGATCGGGTTCAACAACATTTAAAATTCTCATACTCTCTAATTTCCTCCAACTTTCCTGATTTACAATTACATAGCCAATTACTGTCTTTTCTCCTCGTTTACCCATATATGCGAAGACTCTTTCTATCTAATCTGTATTAGTTCGTTTATTATTACCAAATCGGAAATTAGTTAATAATCTCGATCTGTTACCAAATCTACCTAAATCTAGTTTAATAGTATCATGAACAACGAACTCTACTTCATCTCTCGTTTCTGAGCAAAGATACAAAGTTTTCTTTTCGTAATTGCTTACTAATGAAAGACTGAACATAGCTGCCTAAACAAACAACTGACTAAATTGCCTTTATTACAAACAGTAACCCGATTTTAAACAAAATCGTTTACAACGATATCCTGCGCTTTGCAATAAAAATCTCTTACCAGTATCAAAATACCGCTTGACTTAAATTTCATTACACATTACACACGGTTCTACTTAACCAACTGTCGTAATTACGTGCTATAGACAGCATTTCCATATCAAACTGCTTGGCCTTGCACTTATAATTCACCAACAAAACACAAACCCGCAAACACTGTTGTGGAACGCGAACGAATCCCACTTCTGATGATAATAATAATAATAATAATAATAATAATAATAATGATTTATTTTTGTCAGTAGATCATACAATGATATTTGACACGTCAAAAACATAGATACATACATATGATTACAGTTACAAACATATATAAATTTATGTCATTTAAATATTCATCGACACTATAATATGTCTTATCAATTAAAAATTGTTTTATCTTGCATTTAAATATTTTAATAGAAACAGATTCTTTTATGTTATCTGGAAGTTTATTATACAATTTGACACCAATTATTTCTGGATTATTTCGGCTGAGTGTAAGTCTATGTTTCGGTAAAACTAAATTGTTTATTTCTAGTACTATAACTATGTACCTTCTCATGACAATAATATATCTCTATTTTTACGTATGAAAAGAATTAAAGAAAAAATATACAAGCAGGGCAAAGTTAATATTTTCTCTAGTTTCTCTACATGAAATATTATAACTTAAGTTAAATAAATTACGTATAGCATTTTTTTGTAATTTGAAAGCTCGCAATGCGGAGGGAGCGTTTCTCCAAAAAATAATGCCATAACTGAGAAGAGCCTGAAATTTGGCATAATAAAACATTCTTGATATACTAATGTTGGTAATTTGTGTGAGTCTTTTTATCAAATAACAGAGAGGAGCGAGTTTACTACATTTTTTGTTTATTTCACTGTCCCAATTTAAGTTTTCGTTTATATTAAGTCCCAGAACATTTACTGTATCGATATGCGGTAAGGTCTTATTATTACATTTTATTAGCATGTTTTCTTTTCTAATTATAGTACCGAAACTGACAGCACATGATTTCTATACATTCAAAATTAAATTTAGTGTAGAAAACCATTGTGTTAATTCCGAGATCAGACATGATATCGAAGTCGCTTGATTTTGAATATTTGAAGGTGAAATTAAAATTGAAACATCGTCTGCGTAAGCAATAAATTCATGGTTACTTAACATTGATTTTAGATTATTTACGTATAAAATAAATAAAACGGGACCGAGTGTATTACCCTGGGTTATACCATGCTGTAATGTTTTATATTGTGATTTACTATTGTTGTAAACATGAGCTGCTGTCTATTTGTTAGATAACTATGTAACCATTTTTCAATTAATTTATCATGCTTTACGCAGTCGACAGCTTTAGATAGATCTAAGAAAATTCCTGTAACAAGTTTTCCAGTGTTAACATAATTGTAAATATAACTTAATAATATTGACAATGCAGTTGTACTTAAATCTTTACAAAAACCCAAATTGTTCACTTATAAGTATATTATTTTCTTTTTCAAAAGATAGTATTCCAGCCAATATTATTTTTTCATAAATATTATGAAATATAGAAACAATACTTATAGGTCTATAGTTTGTAGCTGTGTTCTTATTGCCTTTCTTATGAAGAGCTACAACTTTAATACATTTTTTTTGTGTCTGGAAATATTTCTTCTCACATTGACATGTTAATACAATGCGTTAATGGTGTAACGAAGAGTGTGGAACACTGCTTTAAGAGTATTACAGGGATTTCATCTAAACCTGTACAAGAAGAATTCTTTAAGGACACAGTACAAGCATGAACTTCGTCTTCCGTTGTAGGATGTAGAAAAATACTTTTACAATTTATGTGAACTGTACTTATGTTATCATTAGAGTTATTCATAGTATTTCCAAGTGTAGCCGGTAAATTCGTGGAATATTCATTCAATAAATTTGCTATATCTGAATCAGACTTTGCAAACACGTTACCATACCCGATCTCAGATATATGACAATTATTTTTGAAGGTGCAGTTACGATTTATTACATTCCATACATGTTTTATATTGTGAATACCATTTTCGATATTCTGGGTGTTAAAATTCTTTTTCACTTCAAGATAGAGAATACAACACGCACACACAATAAAATACAATTACTCCAATTCAACAATTGATTTATTCAAAATGACGATACACCCCTTGACTGTATCCCGTTCACTGCTCAAACAATACTGAGTAGTGCTGCGGCAACGTGTCTGGTTTTAAACAGTGCTTACATCACAATCAGACTCTAATTAGCTAGGAAGCTATTAGTTACTATTTGATCATAACATTATTAATTATCATAGAATGTTGCATAATCAATTCCGGCGTTTCTACTTTATTCTGTTACATATATATATATATATATATATATATATATATATATATATATATATATATATATATATATAAATATATATATATATATATATATATATATATATATATATATATATATATATAAGTTAGATCACCCATTCCCACAGGAACTGCTGATCTCACCACGTCCCAAACCTCATATTACCTTATCTTTAATTTCTCATGAAATGTAGTATAAAACTCTTGTTCCGACCTTATGTCGAGTTCAGTTGTAGTAAAGAGACTGTAGTGTTACTTTGAATTATATTCTGAATAAATAATATTTTCTTGTTGTAAACTTATAAATAATTTTTTTTAATAAACGTCAATAACGTTTACTTAACTGGCGCATCCAAAAATCGGTAAAAAAATCGTGTTTCGTTTCTACGATTAATTGGGAATCCCGAACTTCAACAAGAATCGTCGCCGAGACTCCACGAGTGAACATCGTGAAGAAGAGGTCTCCTGCCTTGCCCTGCCGAATACAGAGCTGCAGAAGTCGACACCAGTCCACAAAAACGTCGAAGACGAACCCATGGACATCCGACGATAATCCTGTAAGTGTTCTATATGTCCCTCAGCGATATCAGTCAACCAAATTCAGATACAGAGTCAGACACAAATTCAGTTGCTTCCTACAATTCACTTACCGATCCTATAGATAATATTTTAACAGAATTAAATAATTTAAATATTAACGATACAATGACTACTCCAACTACTCCAAGGGTAGAAAAAGCATACCTTGATATGATCCCCGATTTTTACGGAGATCCAAAACTACTCCCCAGATTAATAGAAATTTGTGAAAAGTTACTGAGTGTATTTTTTAATAAAAGAGAATTAAATGACTTTCAGAATGAATATCTGATGTCAACCATTTTAGCCAAAATTAAGGGTGACGCGGCCATTCAGTTAGCTGGTTCCATATTAACTGGGTGGGATTGTATAAAACAAGCTCTTATCAATTCATATTCGGATAAAAGAGACTGTTATACCTTAGCTATCGAATTAGCCGAGCTTAAACAAGGTAACGAATCCCCGTTTGAATACTACAATAAAGTTCAAGAACTTTTAAACTTACAAATATCCTATGTAACTCTTAACAATGAAGCTGCCGAAGCAGTTATATTAGGCAACTACTTTAAGAAATATGCACTCCGCGTATTATTGCGTGGTCTGAAAGACCCGCTGGGTACGCTTATGCGTACGAAAAATCCGGCAGACATGAACTCTGCACTAGGAATGCTAACAAACGATTTTCAAATAGAGAGTTGTTTGCGCACACATAAAACCCATACTAACACTTCACAGAAACCGAAACAATATACTCATCAAAACACACATAATAGATATCCACAACCACAACCACAAATAAGACAATCGTATGCTCCACCAGTATACAGACCTGATTTGCAACCTAGATATCATCAAAAAACAATCAACCAAACTCAAATCACAAAACAAAACGTTTTTAGGCCTAACGGCAACCAAAATTTCCCTAAACCTGTTCCTATGAGTGTTAGCACTCGACAATCTACCAATTTAGTTAGACCAGGCCCATCAGGCTACAACAATCGCCCGCAACAATTCATACCCAGACAGTATTCTAACACCCAGCCACTCAACTTCGTGTTTGAAGAACTTCATAACACAGAAGTAAATGACGACGAGACATACTATGACGGTAACAATGTAATAATATTTGAAAACGAACCCGATGAAGAAACCTTCGCGTACGAAACAGAACAAGCAACAAATAATTTTTTAGAATTACCAGCCTCGGAGACCAACTCGAATTAATGTCTTTAACTCATAATAATAGCGAGCTACCATTCATTATTTATCCTGAAAATAACTTAAAAGTTCTTATCGATACCGGTAGCACACGCTCATTCATAAATCCGGAAATCGCTCAAAAGTACTACAATGAAAACATTCAACAAGATCCTTTTAAAATCACTACAGCACATGGCACGTCTACAGAAAATTTTAGTTTAATTTTACCATGTTCCAAATTAAATTAAAAGGTCAGAAATTATGCTTAAATATCATCTTTTCGATTTTCACACTCAATTCGACATATTGCTAGGACTTGATAATTTGAAAACACTAGAAGCGATCATTGACTTAACTAACGATAAAATTATAACACCGGCAGGCGAGATAAGAATTCACTATCATCAGCTAAAGCCGCGTCCACACTACGTAAAAGTAAAACCCAACTCTGAAAAATTTATAAAGTTTTATTCAAGCTGTATTGAAAATGGAGAAGTATTCATCCCGGAATTAAAATTAAAAAATCTCATAATACCTGAGGGTATTGCAAAAATTAATAATCATTACTTTCATTACCCCGTAATTAATCGTAATGAATCGGAAGAAATTATAAATACAATAAATAACGACATAATAGTTGAACCATTAGATCATTTCGAAATTAATAACATAAATTTTGACGAAAATAACCCAAAAATTCCCTTTGATATATCACAAATTAGAACAGATCATATGAATTCAGAAGAGAAATTGGCAATTTCGAAACTAATTAAAGAATACGAAAATATTTTTCACACGGAAGACAAACCCCTATCATTCACTAATGAAATCAAACACAACATACGGACTAAAGACGAATTACCCATATACACAAAGACCTATAGATACCCAGAAGTTCATAGACAAGAAGTATCAGACCAAATTGACAAAATGTTGGAACAAAAAATTATTAGGCCCTCGCATTCACCGTGGTCTTCACCCGTGTGGATCGTCCCTAAGAAATTAGATGCGTCCGGGAAGAAAAAATGGCGGATGGTCATTGACTACCGCAAACTCAATGAGAAAACCATTGACGACAAGTATCCCATCCCGAATATAAATTCATTATTAGATAAACTCGGGAAATGTCAATATTTCACCACCTTAGATTTGGCTTCTGGCTTTCACCAAATCGAGATGAGCAAAGAGGACATACAAAAAACCGCGTTTTCAACAGAAAACGGGCATTACGAATTTTTACGAATGCCATTTGGCTTAAAAAACGCACCTGCTACCTTCCAACGCGTCATGGATAATGTATTAAGAAATTTAATAAATAAAATCTGTTTAGTCTATTTAGACGACGTGATTATCTTCAGTACCAGCCTGCAAGAACATATTGAAAGTTTACGCGCTGTATTTGATAGACTTAAGTCAGCAAATTTAAAAATTCAGATCGACAAATCAGAATTTTTACAAAGAGAAGTGGCATATTTAGGTCATGTGGTTACCCCCGAAGGCGTAAAGCCTAACCCCAATAAAATTTTGGCAATTAAAAACTACCCTATTCCCAAAACAACCACGGAAATAAAAGGCTTCCTGGGTTTGTTAGGCTACTATAGAAAATTTATTAATAACCTGGCGGAAATTACTAAACCTTTCACCAAATGTCTCAAAAAAGGAGCCAAAATAAATATTAAAAATCCTGAATACGTTGCATGTTTCAATACATGTAAAAACCTTCTCATTAACGAACCAGTTCTCCAATATCCCGATTTCACTAAACCATTTAACCTAACGACAGATGCTAGCAACTATGCTATCGGCGCTATACTATCCCAAGGATCAATCGGCTCAGATTTACCTATTTCATACGCAAGTAGAACGCTTAACGATACAGAACAAAATTATTCAACCACAGAAAAAGAACTACTTGCTATTGTTTGGGCAACTAAATATTTCAGGCATTACCTATTCGGCAGAAAATTCAAAATTTTTACGGACCATAAACCGTTACAATGGTTATTCTCTCTTAAGGAACCAAATTCTAAATTAGTGCGCTGGCGCTTAAAACTGGAAGAATATGATTATGAAATCATTTATAAAAAAGGTAAATTAAATACGAACGCTGATGCATTAAGTCGTAACCCACCATGCACAGAGAACACTATCCAGAATCCCTCAAAATTTGTAACCAAACCAATTTGGAGTGAATATCAAAATTATTTAGACAACAAAGACATTATCGATAATAAATGTAAAATCCTCGAAGTAGAAGGAAACTTATTCAGTGCATCCACTAAAGAAAGTCTGGCACACTGTGTTAGTAAAGACTTGAAAATGTCAGCCGGCATAGCTAAAGATTTCAAAGAAAAATTTCAAAATTTAGACCTCTTACGACAACAAAATCCTAAATAACACAATTTGGTATATTTGAAAGATAAACACAGATTTATAATTTACTTGATAAACAAAGAATGTTATGCAGATAAACCCACGCACAAAGATATGTTTTATACATTACTAAAATTAAAATCATTCTGTCTAAAGAATAATATAAGAATATTAAACATCCCCAAAATTGGATGCGGTAAAGATTTATTGCAATGGAATGATGTAAAATCAATGTTAAAATTCATTTTCCAAAATACAAATATTACTATCACTGTTTACAAATTGCCCGCTGATCACACACCCTATCTTGAAATGAATGCTAACGAAACAAATGAGACAAACCCTGATTCATTTTTTAAATATATGGACGACTTTAATAAACAATTCGAAAACAACAATCAAAGGGACAGCGAATCTCTTGTCGTTGAACCTGACGGAGATAAGACACGAAACGACGATAACGAACGAGACGACTCTAATGCAACAATACATTCAAACCCTGAGCATCCTATATCTGGCATACCTATTATCGAGAGTCCTGTAAACATAGGTAAAAATCAACTCATATTTTCGGAAGTCCTACATTCACCTATTAAACCTAAAATGTCTACATTGCACAATGATAAAATGAGACTCCAAATTCAAATTTCTAAAGACAATTTCGACAACGATATAATTAATTTTATCAAGGAATATATAACACCCAAAGTAAAATATCACCTGTATTTCGAGAACCCAATTTATGAGAAATTTAGCGTAACTCTGCAAAAATATTTCAAAAATTCCGAGATTAACTTTGTTAAATGCACTAATAAATTAATATATTTAGAAAACAAAATTGATATATCTGAAACGATAAAAAACTACCACGAGGGTAAAACTAATCACAGGGGTATTCAAGAAACCTTTAACCAAATCAAGAAAATATATTATTGGCCCAATCAAATTAAAGATGTTAGCGACTATATAAACCAGTGCGAAATTTGTTTAAAATCAAAATATGAACGAAACCCAATAAAAACTAAATATAATATTACTCCAACCCCTAGTAAATCCTTTGAAACAATTCACGTAGACACATTAAGCTTAGAAAATTGCAAATTCCTAACTATTATCGATGCATTCTCTAAATACGCTCAAGCTTACTTAGTCGAGTCGACAAATGCAATCGAAATATGTAACAAATTAACTAGATTTTTCTCACATCATGGCATTCCTAAATTAGTCATATCAGATAACGGGTTAGAATTTAAAAACAATGTTTTAAGAGAACTATTTATAATACACAAAATCGAAATTCATTTTATTAGCTCACAGCATCCAAATTCATATGGAGTCGTAGAACGCTTCCATTCAACGCTTATTGAACATATTCGGCTATTTAATCTACAAGATAACTTCAAAAATGAAACAATAGAAAATAAAGTGAACTATGCAATACTAGCATATAATAATACAAATCATAGTTCGACCGGTGTTAAACCAATTGAAGTAATAAATGGACATTTCGAAACAAATTCACCTTTAGATGTTGAGCTCGAAAAACAAATCACACAAGACTATGTTCAAAATCATCGCGAAAAAACTAAAGCAGCTTATAAAAACATTAATGCCAAATTACAAAGTAATAAAATTAACTTGATGGAGAAACTAAATGAAACACGCGAAGATTTGCCACAGATTCCAGAAACAGTATATGTGCAAAATAAACAAAAAGTTAACAAAACAAAAAATGCAAAATTCAAAAAAGAAAACATAAAAAGTATTAATCAAAATTTAAAAACCGCTAAAATCCATACAAACCCCAAAGACAATAAAAAACAATCAAAAATCCATTTGTCAAATCTTAAAAGACCTCGAAAAATTAATAAAACCGCTAACAAAAATTTCAATCTTCCAGGTCCCTCTTGCTCGCATACGCCCACGGACTAAAAATTAAAAACATTACGCAAAACACTGGACTTTTAACACTCGACCTAGGACCAGCAAAGGTACAAAAAACGACTCATACTTTCCTACACTTCTATGACCTGCAACCAATCCTTAATCAATACAATAACTTAAAAACACAACATAATCTTCTCAAAAAAACTATTCATGTAAATAATAATAGCTTAGAAGATTCCACTAATCATGAAAGAATAATTACCTATATGCAAAACATGATAGACGATAAGTTTAGCCATTTAATTATTAATTACGAAAAGCCTCGACGTAAGAGAGGATTAATAGATGGATTAGGCTCTATAGTAAAGGCAATAACTGGAAATTTAGACGCAGAAGACGAGAAACGGTATAACAAAATTTTAAGACATCTGGAACAAAATCAACATAAATTAAATGATCAAGTTAAAAATCAATACTCCGTCAATCGTCTGTTGATAGAACAATTTAATAAAACTATTGACACAATAAAACGGAATGAACAAGAGCTAAAATCAAAAATTGAGCAGTTACTACACATAGTTATTGATGGAACTCAGCATTTAAACAAATTAGCCATTCACGACATCTATAACCAACTAAATACCTTATTTAGCATGATTTTTAGTATATTACAGGATGTAGAAAATTCTCTAACTTTTTGCAAACTACATGTAATGCACTCTAGTATTATAAAAATTAAAGATCTCTATTTGGAACTGAACAATATTTATAAATTCTACGGCAACGAGTTTCCCCTAGAACCTATCTTCGACAATATGTTAAAATTTGAAAATTTAATTAAAGTCAATTGTAAACTAAATTCAAACAAAATTATCTACTTCCTAGATATCCCAATAAATTACAATATAGACTTCCAATTATTCCGTCTTCTTTCCATACCCACAAAATATCAAACTGAATTTGTGACTATTATACCAAATAAAAATTATTTCTTAAAAACTCTTCATGGCCATATCAAATCGCTGAATGACGTATGCACAAAAGGAAACATCTCCCAGTGTCCAAATAAAATCGAAGATGTACACGAAGAAGCCTGCGAGAAAAACATTATATTACACAATAAAAATTGTGAATATACGAAA
Organism: Harpalus rubripes; assembly: GCA_963082715.1. Classification (NCBI taxonomy): domain Eukaryota; kingdom Metazoa; phylum Arthropoda; class Insecta; order Coleoptera; family Carabidae; genus Harpalus; species Harpalus rubripes. The sequence continues at coordinate 25,816,461 of OY720454.1, forward strand.
TTAAATCTGAAGGAAAACCACATCGAAATTATAGAGGAAATTAATCAATTCCTGGCCGTCCTACCACATCCAGAAACAATCCATGCATCGTGTGAACAAATTAACCAAGTCAAGACTCTACAAGGAATATACCTTATAAAAGAAGATCAGTGTAAATTAAAGTTCAGAAATCAAATCTTAAAATTCAAAGACAGTACATTCGGGAAACCAGTCATTCTAGAAGACTTCCAAATACAACTTAACGCAAGCCAAATTCCAAAAATGAGCATCGACATCAACAACATTCAAGATTTGAAGATACCCATAAACAAATTTGACAACATTGAAGAGAATTACAACGTAGAAAACACAAACAACGCGATAATAATATTATATGTCATACCAATAATTATTAGTATTATTATTTTCACAGTCTTCGCAAAGAAAAGATTTCTTCAAAGGAAGATCCGTCCATCCCGGAACCAGAATATAGAACTCCAACCAAGGGCTCCATGCCCCGACCAACAGCAACCTCAGCTGATCCTCACCGAGGGTGCCCATTTCTTAGGAGGGAGGAGTTAGATCACCCATTCCCACAGGAACTGCTGATCTCACCACGTCCCAAACCTCATATTACCTTATCTTTAAGTTCTCATGAAATGTAGTATAAAACTCTTGTTCCGACCTTATGTCGAGTTCAGTTGTAGTAGAGAGACTGTAGTGTTACTTTGAATTATATTCTGAATAAATAATATTTTCTTGTTGTAAACTTATAAATAATTTTTTTTAATAAACGTCAATAACGTTTACTTAACTTATATATATATATATATATATATATATATATATATATATATATATATATATATATATATATATATATATATATATGTGTAAGAGAATGAAGTCTACAAGCCGGGTCTGAATATTCCCCTCTTACGTCTTTCCATGCTATTTTTCATTGGCAGCGTGTTACGTTTTGCTTTGGGGTCATCCGGCTTATACGAAATGAAAAGCCTTACCATATGATGAAAACAATAAAATAAAATTATAAAACAAATTAATTTCTATTTTCGTTTATTAACAAACAAATATAAAACACTAAATATACCTACGTTGCAATTCTATGTAAGTTATACTAATTAAGATTACAATACAATGTATTGTTAAACTTTTATGTATAAAATTAGAGTGAAAAGTTTGCATATCGTATGACAATAATCGATTTAAATTATATTATACAAAAATTTGAGAAATAATATTTAAATCATATAGATATAAGATAAAAATATTTGACTTGAGGATAAATAAAATTTGAACTGAACATAACGTTAAATTGTAAATTTGAAGTGAAAAGGTAAACATAATTTTTATTTGTGAAAGCCGTTTAATGTGTGAAATTAGATTTTAATGTTTCTTTTTCTATTCTGTTATGCCTCTGTTATATACGGTGTTCATAAAACCTATTTAATTTGGTTCCATTTCTTGCTTCCAAAAAATTTCATTCCGAAAAATCTTTTCGAACTTGATTCCTAATGGTATCCAAACCACAAGCAAGCAGTAGTTGCGTTTGGTTATATGTAGCTTTATGTTGTTTATTTACAAGAAAATTTTCTTTTTCTATTATCCAAAATTTATTTTTTTTACTTATAATACATTCTTCTTATTATTAAATTAAATTATAATTGTTTTTGTTGCTGCATGTATCAACTTAATAAATTAATAATTAATTTAATAAAAATGACACAAAAAATTGAGTATATTTGTCCCTGATCCCTCTAGTTAGAAGTCTTTTTATTACAGCAAAAAAATATTAATTGCCAGGGTCAACATAATCACATGACTGTTCGTGTCGTAACAAAAGTACTAACCTCACAAAAAATAGATTATATTTGTTTACCTATTACATAAGTATATGTTTTTACTCTAATTCAGGCATAGGCTGCAAGTAATTAAGTTACCTATATTGATTATATGATTATATCGATTCAGTATTTTTAAATATTTTTCATTGCAACAAATACTCGATACAAAACTAGCAAATTTAAAATTTGTACAAGACAGCTCTTGGCAAAATCATTCAAGTGATGTTAAACAAGGTAAATAATATTACTTAGCAAGCATGTCTTCAAAGGTATGTTTACATTCAGATACATGTATGAGAATTTATGTGAGATACTTGTCAAATAAACAAATCGTGAAACATCACCTCATACAGGGGCTCATACATTATGCTTAAACTGTACAATTACCTTATACATTTTGAGTGATCAAGAAATAGCATAAACTTTGACCTGTATGAGCTCATTACCACGTTTTTTTCATCATATAAATGTTGGTTGTAGGTAATGCAAATTATGTTTCGATAAATTTTTAATATGTGACCATAATGCATGGAATTCAATATATGACTGATGAAATATAAAAATTAACCATTATACTCATAGCTTCGCATTATAATAATAAAAATTAAACATTATTTCGTAATAATATTGCATTGATTATTTTGGGGAAGGATATGGTGACGTCAGCATGGCCTCAGTTTCTCGGTATGGCCATGGTAACATGGTGAAGAACACAGTTGAATATCACACACAATTTGAATATCTAACTTCAAAAATTAACTCAAATTAAAGTGTAAATATTCGTATAAACAAAGTGTACTCTCTTAACTTGTATATGAAATTGTTTACTAGTGTAAACGCAACCACTTTTTTCTAATTTTTCAACATGCATTATGACATTTACGAGCTTATACAGGGTGTCCCATAACTTCAGGTACATATTAGAAGGGCATAAGTTCTTGATGTCCTGATTACGGAACAAAAAGAATTTTTACAAAATTCCTATAATTAAGGGTAGTTCACTTAAGAAGAACATTTTTTGTACCCCTGAATACTATAATATTTGGAATAGTGAAATTAGTTATAACTATTACATAAAATAATTTAACAATGAAATTAATTTATGCAATTACGTAGAGCTTTGTGACACCAATTAAGTTTGGGAGATGTGTATGTAATGAAAAAAAATCAAATTATTTACTTTATTTTTACAAAAACTGTTCAAAATTATTTCCATTAACAGCTAAACATAATGCAGCACGTTGAATTAAAGAAATTGAACAAGCCCGATGAATTGCATCTTATGTAATTCTTTCAGCACAATTTTCAACTCGTTGACGTAATTCTTCAAGGGTTTCAGGTGCCTCTTGATTATCATAGACGAGGGATTTAAAATTACCCCACAAATAAAAATCTAATGGATTGAAATCCGGGGATCTAGGTGGCCAAGACGCGGGACCTCCTCGACCAATCCACCTGTCCTCAAATACTTTGTCAAGATGATGTCTGACATTTCTAGCAAAATGTGGCGGCGCACCGGCATGCATAAACCATGCATTTTGACGTACATTAAGAGGAATATCTTCTAATAATTCAGGCAAATTATTCAGCAAAAATTGTAAATAATCATTCCCAGACATTCTGTTAGGAAGTATGTATGTTCCCAGTCACGATCCGTTTACCATCCCAGCCCAAACATTTAGTGAAAATCTGTGCTGAAAATGACTCCTGACAGCAGCATGTGGATTTTCTTCGGCCCAGTAGTGACAGTTATGAATACATATTATGTATACCATCACGAGTAAATATCGCTTCGTCGGAAAATATTACTTTTAACGTAAAATTGCCATCCTGAGCATGTTGGTTTAGAAGCCATTCACAAAACCTTACTCGAGAGTAATGATCGGGTTCAATTAACACATGGACCCGTTGAAAATGATAAGGATGTAAATTATCATTCCTTAAAATTCTCCAAATTGTCATTCGTGGTACACCTGGTAGTTGACGAGATATTCTCCTTATGCTGATTGTTGGGTCATTGCGTACCAAATCTAAGACAGCATTTTCAACATTTACTGGTCTCCGATGAGCCCCGCCGTCTTTTCCCCGATTAGGTTGCAAAGAACCTGTGTCGCGAAGGAGTTGAGTAAGGCTTACAAATATGCGAGAAATCGGATGCCGTCGTCCTGGGAAACGTTCAGCGTAATAACGCTGATCTAATCTACAGTTTTGCCCTGCTTCGCCATACATTAGCAACATATCCACTAACTCACTGTTACTGTAACCATTCATATTTGTAACAATAATCAGAAGAGCAATATCAAAACTGCTATAAGAAACACAATTTATGTGGCCGGCTACTAGAAACCTAATGAAATGATTGCATTATGCAAACATTTCTTATTAATTAGATATAATGGTATCATTGTGTTCGCTTAATTTTTGGCATCTTCATGATATTTCTGGTTTAGTGAACTAATTTATCTGGGGTGAGTTATCTTCATTTTTCTTATATATTTGGTTCATCTTGAAGGCGTGGTCATTTGTTTTGTTTTTACTTGTTCTTTGCGGCGCTGGTTCATTCACCGAAACATATGTTTATTTCATACTGGGTGTTTTCTTAACTATTATATACAGGGCGTTTGTCTTTCTTTTTTGCATAGTTTGGTTTTTTCGTTACTTTTCAATATGGTAAAGTGCAATTGTTGTCAGAAAGATACTGAAGACCACAGAACCGTTACGTGTACTGTTTGTCGAAATAATAATTATAACATGCAGTGTGCTGATCTATCAACTTCTGAAGTTAGACGAATTCACACCACAAAATCAGGAATCAAGTGGAATTGTCCTTCTTGCAGGGATTTAGGAAATGATATTGATAGTTTGAAATCAATTATTTTACAATTACAAAATGAGGTAGCTGAACTAAAGAATATAAAATCACATATAGACCACTCTGATCAGCAACTAGCATCTTTATCGGAAAACATAATAAGTGAAATAGCTGAGCGCGAAAAACGCTCGCGCAACATAATAGTATTTAACTTTAATGAAGACATGACCCTCCCTAAACAACTCGATCGAGACATTGCATTATCTAAAGAGCTTCTCACCGGTATTGGCACAGATTTGCAACCTGTCAAAATTTCTCGTATCGGTCGATTTGACTCTACTTCCGCACGTTGTCGACCACTCAGAATTCAACTTTCATCATCTGATGAAGTTATTAAAATTATGAAAAACATTCATAAAATCAAATCACTTGACAAGTTGAAAAATTTATCTATTTCTCGGGACCGGACATCCATGCAAATTAAATACTATAAAACAATTAAAGCTGAACTTGAACAACGTATAGCTAATGGTGAAGTAAATCTAACCATTAAATATATTAATGGATTGCCCAAAATTGTTCATTCGGAAAACTAATTTTGCCCAACAGTTCATTTAATATTACATGTTATTATCAAAATGTTTTAATTCTAAGTGTAGTATGTTCTATATTAATTGTTGTTCTGTCTCGTTCGATATTATTGTTTTGTCTGAAACCTGGGTTACGAATTCGGTTTATAATGTGGAGTTATTTCCTCCCAATTATAATATATTAAGAAATGATAGAGAGTATAACATTGTAGGTCGAACTAGAGGAGGTGGTGTTCTCATGGCATTGGCCAATCATATATCTTCTAATTCTTATGATGTATCAGCTCTAAAAAAATCAAATCCATTGATAGATATTATTGCCTGCAATTGTAAAATTGGAGACAATACTTTTATAGTATGTGCGATTTATATTCCACCGGATGTAACTATAACTGATTATGTTAATTATATAGATGAACTAGAACTTTTGTTTTTAAATAAATCTGTTATACTTATTGGTGATTTCAACACACCAAATTATAGTAACTCAATTAATAATTGTACAAAATCCTCAAATCTCCATCAAATGTGTAGTGTTCTAGATCTCACACAGTACAATGTAGTAAATAATAAGTACGGTAATAAGTTAGACCTTATTTTATCAAATCTAAACAATTCAATTAATGTATGTAAAGCAGAATTTATTTTAGTTCCTGAAGATGATTACCATCCAGCTCTGTCATTAACAATTGAATCAACACCTTATGCTCAACCAAAGTTCTCCCCGTCAAATGCACTTTTTTATAATTTTCGTAAAGCAGATTATATTAATTTATATAATACAATTTCTACACTTGACTGGTCTTCCATATATTCTTATGGTAACGTTCATGAAGCTTTAGCTAACTTCTACTCTTTATTGTATGCTACTTTTGATAAACACGTACCTAAACATAAAAATATCAATTCCAATTATCCACCTTGGTTTACTTCCGAGATAAAATATAATATCGCTACCAAAGAATACTATAAAAAAAAATGGATAAAATCTAAAAACCATAATTTTTATTTAGAATTTAAACGTCTTAGATTAATGATAAAAAATCAAATCAAAAATGCTTATGATAAATATGTTCACTCTGTTGAAGAAAACATCAAAGCTAATCCCTCGGACTTGTGGAAATTTGTTCACCTAAAAAAAGGAAATTCTCGTATTCCTGGCAAATTACATGATGATCAAAATGAATATGAATCTTCCCAAGATATAGTCAATGCGCTTGCTGCTCACTTCTCTGAATTCTACTCGAGTAATACTCCTACATTACCCCCAAACAAGACATGTACAAATAACTCTACCTTCAACCTTCAGTTAGTTACTGAAGATGAACTTCGTGCCATTATGTCCACCTTATCAAATAAATTTACGTCTGGTGAGGATCAAATCCCGAGTTTTATAGTCAAAGATGTTAGATTCGCCCTTGCTGTACCACTTACATTTATAATAAATCTTGCTATAAAAACCGGAACTTTTCCTAATAAATGGAAGAAGACACGTATAACACCTGTGTTCAAAAAAGGAGACAAGTCACATATAAAAAACTATCGGCCCATATCCATTTTAAACAACCTTAGCAAAGTTTTTGAATTGATACTATTTAAATCAATTTATAGTAACACTAGGTCTGTAATATCAAATATCAAACATGGTTTTATGGCACGTATGTCCACCACTACAAACCTTGCCTCATTTTCTCAATTCGTTTCGGAGGTAATGGATGATCGTGGCCAAGTTGATGCCATATACACTGATATGTCCCGGGCTTTTGATTCTATTGATCATGAAATTCTTTTGAATAAATTAGATTCTTTCGGAGCAGGTTCATCAGTAATCAAACTAATTAGTTCCTATCTACAGGAACGTATTTGCTACGTTTATTACAATGGATTTAGTTTTTTTGAATTTCCAGCCATTTCTGGTGTACCACAAGGCTTCAACCTTGGCCCGTTGCTATTTATTATCTTCATAAATGATCTAATTCAATCATTCACCTGTCCTGTCTTGGAATATGCGGATGATATCATACTATTTAATCGTATTTGTACTCCCGACGATACCTTACATCTACAAGCTAACATTGATATATTTGTTCAGTGGTGTGAAAGAAATAAACTTGAATTAAATATTAATAAATGTTGCTCGGTTGCTTTTACCTTGAAGATCAATGTTATTAATTTTAATTATTCAATACTTGGAACTCTCATTGAAAAAAGGACTACTGTCAGAGATCTTGGTATTATGTTTAGTCATAATTTTAGTTTTCTTGAGCATATACTTGATGTATGTAACTCTGCATGCAGAACTCTTGGCTTCTTAATGCGCTTAGCAAAAATGTTTAATAATCCTTCGGTACTCAAACCACTCTACTTTGCTTTCGTAATGAGTAAATTTGATTACGCTAGTTTAATTTGGTATCCTTTTATGCCTATCAGTCAATGGCTCTTGATCGTGTACATGGAAATTTTTTAAAATTTATGTCATTCAAGCAAGATGGTGTGTATCCGGAAAGAGGATCAAAATAGCTTAATTGAACGTCATTGTATACCATCTTTATTGGACAGAAGAGAAGCATCCAGTTCTAGGTTTTTGTGGATGCTAATACACAATAAAATTGATGCACCATATTTACTTTCCTGCATCCCCTTCCAGATTCCTAGGTTTGATTCCAGATATTCGAGGACATTCTACCTGGCCAAAACCCGTACGAATATTCTTCAACGCTCACCAGTACATATCATGTGCCGTAATGCTGAAGTATAGTATGAAGACATTTTTCACGTGTAACACTGCCGAAAGAATGTATTCTACTATAAATTTTGCTATATATATTCAGTTTTGTATTTAATCGTATTGCTCAAGGATGGCTCTATATTCATATTTATATATTTATTTAATTATGTAATTCATATATTTATTTACTTATATTTGTTCTTTGTCCTGTAATTGGTTTTCTTGTAAACTGTTGGGCAATAAATTTATTATTATTATTTATTATTATTATTATTATTATTAATATTATTGTTATAATACAACGTAATATAGAATATTAAAACTACCTATTCAACCAGTGTCCCAAAACCTCAAAAACTATTTCTTTTTGTTCCGTAATCAGGACATTTAGAACTATATGCTCTTCTAATATGTACCTGAAGTTATGGGACACCCTGTATAAAATTTGTTTCATCGCACTTGTATCTCAAACAAATTCTCATACATGTATCTAAATGTAAACATAAGTGACACCAGATTTCTCAATAACGTTATATTTCATATTTCATTCATAACATAACAAATTTTAAGTTTTGACATTTCTTTCGCCTAACATTTAATCGCAGACGTTTATTGTTCCCTCGCCGATAATGTTTTTTGTCACTATTAGTATTATCTATTTGTATGGATGTACAATAAAAATACAATACAAAGAAAAATATAAAATAAAAGGTTTTAGTCTTGAAAAAGACTGATTTTATAGCAACAATTTATTGCAAAAGCACTGCAAAGTGCAAACGAAATACTAAACAGAAAAATACAAAATGAAAACCGTAGAAAACAATCAACGTAAATAGTTTATAATAGACAGCAACAAGTGACTAAGAAGTGACAATCTTGTCTATAGCTGAAATATGCCCAACACGCACGCCTGTGGAACGAGCTTACTCAAATACACACAATTTATGTGGCGTCGCTGCTGTACAGCGTATAAATGTAATGAAAACACCAAAATTATCATTTTGTAGAAAACGTTTACTAGGTGTATTTGTATTAATTTTTGTTCAAAATTTTAGAAAAAGTTTTATGAAAGTAGGAAATAAGTTTCCTATTGCTTATTTTTTAAAAATTAGGTATAATACACCGAAAAATTGAGTATGAAAATACATTTATTTAAAGACAAATTACTAATTTTAGGACTTTTTTTAAAAAAATGATTCATTAAAAAACAAATTTATTGTTTTTAAATACGGTAAAATAAAAAAGATTTAAGTAAAATGTAAGATAAATATACAGGGCGTTTTTTCCTTATACCTGTTCTTGCGTATTTCACATATGGGTACCCTGCGCTCTTAATAGCTTCCTTGTTAATTAGAGTCTGATTGAGATATAAGGACTGTTTGAAACCAGACGCGTTGCCGTAGCACTATTCAGTATTTTTTGAACAGTGAACGGGCTATTGTCAACGGGTGTATTTTGATTTTGAACAAATCAATTGTTGAACTGAAGAAATTGTATTTTATTGTGTGTCCGTGTTGTGTTCTCCATCATCAGAAGTGGGATGACGAAAATATCGAAGAAGTGAAAGAATTTAGATATTTAGAATACACATTTCAGACAAACAATCAACCCACAAAGCACTTAGAATTTCAAAAAATAAAGTAATTGCCTCTGAAACAAATATGGAGTTCAGGAGAAAGAAAATTTCAAAGAAATCTCAGAATAAGATGGATGATGTTTAAAGCCGTAGTCGAAAATATCTTACTCTACGGGGCGGAAATATGCGGATGGACAGAATATAAACAAATAGAAGAATTGCAAGTACGGTACATAAAGTGGATTGAGGGCCTAGTATATAGTAATGAAAGAGGTTAAAGCATTTAAAATTAGAGTAGAAACAGGAAAGAGAGCAGTGAAACACGAAGAACGAATAAGAACCAACAAAAATTCAATTCTGCAAGAATGCTGACGGTAATAAGACAAGCAGAGAGAAACAACAAACTAACAAAATGGGGGCAAGCAAGAAAAGCTTATTACGAAAGAAATGGATATTCTATAGTACAAATAGAGAGGCTACGCATAAATGAAAACACAGATTACGAGGTATATCAGAAAGATTGAGACTTACAACAGTTGGACAGTTAGTTAATCATGGCACTTGACAGGCTATCGTTATAATTCCGCAACGACGTTTATGCTTTTCTGTTTAACTTTTGTTTAACGATGCGTGAGTGATAATTGGTCTAAATACGGTGATGTATGACCAGTGAGTCATTTTTGCTGCTGTTCCTAATTTTTGCTAGGAGGACGGTGGCCTGTATTCCGAACTGCGGCGGGATTTGTTTTAATAATAATGTTTTATTTTTCAGGTACTATTGATAATTTGATTAAAATGGGAGCTTTGAATAAAAGTTTCTACTGCCAGTGAGCCCATTTTGCTACGATCTTGTTATTCTAATATTTGCAGGAAAAGGCTTCTTGACATTGACGACAAGGTTATTTATTTTAATATAATCACAGATATCAGAAAGAAAAGACTTTCATTGAAATAAAGTGTGAGATACCTAGACAGCAGAACTATCTCGAGTAGATAACCATCATAGAAATGAAAGTTTTTATAAGAGCTAAATCTATGCCAAGAATTGAAAGATGTGTACTGCGCACCAAATGTGTGACCCATGCACCCAGAGATCAATGCATCTGACCAATTACCCTATGATGTTATTATTTGGGAAGATATAGTTGACAACAAGGAGATAACCGTAATTATAGACGAAGATGGTACTAATTTATCTCAAAATAGTAAGTCAGAATGGGCGAGCGTCTTGCCCAAGATAATTATCTGATAATATGATGTTTAGTCCCTGAGTCTGTTTTTACAGAACATACTACAAGTGATTGAAGTAGTCCCTGGGTCTGTTTATCAGAATATACTACAAGGTATTGAAGTAGTCCCTGAGTCTGTTTTTAGAATATACTACAAGGTGTTGAAGTAGTCCCTGAGTCTGTTTATCAGAACATACTACAAGGTGTTGTAGTAGTCCCTGAGTCTGTTTATCAGAACATACTGCAGGGTGTTGAAGTAGTCCCTGAGTCTGTCTAGCAGAACATATTACAAGGTGTTGAAGTAGTCCCTTGAGTCTGTTTTACAGAACACACTACAAGGTGTTCAAGTGGTCCCTGAGTCTGTGCATCAGAACAAACTACAAAGTGTTCTTGTTCCATGTGATGAACTGAGTGTTCATTTGGTATGTAACTCTTTCAGAAATAGATTGCAGTAACGTTGAACAGGTAGACGATATTCCAGGGGAAGATCCTGATACAAGAGCATCCAGTATACCTGCAGAGCCCAGAATCCCCGTATCTCGAAAGCGTGTTACAGCTCAGAATGGCTGTGTAAAGAATGAAGTAGGAACGCCGGAAATGATTATGCAATATTCTATGATAATTAATATTGTTATGATCAAATAGTAATTAATAGTTTCCTAGCTAATTAGAGTCTGATGGTTCTGTAAGGATTGTTTAAAACCAGATGCGTTGCACGCAGCACTACTCAGTATTGTTTGAGCAGTGAACGGGCTACCGTCAGGGGGTATATCTTGATTTTGAATAAATTAATTGTTGAACTGTAGTAATTGTATTTTATTTTGTGTGCGTGTTGTGTTCTCTATCATAAAATAATTTATGAGATACTGAAAGAATTGTGTTTATTTCACATAATTAATTTTTTTGTAATAAGTTACATAGGTATTTTCATTAAAATATTATTAACGGCGCGATAGCACACTGGTAGAGTGCTGGCCTTTGGACCCAGAAATCATAGGTTCGATTATGGGTCAAGTCGGGACTGGCCTTGATCGGTATCTACTTCCGTTACTTTTTCAAGAAGTTGACTTACAATAATTATTAGCTTGACAACCACAAAGCTACCAGTCACCGGCTAGTGGGCAACATACATGGCATCTATACAATTAACGATGTTGCAATTGTAAAAGAAAAATTAATAGGTAGATGTTGTATCAAGCCACTGTAGGAATAAAACCCGTAGAGGTTAAAAATCCCGAAACATTATGCATACAGGGTGGGGCCTAGAAACTTCTTTTTTTGAAGATGAATAAAATAAAATGTATTGCTGATGGACAAAATAAATTTTTGGACAATGAAAGAACATAATTTCAAGTTTTAAATAATGCTGAAAACTTAATCAGGTTTGTAGGGCGGCATAGCGTTAGATCGGGTGAGCGCGCCCCGCCCACGGGATGTCGCCTAGAATCGAGATGAGCCGTCAACGAAATTTTGATCTCACAACTCTTAAGGGTGCGTTAACGTATTGCGGGTCCCATACGCAAAACAGTGTATTTTTTGTCATCATTTTCTCTTTTCTTTGAAATGATATTTCTGTCAAACATATATAATTAAGATACATATTTTTTTGTTTGTAGAATGAAATAGTTTTTAGTTTTTTTACGTTATTGTTGACAATAATAAAAAAATTATTTCTCGAATTGAATGATAAAATCGAGCCAAATTTATCTCAAACCATAAAGTATGTCAAATATGTTACTAATACTAAATTTGAACTTTATTGCTCTAATAGATTTTGAGAAAAAGGTGACAATATATTAGGTGAAATAATTTGCGTCAGTAGCAAAAATTTTAGTAAAATAGTTCACACTATTTTCTATAGGTGTCTATCCTCTTCTGTCGGTATTACAGAGTAAAGCGTGGCGAATTTAAAATGACACAAAATATAATGTAAAACAAGATTGATTTATATTGCAACATACGAAATACTTTTTATATTATTAATCTAAAAAATATATGTATTCTACATATAAAATAATATAATTGTAAAAATTATTACATTTATATTACTTCAGAGAAGTTTTTAAAGTCATGTGGGCAAAGAAATCGCAACAATTGTACAGAATCATAATTTTTCTTCATATACGAACAATAATTCATTAGAATGTCTAATTCTTGATCTTTAGTTTTTAATTGGCATATGAGAGACCCGATTTGTCTATACCTGCCACATCTATCCTTTTCTTAACTTTGTATTTTTGCGTGGGGATACGATTATAAGTGTAATAAAGTAAAATGGTTTACTGGCCCTTTGTTCTCGCGTTTCTAAAAATTATAAAAAATTCACAATACATTGGTTGTCCAAAACTATAGTCTGTTAATACCGACAAATGACTTTTAAATTGATATTGGTTTATTTATCCACTTAAAAGTTAAGGCTTCTTGCTTTAACAGTTTTATATTATTGTTTGTAATATATAAAATATAAGCATTTTTAATGTTTCTTGTTCTTAAAAATTTATAAAACTCTTTTAATTATAAGGCACGTATAATAATAATATGTATAAAATTATTAATTTAAAAATAATATATTTACATTTGCAAATAGAAATACTACTAAATAGCAAAAATCTTTCTTGCAAATATTTAGTTGACCCAGGGCGGCAATGATACATTATAGAATTTTATATACCTCAAGGACAGTGTAAGAAATTGTTTGATATAAAAACATTTTTATTACAATTTTGCAGTCATTCCAGGTTCATTTTGACTGTTTTTTATGTGAATACAATTATTGTAGATTTTACTATATTTGTTTCCAATTATTTCAATTATCACTACATCAATACATATAAATTATCACCAGATAATTTTTTGTAAGGGAAAAAATAACCAAGATCTGAGTGTCCATATATCTAGTAGAAGAATAGAATATTATTTTTATAAATTACTCGTGTGTTTTAAGTTCAATTGTTTTTATTTATTTTTCATTAATATAATAATAGCTGGATAAAATAATACTACTTTGCTTGATTAACCTTCTCTCTATCTCTTCAAATACAGAAATTTTAACGAAGAATCATTTAATTGAATCACTTGTATTTTGTATGTTTATTTACGTGAGGAATAATATCTCTATTTATATTTATACTGAATTAAGAAACTGAAATCATGATATCCCGACTTTTAATTATTATTGTAACTGCGCTCCAGAATGAAGAACGTTAGTTATTCACGATTCGCATTTGTTAGTTTTGTTGTTTTTTTCATCTTCTTTTTAAATTGTAAATAAGAAATTAATAATTTACAATAATTTCTATTCAGTAATTTTATTTTTATTATCATTTCTCATACTATATCATTTAATATTTAAGAATACTGCATTAGGACGTGTTGATACACCTACTTTCAAAATTTATAAAGAAATTAATAATTTTTTCTTCAAAATAGCTATTTTCTTTGTAGCTTAATAAATTGAAAATCTGGCCACCATCTGACCAAGACGGACTTTGGACGAAAGTTGTAAAAGTTAGCGGTCGGCTTATCTCGCTTAACAAAATTCGCTCTGTCGCCTTCCAGGTAGATAATGAAAAATACCGTTCTGTTAGTATGGATCAGAACCTTATTTCGCCATCTATTCGGGATATTTGTATATATACAGGAAAGTAGTTGTACGTTAAAGCGCTACTACATCATGGCGCTGTTTAGAAAACGCACCCTTAACGCCGTGTGATTTTTATGGAGATATCTCAAAACAGAGGTTTACAAACAACGTCGTTCAACCCTGCTTCAGCTAAAGAATCTTATTCTACAGGAAATATTTCGAATGTTGGTGCAAGCAAAAAGGAGCTTCAAAAATCGATTACATCTGTGCACCACCTTCAAAGTGTATGATTTAAAACTTGTGTTACATATGTATGTTCGTTCATTATCCAAAACTAATTTTTATCTATCAGCAATACTGTATATTAAAATATTTCACAAACAATTTTTACCTCCCGTCATACCGCCGTCATACCGTAGGTAAGGGAGGTAATGTTATCAGTCCAAAAATTCGATGGTGAGTTTTCAGTGAATAAGCACAAATTAGGGTCCCCACAACATGTTTTTACTATTTTTACGATGTATATATATATATATATATATATATATATATATATATATATATATATATATATATGTGTGTGTGTGTGTGTGTGTGACGATTTTTTCGTCCACGAGAACTCATAAAAAACTTCTAAATATTTCTATTTTACGTATTTTAGCTTTCTGCATTCATATAAAGAGTTGATTAGATTTTGGGTAAAATTAGATAACCGGAAGTGACTATTTACTTGAAGCCCATAACAGGTTTTAATGAAAAACTATTTTAAGATATAATCCAAAACATTTAAATTTTAGTATTTTAGACTTTTATATCAAGGGGAACAACATATTAGATTTTGGCTAAAATTAATATACCCCAAGTGATACTTTACTTGTAGCTCTGAATAGATTTTCGTGAAAAATATATTATGATATACTCTCAAACTTGTCAAATTTAGTATTTAAGACTTTTATATGCAGAAGAACAACATATTAAATTTTGGCTAAAATTGATAAATCGGAAGTGATACTTTACTTGAAGCTCTTATCAGATTTTCGTGTAAAGTATATTATGACACATTCCAAATCTTTTCAAATTTGGTATTTAAGATTTTTATATTAATGAAAACGACGTGTTATATTTTTTCTAAAATTGATAACCCGGAAGTGATAGTTTACCTAAAACTCTGAAAAGATTTTCGTGAAAAACATAAATAATATAAATAATATAAATTTAGTATTTAAGACTTCTATGTGAAGGCAAGCAACATATTAGATTTTGGATACAATTGATAAACCAGAAGTGATACTTTATTTGAAGCTCTAAACAGATTTTCGTAAAAAGTGAATTGATACAATCCAAAACTTTTCAAATTTGGTAATTAAGAATTTTATATTAATGAGAATAACATACTAAATGTTTTCTAAAATTGATAAACCGGAAGTACTACTTTAGAGGAAGCTATGAACAGATTTTCTTTAAAAAAACATATTAAAATATGATTCAAAACTTCTCAATTTTGGTATTTAAAACTAGAAACATCATTATATGTCGACTATACCTATATGATAAACCGAAAGTGGTACTTAATTTGGAGCTCTTAACAGATTTTTGAGGAAAAACATAATAAAATACAATCCTAAATTTGGTATTACACACTTTTTTATTTATTGGAACAACAAATTAGATTTTGCTTACAAACAATCAACCAGAAGTGATACTTTACTTAAAGCTCATTGCTATTTCAAATATGGAATTGACGGGAGGTCATGTGTTGGCCACATTACATTTTTTAATATTAGTTTTCTAGGAAAGCTGGTTTTTCCAAGTACTCGAATAACTTTTTATTGACTATTTATTTTTTTATAATGGAGTCATCCCAAAGTCTAGAATTAATGAAGATGAGATGATGAAAGGACAAACAACCATACTTTACCTAGGATACGAACCTAGAATGCATTGGCTACGTTACCCACTTCAGAGTTACTAGAGAAGATCACTAGATTAAAGAAAGAGTACTGAATTCTATCCAATGCTACAAAACTATGACTGTGATATGCGCATAGTATAAATTTTTTTAAATTTTATATAAATTTAAAAATATTATTTCTTTAAACAATGTATGCTACATCATATATATATATATATATATATATATATATATATATATATATATATATATATATATATATATAATTTTAAGTACACATTAGAAAAATAATTTTGGAAAATGTGGGATGAACCCATTATGGTTTGGAACTATCATACTAAAAAAAAAACTCACAAACTAGTAAAATCGTTTTCTCGTGCATTCAAATCTAAAATTCAATTTATTTTTAACCACGAATAACACCTTTATCAACAAATAGACAGTAGATATAAATAACTTTTACTATTGAAGATATTTCTTTTTTTAGAACATCCGTTCATTTTATATTTAGAATATAATTAAAATGTCTTTTCGAACAAAACAGAATAGTGTAGTATGTTTATTTTAGTATATGTTCCTATAGCGACGAATGTGTTTTATTTTGAATATAAAAACATTATCAGGATCATTTGATCGGCTATTTTCACGGCACTGCATTCGAATTCCACTGCGGAAATTTGGAAAAACAAGTGATGCGGATTGGATGATTCGATGATAAAAATGGAATTCGATATCGAACCCGGATTTCTCAAATGCAAATTCCAGAACGCCGATACAGTAAACCGCGAAAAAAGGAAGCATGTGACATGAATTCTTCACCAAATCAATATAGAGTACATTGCAATGTGTGGTGTCGTTTAAGTGATACATGAATTGTATATTATCAGCTTAAGTGCATCACTAATGGAATATGGACGTTTTTAAAGCAATAACTACTCAATTACGGAGAGTACAGACAATCATGTACCGAATGAATTATTATAGTTTTATAGTTTCGTTTCATTTTCATTTAAAATACGTTTCCGTTATTATATTTACTACACGCCTGACGGAGTACTATTTATAAAAACTAAAGCATTTTGACATTAAGTATTCTTGAAGTTTAATATTAATGAACAACGAAACTATTATATTTACATAATATGAAAGGTATGGGGTCTCGTGGCTGCGTGCCTGAGTGTCTGGTCGCGGATCTGGGGAACCAGGTTCGATCCCGATCGACGCCAAATATTTCGAATTTGAAATGGCACAAAATTGACCCCTGTGGTGCACTCTCCACGCCAGAAATGAGTGCCCGTGAGGTGACGCCTGGTAAATTCCCGCACGGTACAAATATGTCATAATTACCGATATCTGCGTACAAAGCAGATTGGCACACCCTGCAATGGTTAATATGCCGTGATGATATATTTATTTATGAAAGGTATAGAAATTTCTAGTGGCGTAATGGCCACGTTGAAGGTCAGTATTTGCCGCCTGGGTTCCAGAAGTAACTGAGCCCGTTTTGCAATTTTTTCCAAGTTACCTTTTCAATTTTTTTAAATTTTAAATCGTCGGCCAGGCCGAAAGATCCTTTTCTACAAGATAAAATGAACACCAACGATCTGTCAGTTTGAACCAGCCTGGTAAATTTTCAGTTGCACAGAATGTTCCAGAGGAAATCCACCAAATAAAATTTGAATATATCAGTATTATTTCAATATCTACACGACTTTACAACATATTATTTGGAATCGCCACTGAGATTTTTAATACCAAGGATAATAATCTCAATCATTGTGAAGGTTTAGAACTTAGTTGAGCATTGCGTCCTATATTAAAAATGTCGTAATTTATTACCTTGGTTACGTACTGTTTGCTTTTGTTTTTGTTTATTTACCCTGAAACATGCAGTAGTATATGATGCCGAAACGTTGGTTTAAATTAAAATAACAACATAAGTTTAAAAATAATTTCATTTATTTATTTATACTCTCCCAAATCAGAATACGTAAGTAGTCTTCCAATAGGGTATTTAAGTTCATAATTATTATGTATAACAGACATGTAAAAAGTACTACTGGAACGGGAATGCAATCGATGTACTTAAAAATAAATTTGATTTAAAGCGATATTGTCATCAATCAGATTGTTTACTAGTTTATAAAGGTATAAGCATGATTATATCATACGCTTGTATTCAAGTGCATACATATCGAATGTGAGTAAAGCAGCAGAATAAATGTACGTTAAAGGATTGAATGATGGTGAAATTTTACGCGTGCAATATCTGACAAACTTCCGCTATACCCACTTAATTCGCTTACTAAAGATGTCATACATTGGATTCTAGATAATGAGGCAGTATTCAAGCTTAGACATTACAAAACAGTTAAACAAATCATTGTTACGAATATGAGTTCTGAAAGATTTTTAAATAATTTTTAAATATATATGTTACGCCACAAATTATGGTAGTTAATTAATTTGTATGTGATATACGTTATACACTATTTATATAGCTTGGAAATAATAATTTGGGGATTAGTTGTATTTGATATGTGGCTAGAGGAAGAGTATTCGTAATAAAAGAGTGTTTATTTGATATTTGACTTCTTTATTTTCCTATCATCGTAATACATATATTATTTTTATAAATTAATACAAAAGTCGGAGTATATAATACACTAAAATATTTTTAGCGGTAATAATAAACAAATCCCTATTTCCAAATTAGGTATTCTGAGAATATTCCGAGAATATCCTTTAACCCTGTGTTAAAATGACATTTATGGAGAGTTTATTCTAGAGTTATGTCTTATTCCATATGTATTATTATAGATTTGTGGGTTTAGCTCGTGATATACTATGCCTGTGTCAAAAAGAGTTTACTCTGGATCTAACCCGTATTTATTATTACCGCTGATTGTGAACTAGCATTCTAACATATAAAGAAAATTATAAAGACCCTTGAAAGTATGTCAGATTTTTAGTACTAAACATGTAAGTAATTACATTTTTCAAATACGAGTACGATATAAATGTGTCTGATTAAATGTGTATTCTTTACAGTTCTATTTTTGATTTCGTTGAATCCAAGAGTTTGTGTTTTGTAATCTTCATTTTCTACTGGACATAATTAATGTTTGTACTAGTTATATATAATGAATTCATTCCGACTTTAATAATAATTGTATTCATACTGTTCGTCATAAATTACCTTTTTCTAGAAATATGATAATCGACTGATGAAACTTATTGGGGATTTGAGGAAATATCAGACTATACAGAATGTTTCACAATTTCGGGTACAAACTTTAAGGGCATATTATAATACTGACCAAAATTAGTAAATAAACCTTAATCACCATCTTCAATAGTTTCCGAGATACAAGGCACTGAAAAATGAATCTTTATTGGGTTTACCTCTGCTATCTCGAAAACTATAAGTTACGACTTCGTTCATAGGAGACTTATTGTGTAAGCCTTAGATTTACTTTAGTTTAAAAAAAATCAAATAAATGTACTAAATAAAATGTTGTGGCGACCTTGACCAACATTTAAATTTCAAATAACTTCTTAACTATTGGAAATTGAGAAAAATGTTTCATATAAAATTTAATTGTATTTTTATAGTCTATTTATTAGCATAGACAAAATTTTGTTCGATCGCTATTTATGTCAATTTGTACCCGGAGTTTTGAAAAATTTGAGACTATTTATTTTTCTAAAAATATGAACAATCCAATGTATAAACTACTCCAAAATACAAGTAATAAATACTATAACTCGTGAGCACCGCTGCGCTGAGCAAGCGTTTAAGTTAGTCGATGACGTAATCGTCGCAAATGGCGACCAGTACTTCCGATCGTCTGAAGCTTTTGTATTCGATGTTATTATCAGGTGGAATAATATTCGAGAGCTCTCCAGAAGATAATGGCAGCTATATAAAAGGGACGCAACTATGCCCGAGAAGCAGTTATATAGATGGTCAGTAAGGCAGTTAAGTTTAGTAGCATAGCAATATCGTGGTAAGCGTATACAGTATAGTGTCGAGTGAAGTACTGGTATACTGAGATAGTTGTGGCATTGGTATTGAAGAATTGGGTATAGGGACAGTTGGTGTTACTGGATCGGTAGTTGAAGAGTTGAAGAGAGTTCAGAAAAAGAGTTGAAACAGTGCATTTTGTTAGGACAGTTGAATGTGATTATAAATAAATAGTGACATATATAGTAACATAAATAAATAATCACATAAATAGCGTGTAAATTTATAGTCGTGCTAATTGTTTAAATAAATAAATAATCTTAGTGTTTAAGTAATAAATTATATTCTTAATCTTAAATTAGTATTTAATATTTGTTTAACCCTAGTAATCGCCATTGTTATTATTTTTTAATATTTATTTATCATTTTAATGAACATCTATTTTAATTAATAATAATTCTTTGATTTTTACACCATAAGAATAAATTATTACATAAGATTGCAAGTTTGATTATTCCATCAATATTGCAAACAATGACATTGTTAGACGAGGATAGCACTAATCTATCATTCAAGGTGAGAACGTACCTGATTGTAGTACTTTAATAATATGAATATAAAAATAATACAATACAACTCTGATATGACTTTCCCGCCAGAATATTATAGTTGCTTGGGCCACAGATCTCATAACTAACAGATCGTTGGAACACGTGTTACGAAAATTAAACCACTATTTGGACGCCAAAAGTAGAGGGCACTAGTGAGTCATTTTAGTTTTAGACGCAACCAAGAGATGTCGGGTGCGTATGTACACCCTCTCTACCTCTCTCTTCAGTTATTCGCCAAAACAAAAACTGCGTAAGAAGCTGAACGCGCTTTACGGATACTACAGTCACATCGTGAAAAATATTGCGATTTTATTTTTAAATAATTATTATCGTTTTCGTTTTATTTTGCTTATGTCTGGGAATAAGTGTGCATATACTATCTGCAAAATAAATAAAAGATCCCACCCAGAAATAAAAATGTACAGAATACCTGTAAAAGATACAGAACGAATGAAAAATTAGATTCTTAATGCAGGCATGTACCACATTTTTTAATTATCATATAATAATATTCTCACAAAAATTTTAATTTCTTCTATGTAAATACTCGAAATATGAACTGTGTAATGGGGCACCTAACGTGACTATCGAAATTTTTAACGGAAAGACGTATTTGAAACAAATAATGTCCGGTTTCATAAAAGCTTGTTTAAAGTTAACTCATTGTTAAATTTAAGAACGTGTTAAATTTTGACACAAATTTATAAATATTTTTTGTGTATATAAATTAATTTAATTGGGTGTAGGTGTAAGTACATTGAATTAAATTTGTGTTAAGTATGCATACAATACACACACTGTAATTGATTTATATATACTAAAAATATTTATTAATTTGTAACAAAGGACTCAAAGCACCTTCCGTTGATTTTAACAATATTGTTGATTTAATTTTACAAATATTTGAAAAAGAATTTCACGCCTTATATTATAAAACAAAATTGAAAGAAAATTTACTCTCTTTTATAAAAAATAATACTGTTATTAAGAACTGGGTTAATAGCATCAGTAATTGCTAGAACCATAAATTATTTATAATAAATAAATTGGTAATTTGCAAAATTTATCAAAAATGTAAAACTATAGAATTTATTTCATTCAGGAAAAATGAAGAAGGTATTAAAATGAACCGTAAAGTTAGAACATTGCAAAACAAATAAATAACATTTATACGTGTATTCATACTTATCACAAAAAAATATCAGTAAGTTTTTTTTACTGTTCACAATGTATTTAGGTTTCATATGATGTTAATATACCGGGTGTTCACTTTTTTATAGGACATAGGAAATACAATGTTAAAATTTTCATTATGCGATAGTTCGTTCCCTATGAATTTTAGAACAAAAGTGTAAATACAAAAAATGTTCAGAATTAAAAAATGCATCGAATAAGCTTCAATTTAATGATATAACTCGTTGCTGTCATGAGATAAATGTAACATAAAATTTATAATTTTTAGCTATTTACAGTGTGCCATGGAAAACAAAATATGCAATTCAAACAGTCGTATTGTTTGAATTTGACAGATGACATTTGTTATTGTCGTAAAGATTTAATAATTATTGCCTTCATTTAAATTATTTATCAGTAATTATGGATAAATTTAATATCTCTGAAAAAATTTATGACGATATTAATGAGCTGAAAAATGCAATTGTTGAAGAATGTAATAATGTCACATTTAGACAACTAAGTCATGTTCGACGGGAATTTTATGATAGATTAAGGTATTGTTTAGCAGTTTATGGGGATTTGTTTGAACATATAATCTAAATATCATCTAATTTTATAACAATATTTATAAGGAATTATTGAAACTTTAAATTATTATTTTCTTTAATCGTATTAGGTACTACTGTTAATAAGGAGTTATTATTATAAATAAAATAAATAATTCAGTTGTATTTATTAATTAAATCATGGTAATAACTTAATGACAATGACAAATGTTTTGTTTTCCATGACACACTGTAAATAGCTAAAAATTATAAATTTTATTTTACGTTTATCTCATGACAGAAACGAATTATATCAATAAAATGAAGCTTGTTCGATGCAGTTTTTAATTATGAACATTTTTTGTATGTACACATTTGTTCTAAAATTCATAGGGAACGAACTATCGCATAATGAAAATATTGTATTTGCTATTTCCTATAAAAAAGTGAACACCCGGTATAAACTTTATATGTAGCATTGTTTTTCAAACCTTTATTATCCTTAAGTTTTCCTTATACTGCTATATTTATATTGGAATTCATTTTTATATATTATGATATATATTGAAATTCGAATTCACATACCCCATTTTTAAATATTACATGAAAATCTGAATTTTACCGGATAGAAGGAACTGATGACATTTAGAAATATTATAGAAATAGAAAACTTATAACAACATAAAACGTAATAAAACTAACCCAAACAAGACAGTTGACGACGCATCAATGGCATAAAAAGTACTTCTTGTTAATGGTGTTTAATGCACAAAATTTGTTAGAAATATCATCAATCCCTCGTACGTTACAGACCACGTGGTGTCTTTTTAGAACCAAAATAAATTGCAAGAAAACTCATGTTACAAAAATTCAATTTTTATTTTATTACATAATTCCGTTATTTTTTAGCATAATCCACAGAGACAGAAATTGAATGACATATTATGTTTAAACATTTGAGTTATAAGTCATGGCTATTGCTACAAATTAACAGAAATTTTGAAGTTTATTTTTAAAATTGTGAAGAAACCAAGAACATAATAATAAATGTAAATATATTTTTGTATGCAATTTTTAATTCTGAACAATTTTGTGCTCTACAGTTTTTGCCGTAAAATGAACAGGAGAGCAGGAAATTGCAAAAAACTAAAATCCCATGTTAAATCCCTATGTTCACCCCTAACCGCCACCACCCTGTATATTTTCCCAAACAAATACAAAGACTGCAAAAATTATTCTAGAAAACAACCACATAAACAAAATCATGTAATATAAAGATATAAATTTTATTAACATACAATTTTTTTTCAACTCCTATAATAGGAAAAAAATAAATTACAAATACAAAAAATGTAATTAATAAATGAATTACTATTTTCTAGCAATAATTCTTTTAAAAGTATTATAATTACTTTTTGGTCACAGTTATTGTTATATAATTGTTGTTATATAATTGTTAGGTTTTTTAATACAATCTGTTCTCAGTGACAACGTTTATTGAAGAATAATTATATATTCTCAACCTCAATCAACGATAACCGCACAATTAGGGGAGGGAATAATATGCGTAGTAAAATTTGTAGTACCGAACATATAAATATTGACTTCCAAACTATATACTCGCCGCCGCCGCTCACCGCAACTGTCTTTTGGAACAAATGTATAACTACTTAACACCCCTACTTTCATGGATTGGACTCGACCGGACGAGTTTTGGTTTCTGTCGTTTCTATGCTTCTCCCTTCTCTAAAAACTGGGCGGAGTCTAGTTTAGACACAAACCAGTTCCTGGACACGAACCAATATAAAACCAAAAACTTACAACTTCCGCCATCTATTGGTTACTTTGAAAATTATGAAGTTGCTTTCTAAACGCTCCATAAGATCGGCTGATCTGATAGTTATGAGATCTGTGCTTGGGCGTAACAGGTACTTTCACTCAAACATGTACAGCAGTGTAGAGAACTTAATATGCACTTGTTTATAGCGCTAAAGACAACTAGCTTTATTTTCCCAAAAATAATTTAACGGAGAACGGAAACAACTTCAAAATTTGAATAGAGTTGAGGGTGACTAAATGTGAACAATTGCTTAAATTTGTTGACAAAATTCATTCTACTTGAATATTTCCTGTATTTAGTATTAAATAAATCCTTATATTCTGCAATATGGCTATGGCACTGTCAAAAAATATATAATTTTAAATTAATACCAGCAAAATCTTGGTAATACCTACATTGATTGTTGATATTAGAATACAGAGGAGTGTTAAAGCTTTATACATTTGCGAATATTAAATTAAAATTTGTTTACATAAAATAAAAGTTATATACGGCGGGGATAAACAGCTAAGAATTTTTGCTTGAATTTAATATTGTAGATTTTACTTTTACGTTTTATAGTGCCTTTTGAGCTAATCGGTCACATCGGTATTTTTGATTAATTGTTGGATGCAAGATTTGACGTTAATATACTGTGCCTTTGTTATTATTCCTTGAAAAATTGGTAATCGTGTTTGTCACTTTAAAAATGAGCTTCCGGACAAAATGGCAGTGTACTAAGGTTTTTCTTTTGCACGATTTTCTTACGAAGGGCTTTCTTATTGTCGGAAAATCAATTCAAGTTCCACGAAGTTCTACTTGAGGCGTGATCAGCCCAAGTGATTAACATAAAAAATGAATTACGTTCGGCCTTACCTTTCCATACTTAATTCATACAAACGACGAGGAAGATTAATCGTTCTTACCTGAAAAAAATAATAAATTGTTAGTTGTGCACACAGATTCGAAAGAAATTTGTCTTCCAAATTTTAGGTTATTAAATATATTTATTTGAAAAATGATATTTAATCAAACCATTAATTTGGGAGATTCCAGAAAACACAACAATGATAAACAAGTAACAATGTATTTTAGTTAATGTATTCAAAGGTAGCTCATTCATATAAAGTCTTTTTCGCAAATGTTATTTATATTAATGTTTGTGAAGTAACGTTTATAGTAAAATGATATCGTCTTTAGCGAAATATTTGTTTGCAGTATGGGGATTAGTCAAATATAAACCGAGATTTTTTGTTTTTTTTTATCATCGTTGAACAAGTGAGCGCACACGGCTGAATTTGTTTAAGGAAATTAATAGACATATCTAGATTAGCATTATCGTTTATCTAGTAATTATTCTGATGAACCTATGAACGAGAAAGAAATGCTGCATATCGGTTCACAACGCATTTGTATCAACATTTTGGCTCAAGAAATCGTTAAACCAACAAAGATCTGGAAGAGACTACACCTCGGACTACACAACAGTTCAGTTATCAGATGTTATCGAATACACAGGTGTTTACTTAGCATAAGGCTTTTGGCAGTAGACGTAATAAGGTACAAAATTTGATCCATCCACTTCGCCCAAAAACAAGTCTAACACCAAACAAAATTGAAAAAATTCGAGACTTTATTGACATGACCGGTGCCTAACAAAGGACGAAATCAACGAAAAATCTGAAATAAGACTTGGTATTGTGTCTTTGATCATTCGGAACGAGTTAAAGTCGCGATATTTCACGTATGCTTGTCTTACACCGCCGCCGTAACCTAGTGTAACTGCATTGGACAAACATTGAACATCCTCCTTTCAACCCCGACTTGTCCCCAAGTGATTATCATTTGTTCGGGCCACTCAAAGCGACATTGAAAGAGCAACGATTCAAAACCAAAAAGAAAACGAACAGTGGTCTGTTTCATAAAACACTAATAATTACTTCAGTATATTACTGAAGTAAATTTCAAAAAATACTTGGGTGAATATACTTGGTTAATAAAATATAAGTAGATACCCACGTATTTACCCAAGTAGACCAGTCGTTACTAAGGTCCAAATAATTGTTTCATAAAAATAAATATACTGCTGTAGAAAAATTACCGCTGTAGCACGCTAACACTGTCATGAGAAAATCTAAGAATATGTCAAAAAGAAATTATGATTTTTTGGTAAAAGTTATAGTTTCCTCCGGGAAATATTAAAATAAATAATTTAACATTAAATGCAGAACAGAAGAAATTGAATGAAATTTTAAATTTTACAATTTCTTTAGGATTACAAACTAATGATAGACTACGCTTCGTCAGGGATAATCATTTAAACAATCTTATTTTTAAACAATTTATTTACTAATACATATTAAATAATTAATTAATTTACCTTATATTTTAACCGAACTCCGGTATAAGCATTAAGGTCGTATTTTATTTATAATATTTACTTACCTTTTGTAAATGTAGTATATTTTAATGCAAAAATAGATAAAAAAAAAACTGGTTGAAATGATGGGAAGAAAGCTAAATTATAGTAAATAGAGAATTTAGTTTTAGAAATAATTGGAAAAAGAAACTACAGTCATTAGAGGATTAAAAGTAACAGAATCTTTTGAAAAAGAAAATTTTCAATATTATAGAGGAATTTCCATTACCTCCCTGTACTAATGGGTCTACAAATAAAAACAAAAAATGGGCTATTATCAAAAATATTAATAATAAATTAAATATATGTATTTTAGACATTCAACACTTTCTTATCTTTATTTTACCCACCTTCTACTGCAGTAAATTTCGACATGTACTTTTTATGAAAGGAAATTATTCGTACCTAAGTAAATACTAGAGTAAATTTATTATTTAAACATTGTAACTAAATAAAGTGTTTCTTTATAAGTCCTTCGTAAATAGAATTACCAAGACATACCGGGTATCTACTTTTTTTGGGCCCTAGGAAATGCAATGGTAAAATTTTCACATAGCTGTAAAATCTGCCCTATTAATTTTAGAACAAAAGTATAAATACAAAAAATGGTCAGAATTGAAAGCTGCATCTAAGAAATCCAAATCATTGTTTACTTGTGTCTCGTTTACGAAAGGGAAGCAAAATAAAAATAATAATTTTTAGCTATTTACAGAGTGCCATGTACAAATACAAAATGTTAAACATTTGTATACCTTGAGTTTGGCAGATGACATCTCTCATAAAGTATTAATAATTATTGAATTCATTAATTTGTCTATCAGTAATAATCGCAGAAACAACTCAATGGAACAATATTAACATATAACTGCAAACTAAATAATCCATATGACGTATGTTTTCATTAAAATTGGATTAACATTGCAATGTATTGCGATGATGGTGATAAAGATATGTCATTTTGAAATGTTAATTTTTTGTATATTTATTTTATTAGATATATTCTGATTGATAGATCAGAGGGAATAATTACTATTATTTCTTTCTTATTATTCCCTCTGATATTTTTATATGGCATTATATAGCAGAAACCATATATTTAATATACATTTGATTTTTTAGTACTTTGTAGATAAAAGTTACTTATGTACCAAGTGAGTAAAGTCACGAGAAGGAAAATTTGCCGAACGAGCCGAAGGCGAGTGTGCAAATCCTTCGAGTGAAAAAAGATACAATTTACTCACGAGTTGTATACAAATTTTTTACGTCTGCAACGGGAGCGTATAAAAGTGCCGTAACGTTTCATTATTTCACTCCGCAGAGATAAAAAAAAGTGCACTTTCATGTAGTAAAAAATCTGATGTGGCCAACACATGACCTCCCGTTATTTCCATGTTTAAAATAGCAATGAGCTTTAAGTAAAGTATCAGTTTCGGATGATTGTTTCTAAACAAAATCTAATTTATTGTTCCAATAAATAGAAAAGTCTGTAATACCAAATTTTAGATATTTTATTATGTTTTTCCTCGAAAGTCTGTTAAGAGCTCCAAATTAAGTAACACTTCCGGTTTATCATATAGGTATAGCCAAAATATAATGTTGTTTCAAATTATGCACGAGATTTAAATATCAAATTTGAGAAGTTTTGAATCATGTTTTAATATATTTTTTCAAGAAAATCTGTTTATAGCTTCCTGTAAAGTAGTACTTCCGGTTTATACATTTTAGACAAAATCTAACATGTCGTTCTTATTACTATAAAAATCT
Source organism: Harpalus rubripes (assembly GCA_963082715.1). NCBI lineage: Eukaryota > Metazoa > Arthropoda > Insecta > Coleoptera > Carabidae > Harpalus > Harpalus rubripes. Next base: position 25,845,036 of record OY720454.1, read on the forward strand.
TAAATACCGAATTTGGAAAGTTTCGGAATATATCATAATATATTTTTCACGAAAATCTGTTGAGGGCTTCAAGAAAAGTATCACTTCAGGTTTATTAACTTTAGCCAAAGTCTAATATGTTGTTCCCCGTGAAATAAAAGTCTGAAATAATAAAATTGAAAAGTTTTGGAGTATATTGATTTGTTATGGGCTTCATGTAAAGTATCACTTCCGGTTATCCAATTTTACTTAAAATCTAATCAACTTCATATGAATGCAGACACCTAAAATACGGGAAATGGAAATATTTGGAAATTTGTTATGAGTTATCGTGGACGAAAAAAATTGAGACACGCACACACACAGAGACGCACACGCACCAACACCCACACACTCACTCTCTCTCTCTCTCACACCCACACACACACACACGCATACACACACACACACACATACACACACACACACACACAAACAAACACACAAACAAACAAACACACAAACAAACACACATCATCGTAAAAATAGGAAAAACCTGTTGTGGGGACCCTAATTTGTACTTATTCACTGAAAACACTCCATCAAATTTTTGGACCGACAACATTACCTCCCTTACCTACGGTGTGACGGGAGGTAAAAAGGCATACCCTATAAACTTACTTTAAAGAAAAAGGGTACTTTTTTAAATCCGTTCAAATTCAATATTTACAATAAAAAAATGATATTCATTATTTCTTCTCTTAAATGTTGAAGCTAAGCGAATATATCTCGTACACTGATGAGGAAAAAAGACAAATAATTGTACCAATGTGAAAAAGAATTTTGACATGACTATAAACGTTGACATCATGAAAGTGGATTAGGAATAGGTATTTTTAATGTTTCTAATAAAAGAGAAATATGTGTTTGTGAAACTTTTTAATTCTTAAAGTGAAGTTCTTCTGGGCGTATGTGTGTTAAGTTAATTGAACAGGCGTGGGTGTAATAATGCCAGGCCACTTTCCAATATCCCGCACAAGTGGCAAGCGCAAAGACAATTGTCTGCTTTTAGGGATTTGTTCGTGATTCGTTTTGTTTGTTTTACAAAATGGAATTTCTGTGGAAGTTTTTATTTTTGCGCTTTTGTGCTTGCTCTCCGCAGTTCGCTGTTACGAAATACCACCTTTCAATGGAAAGTAAATTCTGCTTGTTACAAGTCGAGTTTTGAATTTCATTTTAATATCATATTCCATTCAGCAGATACTAAATGGAAAAATTCTAACTTTGAAAATTCATTTCTCTCAAAGATACCGATACTCGATCTAAACGTCACTATTAGTTTCTGCAGATAAATATGCAAAGCCATCCGATTGCTGCTAGCTTTAATTTTCATTAAAGAGCGAATAAAATAACTACAAATTTGCAGGATAAAATACGAAACCTACATTCAATATTTTATTACTAGGTAATAGGACTGCGCAAGGGCTAATATAAGTTGCTCGTAATACATTCTGTGCGCTAAAGAAATAATCTATACAAGTACTCACCGTGATCGGTGCTTACTTGTGCCTTGTGCCTGTCCCGTATTAGAGTTTAAGGTGGGCACGTATTATACATCCTATGTGTTACTCGTATAGTATCATTTGTGTTTGTATTTCATGATGTTGAGTTGTTAAGCTACAGTCTACGCAATGACCCTAAAATTTATAGTATTTGTTAACCCAATTAAGTATAGCAATATATTTTATTTTTAGTGTTGTATTGATTTAATGATGCAGGTTGTCAGTCTACAGCATCTGCAAAGGACTTACAGTTTATAGTGATTTCTGTTTATTTGCATAAAACTTCTGGTTAAAATCAAATATTAAATTTATTACTAAATGAGTTAATCTGCTTTACAGGATTTAGTATAAAAAGTTAAGACATCTCTTTAATTCAGCAATTACATTATACAGGTGCCTTGTTTTCGACCAGATTTTTATTATTAAGAAATACGAATTCGGTTAAATTAAGGTCAAGTTTAGGTTACTAGATAAATACAAAAATTAAAATTTTGTTGATTTTTATGAACTATTTGAAATAACTTCGATGTATGAAATATTTTGGCATTTTGAAATTAGATTGTACTCTTTTATTTTCATTTGAACGACGATGCTTCATTTGTATTATTCCGGGTTTATGTCAGTATTATAGTTTTTATAATTACGGACGCCACCAATGGCTGCTCGTGGGTTAAAGATTTGGTGGGTCACATTGTAATTAGTAATATAAGTTTATCAATATGAAAAAATTATTTAAATAGTTTTAAATGGTAATCTATTTTTCTTTCCTGAGACTTTGCAAAATTATTTATCACCAGATCATTGAAATTTGAGATAATTTGATAATTGTCTTTTCTATGCTTAGCGTAGCCAATCCCGCTACTAGACTGATACCTTAGTCACTGACTGCAAGCAAAGTTACAATTCATTTGTCTCTCTCTGACGCATAAGCAGTCATATGCAGCATATAACACAACGTAGTTACAATTTTAATGTGACCCAAGCAACTCGCGTACTCGTGCCTTTCGTTGTATTGCTTTCAACAAAGTGGTGTCGCGTGCAACGTTAGCGACACAATGGACTGACTTATTAAAAATTATTATTACATTCAAAATATTTTATAATTTTTATTCATTCGCTTTTTCTTTTCTGCTTTGATAAATTTGGGAGATCATTGACCAAATGACCTAATAGAAGAACCGCCACTGGACGCTACAACAGAAAGTTACACAAGTAAAAAGATAATTTTTTGTTCTACTACGACAATGGTTGTAGCAATGAAACAAATGAAATCATCAGTTGCCATAATCATAGATTTTATCACATTTAATGAGCCGGTTCCACATTTTTCAAAAAGTATTTTAAATGGAAGTTTATGCATTATTTTACATAGTAATATAAAAAATAATAATTTATTGTTATTTTTGTAAATAATTAAATAAAAAGATTGGTGCTAGAAATAGTCATGCAAAACAACCCCCTCCCCCCACTCCTGTGACGTCGGAGCACATACAGTACGTCATTCATAGCCAATAGGAAAATAGTTTATGTTATTAATATAAATAAAAGTAGGCAATAGTTTGTCATATGTTAAACTGTATGTGCTCTGACATCACATTCTGTTTCAGATCACGTGACTTTTTCAAAATATTACTCAAATTTCAATAATTAATTGTAAAATATCTAATGGATATTTCGTGATATTTTCAAATGTGAGGTTCTTTAAAGAACAGCTTTTAAAAATTAGTACTTAGAAGTCATATAAAAATTCTTAACCCAGCCCTATTGTTGTCTTTTTGATAGTTAAAACTTACAAAATACTTTAAATGTTATATTATAATTTTATTGTAAACAACAAGTGTTGCAGTTAATAAATAATAAAAAATTATATGCTACTAATGACCTCTACTCTTTTGGCATGCTAATATTCTTTTCCGAAAAATAAGAATCAATCGCTCATCCAACACATAAACACACCAAACAGTAACTTTTTGTGAATACTATGAGTCCTGCAATATTTCTCGATTTTCCTTACCCCCAATTCTGCAGTTTTACTTTTTTGCATATGTACAAAATAAGCTTCGTTGCTAAAGATCATTTTTTTGAAAATAGTATTTATATAAGACAGGAAACATTACTGACGAAGAGCCATATTGAAATACGAGGCAATTCGTGCCAGATATTTTACGGCTCCGAGTCAAATCCATACAGACATTTTATAGAAGAGTCATGTATTAATTTTTTTCTGCAACCTTTGATTATAATAAAAAATAATTTTAAATTTAATATTTAAAAGCAGTAGTGCGCTTCTTTCATTTCTAAAGTGACAGAAAAAATTAGTAAATATACGAAAACCATTATTATCAGTTTAGCATTTTTGGTTTTGGTTCCTATTCATTTAAAATGTCTTGCGAAGCAAATGATTGCGACGAGGTTCCTTTAGACATTCTGGGATTGATATATGCAATGTACAAAATACAACTATAAATGTTAATATTCAATAAAATTTTAAATAAAACGTTTAAATATTTTTGTGGCTAGTCAGGGATATGTAACTGATGTTTTCGGGTTTTCAGAAACACTAGCCCTTACAGGAGCATTGTGTTTTCCTATTACGGTATTACTGGCCCAGATTGCTCAAATTTCTTCATAAAATTCTCAATAACTTTAACAGATGGTGCAATGTAGAAATGCATACGGCGTTTTTTTTTTCAGTTTCACCAACACATTCCCTATTTTGGTTATAAGGTTTTAAAATAAATACGCGTTTTTCAATCAAAAATCATTCCATGATAATAAAATCACAAGTAAACCGCAATGCCTGATACCACCAGCTTTGTTTTAACTAAAACGCTGTGTTAAGAAATGTCAAATTTCATTATTTTGTAATAATAATAATAATAATAATAATAATAATAATAATAAATAATAATATCAAATTTATCAATATATTATTATAAACAGAACAGTTTGTATTCAAACACATATTTAAAAAATCGCTTATTAAACATATGGGTGAAATTAAATACTAAAATTTGAATTTTACATTTCTTAAAACAGCGTTTTAATTAAAACAAGGCTTGCGGTAGCAGTCAATGTTTTTACTTCAGCAAATTTAAATCGGAAAATCAATTAACCGTTAGAAAAACTATTTTTTGATTTTCAATAATGTAACGTGTAACTCAAAATCTGTATTCTGGTTACATCAGATTTATCATGTTACAAATTATATTTTTCTTAATATAAAGACATAAATAATCTAGTTACAAGTATGTCTTTTAGTTAAAAATACACATCATTGTTTGTAAAATGTTAAATTCAAACTATCCTGCAACATTAATTCCTATATCTTTTCCTATTCGTGTATTATTCCCGTGGTTTTTGGGGTTGTATGCGGTAGTCCAGGGCGTATAGCATGTAGATATGTAGGCGTGTGGGGATCAGCGGAACTTATGCTCGGGCACGGCCGTCTGTTCAACCGAAACCGACGCCGCCCTGGTTTATCGGCTGTGCCGGGGATCTACACGGATCACAGATACACCAGACAACCAAAACTTATATTTAACCAACAGGAACATCTATCTATATCTATAAGATAGATCAGCGTGATAACTAAAAGAGGGAGATTATTAGTTGGCTCAGGAGACATTATAAGCTGGGAGACAAAGGTCTCCAATAGTTTTATTATTATAGACTCATTTTCGCGTGGTTCGATTCCGACCGGCGTTATGCTTGAAACATGTACTATATTATAAATTGTTTTTACAGATTTATTTCTATAACATTAAAGCTGTAAATTATTTAATTCCAAATACCAAAGACATTTCGAATTGGTCCAAATGTTGTAAATATAACTGTTTAAGAACAGTGTATAATATATAACCCGACTAGCATGCCGTTCGCCAATAGATTGGATGCACAATAGCCTAAGCTTAAAATTTTGGTGGGAGTTTCATTCGCTTGCTAACAGCCGTAGTGCTAACGTCGTGAAGTACAGTCTGAGGCAGAAATATAGAGTTTAAATCCAAGTCGATTGTCTCTACGTTGTATTCCCTAGAACCGTCTTGGACGGCTAAGAAACCTACAAATATTATTTTTATATCAGCATTAATAATATTATAAATCACAAAGTTTAGTAGTAAAACTTGTGTCACCTACTATATACAGTAGTGCCAGGATAGGAACTCATTTCAAGGTTACATGCGCTGTGGCAAAGTGAAAAGGAAATTATATTGCACAGTCTTAGACATAAGCTAGTGCGCTAGTATCTACCAATAATATCTTTCGTATAAAGGAATCCAAACGAAGGGGAGCGGGGGTTCATTCTTCTTGTTGCACGGACTGTACAAATAATCATTTACTAAATTTTTATGATGTCATCGTTTGCGCAACCCAGATGAGTTCCAATAGTGGCCGAGTACTATCGTGCGTAACTATCTCTTTTCCGTCTAATGCGTTCTCTCTGTGCAGTGTGTACTACTTATCCCTACAGCGTACAGCTCACGGTTCGCTGCATGGTACAAGAAAACAAGGTATAGTATGATTAGCCAATGAAAGTTGACGTTTAAATTATTTAACAGATGTGGTTTCTTTTCAAATTTTACTATAAAACACAACCTTCTTGTGCTGTATGCTGATATTTTCAATGTCCAAATACAACTATAAATTTTTTAAAAATAATTTACTTTGGATAGGTTTTAAAAAAAGAAACAAATATGCGCCCAATTTATAATATTATTAAGAACTTTGTTATATTTCAATTTATTTTCAACTTTATAATTTACAGTTGTGTATGACAATGCAACTAAGGGTGCAGGCGTAGGGTATCATATGGCATCCATAAGCAACTATCAACCCAACGCGCAGGATTGCAAAAACTTCTAGACTTAATTGTCAACGCCAAATGGCTAGGCCGCTGACATTTACACTGAACAGAGAGTTGTAGGAAAAATGATCATTACTTTTAAACAATATTTTGACTAACAAAGATAACAGAGTTGAAATTTTGTTCCTGAAACTATAATTTAGAAAAGTTTATATGAAGGTTATTTACTTGTTATTGCTCTACCGTCACCATCTCAACCTGTTGTGGAGACAGCACCATCGGAGTTATTTTTTGTAAAGTTTAAAAATAAAAAATAATAGTTTCACTTTTTTAAATTACCAATGTGGGCAACATATTTACGTAAATAAATACATAGGTTGCATAAAACAATATTTTCAATTTAAACAAAATCAGAATTTGTCATATTTTTTAAAGTAGCATGGTATTTTCGGTGTTCTTAGAAACGGATTTATTTTTTGCAGCCCTTCTGCTATAATTTGTTTACCATTTCTTAAAAGAATACATACAATATATTTTTATCAAGATATACCTTCATTCTTCAGGGTACCCAAGTACTTTAATTAGAAATTTATAAAATTAAATGATTCAGTAGAATTCTTGATCTAGTGAACATGTCTAGTAACTGTGAAAATATGAGCAAACAACTGTTCTTTATTAAAAAAAATATTTCTAATACTTTCAAATCGATCGTTAAAATTGTTAGGATGTGTGATCTTTTTTCAGACTATTTTCAGAATAAATAATTTTTTATTTGCTGAAAGCAAGAAAATGAATGGTCTGTTGTGGCACAATTCGTCAATGCCTTCCTTAGAACCCTTCTTAGTGCAATGTTCATGTTTGGATAGACATCAATAAATTCGTTATTTCGTAAGGGAAAGTCTCAAATTTTGCCCACATAAAATTTACCGCTCGTAGGATCCATTGTACTTATTGTTAAACTTATTGAGAAATTTGCTACTGTAATGTATTTTTAAATCCTTCTTAGAACAGTTTTTTTTATACTACAATATAGACATTTTTAATTGTTATAATTATTATTTAAATATTAACTTTTTTGCAAGTAATTTTTAAGTGTGAAATAATACGTAATTCTGGTTTGCATTACTCAAAATCTTTGAAAATAAAAAACAAACAGAAAGGCCATGGAAAACAATATTTGCACTATCATGTTAAACTCTTATTTATCTGTCATTTAAAATTAATTAACGAAAGCTAATTTAATTTGAACTTAGTTAATAATCAACTTTTACAGTGTCGTTGTGAGTGCAAATAAAGAATTAACCAGAGAGGTTTTTCAGTTTTTGGGAAAAATATGAAAATAATAAAACACCCACCATACTCACCTGATTTGCCAATCTACAAATATTGGCAAATTTTTAGGATAGACGATAATGAAATTCATGATAATATTTCCTAAAGGTTAGTTGGGAGCTTTTAAGAAGTGAAGGACGGAATGGTAAAGTGTACCAGATGCGTGAAGTTACCTATACCCAAATGTCATAGAGCATTTAAATAAACATCATCCTTGTGGACTTCTCGTGGACTATTAAGGACCACTACTTACATATTTTAGGATTTCAATATAAAAAAATTATTTAAAAATATGTCTGGGTAAATATGGCTTCACGTATATTTACCCTGAGTAATATGAAAGAATGCTCCTGTCTGGAAATAACAGCAAATATTTTAGACTATTAAGTGCCATCAATTTCAAATTTTGGGCTTTCATCTGAAATAAGTTATTTTTTTAAGAAATGGGTAAATTCAACTTTACGTGTATTTACCCGAAAGGCCCGACAATTTCCTTAATTCTTTGTAAATATAGAATAAGATACGGGCTACTAAGTGCTGCCACTTTCAAATTTTGGGCTTTTATCTGAAATTTTTTTTTTTTTTAAGGAAAGGGTAAATTCAACTTTACGTGTATTTATCCGAAGGATTCCACAATTTCCTTAATTATTTATACATGTAGAATATGATACGGGCTACGAAGTGCTACCACTTTCAAATTTTGGGCTATCATCTGAAATAAATTACTTTTTAAGAAATTGTTAAATACAACTTTACGTGTATTTACCCGAAAGGCCCTATAATTTCCTTAATTATTTATAAATATAAAATACGATACGGGCTACTAAGTGCTACCACTTTCAAATTTTGTGCTTTCATCTGATATAAATAATTTTTTTAAGAAATGGGTAAATTCAACTTTACATGTATTTACCCGAAGGGCCCCACAATATCCTTAATTATTTATAAATATAGAATTCGATGAGGGCGAATAAGTGCTACCACTTTTAAATTTTCTACTATTACATAAATTAAGTTTTCTTTTGACATACAATGGGGTTCTATACATGGGCGGATCTAGGAAATGTCCAAGGAGGGGGCGAATTAAGAAACTTTAACTTCGTTCGAATTAAAAGACATATATGAAAATATGACAATTTTATAAAATAGAAGCAATATTTCTTTAATTTAAGCTTAAAGCACAGAATAAAGGCTTCATAAGTTTTCAAAAGAAGGTCCAGAATTACAAAATTAAGTAATTGATTTTTCGTTTATTTCAGCAATGAAATATGATATGTTGACAACAAAAATATAATATGTAAATGTACTGCATAACAAAGGATAAATTAATACATACAAATCAATTAAATTATAAAATCAGTTCTTTTCTTTTTTGAAGTAGCAAAACGATTAATTACATTTTCAATGTTTATATCTATGTCTTGACGCACATGCATAAGTGCCAGTCCTAATAACCTGTCTTCTGTTATCCTATTTCCCAGCCATGTCTTCAGCCTTCTAAGAGCGGAAAAGCTACGTTCTGCACTGGCTACGCTAATAGGCAACTTTAATAATATTTCAAGTAGTGTATGGCAATTTGGATACACATCAAAGTCAATAGAGGAATATATTTCTACCGCATTTTTTAAATTTATTTCTTTTGAAGGAGACTGAATTAAACGTAGACATTTAGCGCGCCAAATAGTTAATTCAGCAACAAATATTTCCAGTGAATTAACGTTTTGTATATTTAATAAAATAATTTTGTATTTTTGCCACAATATTTTGGTAGATATTTGCAAGTCTTCTATACTCATTGTTGTTAAATTATGGGGAAGTAAAACACTTAAATGAAATGCATTGAGAGTATCTTCAGAAAAACGAGTCCTCAAATCGATTATCATAAAATCTAACATAGGAATAAAAATACTTTTTCTGTAGTATTCTTCTGTACTACATGATGTATAATTATCTCGATGAATTTTTTTTAGTTACTCGTGGCAAAACAATAACGATGTTTGCGCTTTTATTGGACTTTTTATAATGAAGTACACTGAAATGCAATCAAATAAAAATGAAATTAAATTGATTTTTATACCTTACAATTGTCTAAGAAAAGTACTTTTAAGTATCTTTAGTTAAAATAAGCTATACGAAGTATTCAAATATTTTATTATGTACAACGTATGTAACCTAATAGTACATTACGCATGAATAAAACTGCGACCGATGTACTAACGACTGGCGAGTCTATTCCACGATAGGGGGTGCCTAGCATAGTAGTTGTCAACTTGCCCTGAATTATTTTATATCAAGTAACCAAACGACGATATTTACGAGTTATATATTTTTTTAAATTATTATTTTATTAAAATTTACCAACCACCAAGGAGGGGGCGATCACCCCCATCGCCCCCCGCTGGATCCGCCAATGGTTCTATACTTTTTATATATATTTATTTTTTAAGAAACAACCTAAACCGAAAGCGATTTGTAGTTTTGAAAGTTTTTATTGTTATAATAATGGGGGCGTATAGGCAAAACTATTGCAGGTGGCAGCACCCTCGGACTAACGGACTAACTATTTTCTTATGTATATTTCGCTGATTACAACAATCTTTCACAAAACATTGCGGCATTTCAAAAACTTCTGAATCTGGACACTATATGTCAGAAGCAAAACGGTAAACTTGTTACAAACAAAAAGATGTATTTACCCAATTCAAAATAATAGACCAGAAAAGTAAGGTTAGAATTTGCTCTTGGCGCGAGTTCATAATTTGAATTCTTATGAAAGCGTGATTTTACGGACAAAAAAAGATATTTTATAAAAGAAATTAAGCAGCTATTGTTAAGAATTCGATAGTTTATTTATTCAGTAAGAGATTGCAACAGTTTAAAACCTTTGAAAAGGTAGAGTAAGAAAATTATTAGAAATTAATATGCTACGTAACGTATAAGTTAAAATACCGTATGTCATTGGTAGTTCCTCGCCCGCCCGTAAATATGCTGCTTATTGAGACACGTTTATCATTGAAATACCCCTGTAAAATATTAATAGAGATTCTTTGCTAATTTAACCAACTTTGTATCTCTTATAGTTCTCGAGATCGTAATGATAGCCTATGCCTGTATGTACTACAAAATTCAAAATCATTGCGGGACACGGAATGAGATTTATTAACAAAATTACTTTTTTCACAAACGGAATTTTACGATTAATAATATTTTACTTAATTCAGTTATAAACATTTTGCAATTTTGTATAAAACGGAGATATACTACATACTTAGGCTTGATTTACATTAGCGGTACAATGACGATACAATAACAGTACGATACTTCTTGCTTCATTGTATTTTAATGGACACATTTACATCTACAGTCTCAGTACGATGAAGGTGCAATGACGGTACATTGGTATTCACTGATTTACATTAGCGATACGACCACGGTGCAGTATAGTTTTGTTTCTATTGAAAAAAAATATTGTATATCATAGTAACAGCGTAGTATTTGCATGCAAGGGGGAGTGGAAGGTTACGTTTGAAGAGTTCTCTGCTCATGACAAAAACGTAAAATATACAGTACAGATTTTTACAAAGGGTACATAAAAAATAGTATCGTTTTGTAAAATTTTCTGGATTTTCTTCGTTTTCTTCATCAATAGTAAGGGCGATCATAGCCAAGTCGGTATTTGAGAAATTTTTAAACATTGCACGATATTTTCTACAGTTGATGTAATCATGACATATTTTATGTTCGTACCGTCATGGTAACGTCTAATGTAAATACCTCGTATAATTGACATATCGTCATTGTACCGCTAATGTAAATCAAGCCTTAATGTTCTAAAAGCGTAAAATTTGAATATTTTTTTTAATAGTTCCTGAACTATTACAATGTAATTCCAAAAAATGCAATTTTTTGGCTTGTTCCGCTTTGGGAGTTTTTTTTATAGTTAAGGAGAGCAAAAATATTAAATCAAATAAGATATTTTTTGATATATCCGGTCAGAAATTTGGTTGCGTGATAGAGTCTCAGAGTTCTTGGTTTGGGAACAAAACCCTAGGGTGTTTTCTTTTGGCATAAAACAAAAAAAGGATATTGGCCAACTTGGGTAATATATGTAAATCCGGATTTACCCATACCATTATAATTATGTTAAGAATAATGATTGGGACTTCAAATTTAATCCACATATTCTCGGATCATTCTAATATATATTCCAATATTCAATTGAAAATGTATGGGTAAATTCAGGTTTACGTATATTACCCAAGTTGGCCAGTATCCTTTTTTTGTTTTATGCCAAAAGTAAACATTTTAGGATTTTGTGAACTATTAATTACAAATTTTGGATTATTATTCTAAATAATAGACCAGAAAATTGTAACGGTCAAATTTAGGCATCAAATTTAAACGCAGGTCATAACGCTGAGAACATAATTTTAATCCCCGTGTTACAGAAAAATATACCCAGAAGCACAGGCTTACGTGCAAACTCGTGCTGATTTTTTTTGTGTAGTTGTTGCAACTGTTGTAGGTGTCCTCAGTGCATAGAGTGCTGATTGTGCTGATCACATTGGACTAAAAAATTATTGTGTACCTATTGACAGTGTTTACCTGGCTCACTCGAATTGTACACTTTCACTTTGCTCGGGCGGGCACCCTGGGGTTTTGTTCCCAAACCAAGAACTCTGAGACATTTTGACTACATTTTGGTTTAACTAAAGACAAATACCTATCAAAAAGTCAAAAACATGTCAGATGCCATGTAATCACCTACGTCAAAGTAACGTGCACGTACTTTTCAAACGCAACCTTCCACTCCCCCTTGCATGCAAATACTGCGCTGTTACTATGATATACAATATTTTTTTCAATAGAAACAAAACTATACTGCACCGTGGTCGTGTGGTCGTATCGCTAATGTAAATCAGTGAATATCAATGTGCCGTCATTGTACCTTCATCGTACTGAGACTGTAGATGTAAATGAGTCCATTAAAATACAGTGAAGCAAGACGTATTGTACTGTTATTGTACCGTCATTGTACCGCTAATGTAAATCAAGCCTAAGTATGTAGTATATCTCCGTTTTATACAAAATTGCAAAATGTTTATAACTGAATTAAGTAAAATATTATTAATGGTAAAATTCCGTTTGTGAAAAAAGTAATTTTGTTAATAAATCTCATTCCGTGTCCCGCAATGATTTTGAATTTTGTAGTACATACAGGCACAGGGTACCATTACAATCTCGAGAACTATAAGAGATACAAAGTTGGTTAAATTAGCAAAGAATCTCTATTACTATTTTACAGGGGTGTTTCAATGATAAACGTATGTCTCAATAAGCAGCATAGCTTGTGTTGCACTTGTCCTATTTACGGGCGGGCGAGGAACTATCAATGACATACGGTATTTTAACTTATACGTTATGTAGCATATTAATGTCTAATAATTTTCTTACTCTACCTTTTCAAAGGTTTTAAACTGTTGCAATCTCTTACTGAATAAATAAACTATCGACTTCTTAACAATAGCTGCTTAATTTCTTTTATAAAATATCTTTTCTTGTCCGTAAAATCACGCTTTCATAAGAATTCAAATTATGAACTCGCGCCAAAAGCAAATTCTAACCTTACTTTTTTGGTCTATTATTTTGAATTGGGTAAATACATCTTTTTGTTTGGAACAAGTTTACCGTTTTGCTTCTGACATATAGTGTCCAGATTCAGAAGTTTTTGAAATGCCGCAATGTTTCGTGAAAGATTGCTGTAATCAGCGAAATATACATAAGAAAATAGTTAGTCCGTTAGTCCGAGGGTGCTGCTACCTGCAATAGTTTTGCCTATACGCCCCCATTATTATAACAATAAAAACTTTCAAAACTACAAATCGCTTTCGGTTTAGGTTGTTTCTTAAAAAATAAATAAATAAATATATATATATATATATATATATATATATATATATATATATATATATATATATATATATATATATATATATATATATAAAGTATAGAACCCCATTGTATGTCAAAAGAAAACTTAATTTATGTAATAGTAGAAAATTTAAAAGTGGTAGCACTTATTCGCCCTCATCGAATTCTATATTTATAAATAATTAAGGAAATTGTGGGGCCCTTCGGGTAAATACATGTAAAGTTGAATTTACCCATTTCTTAAAAAAATAATTTATATCAGATGAAAGCACAAAATTTGAAATTGATAGCACTTAATAGTCTAAAATATTTGCTGTTATTTCCATACAGAAACATTCTTTTATATTACTCAGGGTAAATATACGTGAAGCCAAATTTACCCACACATATTTTTAAATAATTTTTTTATATTGAAATCCCAAAATATGTAAGTAGTGGCCCTCAATAGTCCACGAGAAGTCCACAAGGATGATGTTTATTTAAATGCTCTGTGACACAGATGAAAGCCCAAAATTTGAAATTGATAGCACTTAATAGTCTAAAATATTTGCTGTTATTTCCATACAGAAACATTCTTTTATATTACTCAGGGTAAATATACGTGAAGCCAAATTTACCCACACATATTTTTAAATAATTTTTTTATATTGAAATCCCAAAATATGTAAGTAGTGGCCCTCAATAGTCCACGAGAAGTCCACAAGGATGATGTTTATTTAAATGCTCTGTGACACTTGGGTATAGGTAACTTCACGCATCTAAGTGTACCTCGTATTTTGTTGTACCTATTATTTGTATGGAACGAACAAACAAATTATACATTAATGAAATTATTTATTTACATTACGTATATATATATATATATATATATATATATATATATATATATATATATATATATACATTGTGGATGATATAATTAATTCATTATTTTATTTGATAAAAAATTTTAACAAATATTTTCATTTAAATCTTTGAACAAAAAAAGCATGTAGCTTGTGGTTTTCAGGGAGAAATAAAGTCTGTAATATATTTTTCCATGCATGTGGGTTAAAGAGGAAGCAATCTGACACAGATATTCGTAGTCATTGATTGATTGGCCGGCGGTACAATATTTCAGACAGATCGATAAGTTCCGAAACAAACACGACCTACAGGCGAACTGCTTCGTACTCTCGTACACTCGCGAGGAATTAACCGCACTGCAGCAAGGCTAGCAGGGTTGAAAACACCACCACCACAAACTGAGGAACAACTTGTAAATTTCACAGGATAATAGACTAGTAGCTCAGGAAAAATATTTTGCAAACTACATTTTATTACTTGAAACATTTATGTTTACTACTCGGTTTACTAGAAAGATTTGAATATTCGTACGTCTTTTTTATAAAATGAATTATTTTATAATTATCAACTATGTTACATACAATAAATATGTCAAGTAATCCCTATGAGAATAGAAACAATATTTGAACATTGAATTTTTAGTTATTGGTCATTCGCAGATTTTAAATTTGCTTCGCTATATTTACATTGTAATTTACAAGTCTCCTGTAGGTACTAGCAATAACTCATATCTTCCATTTTTTTGTGAAAAAAGTTATTTGGATTCTGCGTGTCTTTTGAAATTATTATTTAAAAGTCTCCCATAAACTTTAGCCAAAATCATGTCACTCATGATATTCCATTCTCAGTTCATATATTTCACTTAGTATATTTTTAATTTACTTGCCACCTTCATTGGATAAACAGTAACACAAGCATTGTAGTAGACAATTATATTTCCACAACTCTATTACATACAAAACTACCATTCACGATAGCTAGAGAATCTTGAACTTAACTCGCGAACAGAGACAAGTCGCTTTATTGGTCGGATGGGGATAATTTTCGAACCATACCAATAGAACGACTTGTCTCTGCCAGTAAGTTAGTTCAAAATTCTCTCATTATCGTGAAATGACTTTAATATTCTTTTAGTATGTTGGATTAGGTTAGGTTAGACATACATAAAATAACCTGTCTTTTTCTAATACGAAACGTTGATAAGCTGCTACTATATAAAATGTTGTGTGGTCTTTCTTTTAAACAATTGATCTTGAAACGTTATATATCTTGAATACAACTGCATTAACTACTACACACTTCTCTAATAATAATAATAATAATATCCGAATTTCCCTAGTAATGTCTGAAATTTTTGAGTTAGAATAATATCTTTTTGTGTTTACCATATTTCCTTCGGGAGTTTACTCCCCGTGCTGTTTCTAAACACTAACAAATATCTTGATGATATATTTATTTATAATGGCTTCTCGCTTTCTTCTTGTCTTCAGGTGAATATTTTGCTGAGTTTTCCTGCTTGAATATTTGATATTTAGACTTTAGATTCGCAGTACGAAGTCGTAACTGAGACGTAACTCTTTTTACGAAGGCGGCTGCTTGGCTGTTTTTAGGTAGCTTTGTGAATTGCTAATTAGTCTGACGTACGCGTGTGTGTTCAGAGTAATTTATGTTCGTGTACTTCGCAGATTGTGACGCACTTTTATTACTAATTAGGCCAAACTAAGAAGGAAATACGAAGAAAGTTACAGATATTAAATAGATAATGAAATATGGGGGAAATATAAATTAATAAGAAATTCAATAAGTTAATTAAAATATAAAATTAATTAGGCGATAACTTTATAAAGTTTCATAAGGAACAACATTGTAATAAATAAGTAGGTATTGCTATTTATAACTAAATTGTCTGAAGTTTATTCTATATTATATCCATCACCTATAGGTATGGAGATAGGATATGAGATACAGGTAAGTTTGTATTTGCCAGCCGAAACTGAGATTTCTCTTGAAACAACAGGTTATTGGCCTTCATATGAGACCACACGGGAATACGGGCCTGAATGCTTATTCCCTTTCTATGCGTGATACGTCCCAGCGTGAGGCGAACGACTACATTGTAAGCACAGGAAATATACGGAATTCTTAACAAATAGCTTTGCAAATTGTTATTTATAAATACATACTACTAGTAAATAATTATAAAACGCAGCGTCCTATTACATTTTTAACCTAATAAATAGTAAATAACTATTCAAATAGAAAGTGTCTTGGAAATAGGGAGGACATGGCTTAACCACAGATTCCTGAGCCCAAAATAAGACGATTTAGCTAAACTTGCCTTCTAAGGAATGTGCCAGTATTCTGCTTCAAAGTTCTTCTAAAAAAAATAATTTTGCTTATAATAACGAAATGCTTTGTTCGATTTAAATGAATTTTGTTGTGATAATCCACATGGATATAGTTCATCTTTTAAGGTGGTACTTGTTATTGCTAGTGAGCCACTAGTGTATGAATCTAAGGTGTCACGAGCATAAATTTATAATGGCCACATCAATAACGTTAGATTATTGTTTTTCAGAAAGGTACATTCAATAGTAAACTTTTCTGTCTGCGTAATTTGTGATATCTGTAACGAGTTAGACAAAAGACAATAAAATGTTAGTGACTACACCGTGTAATATTTAAAATAAATTTTATCTAGCAGTCTATTCAAATGTCAAACAACAAATTTTTAATGACAATGACAATTATTTATAGGTTTTCAAAAGTTTCCTTGATATATTTTAAAACTAGTAACATATCCCTTTGTTCGGCCTATATTGCCATTATTATAATAAAATGATTAAAGAATGTTAGCTTACTCCTAAACAATTGTTATTGTCATTAAAAATTCGTTGTTTGACATTTAGGTAGACTGCTAGATAAAATTTATTTTAAGAATTACACGGTGCAGTCACTAACATTTTATTTTCTTTTGTCTAACTCGTTACAGACATCACAAATTACGCAAGGACAGAAAAGTTTACTATTGAATGTATCTTTCTGAAAAATAATAAACTTACGTTATTGACATTGCCATTAAAAAGTTATGGTCTAATCATAGTCGTGACACCCAAGTTTCATATACAAGTGAGTCACTAACAATAACAAATAACATCTTAAAAGATAGAACTATATCCATGTGCTTTATCATACCAAAAGTCATTCAAATCGAACAAAGCATTTAGTTATTATAAGCAAAATTATTTTTTTAGAAGGAATTTTGAAGCAGATTACTAGCTAAACGGTGCACTTACCTATGAAAGCAAGTCTAGCTAAATCATCTTGTTTTGGGCTCAGGAATCTGTGGTTAAGCCATGTCCCCCTATTTCCAAGACAGCCTAAATAATATTTGAATAGTTATTTACTAGTTGTATGTATGTATTTATAAATCACATTTTGCAAAGCTATTTGTTAAGAATTCTGTATATTTCCTATGCTTACAATGTAGTCGTTCGTTGGAAATAGGGGGACATGGCTTATGTCCCCCTATTTCCAAGACATCCTGTATAAATACCATTTTATATATATATATATATATATATATATATATATATATATATATATATATATATATATATATATATATGACTAACAAAATTAACTATTGATATATTTATTCCATTTATAATAATTCGTTTTTGTTAAAAAATTTACACATAAATAAAATGTTAATTATATAATATTTGAATAGTTATTCACGAGCTGTATGTAGGTACGTATGTATGTATGTATGTATGTATGTATGTATGTATGTAGGTACGTATGTATGTATGTATGTATGTATGTATGTATGTATGTATGTATGTATGTATGTATGTATGTATGTATGTATGTATGTAGGTACGTATGTAGGTACGTATGTATGTATGTATGTATGTATGTATGTATGTATGTATGTATGTATGTATGTATGTATGTATGTATGTATGTATGTATGTATGTATGTATGTATGTATGTATGTATGTATGTATGTATGTATGTATGTATGTATGTATGTATGTATGTATGTATGTATGTATGTATGTATGTATGTATGTATGTATGTATGTATGTATGTATGTATGTATGTATGTATGTATGTATGTATGTATGTATGTATGTATGTATGTAGGTACGTATGTATGTATGTATGTATGTATGTATGTATGTATGTATGTATGTAGGTACGTATGTATGTATGTATGTATGTATGTATGTATGTATGTATGTATGTATGTATGTATGTATGTATGTATGTATGTATGTATGTATGTATGTATGTACGTATGTATGTATGTATGTATGTATGTAGGTACGTATGTATGTAGGTATGTATGTATGTATGTGTGTAGGTACGTATGTATGTATGTATGTATGTATGTATGTATGTATGTATGTATGTATGTATGTATGTATGTATGTATGTATGTATGTATGTATGTAGGTACGTATGTATGTATGTATGTATGTATGTATGTATGTATGCATGTATGTATGTAGGTACGTATGTATGTATGTATGTATGTATGTATGTATGTATGTATGTATGTATGTATGTATGTATGTATGTAGGTACGTATGTATGTATGTATGTATGTATGTATGTATGTATGTATGTATGTATGTATGTAGGTACGTATGTATGTATGTATGTATGTATGTATGTATGTATGTATGTATGTATGTATGTATGTATGTATGTATGTATGTAGGTACGTATGTATGTATGTATGTATGTATGTATGTATGTATGTATGTATGTATGTATGTATGTATGTATGTATGTATGTAGGTACGTATGTATGTATGTATGTATGTATGTATGTATGTATGTATGTATGTATGTATGTATGTATGTATGTATGTATGTATGTAGGTACGTATGTATGTATGTATGTATGTATGTATGTATGTATGTATGTATGTATGTATGTATGTATGTAGGTACGTATGTATGTATGTATGTATGTATGTATGTATGTATGTATGTATGTATGTATGTATGTAGGTACGTATGTATGTATGTATGTAGGTACGTATGTATGTATGTATGTATGTAGGTACGTATGTATGTATGTATGTAGGTACGTATGTATGTATGTATGTATGTATGTATGTATGTATGTATGTATGTATGTAGGTACGTATGTATGTATGTATGTATGTATGTATGTATGTATGTATGTAGGTACGTATGTATGTATGTATGTATGTATGTATGTATGTATGTATGTATGTATGTATGTATGTAGGGACGTATGTATGTATGTATGTATGTATGTATGTATGTATGTATGTAGGGACGTATGTATGTATGTATGTATGTATGTATGTAGGTACGTATGTATGTATGTATGTATGTATGTATGTATGTATGTAGGTACGTATGTATGTATGTATGTATGTATGTATGTATGTATGTATGTATGTATGTATGTATGTAGGTACGTATGTATGTATGTATGTATGTATGTATGTATGTATGTATGTATGTATGTATGTATGTATGTATGTATGTAGGTACGTATGTATGTATGTATGTATGTATGTATGTATGTAGGTACGTATGTATGTATGTATGTATGTATGTATGTATGTATGTATGTATGTATGTATGTAGGTACGTATGTAGGTACGTATGTATGTATGTATGTATGTATGTATGTATGTATGTATGTATGTATGTATGTATGTATGTATGTATGTATGTATGTATGTATGTAGGTACGTATGTATGTATGTATGTATGTATGTATGTATGTATGTATGTATGTATGTATGTATGTAGGTACGTATGTATGTATGTATGTAGGTACGTATGTATGTATGTATGTATGTATGTATGTATGTATGTATGTATGTATGTATGTATGTAGGTACGTATGTATGTATGTATGTAGGTACGTATGTATGTATGTATGTATGTATGTATGTATGTATGTATGTAGGTACGTATGTATGTATGTATGTAGGTACGTATGTATGTATGTATGTATGTATGTATGTATGTATGTATGTATGTATGTATGTAGGTACGTATGTAGGTATGTATGTATGTATGTATGTATGTATGTATGTATGTATGTATGTATGTATGTATGTATGTATGTATGTAGGTACGTATGTATGTATGTATGTATGTATGTATGTATGTATGTATGTATGTATGTATGTATGTATGTATGTATGTATGTATGTATGTATGTATGTATGTATGTATGTATGTATGTAGGTACGTATGTATGTATGTATGTATGTATGTATGTATGTATGTATGTATGTATGTATGTATGTATGTATGTATGTATGTATGTAGGTACGTATGTATGTAGGTACGTATGTATGTATGTATGTATGTATGTATGTATGTATGTATGTATGTATGTATGTATGTATGTATGTATGTATGTATGTATGTATGTATGTATGTATGTATGTATGTATGTATGTATGTATGTATGTATGTATGTATGTATGTATGTATGTATGTATGTATGTATGTATGTATGTATGTATGTATGTAGGTACGTATGTATGTATGTATGTATGTATGTATGTATGTATGTATGTAGGTACGTATGTATGTATGTATGTATGTATGTATGTATGTATGTATGTATGTATGTATGTAGGGACGTATGTATGTATGTATGTATGTATGTATGTATGTATGTAGGGACGTATGTATGTATGTATGTATGTATGTATGTAGGTACGTATGTATGTATGTATGTATGTATGTATGTATGTATGTAGGTACGTATGTATGTATGTATGTATGTATGTATGTATGTATGTATGTATGTATGTATGTATGTAGGTACGTATGTATGTATGTATGTATGTATGTATGTATGTATGTATGTATGTATGTATGTATGTATGTATGTAGGTACGTATGTATGTATGTATGTATGTATGTATGTATGTAGGTACGTATGTATGTATGTATGTATGTATGTATGTATGTATGTATGTATGTATGTATGTATGTATGTATGTAGGTACGTATGTATGTATGTATGTATGTATGTATGTATGTATGTATGTATGTATGTATGTATGTATGTATGTATGTATGTATGTATGTATGTATGTAGGTACGTATGTATGTATGTATGTATGTATGTATGTATGTATGTATGTATGTATGTATGTATGTAGGTACGTATGTATGTATGTATGTAGGTACGTATGTATGTATGTATGTATGTATGTATGTATGTATGTATGTATGTATGTATGTATGTATGTAGGTACGTATGTATGTATGTATGTAGGTACGTATGTATGTATGTATGTATGTATGTATGTATGTATGTATGTAGGTACGTATGTATGTATGTATGTAGGTACGTATGTATGTATGTATGTATGTATGTATGTATGTATGTATGTATGTATGTATGTATGTAGGTACGTATGTAGGTATGTATGTATGTATGTATGTATGTATGTATGTATGTATGTATGTATGTATGTATGTATGTATGTATGTAGGTACGTATGTATGTATGTATGTATGTATGTATGTATGTATGTATGTATGTATGTATGTATGTATGTATGTATGTATGTATGTATGTATGTATGTATGTATGTATGTATGTATGTAGGTACGTATGTATGTATGTATGTATGTATGTATGTATGTATGTATGTATGTATGTATGTATGTATGTATGTATGTATGTAGGTACGTATGTATGTAGGTATGTATGTATGTATGTATGTATGTATGTATGTATGTATGTATGTATGTATGTATGTATGTAGGTACGTATGTATGTATGTATGTATGTATGTATGTATGTATGTATGTATGTATGTATGTATGTATGTATGTATGTATGTATGTATGTATGTATGTATGTATGTATGTATGTATGTATGTATGTATGTATGTATGTATGTATGTATGTATGTATGTATGTATGTATGTATGTATGTATGTATGTATGTATGTATGTATGTATGTATGTATGTATGTATGTATGTATGTATGTATGTATGTATGTATGTATGTATGTATGTATGTATGTATGTATGTATGTATGTATGTATGTATGTATGTATGTATGTATGTATGTATGTATGTATGTATGTATGTATGTATGTATGTATGTATGTATGTATGTATGTATGTATGTATGTATGTATGTATGTATGTATGTATGTATGTATGTATGTATGTATGTATGTATGTATGTATGTATGTATGTATGTATGTATGTATGTATGTATGTATGTATGTATGTATGTATGTATGTATGTATGTATGTATGTATGTATGTATGTATGTATGTATGTATGTATGTATGTATGTATGTATGTATGTATGTATGTATGTATGTATGTATGTATGTATGTATGTATGTATGTATGTATGTATGTATGTATGTATGTATGTATGTATGTATGTATGTATGTATGTATGTATGTATGTATGTATGTATGTATGTATGTATGTATGTATGTATGTATGTATGTATGTATGTATGTATGTATGTATGTATGTATGTATGTATGTATGTATGTATGTATGTATGTATGTATGTATGTATGTATGTATGTATGTATGTATGTATGTATGTATGTATGTATGTATGTATGTATGTATGTATGTATGTATGTATGTATGTATGTATGTATGTATGTATGTATGTATGTATGTATGTATGTATGTATGTATGTATGTATGTATGTATGTATGTATGTATGTATGTATGTATGTATGTATGTATGTATGTATGTATGTATGTATGTATGTATGTATGTATGTATGTATGTATGTATGTATGTATGTATGTATGTATGTATGTATGTATGTATGTATGTATGTATGTATGTATGTATGTATGTATGTATGTATGTATGTATGTATGTATGTATGTATGTATGTATGTATGTATGTATGTATGTATGTATGTATGTATGTATGTATGTATGTATGTATGTATGTATGTATGTATGTATGTATGTATGTATGTATGTATGTATGTATGTATGTATGTATGTATGTATGTATGTATGTATGTATGTATGTATGTATGTATGTATGTATGTATGTATGTATGTATGTATGTATGTATGTATGTATGTATGTATGTATGTATGTATGTATGTATGTATGTATGTATGTATGTATGTATGTATGTATGTATGTATGTATGTATGTATGTATGTATGTATGTATGTATGTATGTATGTATGTATGTATGTATGTATGTATGTATGTATGTATGTATGTATGTATGTATGTATGTATGTATGTATGTATGTATGTATGTATGTATGTATGTATGTATGTATGTATGTATGTATGTATGTATGTATGTATGTATGTATGTATGTATGTATGTATGTATGTATGTATGTATGTATGTATGTATGTATGTATGTATGTATGTATGTATGTATGTATGTATGTATGTATGTATGTATGTATGTATGTATGTATGTATGTATGTATGTATGTATGTGTATGTATGTATGTATGTATGTATGTATGTATGTATGTATGTATGTATGTATGTATGTATGTATGTATGTATGTATGTATGTATGTATGTATGTATGTATGTATGTATGTATGTATGTATGTATGTATGTATGTATGTATGTATGTATGTATGTATGTATGTATGTATGTATGTATGTATGTATGTATGTATGTATGTATGTATGTATGTATGTATGTATGTATGTATGTATGTATGTATGTATGTATGTATGTATGTATGTATGTATGTATGTATGTATGTATGTATGTATGTATGTATGTATGTATGTATGTATGTATGTATGTATGTATGTATGTATGTATGTATGTATGTATGTATGTATGTATGTATGTATGTATGTATGTATGTATGTATGTATGTATGTATGTATGTATGTATGTATGTATGTATGTATGTATGTATGTATGTATGTATGTATGTATGTATGTATGTATGTATGTATGTATGTATGTATGTATGTATGTATGTATGTATGTATGTATGTATGTATGTATGTATGTATGTATGTATGTATGTATGTATGTATGTATGTATGTATGTATGTATGTATGTATGTATGTATGTATGTATGTATGTATGTATGTATGTATGTATGTATGTATGTATGTATGTATGTATGTATGTATGTATGTATGTATGTATGTATGTATGTATGTATGTATGTATGTATGTATGTATGTATGTATGTATGTATGTATGTATGTATGTATGTATGTATGTATGTATGTATGTATGTATGTATGTATGTATGTATGTATGTATGTATGTATGTATGTATGTATGTATGTATGTATGTATGTATGTATGTATGTATGTATGTATGTATGTATGTATGTATGTATGTATGTATGTATGTATGTATGTATGTATGTATGTATGTATGTATGTATGTATGTATGTATGTATGTATGTATGTATGTATGTATGTATGTATGTATGTATGTATGTATGTATGTATGTATGTATGTATGTATGTATGTATGTATGTATGTATGTATGTATGTATGTATGTATGTATGTATGTATGTATGTATGTATGTATGTATGTATGTATGTATGTATGTATGTATGTATGTATGTATGTATGTATGTATGTATGTATGTATGTATGTATGTATGTATGTATGTATGTATGTATGTATGTATGTATGTATAAATCACATTTTACAAGCTTATTTGTCAAAAATCCGAATATTTCCTATGCTTACAGTGCAATTGTTTGCCTCTCGATGTGACGTCACGAAATCCGTTTCAGATGTTCCCGTGAAGTTTCGGTGAATGTTGTTATAAATACTAAAAAACATTTTATTCTCTGTATATTGTTTACATATTTATTTCTTTATTATTACTGGAGTCAGGAATGAAAAGAAAGATTTGGTTTTATAAATACTACAACCGATCCAGTAAGGATATTCCTTCTTATTTCATATTAAAATTTTTGAAACATCAAAAAGTTTAAGGTAGGTAGGTACTCAAGTATTTAATTGGTTCTTCAAAACTGTAAGTTAAGGACAAATAAAGTTTAAAAAAAACGTTTTTAATAATCGAGTTTTTAGGACCATTTTTCTCATCTCTAGTTAATAGTTGTCATAAGTGAGAGTTGATCTATTGCTTTGCTCTTTCTTTTTTTGTCTATAGTTCGTGTAGAGTACAAAGTATATTTGAATTTCATACCATCTTATGTATAAAACTGTTGTGATCCGCATATGCTTATCTAAAGTGTGTGTGATTTCTCAGTGTCTCAAAATTTTGGGATAAAATTTTAAATCTACTCAATTGTTTTTAAAAGTTTAAGAATTTTTTTAATTAAACCGATTTGTGCGTGAGCTAGCGTCAAGTAAAAAATGCGTTCTACTTTTTTTTTATTAATTATTCTACTAAATAGCTTATTATACATTATTGACCAGAAAAGTCATTTTAACATATTTATATATTTTTTAAGTGTTGAAAAAGATAAATTTATTTGACTTCAATTATTACAAATGTGCTAATTTTTTTATTAATTTAGTCCTATTTTATTATCAATGTACTATTTTTTAATGTGCAAATACGTTGCACCCGAAACAGAATATTGATATTCAATGAAAGAGTAAAACAAATTATATCTGTTTGATTCCGTGACAGTTCTTAAAAGTACAAATAAAATTAGATAATTGTGTAATCGCTCTTTTGGAAATTTAAGGTCTTGTCCAATTCAAAGTTATCTGTAGAGATAGAGTTATCTGTGCTTATTAGCGTGAATTCTGGTCGCGCACAATGAGAAATAAGTGTAACCGAGTTAGGACAACAAATTCCTGCTTCTCTGCGGAAACCAATAAACGAACAACTGCTACAAAAAGAAGACATAAAAAGCTTGGACGGATGTCACAAACCGGAACGGAACACGACAAAATCAGCTAGCAATATTTCCCAGGGATCAAACAAAGACGGTATTGAAATTCCACGGAGTGCTGCACTCTATCCTGGCTCAAGCAAATCCACTCATACATTCACTCATACCAAGAGAACACTATGTTCAAAATCTAACCCTTCTGCAGCACACTATCATCTACGAGTACAGTAGAATATAATGTTATCGTTATCATATACGCAACCGAAGTTCAATTATAAACAAAATGTATACACTGCACTTTTCTATGAAGCAAGAGACATAAATTTCATTGCTTCCGTGACAATTTTTATTTGTATGTATATAAAAATATACTCGTATATTTAAAAATTAACAACACATATTTTACTGTAATATACAGAGCTGCAAAATAATTAATTGCTTTGGTAATGAATTATTGTTTTATTAATGTTACCTCAAATTTAATATTTTTCATTACCAGTTATTTGGTATTTGTAATCAAAAATTTTGATTGCATTTACACTGTAATGGAAATGTAACTTTAAATCCCACGAGTCGTTCATTGAAATTAATTTTGCTATTTATTCAAGTTGAATTCGGGCAAGTGCGCACTACTTTTTTCAAGGTTTGACTTTGCGGTCCATTTCATTTTCCAAATTCTAGAATAATGAATTGCACGTTGTATGCATCATTTGTTGGACTTTACTGGTTATATCAAACTAATTGTATTCTTATTCGGACTGACCAATTA
Organism: Harpalus rubripes; assembly: GCA_963082715.1. Lineage (NCBI taxonomy): Eukaryota > Metazoa > Arthropoda > Insecta > Coleoptera > Carabidae > Harpalus > Harpalus rubripes. The sequence goes on from OY720454.1 coordinate 25,872,116, forward strand.
TTTTTGTGGTAAGTAATTAATTTTTTGTCAAAATTAAATATTTGGGAAAATAAAAACTTTTCATTTCAAAACCGTAATTGGATATTTCTAAGGCAGCTGTAACGGTAGATACCGCCTTTGGACGAATTTTGCTGCTTCCAATTAGAATTCAAAACGAAATGTTTTATAAAACACCTCACAACACGATTTTTCAAACAAACTACATATTGTAAGTTACTGAAAACAAATATATAAATAAAAAATTGGTTACAATAATCAAAATGACTAATCAGACAATAAATTGATCATACAATAATTGGTAGTATACCTATTTTTTTACTCTACTAAGAAGAGAATATGTACCTACATAACGCAATTTAGTAAATACTATACTAGCCTACTTCCTGGTCTAATTTCGTTTTAAGTTGACAACGTTGTTATTTGCTATTAGTGTCCGACCGAAACTAGTTTTTATCACCGAAAACGAAACCGAATTCCGGCGCCCGTCTCAGTTTTGGCCGAAGCCGAAACTTACTTTTATGGTAATTCCTTATTGCGTTTTTTTTTAATTTAAGCCTTTTTTGTCAATTTTTGCATGTTTCAAGTGCGTATGTGTTTTAAAATGCCGTATAAATGAAGTTTTTTAATTTATTTAAGAAAATTTAATGGCACTTTGGCTCATGAACTATTAGTGCTTTGGTACATTGAGTTTACATTGACTTTACATTCAGTGTCATATTACATTATATTTTATTTAATAATTGTATATGTTGTAGATATTTTATAACATTTTGGTTGTTTTCTCTGTTGTTTCCTAGGGCTTGTTTTAGCGTGGTTGGGATGTTGTATAGTTGTCTCTTTGTTGAATATTTCCTGCAGTGGATGATGATGTAGTCGACGTTAATATTATTTGGGTTTTTTGATCTTCTGTTGTTGGCTATTTTCGTACGTCTTCTTTTATTTGTCTTAGTTTATTGTTTGTGTTCTCTTTCCATTTTTGTGTTCATATGTCTTTATTTTTTTTATTTATGACGATATTTAGGTCTTGCGCAAGGATATGGATATTTTCTATAGATTTTTCTATACCTTCTCTGGCTGCTTGGTCTGCTTTTTCGTTGCCTTTGAGTTCCGAATGAGATGGTATCCACATTACAACGATATATTTTCCTTGATTGTTTTGAGAGTCATGGATGTTGGTTTGAATGTATTGTATGAATTTTTGTTTTGCAATGGGTCTTCTATGCCTTTTATTGTTCTAAGGGAGTTGGACATTTACCGTTGCATTTTCTGTTACCACTTCAGCTCATATTTTGTTGTGGTGTCTGGATTCATACATACATACATACATATATATATATATATATATATATATATATATATATATATATATATATATATATATATATATATATATGTACTGGTAGTCTTCTTGTTTGTTTTTTATTATTTGGAACTGTTATTAGTAGAGCTCAGGGGGGAGTCATATTTGGGATATTTGGATAGGTCTAGAATAATTGTTGGGGTGGTTAACAATCAGGCAGAGTATTTATGGTAAGTTGTGTTTTCTGTGAATGGTAGGGGTAACTGTATTTTATTGAGAAAGAGGTTTATTTTTGTTGTAGAGAGGTATCATTGTAGAGTTCTGTTTTAAACGAAGTTTTGTTGCCCTTGGAAAACCAACATACAAAAGTATCACAAATTTTCTATTGTATGTGAGGTGATGTGACGCGAAGAAATGAAATGTAACCTAAAAATCACATCACCAAATAGTGATATTGATCTAGATTAGTAGCAACAATAGCAGAATACGTATCAAGTCCATTAGCAACAGTATATGTTATTACATATATGTTTACTAGTTAAACTATTATTGTTGTTAAATATAAACAACATTTGCAAATAAGAGTTTAAAATGAATAACATTTTCACTTAAATTCACTATGTTCTTCCCTGATATATTTTATTATTTTAGAGTGCAATGTTTGACAATTGTACTACTGTTGTAAAATGTAAAGGAATAAATTTGGGAGTCCTCGTACGAAGCTGAATCCCGCTCCGAGTTGAGTGCGATAACGCACGTTTTCACTCGCGTATCACTGGAGTTTTTCTCTCCCTTTTTGCCACCGTAGAGCACAGCCCCAGGTTTTTATTTTTCCAATGAATGCTAGATTTCATGTGGGAATTATTACAAATAGTCCGCAAACCAGAATTTCTGTTTTATGAAAAATGGTGGCAGCGCTCTATGAATAATTTAGGAATTTTATCTCACTGTTAAATGAAAATCTTTTGTTTTACACTTGTTTCAAAGAGAGAAATTAATGAATGGGGAGATTTAAATCTATAAAAAGAAATGTAACTGAAAAAATAAATATGAGAAAGTAGAAAATAAAGAGTTAGTAGGTAAACCAAAGAATGGGTTGTAAAGAAGAGAGCGTTTAGTGCGTGCCGGATGTACGGATAGTCATTTCCGGTTTCGTTAACAAATAGACAGCCACTTCCTTTACAAAGATTAACATCTAACCATACTTTTATCAAACTTCAAATTAGTTTTTCTGTCTTCATTCTACCAAGAAATTTACTTTATATTACAACCCTATTACACATAACACATTCACTACATTATATAATAAACAAATAATGAGTCTGTGATAAACTCGCTTGCTTCAGGAAGACATTAGGTTTTAAATATCGTACTCCCATGTCACACTCGAATAACTCAAGAGACACTAAAACCTATACCAAGATTAAGACTGACACTCATTTTTCTTCACATAAAAACAATTTGTTTATTCTACGAAATTAAGGCGATGTTTCGGTCTTGGTTGTAACCAAATGCCACATGTAAATGCTTGATAATTCACGACCATATATTGATTGTTACACAATACTTGAATGAAGTAGGAATTTCAATTTTAGAGTGGTCAGCATGCAGTCCGAACTCTAATGAGTTACAAAGAATAGATCATCGGCGTATTAACCCGCTTAAAACTATGCAAGAGCGAAATAGGGGCCATTCTCGACAAAAATATGAAAATATTCCTCAAAAATACATTCAGAACCTCGTCATCTACAATTGCATCAAGAGGCGGAAATACGCGCTATATCACTCATTAATAATGATTTCAAGTACTAATTTTGTAAAATATATTAAGAAACAAACGAATTTATTTAATAAATATAATGTTAGAGAATTTATTATGCAAAAAATGTAAAAAATGCGTGAAAACAATTTTTTTAGGTGATCTGTTTTTTTACCGGTCTGTGTATTAATAAGGCTGCTACTTGAAATTGACTTCAGAAGGATGGTACCTATGTCTATCGTATCGCATCGTATAACGGAGCAAAACCACCGCAAACCTACAATGACATGAAATAAATAATATGGAACGTGCAATGACAAATCATAAAATGTGATAACATTTCTGCCAGTTGTAATCCGGACACGGTTAACTGAGCGAAGGAAACTGGGCTATGGTCAACTGGGCGATGAGCAACTGGGCGATGGGCAACTGCGTGATGGGCAATGGGGTCCGGTACTAAAAAAAAAGTTGCATATATTTTGTTATATTATGAAAATATGAGTAATTCTAAATGATTCTGTATCAAAATATTTTTAAAATATAAAACCTTTTATTCATAATTTTAATAAAAACGATTAGCACTATAACGATATGACGCCACATCTGTATCAGTGTACCAAGCGAAAGAAATATTATTTTATATTATTCATAACTTGTAAAAATAAAATCCATATATTTATATGTAGTTCTATTTTACGTGAAAATGTATGAAACATTTATCATTTTTATTAAAATAGAACATATTTATTTTAAATAAAATAAAATTTAAAAAATTGTATGTTTGCTAAGCGTGCAAGTTTTTAAGGTTTTGTCGCCCACGTTACCATCGCCCAGTGTGACTCGCCCAGTTATCCGTTGTTCAGTTGTCGCGTACCGTTTTAATCCGTGTCTTATTTTACATTCCAAAACTGCCACACATTTAGTAGATACCATCAAATTTATGTACACACTCTACTCATAGGTGTGGTCATATACGAATTTATTAACCTATATGAATATATTTGGGAGGAAGTTAAGGACAATATGACAATAATTATACGTAGTTATGAACACAAATATTAAGTACAAACAATATTTCTCCACGATCGATTAAAAGTAAGCTTTTTGGACGTCATTTGGTTACAGAAAGTGTATAATTGCAGCCCAAATATTTTTAAAGATAGAACTTTGTATTTAAAAATCGATAAATCTTTCTGATCGTAGAAAAAATTTGTACGAGTATGTATCAAGTAGAAAGTATTTTTACAGAATGCAACTAATTGCAGCTATCGCTTCGTTTGGCGGCATAATCTCTAACTTCGGACGGCTCCTTTCAACATTTGATATAAAAATAACTCAATTTGAAAATTTTACTTTTATTTTACGAGTATATTACGAGGGTATTTTATAGGTGACGTTGATGATAAGTATGATAAAAAATGTCTCAACACCTTAATATTAATTACTTTACGGTAATTATTTTAAAATTACAAAGTCTGGTGTAACAATATGACGTTTGAAGTGATTTCAGGTACATCAGTATACAACACTCACTTTGCAAAACATGCAGTGACGCGAGCCAGGCATGAAAAAGAAAAAAGAAACTTGGGTACACATTTCATAAGTTTTTCTACAAAAATTTACAACTAAACAATTATTCTTGTTTTTTTGTATGTTATGAATATGTAACATTAAGACACATTGGTCGACTTAGAAAGAAACCAATAACATTAATTTCTTTAACTTGACTTTATTCTACTCAAATTGTCAAAATTTACTCTCTGTATACCAATCGAATTCAATGGACCCGACCGTAAGTAAATTTTACAGTTATCGAAACTTTTAATAATCTTGTTTTGTCATTGCTTGACTTTGTTGCTTTTCTCATTTTTGTCAAGTAGAGCGTAAAAGGGCATCTTTGCCACACACCTCCAGGGGCAATATTAATATTATTATTAATACAGAAATTAATATCATAATCAGAACCGGAGTAACTGCAATTGAAGCCCGAGACTAGATGACTTAGTAGTTCCACTGTATAAAAAAAGCCAGAAAGAAACAAATGAATATTTTTTACTACAATTATTTTTTACATTTTAAAAGTTTCAGTTTGATCGTATTCAAAATATGTTTATTTTTTAATATGATGCGTGTGTTGTATATTTTGTAAAAATATTATTCAAAAACATAATTACTAAAATAGAATAGAACTCTGTACATTTTGTTGACTCATTAATTATCATACCAACGCACATTCGAGTCTATTTTATAACAAAGTAGTCAAGTTTCAGCAACTGATTAAAATCGTTAACCGCATCCGACCAAAATTGTTGCTGTCTTCCCTTTTTTATTTTTCAACGGAGTCTCCTTTTAGGCTTATTTGACAACTAAATTTTGATTTTTCTTTATTTATCGACGTACTTGATGGTCAATATTTTTAAATAAATAAAATAAATAAATATATCAGTACCCATTGCTGGGTGTGCCAATCTGCTAATTATTAACCACCGATTTGCAGACTAGGGCCAATTATATGTCGATATTTTCAATAAGTATTCGTCAAATAAATTTATTCTATGTATTTATTTAATTCAGTTTTAAAAAGTTGAATTTTTCCTAAATGCATGACGTTATGATACGTAATTTTTACATAATTGACACGAATTGAGTTTTGTAATAGTACATGATACAAGTAATAACTGTCAGGGTTTGTGTAATCGGTACTTGATGGAACATTTTAAAATATAATAATTGAAACACAACACTTGATTATTCCACAGATTTATTTCTTTAAGTTACGATCGTTTCGTCCTTTCGGACATCATCAGACAATAATATTACATTAAGAAGACAGGTATTTATATGTTCCAAACATGTTGAGTAGGGGTGAGTTGCTTACATCTAATTGCTCGTTGACGATGTTTTTCTTGGAATTTACGGCTTTCCTAATTTCTAAATTTTCCAGAAGGTTTAATCTTAATCCTTTGTCAGCAATATGCAGAATGTCAAAATTTCCGTTAAAGTTATGATTGTTTTCGATGCAATGTTCAGAAAAACCAGTGGTGTAGCATTGTTTTGTAATTGAATCTTTATGTTCCTTGATCCTGTGTTTAAAACTTCTACCGCTTTGACCGATATATAGTGCATCACAGTTTTCACAATTAATTTTGTAAATTCCATTTAATTCTAATTTTGAGGTTTTTTGTTTGTTATTTGTTAATATTTTGCCTAAATTGTTTTTGTTTACTGATATGGTTCTAATTTTGTGATTAGTTAACTTTCGAGATACTTTTTCGCTTATTCCATTATTATTTACAAAATGAACTCAGGACTTCCAATGGGTTCACCGTTATCCCCGCTATTCGCTGACATTTTTATGAATCATTTAGAAAAATTAATCATGGAAAATACTAAGTTTAACTATTCTGTTAAATTCTGGTGTAGATATGTTGATGACGTCTTATGCATTTGGAAAGGAACAGATAGACAACTCAATACGTTCTTGGATTATTTAAATAATATAAACAACAATATTAAATTCACAGTGGAAAAAGAGGTAAATGATTGTATAAATTTCTTAGATTTAACTGTAAGTAAAGACAACAACAATAGACTAAAATTTAGTATCTACCGGAAACCTACATTTTCAGACGCCATTGTCCCACAAAAATCAAATCAATCCACTTCAATAAAAATGTCTGCCCTTCACAGCATGGTACATAGATTGGTTTCAATTCCATTAAGCCCCTTCGATTTCGAAACTGAATTGACCACAATTAAAAACATTGCAGCGAATAACGGATACAACCCTACAATAATAGATAAGTTAATTATTAAGAAAAATAGAAAATTAGTACAAAACCAAATTTATTGTAAATGTAAAACATCTGATCTTAATACCAAATGGCATTATTTAAATTATAGTCCTGGAATAAGCGAAAGATCTCGAAAGTTAACTAATCACAAAATTAGAACCATATCAGTAAACAAAAACAATTTAGGCAAAATATTAACAAATAACAAACAAAAAACCTCAAAATGAGAATTAAATGGGATTTACAAAATTAATTGTGAAAACTGTGATGCACTATATATCGGTCAAAGCGGTAGAAGTTTTAAACACAGGATCAAGGAACATAAAGATTCAATTACAAAACAATGCTACACCACTGGTTTTTCTGAACATTGCATCGAAAACAATCATAACTTTAACGGAAATTTTGACATTCTGCATATTGCTGACAAAGGATTAAGATTAAACCTTCTGGAAAATTTAGAAATTAGGAAAGCCGTAAATTCCAAGAAAAACATCGTCAACGAGCAATTAGATGTAAGCAACTCACCCCTACTCAACATGTTTGGAACATATAAATACCTGTCTTCTTAATGTAATATTATTGTCTGATGATGTCCGAAAGGACGAAACGATCGTAACTTAAAGAAATAAATCTGTGGAATAATCAAGTGTTGTGTTTCAATTATTATATTTTAAAATGTTCCATCAAGTACCGACTACACAAACCCCAACAGTTATTAATAGTGCCAGTGAAGCGAAGTTAGTAGTCATGTATAAGAAGACTCTATTGAAATTCAAAATGTGCTCCAATCATATATGGTTCAACATACAGTGTTTAAAACATAATATCAAACCAAAATACATGAAGATCCAGTGCAATCACTCCTCATACACATCAAGGAAAGCAGTGGAAAAAGCCTACACCTACTGGATTATCGGAGAAAATAAGAAATGGTATTTTAGGAGAGACAATCTTGCATCTCATCTGAAAGTAATACATACTAAACTAGCTAAAATTCTACACCCCATCGAGTTTGATATAATAGATAGTGAAATACGAATCTCAGTACAAGAAATTATCCACAATAGTTTCGTGAAACAGACGAACAAGATACATAATCTCATGAAGCTTCAGAAACACGTCAATATTCAAGATAAATTGTCAAAACCACCAAAAAAATTTTTTCCTCGAGTTATTAACTTATCTAAGACAAAATTAAGTCCACAAGAAGATCAGCTCCTACAAAAAGGTTTAAAATATTCACCACGCGAACCAGTTAAACAAAAACACTTAGATGAAATAGTAATTAATACCGAAATTGCTACAAATTCCATAATCAATCCCGAAGAAAAACAACTCGCGAAATACACTCTTTCCAAAATTATAAAACAAAATATTCGATGGAATTCTCCAAAATCCCATAGTGAAAACGAATGGGACATCATTAAAAACCTAAAGAGTAAACTTACAACCGAAAATTTAATTGTATGCAATGCGGACAAAGGTAACACCGTAGTCATCATGGATAAAGAAGAACACCACCAAAAAACCTTGAAGTTAATCAGTGAAAGTGATTGTACCGAAATTAAAAGTGACCCCACCAAACAATTTCAAAAACAAGTCACTACAATTCTAAGAGAATGTGAATCCGTGTTTAGTGCGACCGACAAATACAGACTCAAGTGTATGAACCCCAGACCTCCGCAAATGTTCACACTGCCCAAGTTGCACAAAAAAGACTGTTCCATGCGACCTATATTTTCGTACATAAATGCACCTGCATATAAAATTTGTAAACATGTTAGTAAAAACTTGATAAATGTATTAAATTTCCAGTCAACATATGGTATCTCAAATACAACAGACTTTATTAATCGTAGTAAGAACATTGAAGTTAATTCTAGTGATAAACTAGTATCATTTGATGTATGTAGCTTATTCACTTCTATCCCTACAGATGAACTGAGGTCAATATTGTGGAACTTACTTGATGAAAACAAGAATCTTAATGAAATTGAAAAATGGAATACTTCATCGTTATTGATATATGTCTCAATCAAAACTACTTCCAATATCAAGATAAGTTTTACAAAATGAACTCAGGACTTCCAATGGGTTCACCGTTATCCCCGCTATTCGCTGACATTTTTATGAATCATTTAGAAAAATTAATCATGGAAAATACTAAGTTTAACCATTCTGTTAAATTCCGGTGTAGATATGTTGATGACGTCTTTTGCATTTGGAAAGGAACAGATAGACAACTCAATACGTTCTTGGATTATTTAAATAATATAAACAACAATATTAAATTCACGGTGGAAAAAGAGGTAAATGATAGTATAAATTTCTTAGTTTTGACTGTAAGTAAAGACAACAACAATAGACTAAAATTTAGTATCTACCGGAAACCTACATTTTCAGACGCCATTGTCCCACAAAAATCAAATCAATCCACTTCAATAAAAATGTCTGCCCTTCACAGCATGGTACATAGATTGGTTTCAATTCCATTAAGCCCCTTCGATTTCGAAACTGAATTGACCACAATTAAAAACATTGCAGCGAATAACGGATACAACCCTACAATAATAGATAAGTTAATTATTAAGAAAAATAGAAAATTAGTACAAAACCAAATTTATTGTAAATGTAAAACATCTGATCTTAATACCAAATGGCATTATTTAAATTATAGTCCTGGAATAAGCGAAAAAGTATCTCGAAAGTTAACTAATCACAAAATTAGAACCATATCAGTAAACAAAAACAATTTAGGCAAAATATTAACAAATAACAAACAAAAAAAACCTCAAAATAAGAATTAAATGGAATTTACAAAATTAATTGTGAAAACTGTGATGCACTATATATCGGTCAAAGCGGTAGAAGTTTTAAACACAGGATCAAGGAACATAAAGATTCAATTACAAAACAATGCTACACCACTGGTTTTTCTAAACATTGCATCGAAAACAATCATAACTTTAACGGAAATTTTGACATTCTGCATATTGCTGACAAAGGATTAAGATTAAACCTTCTGGAAAATTTAGAAATTAGGAAAGCCGTAAATTCCAAGAAAAACATCGTCAACGAGCAATTAGATGTAAGCAACTCACCCCTACTCAACATGTTTGGAACATATAAATACCTGTCTTCTTAATGTAATATTATTGTCTCATGATGTCCGAAAGGACGAAACGATCGTAACTTAAAGAAATAAATCTGTGGAATAATCAAGTGTTGTGTTTCAATTATTACATGATACAAGTTTTATAAAACAAGATTTTAGCGCACGCATCATTCTTAGAAACGAGCGGCTAGCCGTGAGTTTTCTAAGGGGACAAGTGCGCTAAAAAGGCCTATGAAACGTGTGTTTTATACAATTTTTTTCTAATTTGGTAATTTTTTCAAAAAATGTACGTTATTTCATGTCCAGGAATTTCAATTTCGGTTGTTTAATATGTACTTTATGAAACTCATTTGGATGTCATAAAGAAGTACTTTATGACATCCAAATGGATTTCATAAAGTACATATTAAAAAACCAAAATAGAAAAAAATATTTACGTAACTGAGTTACGTACAGGATATTACACAACTGAAAACTGATAATAAAAGAAACAAAAATATATCAATAATGATTTCTTTATTATTAATTTATGAATTATTGACCCACATTTAATTCCTCTACATAAGAAGGAAGATCTATATATGTTTCAGAACATATTCAGAACTCATTTTCAATGATATACGCATGCATTGATAGAAGCATAAAAAAATCATTTATTTTCATGGCCACGCCTTGGTAAATTGATTTTAAAATATGGATATGGTGCTGTCATAGAAAAACCTAGAATTTTGTGTATTTTGAAATTATTTTAGCGGAATTAGATAAAATTTTGTACATAATGTTATGAAAACGTGAAATTGTTTGACTCAAGCTCGTTGTGGCAAATATTATGTTCATTAAACAATATTAATCTTCTCAAAACTGATTTTTGTAAATAACTATTATCCAACGAATAATTCCATTGCGCCGTTTCACACATTTTACAGATACAAATAGCTATCTGTCGAATAATTTTAACGTTCGTGAATTGTTAGCCTTGCAGAGTGAATTTGTGTCAGTAGAGAAGGATGCAGTTTGGCGTAGCCCGAGGCCATACGAGAAATACAGGCCTGAATGTTTATCCCTGCTCAATGCGTCACGCCTAGCTAAGAGGCTAAGTGCTAGTCTAGCCTTCTACAAACAGTCGACTTCTAGCAGTCAGCGGGAGCGAACGCACGACACAACGCGGGACGGAACGTCAAATTTCTATTATTTCTCGTTGTAAGAAACTATAAAAATGGTTTTCAAATGCTGTGTGCCAATCTGCAAGAGCAATTACAGTAACGCAAATAAATTCATCAGTGTTTTTAAATTTCCACGCGATAGTGAGATGCAGAAAAAATGGTCAAATGCAATACATCGACCAAATTATAAGATCACAAATTCCTCAGCTGTTTGCATATTGCATTTTGAGGAAAAATGTATTATTCGTGATCTCGAAGTCAGTAGAAAATATGGTACGCGTTTAATTTTACAAAGAAAACGTTTAAAATTGACGGTTGGCGCAATACCCACTATATTTAAAATCCAGCCCTCAATTTTATCTGAACTGTATGTACCCGTAAGAGAAAAAATGCACACATTTGCCGGGAATATATGAAAAAACCAAAATTGGAATTTAATTTAAGTATTGCCAGTGATAAAATTACTGATTTTCATGACCTCGCAAATTATGAAACAAAGTTAAAATGTGTAAACGATTTCATATTTAAAAAGGTAGATAACCATTTAACAGTTTCTAAGAAAAATTTGTCTAACAATATTCCCCAAATATATATATATATATATATATATATATATATATATATATATATATATATATATATATATATATATATATATAGAAAAGTGAAATTCACAGGTAAGCAGTCAGGATGATGATTAATTTTGAATAAAACTCTTTTAAGTTATTATCAAGCTTTCGAAATTACTTTATTCCATCCTCAGGATAACTACAAAAACGGTTACAATGATCATAAACCACATGTTAAAAAATGTGCACAGTAAGTACTTACTACTTTTTGAGGTTATAATTTAAACAAAGCAGTCGTAAGAACAAAAAATGGTTGTGTTATGAAATAAATTTGTAACATTTTTAATTTGGATCACGATTAATAAGTGAACTATGTTAATATGTGAAAAGCGATGGGAAGAGATTTAGAACAGATGATGTCAAAACGATAAAACAATCACTAACGTGAAAGAACAATTTTGTTAATAACCAACGTGTTCGAACTAATGAACAAAATTAGCAACAAGTTAAGTTTACAAAGAAGAAGAATTGTAAGTGGGAAAAATAATATAATTCAAAATTAAAATCAGGTGGAATTTAAAGTAATGTTAGACCGATGTAAATCTCGATACTTAAGAACATAATTGTAGATAGAGCTCAAACCACTAACATCAGTTCTTTTGTTCATCGTATGACTCTCTTTATTAATGTGGACCATTTCTAGAAACTGACGTTTGCTATCATTGGTTTCGATTTTAATTATAGAAGAATTATTGTAGTCGATACGATGTGAGGTCTCATTAACATGTTGTGATAAGGCACAAGCATTAGGTCTTAATCTACAATCACTTTTATGTGATGTAATTCTTGATTTTAAAGTTCTAGATGTCTTTCCAACATAAACCTCCTCACATTCACTGCATGGAATTTTATAAACAATGTTGGATTGTTGATCTTTATTTATTGGGTCTTTAATTTTAGAAAATAGTGAGTTATTAGTATGTGAATTCTTTAAAGCTATTTTGAACTTTTCATTACACTTCTTTTACTAGTTGAGGTGTAAGGTAGTCTATATTAGGTAATGATGTGAAAGTGATATTGCTGTTGTTCAAGTCTGTCTGTGAAATGTGACGATTGTTGTTAACATTGTTTAAATCTGTCGTGTCAGTGTTGAAAAGTAAACGACGAATGAGAGAATCCGGGTAGGCATTATTAATCAAAATGTTTTTTAATTTATTTAAGTTTTTCAGTGTGAGTGTGTGGTGATCTGACAATTCTTTTTTTAAACCCAAAATTACGTTGATTTTAGTTTTCATTGTATGATGGGAATGATAGTGTATGTACCTTCCTGATTCCATGGGTTTCTGATACCAATCAAGTATGATAGTATTCGACGAAGTTCTAATTAATTTCGTGTCAAGGAAGGGCACACTTCTATCAGTTTCAGTTTCGATGGTAAATTGTATCTTCGGGTTGTAATTATTAAAAATGTTCAGTATCTCTTCAATCCTACCACTCGGTACTGCGTAAATGATATCATCTACATATTTTTTAATGAATGGTAAGTTAAATGTGAATTTAGATGTGCAATCTACTAATAATTTATCCATAACATATTGTGCTAGGATTGGACTAAGGGAACTTCCCATCGGTGTCCCATAAATTTGTTTATAAAATTGATTATTAAATTTACAAAAACTAGTATCAAAAATAAATTTTACTAACTCTATGAATGTCTCTAAATTTAAATCGCAAAATTCTTAAATAATATCCCATTTATCTGTAATACTTTGCAACACTAACTCTACAGGAATATTGCTAAACAAAGAAACAAGATCTAAACTGATTATGACGTAGTCAGGTGGGAGTTGGAAATTTTGATATTCTGTGGCAAAATCGAATGAATCTTTAACAAAAAAACAAATTATCTTGATCATATGATTTTTGTAATGTTTCAGCAATGAAGGCTGTTATTCTACTATTAGGTGCACTGATTGACGAGATAATTGGTCGTAAACTTAAAGTCGGTTTGTGAACTTTAGGCAAACCATAGTACCTCGGAGCTACTGCATTATAAATCATCAATGTTTTAGCTTTTTCAGGTGTAATCATTTGTGTTGACTTTAATTTAGATACAAGTTTATTAGCTTTTTGTTGTATAGTACTAGTTGGATCTCTACTTATAATTTTGTAACTGGAATTGTCATTTAAAATTTTTAAAGATTCTACGTCATATTGATTTTTATTCATGATGACTGTGACATTACCTTTGTCTGAACGTAATACTAATAAATCGCTATTATTTTTAAGGTAATTACGACACTGTTTGTAAAGTAAATTTATGTTGGACGAATATCTGTGATTTGAGTGCAAGAAATTAGTAATAATATTAGTAATTCGAGCTCTAATTACATTCCTGTTCTCAGGATCTACAGTAATAATGATTGATTCCAAATCTGCTAACAATTTTTGAATATTAATTTGGTCTGGAGAAGGATTTATACTAAATTTAGGACCGAGAGCTAAAATTTGTAAAATGTCTGATGGAATTTCAACATTACTGATATTTTTAATCCAATTAGGTTGTGTTATATATTTATTACGTTGTATTGTGATTAAATCATTCAATTTTTTTATACTTCTATTTTTTGTTTGGTAAAAAACTTGATTGTATTTACGACTTTGTTTAATTTTAAACGTTTCAAAAATTGCTAACGGAATAATGTTACAAATTTGTTCTTGCAAAGTATCCAAAGTTTTGCTAATTTGTTCAAGATGTCGAACAGCGCATTTAATTTCTAAATTTAGTACTTTTTTACCTAACCTGTTATTAAAATTAGTAATCCTCTGTCCTAAATGTCCCCCTTGGATTTGTATGTTTGTGGTGACCTGTTGTGTTTGTTGTGTGATGTGCTTCGGAACAACCCCTTCCTTGCGGCAGTTAAGCAGGAAGATTCTGCGGTTCTTCGCGGCTGCTAGTTTGTTTTGATATTATTGAAGAAACCCATTCTGTAAGTATTAAGTAGGTATGATCACGACTGACCAGTTAGGTAGAAAAGTAAAATTCACAGGTAAGCAGTCAGGATGATGATTAATTTTGAATAAAACTCTTTTAAGTTATTATCAAGCTTTCGAAATTACTTTATTCCATCCTCAGGATAACTACAAAAACGGTTACAATGATCATAAACCACATGTTAAAAAATGTGCACAGTAAGTACTTACTACTTTTTGAGGTTATAATTTAAACAAAGCAGACGTAAGAACAAAAAATGGTTGTGTTATGAAATAAATTTGTAACATTTTTAATTTAGATCACGATTAATAAGTGAACTATGTTAATATGTGAAAAGCGATGGGAAGAGATTTAGAACAGATGATGTCAAAACGATAAAACAATCACTAACGTGAAAGAACAATTTTGTTAATAACCAACGTGTTCGAACTAATGAACAAAATTAGCAACAAGTTAAGTTTACAAAGAAGAAGAATTGTAAGCGGGAAAAATAATATAATTCAAAATTAAAATCAGGTGGAATTTAAAGTAATGTTAGACCAATGTAAATCTCGATACTTAAGAACATAATTGTAGATAGAGCTCAAACCACTAACATCAGTTCTTTTGTTCATCGTATGACTCTCTTTATTAATGTGGACCATTTCTAGAAACTGACGTTTGCTATCATTGGTTTCGATTTCAAGTATAGAAGAATTATTGTAGTCGATACGATGTGAGGTCTCATTAACATGTTGTGATAAGGCACAAGCATTAGGTCTTAATCTACAATCCCTTTTATGTGATGTAATTCTTGATTTTAAAGTTCTAATATATATATATATATATATATATATATATATATATATATATATATATATATATATATATATATATTATATCTAACAATAACGGAAAATCTGAAATGTAGCATTTATTTCAAAAATATTAAAATAAATAATACAACTCGTATACAAAATAGCACCTAAATGTCTTTCATTCATCATTTTTAGTTTCATTATTATCATTTTCATAATATGTTCTGTGTTATATAATTTTCATTCGCTTTTTTTTATTCTTGTACAATTGGTTATAAATATAAAATAGGTAATACATAATATTTAAATAGTTATTTAGGAGTTGTGTATCTTTATAAATCACGTTCGCCAATCCTATTTATTTAAAATTTCGTATATTTCCTATGCGTACAAAGCTAGCGTTCGAGGCGTGGCGTGTCAGGAAGAGGCTCGCTGTGACGTCACGAACTGAGTATTCAGGCCTGTATTTCTCGTATGGCCTCGCGTAGCCACGTTAAGCAGACAAGGATGAAATGTGTTCACTCCTTTTGAATACGTAGTTGCCAAAATTTTGTTTGACATATTTAATCTCATCTTAATGTCATCTACATACTTCTGCATTTTTAGCCCCAGAAGACTGTAATTTAACAAGTGTACCATCTAATTCAGCACTTATATGTAGTAAACGAAACATGTATATTGTAAAATTGTCTTAGTGCTTTTTGTATATTTCTTTCAGTTTAAAGTAAATGTTTGTCATTGAATTCAGCAAAAGTAACCAAAATTCAAAAATATTTTGCCAGCATTAAATGACAGGATCTTTATAATAATTTACCAATGCACTGCCTGTGATCAAATGCGATTCCAAATATATAATAATAAATTATTTTCATAATTGGAATATGTCAAAAATTTCCTTCATGTGTGTAGTTATGTCGCTGTCTGATGGTCTGTGATAGATTTCTCACGTTATTTATTAATTCATAGTTCAAAATTACATTATAATCATCAAAAATGTTTAATACATCCATTTTGTTAATAAATCTGCACTAGGGTAAGTGATACAAATGTTGGCACACATAGTTATTGGCATAGCATTTTTCGTAATGAAATAAATAAAACGCTTTCACATTTTGTACTGTATTTCACTTTATTTCTATTCATAATTTTATTATATACGTTATTGGTAAAATTTAATGTTTCTACACTAATATTAACATTTTTAATTCAATTAGATGGTCATCATGTAATGATGACAGTGTTTCGTTGGTAGTTAAGAAAATCGTAAGGATAGCGGCAAGAATTTCGTTCCAGAATGTCACATCTACGCCTAAACTGAACTAATTTATTCATTCTTACTGCTGTTTAAGGTATCTTTGACCATTTTATGTGGGCTACGTGACATTTATATGCAAAAATATATTAATTTATGGTATGCCAAATATTGTATCAGAATTATCGCATGAAACAGTAATTAACACCCCTGCCATTTATTGTACATTCTATATTTATGTTCAGTTTACAGTAATTGGCACTAGTACTAAAAAACCATTATTTACTGTTTTTAAGTGCAAACCAAGAACAAATGATTTTTTTCTCCCTGAGGATGCAGAAAACTCCAGGAGGTTGTAATGTGTTTCAGTAGTGGGGAATAAAAATAAGACATTATCCAACAAAAGATTGCTTTTGATTTTTGGAAATATATTATAATGGGGTCCGAATAATTAGTTTTAAAAAAATATTTTATCACTTGTAGGTATTAGAGCAGTAATAGATATTATAAATTTTGTAGAAAACAATATTTCCTACAACTTGAATCTAAAACATTTTTTCCTAGAAATAATAGATAGCATGCTTTTCATTTTGCAAATAACTTCCAAGTAAAAAACAATACTGAATTTAAGTTTGCGGTTCTCTTCTGTAGAACACTTTTTTATTTTCTTCCAAATGGGGATGCTGAATTATTTTTATTTCTGCTATCGGTATTCGATATCATACTGGGTTCAATAAATGTCCACATATTATCTAGTATCGACTTTATATTATTATCAAAATTTATTAATAATATCGAAACTTATCGATGAATATAGATACTTAATAATATTATATTGATAATGTTGATACCTATTAGCTGTTCATCCATATTTTGATCACACAATTATTATGAATTATCAATAATATCTGGAAAAAAGTGATTGGTATTTATCGATATATAGACATTTATTTGATTCAAAGTAGGCACTATCACAACTGAAAAAGTGATTTTTTTAATCTTTTCAGCGATATATAGCTTGTTTATGTTTCTTCTTTTAAACTAGTAAAATCGTGTCTTAAATATATCATTAATTTCATTAATAAAATTAATTCCAAAAATTAAATTCAGAAAAATTTACTATTTTTTATAATACTAATAATAATATATCACTGGTTTTAAGTACTGTAGCCCACTATCTATCGGTAACCTATAGAAAAAAATATTTTAGAACAAATTTGTTGAAAATTTCGTCCTCTACAAAATAATTTCTAACTCTTTTCCCCTAATTCTTACGGTTGAAAAGATATTTGCAGAAAACGATTTTTTGCATTATTTTATCAAGATGACGGCGTAATCGGCAGTGCACCAAGGTTAAAAATATGAATATTTTATTAGGACCTCTAAATATAAAAATACGGAAATCAAAAATACCCGACTTTTTGCATTGTAAATATATTCTGCTAATTTCACGTTAAATTACCCTTGTAGTAGATGCCAATTACTGTAAATTTGCGTATGCCAATTACTACACTAGTATGCCAATAACTATGTTTTTTCAGAATTAATTAATTTTTCCTCATAGTTCGTCTTCAAATATAAATGTGAATATATTTAATAATTCTATACACTTCATACTTTCAACTTAATATAGCATCATTTATGAAAACATCATATATATTTGAAAGTAGACATAATATACTCTTAAGGTGCCAATTACTTTATCGCTTACCCTATGTGGAAATGTAATGAATGTACGAATAAACGGTTATTAGCTACCCAAGTACCGAATAATTTATTTCGCGAATAACAGATGTTAATTATTTCAAATAAATTTATTTCCAAGTAAAGAAAACATAAATATTTATCTGCAGGATAAATATTTGGAAACCTTTATTCGCAAGTGAAAATACCGCCCTTTAGTCATGCAGCATTTATTCTAATAAAACCGACGTTCCGATATACACTTAGGTGTATCTTTTTCAGGGTAAAAATTTCATAAACACAAATTCATGTACACATTAGTTCAAACATTCAGTTATGCATACATCATACGAAAATTCGCACACAAATACACATACCTAGATACCCGTCTGTTCGTTCTCAAACTCGACAACAGAATGATGAGATTTGTGATATTTTATAAAACTGAACGTTTAACGACTGATAAAATAAAGTAAGGGATTTCTCGGCGGAGATTGAAAGAAATTATACTAATAATCCATGTAGTTGTTAATTTTATTAATATTTATTTTATGTATATACGTATGAAACCGAAACATTGGATTCGTAATATTAAATGATGTATGACTGACATATCGAGTAATTGTTAACACAAAATCTACACTACAGTCGAGAAATTTGCCTACAACGTACATTGTGTTTGAAAATTTGTATAGGAATTTTCAATGCATAATATAAAACTGCTTGACTCAAGTTATGTATGTAATTATGTATGTATTGTATGTAAAATAAGTATGTATATATACATATTAGATATATATATATATATATATATATATATATATATATATATATATATATATATATATATATATATATATATATATATGTACATATATATAAATATAATATTCATGTTATAAATTTTTACTCATAAAAGTAGTAGCCAAAGAAGTTTGTGCGGTTTTTCATGGTAAAATATAAATATTTATTAAGAAACAACAATACACTATTATTCATCGAAGTAATTACCATCACATTCAATGACCTTTTGCCAACGTGACACCAGTTTTTGTAAGCCGTTCTTGTAGAAC
Organism: Harpalus rubripes; assembly: GCA_963082715.1. NCBI lineage: Eukaryota > Metazoa > Arthropoda > Insecta > Coleoptera > Carabidae > Harpalus > Harpalus rubripes. The sequence continues at coordinate 25,891,619 of OY720454.1, forward strand.
TCTATGGATTTTGAATCAAAAAATTGATGTACTGCATTTATTACATCAACTTGAGTTTTGAACTGTCTATGTCTCATACAGTTGTCAAGAGACAAAAAAAGGTGGTAATCACTTGGCGAAATATCAGGAGAATATGGAGGGTGTGATAACGTTTCCCACCCTAGTTCAGAAATTTTTTCCCGGGTCAATCTTGCGGTATGTGGTCTGGCGTTATCCTGTAAGAATACCACTGTCTTTCGATTGACTAAAAAAGGCCGTTTTCGAAAGAGTGCTGCTCGTACACACTCAAGCTGTTCGCAATATAAATTCGGCTCCAAAAACTCATAATGAACTATTCCGCTTGCTATCCACCAAACACACAATAAAATCTTGTTTGGGTGCAAGGAAGTCTTGGGAGTGTGTGGTACCGAATCAGTAGGCGATAACCAATGATACGAACGCTTAGAATTTGGGTACAATATCTACTTTTCGTCGCAGGTTAATAACAGATCAAGAAATGGTTCATTATCGTTTCGTGAAATGTTTGCCGAGCAAATGCTAAGGCGACTTAATTTGTTATCATTTGACAATTCATGTGGGACCCATTTGCTTAACTTCCACATCTTTCATAGCTGATGAAAATGCAAACGAATGATTTCATAACTCATATTGAACCTTATTGCAAGCTCTAGGCACGTTGTATTAGAATTTGCCTCCACAACTTGTTGAAGATCCCCGTTGTTAATGATCTTCGGTCTCCCAGAGCGTGCTTCATCGGTCAAGCTGAGATCTCCCGAAGAAAATTTCTTGAACCACTTCTGTGCTGTTCGATCACTTACGGCATCATCTCCGAATGCGGTACATATTTTTCGCACCGCCACTGCAGCTTTGGTACCAAGTTTGTACTCGTAGAGTAAACAACATCGAATTAAAGTTATATTCGTTGCCATTTACAACTATCAAATTAGGAATTAAACAATTTTCACCAAATGTGAATGTATCCGACAAAAGAAGGATTTATATTAAAGTAGATGACAGATATCAAACAAGTGCTATTGATCAACACATTAAAAACTATTCATGGCACTCTGCTGTAAACCGCACGAACTTATTTGGTTGCCTGATATTTAGTATTGACAATGTTTGGTTACACGATTTATTAATTTTATGTATGTAAAAACGAAAGGCTCTCTCTCTCAAGTGCAATCTGCTATTTTCTTAAAAGATCCGAAGTATAACCGATTGTGAATAAAATAATTTTCAGAACTCGTATCATTAATATTTTTATAATTAAATAGTTGGCAGGCAATTTGAAAGATCATATTCCACCATAATCGCCTACATAATAGAGTACATGTTGATAAGCCTAGTGATATATTTATTTATATTAGCTGGTATTCATTGTGGTTAGTGAGCATTTCAGTAATTGCTTTGCAGTATAATTTCAGTTGGTTGTGCTATATAATGTGTGATAAAATAATGCACAATCCGCTTACAAGTGTGCATTTGTTGCAGCATATTGGCTGCGTGCAGTGCAGTACAATCCTCCATATGTCCATGTAAACACATCGTGTACAAGTATTTGTTGCTCTTGTTATTTGTGTAATTAATGATTTTGTAGTTATTCCCCACGCTGATTTATGGGAAGTCTCATCCCACCGTTGGATTATAGTCGATGGATTTGTATGTATTTAATACTTACTACTCCTATTTGTTATTGTCTGTGGATTTTAGATTGTTTTTACCACGTATGGGTGATTAGAATCGCAGAATTAATTTTAATTCAATTCAAACATGTACATACGAGTACAGTAAAATTAATTATGTTTGGTACTGTTTACAAAGTGACAAACAAATACGTCAGCTGACTACAATGATTTCATATTAATCAACAATCCGAAATTAAATATTAGAATGTAATCAAATGTTTATTAAAATTATTTGCTTTATAATTCACTGATTTTTTATTAACATACCACTTTTTATATAACGCAATATTTAACACAGACATACACAATTTCTATATCCCGAATCAGAAATATGAGTTTATTTTATATAAATACATTTAAATCTCAATCTTTCACAATTTGTACAAGTAATAAATAAAATAAATATATCATCACGGTATATTACCTATTCCTGGATATGCCAATCTGTTTTGTACACAGAATTCGGTATTGATGATGACAGTTTGTACCGTGCGGGCGTTTACCAGGCCTCACCTCACGAGAACTCAATGCTGGCGTGTACAGTATTCCACATTATACATGTTAAAGTTTAGGTAATTCTAAGTACAGGATGTTCATTTTAAATATGCCATCGTTGCTATCTAGAGAATATAAGAGGTAAAACGAAGGATAATATTATTTTATATAACTAATATAATGAACACTAAAATAATATTTTTTCTATCAGTACCTCTGAAAATACGAAACCTAACTTTTTTAATTTAAATAAGGATATGTATTTTTGTTTGCTAAATTCGCTAGAGAATTTAATTCATAACGATATTCTTAAAAAAATCCTATAACTTATTATATAAATTTTATTTAAATGACTATAATGAGAGTGTCATGAATGGAAAAAATAAATTCCTGTTATTTTTTGTAGAATTAGACTGACATGAAAAAAATAAGCCAATATTTTATGTCGATAATCGATCATATTTTACCTTTATCCGCGACTATTATATAATACCTTCAGTAGAGAATACAACACGCACACACAATGAACTATAAATACTTCAATTCATGAAAATTAATAACCTTGTTGTCTTTGTCAAGAAATCTTTTCTTGCAAATATGAAAATAACAATATCACATTATCCTTAATATCAACGTTAGTACCTGAAAAATAAAACATTAATAATATTATTAAAACAAATCTCGCCGCAGTTCGGAGTACAGGCCACCGTCCCATTAGTAAAAACTAGGAACTGCAGGCAAAAATTAGCCACTGGCTACACATCACGGTATTTAGATCAATGATCACTCACGCATCGTTAGTATGGTAGTCACAGACAAAACCTATGTACTGAGCGTGCCCAATCTAGGATAAAACCTGCAAAAATGCTAGACGGCACTTTCATCTTAATCTGCGTGGTCCTGCACTTCATTTGTAATTCACCAACAAAACATAAACCCACAACACTATTGTGGATCGTAAGCGAATCCCGCTTCTGATGATAGAGAACACAACACGCACACACAATAAAATACAAATGCTTCAATTCAGCAATTTATTTACTTAAAATCAAGATACACCCCTTGACGGCAACCCGTTCACTGCACAAACAATACTTAGTAGTGCTGTGGCAACGCGTCTGGTTTTAAACAGTTCTTACATGACAATCAGGTTCTAATTAGTTAAGAAACTATTAATTACTAGTTGATCATAACAATAATAATCATCATAGAATGTTGCATAATCATTTCCGGCGTTCCTACTTCATTCTCTTGCATATATATTTTTTAATAAATAATTCAATACAGGGTGTAAATGAAAGAAGTGCATTAAATTTAACCAGTAATATAACTTGTCGAGAGCAACAATATTTCTTAATAACTTTTTCTCGAAATCACATATTTTTTAGCATTTTTACCACCCCGTAAATTGACGAGTCGTTCCTAATATTTTTGTGATAATTGAATACAGTAGCAATAGCTATGAAAAATTTTGTTTTAGCAATTGACAGTCCTGTCAATTGTTCCAATTAAATTTTGACATTAGTAATAAACTTTTTTATAAGGTAAAATTCTGTCAAAATGCGAGTACACAAACATTGTAATTACTTACCTATGGTTTATTTATTTATTTTTTTACTCGTATCTGTACTACATTTTACTTGACATCACGGTTGACATAAAGACAGTGACATGGAGTTGCTAACCCATTTACACGGAGTGTTTCCAAATCATCACCATATCATTCTGTATTTAATATTCGCACATTTGTTAATCTTGTACATCTTTATCACATCACAATACGGAGTGTCACATATGACAATTTTTAAAAAAGCAACAGTTATATCCATAGCAAGTGCAAAAAGTTCTACGTTTTCAGCACATAACAGACTTCAATTTTGGGAATGGCTCATAAGGTTCATTAATGAGACTGAATTTACTTGGGAAGGTGTATTTATTATGCACAATACATATCTCGACAGACGAAAATGCTGTAAAAATTTTCATTAAAAAATTTGTCGACGATAAAATAATCATCTCATAACCTAATAACTATACTTTTGCTCTTCCTCTCGTTACCTCGTCCCTCCTTGTCTTCCTCTATTCACACTAATCACAGGTAATTAAACGCCTGGATTAATACACAACTTTATAAATTTGTTATCCAAAATTTAAATTAATTTATTTTAAAAATTGTACTATTACGTATTAATTAATAATAATGTTATTTCTCTTGATTCGTTTATTAATTACTGTGACTGTAAGTGTAACCGATAACCGAAAATTTTTGAGCTGTTTATATCCTACTTGAATACGGCAGCAGCCATTTGTTCTCCATGGGCGGGTAACGAAATATGCAGCAAATCTTTAAAGAATTTTAACTCAAAATCTAAAAGACTTAGAAAAAAAGTTATCGAGAAATATTGTTCCTCTCATCGAGTTACATTACTGGTTAAATTTAATGCACTTATTTCATTTACACCCTGTATATTACTCATGGGCAGCGAGTTTTAACTTATACTCACGGATATTGAGCCGGTAAGGACCAAACACAATCATCCATTTCTCAAAACTGCAGTATTATCGAATATACTTTGGCACAGAACAATGTTCATGTGGTTCATAATGCTATATATAATTGTTTTTACAATGTCAAAATTATAAATCTGTGTAAGTCATGTAGGTTTATTAAATTAAAAACATGAGTTCAGATAGTAAGAGTGAAGAAATTTGTACGATGCCATATATTGTAGGAACGGTTAAATTAACCAGTGTAAACTTATTGCCTGAGGATATTTTAAAATAAAGTTCTAAGGTTATCGAGCGAAAAATTCACTCCCTAAAGAAATTAAAATATGAGAGAATAATTAAGAAATCACGGAGAAATTATTACTGATTTTTGTGTTTTTTTTATAAAAAAATAAAAAGCAAGTTTACAATATTATTTTTTAAATTAATTTAATATTATGAAACTTATTTATTTAAATTAATATTAACATTCTGTTAAATGATACTTGGTTATTTAATTTTACCCAATGACAGCTGTCATCTACGACTGGTTAGTGGTTGCTGTTGCTACCTTCAGCATTACATTCTGAGATGCTGTTTGTGCTTCCAATTAAATATGTTTAAGAGAAGGTCCTAATTTTTACGCATTTCAGTATATTTTTCTTTTAAACAATTCCCAATAGACAATGACTACAGAAAATTTTACTCAATAACAATATAACAAATACATAATAATAATAATAATAAATATTAATAATTATAATAATAACACTAATGATAATAATATTAATTATATAGTATTAACGTGTTACATAATTAATATAAAATCAAGTTATAAATTCAAACATACAGTAAAAGTAAATAACAATATATATATATATATATATATATATATATATATATATATATATATATATATATATTAGCATGTAATAGTAATATTAGATATTACTTGTAATTAACAAATGCCTTTAAATTTAAATATTAATGTCACATCAAATAGTACCAAAATATCCATTCAATGGCTACTTTGTAATTTAAATTTGTATATAAAATAACTTGTCAGTGTCAAACAATGAAGTTTAAAAAAAGTGTAGAACGTTGTATTACACTCGTGTGGAACGTATATTAGTCCCTGCTGGCATTGTGGTTAAACTTTTTCTTTTGTGACAATATGTTACATTCCACATTTGTATAATAAATAACTATTATAAAATTTTAACACAAAATATTTTTATTAAACGTGCATTTATAATACAGAAAATATTTTAAATACGATTTATAACAGTGCAGTTTACGTTGAAATAAATTGTCGAATATGACATTACTTTGTCCATCATTATACTATCTGGGACACCCAGTACATCTATGGAACAAAATTTCATGACATTTCATTTTTTCTTTAAATTTTGTAGGAGTAATTGATATATTTTCCTACTTCTTATATTAATTGCGGTAATTATAATAGGTAGTGATCTGAAACTTGATCCTGTCTACAATGTAATTGAATTCTGGTAATGGTACACATATTTTTGGTGTTTGCTTGTAATGAAGTTAATTTGTGTATAGTGAAAGTTAGTTGGGGAGGATTATGATTGATCTTGCAGAGTGCTCTGAGCGGAACCGGGAAACTTCACGACCGGAAGTGGTGCTAATGGCTCCGGGACCGGACGCGCGCTAAAACCAAACAATTCAAATCTTCCCGCAACTAAAACAAGCAAAAAACACACACCAAGATTCATACTTCTCACATACAAGCAAAGTCATGAGAATGTGGACGAAAAATATCACAAAAAAACCATTTTAACTGAATAGATCTAACAATATCGATTTTAATCATTGTGCCGATACATAAAAAAGGAGACGCAAGTACAACAAGCAATTATAGAGGAATCACCATCTTAAATACTTTATACAAAATCTACGCAATGGTCCTGAACCAGAAACTTCAAGATGAATTAGAAACCAAAGGCATCCTCCCAGACACTCAAGCCGGTTTCAGACAACAAAGAAGTACTACGGACAATATATATATATATATATATATATATATATATATATATATATATATATATATATATATATATATATATATATATATACATATATATATATATATATATATATATATATATATATATATATATATATATATATCTTAAACTATCTAGTCGAACAACAGCTCGCAAAAGAAAAAGGAAATTTATATACCTTTTCCATAGATTTTCAAGCAGCATTCGACAAAGTAGACAGAGAAATATTATTCAAAACTATGAAAAACAAACGAATAGATGAACACTTAATAAAAAAAATACAAGCAATATATAGGGAAACATCGAATGTGGTAAGATCAAGTCATACGTTTACAAAGGAATTTTGGACCGTAGCAGGTCTAAGACAAGGATGTCCTCTAAGCCCAACTCTCTTTGCAATATACATATCAGATATAGAGGAATACTTCCAGAAAGGGCAAACAGGAGGAGTAATTGTTAGTAACACGAAATTCTGGACCCTCGCATATGCAGACGATCTGATACTATTGGCTAAAACGCATAAAGAGATGGAATCAATGATGAAAAGATTAGACACATACCTACAAAAAAAGAAAATGTCATTAAACATAAGCAAATCAAAAATAATGAAATTTAAAAAAGGAGTAGGCAGGGAGAAAGAAGATAATTGGAGAGGGAGAGGAGAAAAAATAGAACGAGTGAAAGAATTCAAGTACCTGGGATTCACATTTAAACAAAGCAGTGGGACAGAGAAGCATATAGAACAGATAGTAAAAAAGGCCGATACAGCAATAAAAGAAGTTTGGAGTATAGCAGAAAGAAAATTTAAAAACAACTACAAAATAAGAGTAATGATGTTTGACTACATCATTAAAAATATAATCATGTACGGTGCTGAGATCTGGGGTTGGAAAGAAGAAGCAAAAATTGAACAGACACAGTTAAAATATCTCAGATGGACACTAGGACTGGATAGACATACCCCACAATACATTGTGTTAGAGGAAACAAAAAGAAATAAATTACGAATAGAAGCTGGACGCAGAGCGGTAAAATATGAAGAAAAAATTAGAAATTGTGACCCAAGCCGAATTATTCATCAATGCTGGAAGGATATAAAGAAAAAAGAAGAAAGAAAACTGGCACCAACCAAATGGGAGTTGCAAAGGAAAAACTACTTCGAAAGAAACGGGTACTCAACTGCGGAAGTGGAAAGGAAGAGGAGAGAGAATTGTAACATAAGCATCGAGTTAATCAACAGAGACCAAGACATACAGAAACAACATCAAAATGAGAAAATCAATGACTCAAGATACAACAAATATTATAAAAATATCAAGGCAATAGGCTTGCCACAATACCTAACTAATAAAAATGGAAAGGAGATTAAACTTACAGCCAGATTAAGATGTGGTAACGAAGAAAATAACAATAAATACTGGATGAAGGGAGAAGACCGGTTATGCAGATTATGTAAAGAAAATGAAGAAACCCTAATACACTTACTATATAATTGCAGATATATGCCAAGTCAAACCTGCAGTCCATATCACTTCCTAGACGAGCGCGGGGAAGGGGAATCATGGTTAAAAGCACTAAAGAGAAAAAGAGAAGAAATGAAATAAAAAAAAAATGTATTTGTACAAGCATGAAATGTATATTAAATTCAACCAAATGTATTTTGTGAACAGTTTGTAAGAATTCAATGCTGAAAAGCAAGAATTAAATAAATAAATAAATAAATAAAATATCGATTTTAAAGGATAGCCGGAGAAAATAATGATAATTTATGAAATTTTTTGTTCTATTCGGTAACTTAAACGTAACATTTATCTAGTAAGTAGATCAGAAATTATTTGAAAATATTAGTTTTTCGTCAGTATCTAGCAGCCTATGACAATTTTTAATATAATCTACTTCTGATATGGTCACCCTAAATGTACCCAGCGATTCTACTTCATTTGGAAACTTGAAACTATCTCCACACTGACACTGTTCCAATTAAATGACGTACAAATATGTCTAGGAAAGAACTTGTTAATAGTTGTAGTAATAATAATAATTTAATATTTTCCGTATTTCATCCTCCTCAGTTATTAAAAGAGCTAAAAATCGGTCAAAACGAAACAGATCTATTTTCTGAAAATGCAATGTATATTTTGAAAAATTATATTTTTAATAATTTATATAACGGGAAATTTATCATTAATACTTTTTACGGCAAGTTGGTGAACAACAAAATTATTGCCAACAAAATTTCAAAAATATCAAACACGACGCGACTGTGAATTAGAATAATTAGAATTTTTTTAACCATTTATTAAGACTTCTTACAATCACTTTGTATACTTTTCATTTAAATATTTTGTGAATATTCGATTTACATGGTAGGTACAAAAATAGTTATTCTGCGAAGTAATATGTGCATAACATTATATTTCTTTAATTTTTGCTATGAAAATACATTTTGGACACTATTTGTGCATTTTAAAATTTATATTTCAATTGATTAATGGAATAATACCTATCTACTTCACATGTTAAAATGTCATTCGCTGCATACAAAAAAACGAAACCAAAACGGTTTCGCTGTAAAAACTAATACGTATTTCCATTTTTGTTGCGGAAAATTATTAGTTTCAATAATATTCATTGTTTTTGATTTAAATTTACCTATAGTGCATGTCGTCATCCCATTGCGTATGAAATTTATCTCGCCGAATGGGTTTGTAGACTGTAGACTAAAAACGCGATACCCACCTGTTTTGAATAGTTTTTTCTTATATAATTTCTTAGTTAGCGTATCTTGTACACATACTTTTATGCCTGTACGTAATATTAAATTTTTGAAGTAGCCTGAATTATTATTTGCTAAAATAATAAAACTATACAATTTTCGCTATTTTATTAATTTTTGGACATTATTTCTTTTTTTAATGTTGTACCACGAGTAAATAGAAATTTGTTATTATTGTCCATTAATCTTTTCATTTAAATACAACAGTACAATTATTCATATCAATAGGGGATCATCTCCAATTTTCCAAATTTAGATTTCAGCATTTTATAAAGTTATGGGTATGATTCTAAATGAAAAATTATTATTTGTGCAATCCTGCTATATGTATATCACGGGTTCACACGTGACCCTTAGTCTGTAGCCAATTCATGTTTGGGGTGAGACTGTCACTTTGCGTTGGCGGCAATTTGAATGTTCGGTGTAACCAGCAAACTGACGTATAAAACGTGAGGTAAATTATTGTAATAAAATAAATGTTTATAATTTAACGTATTTTGTATAATAATATTTATTGTTTTTATGCAGTGCTTCATACAATGGATTGGTACAAAAGTCATACAAAATTATTTGTAGTCTATAAAGAGTGTATGTTATACAATATAAATTTTAAATAATGTATACATATAAACGCAGATATCACATACCATTTATTAGAGATTAATAATAACAAAGATCTTAGTTATATTTATTTAACTTTAAATGAATTTAATGGTATTTTTAAACTATATAACCCAACTTACATATAAAAGCAGATATCACATATACTATTTATTAGAAATTAATAAAAACAAAGTTCTGTTCTATATATTTTAATTTGAATAAATTTAATTAAATTATAAACTATATAAACCAACTTACATATAAAAGCAGATATCACATATACTATTTATTAGAAATTAATAATAACAAGGTTCTATTTATATATTTTAATTTAAATAAATTTAATTTTTGAACTATATAACCCAACTTACATAGTAAAAGCAGATATCGTATATACCATTTATTAGAGATTAATAATAACAAAATTATCTTTATATTATCGAAGTTACAGGGGGTGTAAACTAAAAATCAGAATTGTAGAATGAGAAATTATGAGAACAAATTTTCAAACCGCATATTTCTATTGTTAAAGATATAAGAATTATAAGAGTTTTAAACAACGCATCCGCCGCTTATGACATCATACCGACATCAGCCAGTCGAACCAGCATTGGCAGTAACGCAGAATATGCGTCTTAGCAATAGTAATCTCCTTGCATTATTTATATTACGTGTGTTCTACCTTTAACCCTACTGTGGAAGTGTGGAGTCTGTGAGACTCCAGAGATTTTAATTGTTCGTTTATTTCGGTAATTAATTTGAATATGTTCGTGTTTGTTTCTCTACCTTCCTAACTTTGTAGTATACTACAGAATATTATGCGCAAGTAGCGGATGGTTATTTTTGCTTAATTATAAATATTTCTTTTTCTGTGCCGGTACTATTTATAAAAATATGAATTTCGATAAGAAGAGAAAAGTTTAAAAGTTTTTTTCAACGAAATAGACACAGGATTGTTCAAATAAGTATGTGTTTAAAACATGCAAATATGAATTATTAACGTTGTGTAAATAAACATTATTATATGTTAATTTAATTAATTTTATGTAGATACATGCATATATTCAAAAGAAACATAGTTTATTTTTATCTCCCGTCATACCGTAGGTAAGGGAGGTAATGTAATCGTGCCAAAAATTCAATATGAGTTTTCAGTAAATAAGCACGAATTAGAATCCCCACAACACGTTTTTACTATTTTTACGATGATTTTGGGTAAAATTGGACAACCGGAAGTGAAACCCATAACAGTTTACTTTTCAGTTTTAGTATTTTAGACTATCACAACAAGTTGAATAACATATTAAATTTTGGCTAAAATTAATAAACCGGATGTGATCCTTTACTTGAAGCTCTGAACAGATTTTCGTGAAAAATATGATATATCCAAACCTTTTAAATTTAGTATTTAAGACTTTTATATGAAAGGGAACATATTAAATTTTGGCTTAAATTGATAAACCAGAAGTGATACTTAACTTGAAGCTCTGAACAGATTTTCGTGAAAAATATATTATGATGTATTCCAAAACTTGTCAAATTTGTTACTTAAAACTTTTATATGAAGGGGAGCAACATATTATATTTTGGCTAAAATTCATAAACCGGAAGTGATACTTTATTTGAACATATTTTCGTAAATAATATATTCATACAATCCAAAATTCTTCAAATTTGGTATATAAGACTTTTATATTAATGAGAACGACGTATTAGATTTTTGCTAAAATTGATAAATCGGAAGTAGTACTTTACAGAAAGTTATAAACAGATTTTCTTGAAAAAATATATTAAAACTTGATCTAAAACTTATCAAATGTGGTATTTAAAACTTGATTTTGACTATACTTATATGATAAACCAGAAGTGGTACTTAATTTGGAGCTCGTAACAGATTTTCGAAGAAAAACAAAATAGAATATAATCCAAAATTTCGTATTACAGACTTTTCTATTTATTGGAACGAGAAATTAGATTTTGATTACAAATGATCAATCGGAAGCTAATTGCTATTTTAAACAACACATTAGCGGGAGGTTATGTGCTGACCACATCAGATTTTTTATGTAAATTTTGTATGGATTATGTAGTTTATAAAAATATGTGAATTTAAACTTAATACTTTCTAAAATGTAACAAACAACCAAATTTCATATTCAACTTTAACACTAATATTAAAGGAGAATATAGTAACAGAATAGAATATAATCCAAAATTTCGTATTACAGACTTTTCTATTTATTGGAACGAGAAATTAGATTTTGTTTACAAACGATCAATCGGAAGCTAATTGCTATTTCAAACATGAAATTGACGGGAGGTTATGTGCTGGCCACATCAGATTTTTTATGTAAATTTTGTATGGATTATGTAGTTTATAAAAATATGTGAGTGAATCTAAACTTAATACTTTCTAAAATGTAACAAACAACCAAATTTCATATTCAACTTTAACACTAATGTAAAATGGAATAAACGACTGATGTTGTTGATGGGAGGAATAATAGCAGGAATGCAGTCTAAATTTGTTTATTATTTAGTCTGAAGTCAACGTTTCGCTGCCACTTACAGCTTCATCATGGCAAAAGACTAAGGCGTTAAAAAATAATAAATAAAAATAAAAATATTTGTTCAAACATAGTGTTATCGTCGAAAAATAAAAATTGTATGAAAATATTAACAATCGTCATTCGGAAGACTTAAATAGCTTTTTCTTAATTTTCTTACATCGTCATTTTTTAATAAAATTAAGAAAAAGCTATTTAAGTCTTCTGAATGACGATTGTTAATATTTTCACACAATTTTTATTTTTCGACGACAACACTATGTTTGAACAAATATATTTGTTTTTATTTATTTTTTAACGCCTTAGTCTTTTGCCCTGATGAAGCTGTAAATGGCAGCGAAACGTTGGCCTCAGACTAAATAATAAATACATTTAGACTGCATTCCTGCTATTATTCCTCCCTTTAACACTAATATTAAAGGAGAATATATTAACGGAGTCTATCAGACTCCGTGGCACCGGTAACATTACATTTTTGGGCGCCATCACTGCAGGGTTAATATAAAACTCCAATATTTATTTTCAAACTCATCAATTTTAAAATGTAAACTGTAAACTACATGGTTATGATTAGGAGTAAAATGCTTCCGATTGACACGATTTTTCCTAGCGTTATATCGTTGGGGATTCTTTATTTTTCCGGGGAAAATTATGTAATGTTTACGTTAGAATTCTTTAAGTTGTTATTACAATTAGGCGGCATGACAACAAATAGCGAAGAATATATATTTTAGTAAACCTTGTAAGGTCTACACAACCAAAACTACGCAACTGCACTCATACGCAGCGGGCAAGCTCAACCGACTCGTGTCGGTATGACGTCACACGCTGCTTTGTCACACATTCGCGGTTGAATATCTCAAGAAGTATTGTCTGTAGCAAATTGAGGTTTTCACCTCGGTTTTCACTGTTGCTCTTAGATATTTTTTTCCAATTTTTTAGTGTAAAGTTGTTTTTGGGTTTACACCCCCTTTAACAAGATACGGTTAACATAATTAAATTAAATTAATTTGAAGAAATATTTTATATGAATACTTATAACTCTGGATGGAAAGTTATTCATTTAAATAAAAGCTTCGGATTTTCAATGCTGATATTGTATATTAAAAGACATGATCAATTCTGTCTTTTGTTCCCTCTAATGTGTGCATACATAGGAAACTCAAGGTAGAAATTATGGGCATTTTCAAATTTTTGCCAGTTACAAATTGTAATAATTCTGAATTTAGTTCGTATTTAATATTTTTGTAAAATATTAAGAGATCTATTTGAGGTAATACAAATGTGAAATAATTTGTTGTTTAATTATTGAAATATGCATATTCACATGTATTTCCATACTGGGGCTTCACTTTCTGTTCTTATGATATAAACTAAAGGACGAGAGTTGATTTCTATTCAAATCTTTTTTCTGTAACGTACTCAAAAATTCGTCTATGATTACATTAATAATTGAAAGTTCGTTGATAGATTGATTTTTCCAGATAAGATAGAAGTTATTCTCATATAAGAAGGTTTTCAGTTGGCTTATCCAATTTAATTCCAATTTATTGTTTTCAAAAGACTTGTCAAGCTTAAGCAAACGATTGTATATAATTTTTGGATACCAGTTATTGGGCATCATCAATGTTTTTTTTTTCATAGACCGAGCGCTCTTTTACATATATATTTTTCCATATGCATTAATTCTGTTTCCATTCGAACCATAAAATCCGATATGTGAAGGGGGAATCGAAAAATAGATTTCACATATTTAATTTGGCATGTTTCTATTTCGTTATGATATCTTCCCACTTGTTAGATTTCCCTGTGGCTAAGATTTTCTTAGCGCTTTGAAAAGCTATATTTGCTTTTTTACAACAATTTTTTGTTTGTTCATGGAATTTTGAAGAGGGGGTGAAAAGGATGTCTAAATATTCAAAATTTGTGATCAGTTCAATAATTCTGTTTAAATTTAAATTCGCATTTATTCCTTTCCTACCTTCATGGACCAATACAATTTTTGTTTTTTCAGTATTAAGACATAAATCATTATTATCGAAATATTCTTATAAGCCGAGTAATTTACGTTTCATATCTATAAGAGAATATGCTAGGACAACTAAGTCATCGGCGTAAGCTAAACATAATATATCCTGTTGCCCGTGAATTCCAGTTAATTTTTTTTTCGAAATATCATTTAGAAAAATTGAGAATAATAATGGGGTAATTTTAATTGGGTTGGATAGTTTAGTGCTTTGTTTGACTTGCAATGATGCGTTAAAATGCATGCTTTAAGTAAGTGTATTATTTTGGAGGTGATACCGGTATGATATTTATTTGTGTAAAATTATTTGTTTTCAAAAATTCAATCATATCATAACAATAAATTCTGGAATTATCGTTGGTTAACGACTTTTGCTGTGAATTTTATTTCACTCTTAGTACTTATAGTTCTGATTTTGAAGAAATTTGTTATAATTCATTGGGAAAATATAGCCTCAGCAGAAACTTCAGATGAAGTGATCACATTATAGAATACACCGCTGTAGCCTTGATTATTCCCGCCCAAAATGTAACTCGGCGTTGTTATCAAACAGGAGATTATGTAAAATAACGAATATCAGGAGCACTATGCATTACATACCCGTTTAAACATAGATCCTATAGCAATATTTGTACTACAAAAAATAGGGTTTACTACCAACTTTTGTCTGTTGCCAAGTGGCAGATGCTTTTGTAATTGAAATTTCTGCACGAAGCGTTCGCGGAAGGTTATGCGAATATGCCCTAGAATGCCCGTTGCTTGCTCAACTTTGCTCGTAGCACATCGAGTACAGTGGCTACTTTTTTCGCGAGAAAATAGGGACTAGAATATGGAGCGCTAGAGCTCCTTATTGTTCATATATGAAACCCATTTCTGTCGGTGTTCATTAGATAAAGAAGAATGCGCCTGTAGAATGTCAAGAGAACCGTTTTCAGGAGATTGCATATCCTGAAAAACACCATTTGACAGTGGTAGTAAAGTGGTATGGCTTGATATTTCGATGTATTGAAATATTGAGCTTATATTGGTTAAATATCCATGGTACCTTTTACTCCATTTTTTTTTCGAGAATTTCATCTTATAAGTTGACAACATGCGTCTTAACTTTGCATATATAACAAAGTAGCGTTTAAAATAAGTCAATTTTCAATTAATACTATGGTCAGATCGCGGCCCTGACTTCAATACCTCCGAAAAATATGGGATTACATTAAGGCAGAGTTCAGCATCGATAATCCGTACCAATACTCATTTGATATCTAACAGTACCGCTTTCTGAAGAATGGAAAAATAATTAACACTAAAAGTTACAAACTGTATTTAAAGTTTACCGAACCACATGGTAGAAGTCTTTACAGCTCGCCTAGACAATACTCTCCATTACTTACTCAAAGTAAATCATACCTTAGCTATAATCTTAAGTAGGAAAAAGCAATTTGCTATTCTTGTACATTTTCCTGTTTCAGGAACTTTTCTTAATAAATAAAGTGTTTGCCAAACTATTTTTGTTTTATAATCTCAGTTTACAGATCAGTTACTCATATTTTAACAAAAAAAAAAAACAAATAAACCCATATTTCGGTTGTTATAAATCGACAAAAAACTTTTTTTGGTGTCCGGTTGTTTGGCCACGAGTGTATTTCAATATTAGGTTTGAAAAAAACGCTATACAACACTCGTGAAGAAATGAATACGCTCTCTTATGTATTTGCCTTTGACCACTGGACTGGCGCCTCGAGTTCAAAACTTGCACATGCGTGAGCGACATTCTCACTTTCTTCACTCGTTTTGTAATATACTAATCTTATCTCTCTAAAATGTAAGGTCATATGCTCGGTCAGTAAGTAACCAATTTCCATTAAGAAAACGAAAATGGGACACCTCTTGAAAATTTACCTCTTTTCAAATGAATCTTCAGCCCGCAAACCTTGTCTCCTTGGCAAGTATTACGAATTCAGAGCTAATCGTAAATATCTTAATGTAGTAGTTGCGAAACCATTTTAACCCTTAATTGATAGATTTTACAGAAACGATTTTTAACTTGCGAATAGAGACTATTTTTCAAAAAAACTGGTGTGGCCAACACAATACCTCCCGTCATTTACAGCCCGAGTCACAATAGTTATTTACGTATAGAGGGCCGAAAGAAAGGGTTTATGCCTGCGGACGCAATTTGAAGCCCGACGCGAAGCGGAGGACTTTTATTCGTCCAAAGGCGTAAACCTCTTTCGGCCTGAGGTACGTACAACGTTTTACGCTCAACTGAAACCAAATGAAACGTAATTTTTAATTGCATGACTAAAAGCTTGTTGCTATGTAAAAAATATTAGATGGCCAGATGGCTATGCCAAGAAACATTTAGGCGATGCGTTGTATTGGTAACCATTTGTTTTGTGTAAACAAGTAATTAAAAATGTCAAGCATGGAGCTTCAACCAGAATATGATACTGAAATTTACGAAAAAAATTTGCTAGAAGCCAATGAAGCTTTAGCGAATTTATGTCCTGGTAAGTCAAAGGACCGATATCAAAACGAATACGATGTGTTGCAAGCCTGGTTGACAGAAAAAAAATGTGACAATTTTGAATGAAACTGTGTTGCTCGCATATTTCAATAAAAAGGTATGGTGATATATCAATATTACTCGTATATATTGTTATTCTATAGATTGTGCTTACTTTTCAGTCTAAAATATATAATAGTTCTTCAATATGGTCCAAATTTTCCATGATCAAGAAGATATTAATGATCAAGAAGAATTTGAATATTGCTCGTTATTATAAACAGCTCGATTTATTATTGGTACTAAAGACCATGATAAACCAGGTCTGTCATCTGACATTTCTGCAACTGAAAAAGACAGAAATTAGTTGAATCTCCAGTTACAGAAATCTTCAGAGACAATTCATTTGGAGGGAATTTCGTTGAATAATATATCCATCTGTATTATAAACATCCACAAATAAAATATTATTTACCGTTATTTGTTTTTTTTGTCATATTTTTTACCACCCGGCGGTCTTTTGCATTACACTTTACCGCCCGCAGGATGTAATCTTTCATTTTCCGCCATAGTAACTAAAATGTAAACAAACAATTACAATACAGTTGTGCGTAAAAAAAATTAATCCTTATTTTTAGATTAGCGAATTTTACTCTAATTATGACTGTTTATTTCTTAAAATATAGTCTAATCTAATCCAAGTAACTACCTTTTTTAAAACCCCTCAACAGGATTAAATCTCAATTACAGAGTAGGTTCACAGTCACACACATCCATGCCTTAGTGGGATTCGAACCCAGAGCCCCGAGGGCACTCATGACGTGAGACGTTGCTTCTAACCATTGTCCCACCGGAGCTATAATAAAATGAAGATTAAATTTTATATAACCGGGATAGAATAGAATGCATTAATACAAAAATGAGGATTAGCTTAAACATTCATTTGAATCAATAATTGCGTAGGCTTCCACAGTCTGAGTCATGAGAAATATTCGTTTTCCGGGAATGGACTGTGTCATATTTTGAGTCAGAGCTCAACGTTTCGCCCGCAGTCATATGGGGCATCTTCAGGAGCAAGGGGGATAGTACTGTCTTAAACACGGTTACCCGACGTGTCAACCACGCTAGAGGCCGAGTTTAAGCAACAAGGAGGGAGACTCAGTTTACAAGGTTACCCGACGTGTAAACCACGCTAGAGGCCAAATAAACCAAGTGACGAACGAAGGCCGAGAAGACAGTTATATACTAATCTAAAGATACGGTAGATGAGCAGAGCTAATGAGGACCAATGGGAATCGAGTTCGTAATGGTAGATTGGGCGTGTCGTGTTCCGAGAATCACCGGTTTCCACATGTGACTCAAGAAATAGCCATCATCCCGATTGATGTTATTCGGATGTTTCCATATTTCTAAAGTTTCCCTGTATTTACGTCTGTAAAACTCAGGGACAGGAGCTAAAATGCGGGAATTTTCAAATAAGATGTTATGTCCTGTGTTGTGTTGGTGTTCTGCGACCGCAGATGTTAATACCATACCATTACGCAGACAGCGTTTGTGTTCTGACAATCTAGTGTGAACACTCCTTCCTGTTTCACCTATGTATACTGTGCCGCAAGAACAAGGAATACTGTAAACACCGGGTGACGACAAGGGTTCGCGTTTATCTTTAGTTTGGGGGAGTATTTCTGAGATCTTTTGTGGAGGTTTAAAAAAGACCTTAATATTGTTTTTATTGAGAATTCTACCTATTTTGTCCGAGAAACCTTTAATGTAAGGGATAGATGCAAATGTTTCGAACGAGGTATCCACAGGTTTTTTGGGTAAAGGATATAATTGTCTATGAATTACATTGTTGATTAATTTTACGTCATAGTTGTTCTGGATTAAACTATGTCTGATGTGATCAAGCTCCTGCTGTAGGAAATCAGGTTCAGAGATTTTAATGGCACGATGTACGAGAGCGTTGACTACTGAGAGTTTCTGCGAGGGATGGTGGTGAGAATTAAAATTGAGATACCTATCAGTGTGGGTGGGTTTTCTATAAACACCGTGCCCTAACTGTCCGTTGGGTTTACGATTAACCAGAACATCAAGGAAGGGGAGAGTTCTGTTATTTTCTACCTCCATGGTGAATTGAATGTCCGGGTGTATGCTGTTTAAGTGTTCGTGGAACAAAGTGAGTTTTTCCGGACCATGTGGCCAAATGACAAACGTGTCATCTACATAGCGAAACCATACCTTAGGTTTGAATGTAGATGATTCTAGTGCCTTTGTTTCAAAGTGTTCCATAAATATACTGGCAACCACGGGGGACAGGGGAGAGCCCATTGCTGCACCTGAGACCTGTTTGTAAAATTGTTTATTAAAAGTGAAATAGGTTGATGTCAAGCATTTTTCAATAAGAGTTACTAGATTAGACGAGTTTCCGTTATTTTCCAATAATTTAGCGATAATAGTGATTGACTGATCAATCGGGACTTTAGTGAACAGTGATGTGACGTCAAAACTAACAAGTATGTCGTCGGGTTCTGTAGTGATATTATTGATTTTTTGTACAAAATGTTCTGAGTTTAGAATAAATGACTCAGAATTTCCTGTAAAAGGTTTTAAATTATCCGACAAATATTTAGACAGTTTATAAGTAGGAGAGTTGATGGTGCTGACAATAGGTCTGAGTGGGTAATCCTGTTTGTGAATTTTTGGTAAACCGTAAAGACGTGGAGGTTTGGAGGATTTAGGTACAATACGTTTTTGAATGTCTTCAGGAATGTCTGAATTTTTAATAAGGGCGGTGATTTCACGTTCAATTTTAGCTGTGGGGTCACGTTTAAGTGGAGAATATGATTGTTCCTGTAGAAGGGCTAGAACCTTCTCATCGTACTTGTTGCGATCCATAATTACTGTAGCATTACCTTTATCCGCTGCAACAACAATAATATTGGTGTCTGATTTGAGGTTTTTCAGGGCTAACCTTTCATCTCTACTAATATTAGATGGTGGTGGTTTGAAGTTTTTGATGCATTTCACAACTTCCATACGTACAGTGTCGCTAGCTTCTTTAGGTAATTTCCTGACGGAGGATTCGATAGAGCTGACTATTTCTTCAACAGGAATTTTTGTAGGAGCGAGGGAAAAGTTTAACCCTTTCGATAAAACGGAAGTTTCGCTGGACGATAGGGGGCGAGATGATATGTTAATGACGGTTTTACCTAAAGCATGAATTACCTTTTTTGGGGGAGCGAGGGAATTAAATTTACGCTTTTGTTTTTCGCTGGTTTTTTCAAAGGAAATATTGGCCTGCGCATGTGTGATAGTATCAAATTTTAACCAATCCTCATGGTTCATAAGGTTACTTAATTCCAAATGCAGCGAGTATAGTTTTATAGAACTTTCGTTTAATTCTCGTCGTGTGTAGCGAATTTGTTCCCTAAGAAGTGAGAGACTTGCTTTGTTAAGGATAGATTTGGAAGCGCGAGTTTTGAAATTATCATTGATCCTAAGAGATTTGGGTACAACATGGTGGTCACGGCAACGAGAAAGAAAGGCAAGGTCACAAAGGAGTTTGGAAATCTTATGTCTAAGTTTGGAAAAAGTACGAGACTTAAAATAGATATCCTCCCCGTAGAGGGATGATAATTTCAAAACTCGCGCTTCCAAATCTATCCTTAACAAAGCAAGTCTCTCACTTCTTAGGGAACAAATTCGCTACACACGACGAGAATTAAACGAAAGTTCTATAAAACTATACTCGCTGCATTTGGAATTAAGTAACCTTATGAACCATGAGGATTGGTTAAAATTTGATACTATCACACATGCGCAGGCCAATATTTCCTTTGAAAAAACCAGCGAAAAACAAAAGCGTAAATTTAATTCCCTCGCTCCCCCAAAAAAGGTAATTCATGCTTTAGGTAAAACCGTCATTAACATATCATCTCGCCCCCTATCGTCCAGCGAAACTTCCGTTTTATCGAAAGGGTTAAACTTTTCCCTCGCTCCTACAAAAATTCCTGTTGAAGAAATAGTCAGCTCTATCGAATCCTCCGTCAGGAAATTACCTAAAGAAGCTAGCGACACTGTACGTATGGAAGTTGTGAAATGCATCAAAAACTTCAAACCACCACCATCTAATATTAGTAGAGATGAAAGGTTAGCCCTGAAAAACCTCAAATCAGACACCAATATTATTGTTGTTGCAGCGGATAAAGGTAATGCTACAGTAATTATGGATCGCAACAAGTACGATGAGAAGGTTCTAGCCCTTCTACAGGAACAATCATATTCTCCACTTAAACGTGACCCCACAGCTAAAATTGAACGTGAAATCACCGCCCTTATTAAAAATTCAGACATTCCTGAAGACATTCAAAAACGTATTGTACCTAAATCCTCCAAACCTCCACGTCTTTACGGTTTACCAAAAATTCACAAACAGGATTACCCACTCAGACCTATTGTCAGCACCATCAACTCTCCTACTTATAAACTGTCTAAATATTTGTCGGATAATTTAAAACCTTTTACAGGAAATTCTGAGTCATTTATTCTAAACTCAGAACATTTTGTACAAAAAATCAATAATATCACTACAGAACCCGACGACATACTTGTTAGTTTTGACGTCACATCACTGTTCACTAAAGTCCCGATTGATCAGTCAATCACTATTATCGCTAAATTATTGGAAAATAACGGAAACTCGTCTAATCTAGTAACTCTTATTGAAAAATGCTTGACATCAACCTATTTCACTTTTAATAAACAATTTTACAAACAGGTCTCAGGTGCAGCAATGGGCTCTCCCCTGTCCCCCGTGGTTGCCAGTATATTTATGGAACACTTTGAAACAAAGGCACTAGAATCATCTACATTCAAACCTAAGGTATGGTTTCGCTATGTAGATGACACGTTTGTCATTTGGCCACATGGTCCGGAAAAACTCACTTTGTTCCACGAACACTTAAACAGCATACACCCGGACATTCAATTCACCATGGAGGTAGAAAATAACAGAACTCTCCCCTTCCTTGATGTTCTGGTTAATCGTAAACCCAACGGACAGTTAGGGCACGGTGTTTATAGAAAACCCACCCACACTGATAGGTATCTCAATTTTAATTCTCACCACCATCCCTCGCAGAAACTCTCAGTAGTCAACGCTCTCGTACATCGTGCCATTAAAATCTCTGAACCTGATTTCCTACAGCAGGAGCTTGATCACATCAGACATAGTTTAATCCAGAACAACTATGACGTAAAATTAATCAACAATGTAATTCATAGACAATTATATCCTTTACCCAAAAAACCTGTGGATACCTCGTTCGAAACATTTGCATCTATCCCTTACATTAAAGGTTTCTCGGACAAAATAGGTAGAATTCTCAATAAAAACAATATTAAGGTCTTTTTTAAACCTCCACAAAAGATCTCAGAAATACTCCCCCAAACTAAAGATAAACGCGAACCCTTGTTGTCACCCGGTGTTTACAGTATTCCTTGTTCTTGCGGCACAGTATACATAGGTGAAACAGGAAGGAGTGTTCACACTAGATTGTCAGAACACAAACGCTGTCTGCGTAATGGTATGGTATTAACATCTGCGGTCGCAGAACACCAACACAACACAGGACATAACATCTTATTTGAAAATTCCCGCATTTTAGCTCCTGTCCCTGAGTTTTACAGACGTAAATACAGGGAAACTTTAGAAATATGGAAACATCCGAATAACATCAATCGGGATGATGGCTATTTCTTGAGTCACATGTGGAAACCGGTGATTCTCGGAACACGACACGCCCAATCTACCATTACGAACTCGATTCCCATTGGTCCTCATTAGCTCTGCTCATCTACCGTATCTTTAGATTAGTATATAACTGTCTTCTCGGCCTTCGTTCGTCACTTGGTTTATTTGGCCTCTAGCGTGGTTTACACGTCGGGTAACCTTGTAAACTGAGTCTCCCTCCTTGTTGCTTAAACTCGGCCTCTAGCGTGGTTGACACGTCGGGTAACCGTGTTTAAGACAGTACTATCCCCCTTGCTCCTGAAGATGCCCCATATGACTGCGGGCGAAACGTTGAGCTCTGACTCAAAATATGACACAGTCCATTCCCGGAAAACGAATATTTCTCATGACTCAGACTGTGGAAGCCTACGCAATTATTGCACAAACCTCTACGGGGAGGATATCTATTTTAAGTCTCGTACTTTTTCCAAACTTAGACATAAGATTTCCAAACTCCTTTGTGACCTTGCCTTTCTTTCTCGTTGCCGTGACCACCATGTTGTACCCAAATCTCTTAGGATCAATGATAATTTCAAAACTCGCGCTTCCAAATCTATCCTTAACAAAGCAAGTCTCTCACTTCTTAGGGAACAAATTCGCTACACACGACGAGAATTAAACGAAAGTTCTATAAAACTATACTCGCTGCATTTGGAATTAAGTAACCTTATGAACCATGAGGATTGGTTAAAATTTGATACTATCACACATGCGCAGGCCAATATTTCCTTTGAAAAAACCAGCGAAAAACAAAAGCGTAAATTTAATTCCCTCGCTCCCCCAAAAAAGGTAATTCATGCTTTAGGTAAAACCGTCATTAACATATCATCTCGCCCCCTATCGTCCAGCGAAACTTCCGTTTTATCGAAAGGGTTAAACTTTTCCCTCGCTCCTACAAAAATTCCTGTTGAAGAAATAGTCAGCTCTATCGAATCCTCCGTCAGGAAATTACCTAAAGAAGCTAGCGACACTGTACGTATGGAAGTTGTGAAATGCATCAAAAACTTCAAACCACCACCATCTAATATTAGTAGAGATGAAAGGTTAGCCCTGAAAAACCTCAAATCAGACACCAATATTATTGTTGTTGCAGCGGATAAAGGTAATGCTACAGTAATTATGGATCGCAACAAGTACGATGAGAAGGTTCTAGCCCTTCTACAGGAACAATCATATTCTCCACTTAAACGTGACCCCACAGCTAAAATTGAACGTGAAATCACCGCCCTTATTAAAAATTCAGACATTCCTGAAGACATTCAAAAACGTATTGTACCTAAATCCTCCAAACCTCCACGTCTTTACGGTTTACCAAAAATTCACAAACAGGATTACCCACTCAGACCTATTGTCAGCACCATCAACTCTCCTACTTATAAACTGTCTAAATATTTGTCGGATAATTTAAAACCTTTTACAGGAAATTCTGAGTCATTTATTCTAAACTCAGAACATTTTGTACAAAAAATCAATAATATCACTACAGAACCCGACGACATACTTGTTAGTTTTGACGTCACATCACTGTTCACTAAAGTCCCGATTGATCAGTCAATCACTATTATCGCTAAATTATTGGAAAATAACGGAAACTCGTCTAATCTAGTAACTCTTATTGAAAAATGCTTGACATCAACCTATTTCACTTTTAATAAACAATTTTACAAACAGGTCTCAGGTGCAGCAATGGGCTCTCCCCTGTCCCCCGTGGTTGCCAGTATATTTATGGAACACTTTGAAACAAAGGCACTAGAATCATCTACATTCAAACCTAAGGTATGGTTTCGCTATGTAGATGACACGTTTGTCATTTGGCCACATGGTCCGGAAAAACTCACTTTGTTCCACGAACACTTAAACAGCATACACCCGGACATTCAATTCACCATGGAGGTAGAAAATAACAGAACTCTCCCCTTCCTTGATGTTCTGGTTAATCGTAAACCCAACGGACAGTTAGGGCACGGTGTTTATAGAAAACCCACCCACACTGATAGGTATCTCAATTTTAATTCTCACCACCATCCCTCGCAGAAACTCTCAGTAGTCAACGCTCTCGTACATCGTGCCATTAAAATCTCTGAACCTGATTTCCTACAGCAGGAGCTTGATCACATCAGACATAGTTTAATCCAGAACAACTATGACGTAAAATTAATCAACAATGTAATTCATAGACAATTATATCCTTTACCCAAAAAACCTGTGGATACCTCGTTCGAAACATTTGCATCTATCCCTTACATTAAAGGTTTCTCGGACAAAATAGGTAGAATTCTCAATAAAAACAATATTAAGGTCTTTTTTTAAACCTCCACAAAAGATCTCAGAAATACTCCCCCAAACTAAAGATAAACGCGAACCCTTGTCGTCACCCGGTGTTTACAGTATTCCTTGTTCTTGCGGCACAGTATACATAGGTGAAACAGGAAGGAGTGTTCACACTAGATTGTCAGAACACAAACGCTGTCTGCGTAATGGTATGGTATTAACATCTGCGGTCGCAGAACACCAACACAACACAGGACATAACATCTTATTTGAAAATTCCCGCATTTTAGCTCCTGTCCCTGAGTTTTACAGACGTAAATACAGGGAAACTTTAGAAATATGGAAACATCCGAATAACATCAATCGGGATGATGGCTATTTCTTGAGTCACATGTGGAAACCGGTGATTCTCGGAACACGACACGCCCAATCTACCATTACGAACTCGATTCCCATTGGTCCTCATTAGCTCTGCTCATCTACCGTATCTTTAGATTAGTATATAACTGTCTTCTCGGCCTTCGTTCGTCACTTGGTTTATTTGGCCTCTAGCGTGGTTTACACGTCGGGTAACCTTGTAAACTGAGTCTCCCTCCTTGTTGCTTAAACTCGGCCTCTAGCGTGGTTGACACGTCGGGTAACCGTGTTTAAGACAGTACTATCCCCCTTGCTCCTGAAGATGCCCCATATGACTGCGGGCGAAACGTTGAGCTCTGACTCAAAATATGACACAGTCCATTCCCGGAAAACGAATATTTCTCATTCATTTGAATCGTTAATTTTTCTTAATCTCAATACATACCTAAATATTTACTTATGCTGAATTAAATTCCTTTTCTGTTGTTCTATTTACTTTTTTCTTTTTAAAACGTTACTAATATTATTTTGAATGATTACTTCTTTGATAGTGGCATTTATCTGTCAGTTACATACATTTGAATAACTGCGTTTTGTTTGTTTAAAGCGTAGGCTCTCGGATTTAAATTATAGATAATTTTATAAATTGATCCATAAAATATATACAAAAAGTATTATTGCAAATCTATAGAAAATTTAATAATCTTTAATTTTTATAATAGCATTAATCTTGAAAAAATAACATTTAAATGTATTTTTCGAAGAAAAACTATTTTGAGCTTCTAGTAAAGTGTCATTTCCAGTTATCCGATTTTCACCAAAATCTAATGGGCTCTTTCTATTACAGAAAAAGTTTGAAATACAAGGTTTCAAAATTTTCTGAACGATAGTACTTGAGTTAGAGTGGAGGATCCACACACATACACACAGACACCATCGTGAAAATGTTAAAATTGGATTCTAGGGACCTTAAAACGTGGTCATTTACCAAAATCTCGATATGCGATTTTTAGCACGATCCCTATACCTCTCTTACCAAGGGTAGCGGGAATTAAAAAGAGAGCATTTAAGTTGTTTTTGTAAATAAAATTTTGTAAAATAGAAATACTCATTTTCAAAATAATCAAGTCAAATAATGTACCGTATATTGGTGACTCACTGGTTAGTGTGCTTAGAAATCGGGATTCGATTGCCAGATTCGATTATTAACCAAAGATTACCATTTTATCAGATTAGTTTCATACTCACTAATTGTGACTGTAAGATACAGCTACGGTCCCTTGTTGAATATACAGGCTGAAATAATACTCCATTAAAATGCAAGTAAAATGTCAATGCATCAGGTTAAATTCCTACTTCACTGCCCATAAATAAGTTAAGAGAATTTTATATTCTTGTGAATCTATCTTCCATACATAATTATGAACATTTTTCTATCATTTATATATATCAGTCTGAGAACTTTTTCATCCTAGCCATGTATTAATAATAAATAAAGCTTCATCAAAGCAGCTAATAAATTCTTATAAATAGAAGCATTTCAATTGAAATTAACTTAAAACAAAACAAAAATATTCTTTTCTACGCCTATGTTTTAATATACCTATTATATAAGTATCATCTGTAGTTGAATGATACTCATTAAGATACAGATTTTCATTTCGATACAGATTATAATTATGATACAGATTTTTTATTCATTTCGATGCAGATTTTTATTATAATTCAGAATTTCTTTTCATTTCGATACAGATTATCACTATGATACAAATGAATTTTATAACCAATTTATAGGTTTGTTTATTTTTACCTTCCGTCACCTTTAGGTAAGGAAGGTATTGTCTTTGGTCAATTTGAGTTTTTGATGAATAAACACGTTTTTGGGTCCCTAGAATACGATTTTACTATTTTTACGATGTCTGTATGTATGTGTATATGTGTGTGTGTCAAAATTTTCTAATGCGATAACTCTAATGCTACAATTCTAAAAATTATAATTCTTTCGTATTCCACTTCGTTACATCCATATGAAGAGCTGATTAGATTTTGGTTATAATTAGTCAACCGGAAGTACCCTCATTAGAAGATTTTAACAGTTTTTTTGAAAAAAACGTTGTTACATATCATTTTTTGACATTTAATGTTATTCTAAATATTGAAGAATATTTTATTCCTTATACGATTTGAATGCATTTTATACTTCATATTAAATGGATATAGAGTTAAAAAATTATAAAGAAATTAAAAAGAAATTAAATATCATATATAAGCCAGCTATGCTATAACAGCTGCTATATATTAAGAAAATTCTGATTGAAAGATGTCAGTGTCAAGTGTAGTTGACAGTATGTTTTTGTTATAACTTTACTGGAAATATAGGATCTTTTGTAATAATGAAACTTTCTGTATGGAATTTGTATAAAATACATACAACTGCCTTAAGGTAATGTACAAGAAATAGAATCTTTTGCAAGGAACTTTCTGTATACCATTTATACAAAATACATACAACTGACGGAAGGTAATATGCTGGCCACATCAGATTTTATTAATTATTATGAATAGTTGTAGAAAAAATAATATATGCAACTGATACATATGAATTTTATAACCAATTTAAATTTATTGGTTTACAGTTTACTTTTTTAAATTATTATAAATAGTCGTAGAAATAATAGTGTGTGCAACTCGTGTATAATGTTTATTAATACACTCGTAACATAATATACTATAAAGAATTTTACTTCAAAACGTTCTATGAGTAAATAGATCTCAATGTTTTTCAAATGCTGTAAGTGTAAAATTCCAGAATTAGTTAAAATATATTGCCAAAGGCGTAAAGGTTATGTAGATAAACAATATAAACATTAACGTAGGTTATGTGTTAACAAATAATCAAAATTTGTTACTCAGCACTTATTCTTACAAAACCGACATTTCAATATGTACTTAACCTTACCCTGTAATAACTCATAGAGTCTTAAATTTAATTTTAGCAAAATGAATAAAAAAGTAAATCGTAGAATAACATTAACCATAAAATGGTTAGATCTCTTAGAATTTAAAAGCTTCTCTTGAATTCATGACGTGTTAAAATTCAAAACGCTAAAAAGAAATATTTCGAATAAACGACACAAAAAGTGACCTCCCCCCTGTGGTGAACTCTCCACTTCAGTAATGAGTGTCTATAAGGTGATGCCTTGTAAACGCCCGCACGCTACAAATATGTCATTATTATTTCCAAAATCTATGTACAAAGTAGATTGGCACACCCACCGATGGGTAAAGTGAACATACATACCTATTTTATTTTTTTATAAAATTCCCAATTATCTACAAATAAAACTCTTATTGGAATTCATCAAATTCCTACCTCATGCTTCACATATAATAAAATGAATTAATTTTGATATTAATGACGCTTTCTCCCCCAATTTTCCTCTTATTACTGTCTCGCATTCCCTGTGAAATTCTTTCCCTCATAAATAATTCCCCGGGTCGTATGAGATATCCATTAGATATATTAGAGCTGCGTGTGTAACAAATCCGCAATGCTGAACATATCCACATTAGAGTAAATGACGCTCGTCGCTAAGTGAATAACGCTAGTAGTTCTGCGGCGCTCCGCTGGCGCTGTGGAAAGCTTCAAGAAATGAAAAACACATCGATCCAAAGCCTGGACAACGGACAGTGACAATTCTATTTAGATATCTAAATGACTTATATAACAAGAATACAAGACAACTTATTTTGATTATGAAGATGTTTTTTTTCCTGCGAAATTAATATACTTCTTTTGTGAATTTCTTTGTAAAGATTGAGACAGAAATTTTATCTATAACACTGACAATTTTAGTTGCATTTCATGTAAACTTTAATAGGGATACAGCATTTGCCAAATGAAAAATTATCGGAAAGCTTAAATGATCCAATCCTTTAAAAAATCTTTTGTGGCTAGACATTACTTTTCGCAATTTTTATTCATTTAAATAAACATATGTATAATAATGCTTCCAAATGTATTAGTAAATATATAATTATTGTACATTTCTTGCCAAATGCAAATATGTATACATATAAAAATTGTTTTTAGGTATGCTATTAATATATGAGTATAATACAAATATTTTCTTCTTAAACCCCTTCCGTTATAATTTCAATTTTTTTGACAGTGACGTCAATTAACATTTGAATATTTAATCTGTGTTACCAAGGAAATGTGTTTATTTTCGAAGGGAAGGCTGCAGAATTTATAGCAATTGCCTATTTTATAAACTTATCTTTAAAATATATAGACAAGATGTCACTGCAAACCTATAAAAAATTAATAATTTTTAAATATTATTATAATTAAATACAGTACATATATTTCATTATATTTTTCTAAGAAAAACTGTTTTTAGAGCTTCAAATGCCAATTCGGGTTATCTGGTTTTCACTAAAATCTAATGGCTTCTTTCCATATTGCACAGAATCACAAACATACACACACGCACGCACGCGCACACACACACACATACACACACACACACGCACGCACGCACGCACGCACACACACACACGCACGCACGCACGCACGCACGCACACACACACACCGACACACACACACACACACACACACACACACACACACACACACACACACACCGACACACACACACACACACACACACACACACACACACACACACACACACACACACACACACACACACACAGACACAGACACAGACACAGACACAGACACAGACATCATCGTAAAAATGTTAAAATCTAATTCCAAGAAACATGAAATGTGCTTATGTAGCATAATCTTGACATGCGATTTATAGCACGATCCCTATACCTCTCTTTAATAAGAGAGCACTAGGAAAAGTATGAATAATTTTAATTTTACTGCGTTAAGTTTTCATCTATAGTTTGAATTCATTTTCATTAAAACTTACATTTTCTTACATGTTCTAATCCTCTAAAAAGAATACTTTTAATTTTTGACGTAAGTAGTATAGTTGATAATGGAATAATACGGAATTCCTAAAGGATTATCAATCTAAATAGTGATCAACTATGTATGTATATTGAAAATGAAAATAAATATTTAATTATTTTAATTAGACGTGCGAAGAAGCATATTGAATCGTTTCTGACTTACATTTTTATCAGAAATGTTAAACAAGTTTCTAAATAATAATAATGAAATGTGATTTTCTACACAATTTCTCTCGCTTGGATAACTTGGGCTGAGTTTTGTGCGTTAGGTTAGGTCATTAAGGTTTTGTTTTTTTATTTTTTTTAAACGATCTCGCATTAGAACTGTAGCCACAGTCGTAAAAAATATGTAATAAATTAAATACCTCAGAATTGGTGATACATTATATATATATATATATATATATATATATATATATATATATATATATATATATATATATATAATTTAGGTTCAATTTATTTTATGCATAGCCTACTATAAAAATAAAATTTATTTAAAATTTCAATTGCATTTTCTCAATATTTTTGTAATGTAAGGATGTAAAATGATTCCACGGTTGAATTAAATAAAATATTCTATCGAATGAGCCAAAAAAATATATACCATCCTTTTTTAAAAAATATAATTTTGTTATAGTTTGAGAACCAATGGCTAAAAAAATTGTTTTTGTTTCAATAAGTGAATGTCCCCCTTCATCTACTATAACTTTTATTTGAATTATTTTCTTGTATTTCCAATAATAAAGAAAATAATCGGGATGTCCCGTATTCGAAACACACAGGACAGCACATGCCATCTGGTCGAATACGGGTTGGACAGGGTCCGTGAAGTTGTAGTGCTGAGTAATGCGATTGTCAAAAACTATATACACGAGTTTTGTACTAGTTTTGTACAGTTTTGTACAAGAAACGAAAGGTTTTGTGACCCTACTTTTAGTGCGAATTCAAAGATGTAAAAATTTGCACACCAAATTAACGCGAGAGTGCAATTTTGCCCAAACGACCTAAAAATGCATCAATGCAAAATTCCAGTTTTGTACAGTTTTGTACAACCAAATAAAAGTTTTGTAACGCCTTGAGTACTATGGCATTCCTGACGCAAATGATGCACTCACAGTTCACGGAGTGTGCGCATAACATGATAATGGTTTTATATATGTGAATCACATGGAACTAATTTTGTACAGTTTTGTACAACCAAAGAATGGTTTTGTAACTCATTAAAATACCCGTTTAGGATAGCGCAAAAGGTCGCACATGTAAAGGGGGGTTGATAGGCACTGCATGTTAACTGTGGAGTGCAGTACTCAGGATCAGCTCGGAAATTATCACAACGCGTAAAACTACTTTTGTACAGTTTTGTACAACCAAAAAATGTTTTGTAACGACTTGGGTACTTTGACATTCCCGGCGCAACTGACGCACTCACAGTTCACGGGATGTGCGCATAACCTAATAATATGCTTATTGTACGTGCATCATATAGAACTAGTTTTGTACAGTTTTGTACAACCAAAGAATAGTTTTGTAACTCATTAAAATACCCGCTTAGGATAGCGCAAAAGGTCGCACATGTAAAAGGGGTTGATAGGCACTGCATGTTAACTGTGGAGTGCAGTACTCAGGATCAGCTCGGAAATTATCACAACGCGTAAAACTACTTTTGTACAGTTCTGTACAACCAAAAAATGTTTTGTAACGACTTGAGTACCATGACATTCCCGACGCAACTAGCGCACTCACAGTGCACGGGATGTGCGCATAACGTGATAATATGCTTATTTTACGTGTATCATATAGAACTAGTTTTGTACAGTTTTGTACAACGAAAGAATAGTTTTGTAACACGTTAAAATACCCATTTAGGATAGCGCGAAAGGTCGCACATGTAAAGGGGGTTGATAGGCACTCCATGTTAACTGTGGAGTGCAGTACTCAGGATCAGCTCGGAAATTATCACAACGGTTAAACTACTTTTGTACAGTTTTGTACAACCAAAAAAATGTTTTGTAACGACTTGGGTACATTCCCGACGCAACTGACGCACACACAGTTCACGGGGTGTGCGCATAACGTGAAAATAGTGTTATATTATGTGCACCAGTTTTGTACAGTTTTTTACAACCAAAGAATAGTTTTGTAACTCGTTGATATACCTGTTTAGTATTGTAACTAGCGAAAACTCGGCCTCGCCGAGTATTCATATAGGGCCGATAGTGTTTTATGCCTGCCCACGCAACCTCCCACCCAAACTGCCCACGCAACATGCCCACGCAATTTCACGTAAAATGCCCACGCAAACCTACCCAAAATGCCCACACAATCTGTCTGTAATAACCTGTCTGTCTGTAACAAAGCTTTAAATACATTACTTCTTTTCCATCTTTGGTGTCTTTTCCTTTTCTATCTTATTTAACGCGGAGATTGTCTTTAAGAAAAGTACGTTGATGGAAAACTCTGGAGTTCCTTCCAGTACAGACAAAGGTTCATTAGTCGTAAAGCCCTCTTGTTTATATCGCGAAACTCGAATCAATCCAAGAACGTTGTTTTACATTATTAGGCAGAAACTTATTCCTTTGTTTAAACTATTTTGTTGATTAGACGCATGGTGGGCGGCCATCAACATTCCCGATAGAAAAACTCCGGGGGAAATTCGTGAAAAAGAGGGACCAAATAGTCGAAGGCAGCGGGAAAATCGCATCTCGATCTGCTGCAGTGTGGGAAGAGCTGAGCAGGGATATCGTGGACATCCACAAAGTGTCACCTAACTACCTGTTTACAATCACTACGCTTAACAGATACAATCTTCACTCCATCCTAGGAATAGAGGAATCAAATAAAGAAGCAGATGCGCGATCCGACTCAGCAGTCTGATAAGTCAGTCGAAAGCAGGCAAAGATCATACCAATCAGACAGTCAATCATCTCACGTCAGCGAAAATGACTGGGAGGGCCATGCTAGCAAACCAAAGCGGGGAAAATATGAAAAGATTGACAAGAAGAAATTTACCATTACATTCTCAGTAGATGAGTGGTCTTCCATGGCACCGGAAGAAGTGGTGTACACTTCGATCCAAGGACGGAAGAGAATTGAACGAAAATACAAAGTTCTGAAGAGACGTACTTGGAAAAACTTCACGCACGCGCATTTTGTTTAACACACGCACTTACCGTGCACTATGAGATATTCAGTTGGCAAGGTATCGAAATCTAACGTTGTTCCGTACGTGCGCGTGTCCGGCATCTGTTCCACTTGCCGCTCAGTTCTCAAAGGCGCAATAGATTGCCAACCGACTCCAGGCAGCCGTGTAATCATGACATGCACGTTGCAGGGGCCATTTAGGAAGCCCTATCCACTAAAGAAGAGACCCTTAGGTAGCTCATTGAGGGACGACGTCGTTCGGCAGATGACAGGACACAAGACGGCAAGCTTCATTCGAAGAGACATGGCGGCCAATACCATGCAAGTAGGTGACAAGAAGCCCAGCACTCTGCCGTCTTTAAATGTGCTGCGTCAAGCTAAGTGCCAAGCTGTCAAAAAACTCGATTTGATCATGATCCGATTCTATCCTTGGTTGTAGCAAAGTACACAGCGGTGTACTCTGATTTCATTAAGGGCATTTCTTAGACAAATTTTGTGTGCATTTCTGGAGTGCAGCACAGGTGCACGCGGAAAGACTGTATTGTCTCGGCACAGAGGTGCCCAGGCTGTCAATTGATGCGTCTGGTGAGTTGATGAAACGCTGCGTCAGAATGAATGGTGACAAGTCAGCGAGCATACTTATGTATAAAGGCGTTATCAATGACCCCAAGACAAGTATGCAGTACCCGGTGTGCGGAATGCTCTCGGAAAGGCACGACACCGAGACTATCAGGTACTGGCTGACTATGTGGCTACGAGATGGTGCTTCCTTACCCAAAGAAGTAGTCATAGACATGAGTTTGGCACTTATGAATGCCTACGTGCAAGTGTTTGCCTAGATGCCCTCATTGGCGGCATACTTAAAGGAGTGTGCTAAGTCTTGCAGCCAGGAGGTATTGCTAATATGAACCTCCCAGAATGCTACATCAGGAACGACGTTGCTCATGCCCTGAAGTTGTTTGCCAGCTTTCCGTCCCTGAAAGACGAAAGGTCATGAACCCGGCAGTTCTACCTGCGAGCTTTAGCGCTTGTACTGCAGTGTACAGATATTGGAGAGATCGAGGTACTGCTAACACATATTTTCACCGTGGCTAGTAGTGAAATAGAAAATGAAGAAACTGGCGAAAAAACTCCATGTAAAATCAGCAAAGAATATCTTATCAAGAGACTGGGAGGGGAAGTAGTAGACCATTTCATGAGCGACTGTTGAAAGAACTGTCCAATTTGCCCGTGAAGTTTGGCAAAGACTTCTTGTCCTGGGCAATGAGAATCAAAGAGAGGGTTGAGAAGAGCACATGCAACTCCAAAGGAATCAGAGGCAACCAGCAGCACCTCCCAAAATTCATCAATGATATAGTACAGATTTGTGATATTCTGCCCTTGTGGACAGCGGTAATGGTACCACTGTACGGTTTTGGGGGTCCAACTGCGAGCAGTACTGGCAGTGAGGGGAACTTTACCGCCGTAAAACACCGAGTGTGCCAGCATTCAGGAGCTATCGGGTACCTTCAGATTGGAGGATGCCCGCCAGGTACAGTGTGATGAGGAGAAAGGGTCTGAAACGCATTCCGTATGTAGACGTAATACCACCACGAGATTCTGCTGGAGAGTCGAGCCAAGATGATTCGTCTATCACTAGTCACAGAAAGGTGGAGACATCAAGCACACCTCGTACATAAACGCCCCAGTCGGACGAGCCAGCGATGGATGCACAATGTGACGAATTACCTAAATCTGTATGTATGTTCGTTACATCGGACAGACTTGCAGATTATTAAAAGACCGAATCACCGCCCATAAAAGTGATACAAGACGAAAACCACAATCGACGGCTCTAAGCCAACATCTGAATGAATTTAAACATACTGCGGCTTATGAGGGCGTAAAAATATTAGCAACAGAATCGCATACATCGAAGAGACATTTCCTCGAGATGGTACATATTTATAACACAGAAAATAGCATGAATAGGCGTAATGATATTGACAACTTGAGCCACATATATAATTATTTATTACACTTGACTAAGAAAAAGTATCCTCCTGACAATATAAATAACAATTCAAACTCTACACTTGATCACAACAATTTTTAATTTTCATTCTTTACAATTCCTCGTTTGTATTAAAAATTATTAAAATTTTAAATTTAAAGCAAAATTTTCGCGCCGTCCCTCTGGCGACATTTTGGTAAGTGAATATCTTCATCGTATTACCATTTAATCCCAAAATGCAGCCAAAACAATTTTAAAGTTAGAAATCAGTACAAACAAGTTCTTAATTAAAACAGAATTAATGTCATATGTATAATAGTTTTTATAAAACACACTGTGATAAAAAGTAATTTTTTTAGTCAAAATTTTACACTGTGATATTTCGACAATACATTACTTACTGTTATTAAAAATGTTACAAGAACAAAACTGAATTTTTTTTCAAAATTTCTTCTCCAAAAAACGATTTACAACGTAGATATAATTTTTTAATACTTAATCTCACACAATGTAAGTAACAAATTTTTAAATCGCAAAATTGTAATTTATTTGTAATAAATATAACATATTTTAAAACTCTGAGGATGGTTAAAATAAATAACCGAAAGCTTGGTTAATTGTAAATAATGACAATTATTTACTAGAGCCCAACATACTCCTAGACTGCATTCCCGCTATTTGTTTTCTTAACTACTCGACACAGTCGCAAGTACATCCCAAATCTATATATATATATATATATATATATATATATATATATATATATATATATATATATATATATATATATATATATATATATATATATATATATTAACGAAAGCACACTTCTTTCTACGCAATGATTGACAGATATTTAAAATAGTTACAAAACTTGGCTTTGATTGTACAAAACTATACAAAACTAGTTCTATGTGATGCACGTAAAATTACACTATTATCATGTTACGCGCACACGCCGTGAACTGTGAGTGCGTCAGTTGCGTCGGGAAAGTCAAAGTACCGAAGTCGTTAGAAAATATTTTTTTGATTGTACAAAACTGTACAAAAGTAGTTTAACGCGTTGTGATAATTTCCGAGCTGATCCTGAGTACTGCACTCCACAGCTAACATGGAGTGCCTATCAACCCCCTTTACATGTGCGACCTTTCGCGCTATCCTAAACGGGTATTTTAACGAGTTACAAAACTATTCTTTGGTTGTACAAAACTGTACAAAACTAGTTCTATATGATGCACGTAAAATAAGCATATTATCACGTTATGCGCACATCCCGTGAACTGTGAGTGCATTAGTTGCGTCGGGAATGTCAAAGTACCCAAAGCGTTACAAAACAATTTTTTGGTTGTACAAAACTGTACAAAAGTAGTTTAACGCGTTCTGATAATATCCGAGCTGATTCTGAGTACTGCACTCCACAGTTAACATGGAGTGCGTATCAAACCCCCTTTACATATGCGACCTTTCGCGCTATCCTAAACGGGTATTTTAACGAATTACAAAACTATTCTTTGGTTGTACAAAAGTAATGCACGTAAAATAACCATATTATCACGTTATGCGCACATCCCGTGAACTGTGAGTGCGTCAGTTGCGTCGGGAATGTCAAAGTACCCAAAGCGTTACAAAACATTTTTTGGTTGTACAAAACTGTACAAAAGTAGTTTTACGCGTTGTGATAATTTCCGAGCTGATCCTGAGTACTGCACTCCACAGTTAACATGCAGTGCCTATCAACCCCCTTTACATGTGCGACCTTTCGCGCTATCCTAAACGGGTATTTTAACGAGTTACAAAACTATTCTTTGGTTGTACAAAACTGTACAAAATTAGTTCCATGTGATGCACATATATAAAACCATTATCATGTTATGCGCACACCCGTGAACTGTGAGTGCATCATTTGCGTCAGGAATGCCATAGTACCCAAGGCGTTACAAAACTTTTTTTTGGTTGTACAAAACTGTACAATACTGGAACTTTGCATTGATGAATTTTTAGGTCATTTGGGCAGAATTGCACTCTCGCGTTAATTTGGTATGCAAATTTTGAAATCTTTGAATTCGCACTAAAAGTAGGGTTACAAAACCTTTCGTGGCTTGTACAAAACTGTACAAAACTAGTACAAAACTTCTGTGTATAGTTTTTGATAATCGTATTACTCAGCACTACAACTTCACGGACCCGGTTGGACACTTAGGACGCTACGCTTGAACCACCATAAGTCTGTAGGTATAGTGCAGTGCGAGCACAGCCGACGCCTCCAAATATACAGAAAGCTTCCGGCCATGCACTTTTCAACTTTTGAATTGGAAATCGATGATCGGTGACTTTTTTAACGTCTGATTTTACCACTCGTATTTTTATTGTTCTAAGTTTGTGTAGCATTTTGAAATGTCGGCATTCATTATTAATAGGTTTTCTTTAGTATCTGAAACATATTATATGCTATTCTAATTATTACATTGTCCCAGATATTCATATAATGCTTAGAGCACCGCCGACCCATACATTTTAAGGCAACCTTAGCAAAGAACTGCAAATCGAAATTTTAATAGCAATATTCAACTTCTCATTTGACATTTTGTTTCGATACGATGTTGTCAATTTAAAGAAAATGTTTATCACACTCACACGCTCGCTAGGAAGATGACCCGAGGAAAATTTTATTAACCTCACCTCTATATATCAAATTGTAATTGTATAAGGTGTAAAAACTGCAAATACAAAATTATAGGATTATTATATGAAACATTTTTTTACTTCTTCTTCTACTTAAAAATTTATTTGAATATTAAATATTGGTAAGGTCGCCACAAAATTTACTTAGTACTATTATTTGATTATTTCTTTTTTATTAAAGAAAAAACAAAAGCAAATCTATGATGGCCTCTCAAATGTAAACAATAATTCTCATTTAATCGAAGTCGTACCTTTTATAGTTTTCGAGATAGCAAAAGTAAACACCGTAAAAACTAATTTTTCACTGCCTTATGCCGCTTTCACACGATCTGACTTTTCGCCGTGCGCCGTCTCCGGCACAGCGACATGCAAATTTGAGAACGTGACGTTAAGGAAACGGCGAAATCAAAAGTATACACGGCGCGGCATTTCGCCGTGTTTCCGTCTGAAAGTGATAGTTTTAGGCCTCTTTCACATGATCCGACTTTTCGCCGTACGCCGTTTCCGGCACGGCGCCGTGCTAATTTGAAAAGCGCTGTTAAGGCTTCTTTCTAATTTGAAAACTCTCCGTTAAGCAAACGGCGAAAACAAAAAATACACGGCGAGGCCTCTCGCCGTGTTTCCATCTGACAGATTTCCTCTTGTCAATGTCAATATAGTAATTATTGTATCTCTATTATTTATAATTCAAAAAATAACGTCCACGATGCAGGCAGTGGATCTATAAATTAAATCTACAAAAGCCACTTGGTGGTGTTTTCGATATTTTATATAAATATTTAAGATTTACAGGATTCAACTTTGTCCCAAAGAACAGGTCTGTCATACTAGAGTCATAAATTATTCTGCGTCCTCCTCGTAATTTTCCATCTTTATTATTATTGTGCAAATTATTAAAGGTTGTGGTTGATTTTACCAAAATAAAGTAAGTTTGCATACTTCAAAACATTTATTTTATGAAATGTGTCAAACAACAGTCAATATAAGCTGTATTCTTTTTGGACAAAATCTCAGCTCATCTCAAATCACTTCAGATTAACTAAGGAAATCGTTGTTCTTTCCGACACAACTGATTTGAGTTGTTCTGAGTAAACTCACTTCTCCCTTTCCGATGCTACACTACCAGTTTACAAAACTCAAAATGATTTTAAACACTCAGTTTGCATTTTAAGGTTATATAATTCAACAAAATATATATTCACATATACAGATATACATACAAGTAATATATTTTCAATATTATCATAGATCAGAAAAATGTCAATAAATATGACAACTGTTACAGCAAATGCTATCGGTAAAGAAGGAAATGATAAAATGGAATAAAACTTGTTCTTTTTGTAAAATCACAACTCACTGTAGCTTAACTCAGTTATGTACTGAGATGAGATATATTGGGTGAAAAAGAATACAGCTATTCGCAAACGTAGTTAAAAATTTCCCTCTAGTGGCGCAAATCAGTACTACGAAAAGCAATCGTACAAGCGCCATATTGAATAAGTGGCAGCTGAGTGAATAGTGTAGTAATTAATAATTAAATATTTTAACTTATCGCCTACATATAAATAAGTTTTTTAAACTCGGTTTATATACACAATCAACGAAATACAGTAAACAATGTGAACTGTCATATGTCAAACCCATCATATGTCGGCCATCTTGCTTTGAAAATCAGCGCCTCTATCGTTAATTTCGATTGCGAATAATCGAAATATGAATATCATTCATAGACTACTTCATTAAAATAACATAAATAAAATATTGAAATACTTGTCCGGCGGACGGCAAAATGCCGGCAACTTTGAACGCACGTATTTAACTACGTGTACATTTTGCGTCGTGAACGGCGAATTGCCGTGCCGGATTGAAATGGGTGCCGTTGGAGCAACGGCGGCCGTTCACGGCTATACACGTTGAGTTTATGTTTCACTAATTAAAGATTTTTTTGTTACGAAAACATAATTTTTTGACACATTTGGTTGACCACAAAATTTTATACGCATTGAAGAACAGGGAAGCATCCTGTGACAAAGTAATTTATGTTGCAAGAATAAAGGCGCTAAATCAGACACTATTCGTAACTCAACCTGTATTCGAGGAAATTAATGTTAATGTTTCAATGTAGTGAACTATTCAATTTATTCTATATTTGTAAAAAACTTGTTGTATTTAACTTCGAATTTAAATAGAAAATATAAAATTCTCGTGCAAGCAATTTTCTTCCGTACGTATATAATACATTTATACAGTTCAATTCACCTTATTTTGCTTCACTGCACACCAATCGCTAACACATTACCACCATATTTGGATGCATTTAATGTTATTTACGCAGTATGACTATGAAGGTCAGTGAACACATAGATATGTGTCTTTTGGAGGTTCAGAATAAACGCTTTTGTAAAATCCCAGCCATGCTAAGATCATATACAAAGAAGATATAAATAATGAATAAATGGTAAAGACGAACAAAAACGATATTCCTGTCTTATCGAGATATACTAGCGTGATAAGAAATATTTA
This sequence comes from Harpalus rubripes, assembly GCA_963082715.1. Lineage (NCBI taxonomy): Eukaryota > Metazoa > Arthropoda > Insecta > Coleoptera > Carabidae > Harpalus > Harpalus rubripes. Next base: position 25,932,548 of record OY720454.1, read on the forward strand.
TTATTACCTCCCGACATCTTGTGGGTTAGAAAGGTAGAATTCCAAAAATTACAATTTTTCGAATTTAACTCTTTTACATCTATGTAAAGAGCTGATTACATTTTGGTTATAACCGGAAGTTAAACTTTACGTTAAGATTGTAACAGGTTTTCTTGAAAAATATCTGTTAATTATTATTTTTGACATTTTATATTCTAAATAGGTACTTATTAAAGAATATTTTGATATACACAGTAAGAAATTACACTCGCATTACATTTTCATTGTACAATTGTAGTAAAAATGATATCTTAACTAATTTAAAACTGTGAAAACCGTAACTACAGTGATTTTTACATTGTGTGGCCAATTTTACTATTTTAATTGGGACCATATGTTTTTTATTTCCTTATTAGATAGAGAATTTAGTGATACAATATATGCCTGCATTTAGATAACAATTTTCTTGTTTAGATTTATATAATTTTTTTAAATTATAACTAACATGAATGTGCCATGGACGCAAGAAAGTATGGATTGAGATTTTAGAGTACTGTGACCGAAAATGGAGGACTATTTAAGCAGAATTTGTTAATTTACGTGTTTGTTATTTTTCGTTAGTAACTAATAATTGTTTTTCATATTCATTTGTATCGTCCATAGCACTATATAGCACCCTTATTTTAGCCATATTAAAATAAAATCATTATAAATCTAAACATACATTTAAAAAAATGTCATTTAAGAGTTTGAGAATATGTAGTTTATCACTGAATTCACTATTCAGAATAAAATTTTCTATCGAATAAGCAAATACAACACAATATAGTTCCATTTAAAATAACAAAGTTGGTCTCCACTGTTTGTGAACCAATGGTTAAAAAAATGTTTATTAAAATAATCTTATAAAATATTGTTTGCTCATTTAACCGACCTCGCAGCTCTTATAGTTCTCGAGATAGCAATAGTGGACTTGACGTGATGTAATGTGCTGACCATATAATATTTTATATGCAGAGAGATAATGTAGATAATAAAGACGTACACTTACCCTTTATACATACCCCAAGCGGGCTTAGAATCCGGAACATTTGAATTGCGAAGTGACATCGTTGCTCCTACGCTGTCCTCGTCAGTTATTTATAATTATTTCAGCTAAAATCTTATTAATATATCCCTCTGTTTGTTTATTTGCGATATCTATTTATCTCGCAAGTTTATTTATCTAACTAATAGAGTGGTTTAGTTGGGGCTAGCGTTTGCATAATACTTGGGAATTATGCAGAATTTAACGAGAAATTTACTTTTGAGCAACACTTATAAATATGTATTTAGAGTGTGGGACATAAGCGTCGACGCCCGACGCCGAGACCGAGGCCGACGCCGTGACGTATGTGCGCCGCGACGTTCTATTGTTCCGGCCTGGCACGTTTCACACGAAAATATTCTGTCGCAGAAAAATTGAAATTGTGTACCATATGGTGACTGACGCAACAGAGAATGTGGAATGTTTAAAGCGGTTGGTTTCTCTCTTCTTAACCACAGAATACATCATACATTACATTACGGAAGCTTTTTATGTTCTTTACAATAACATGCAAAACTCACTATTCATCATTCGATTACCTACCAAAGCTTTCAGAGAAATTGCTCCGCATTTTCATGTTACATATGTCGTTGTTGTTGATATTTAATATTAGTTATATATATTCAACAAAGTAACATCAATATGATATGATATATAAATATAATACAACAGATATTTAAATCTGAATTGGGATTATTACATATGTCCAAATCGAACCCAGGCCATTCGAATCACAAACGATCACCTACCACATATATTGATTACAAATTTCAAATCTGATTCCACTAAACCACAATTTCACACCAAAATATCTTGAATAAAATAAATTGATTATCGTAATAATTGATATTTGTAAGGACTGTTTTTCGTTCATATATTATTTTATTTCCGGGTTTTTATTAATTGTGACTCAATTATTTTTAATATAATATAGAGATCAAAGACTAGTTTACCTTCTTCTAAATTCTTGGCCTGAAATAAATACAAAAATACAAATAACAGCAAAAATAATGTAGATAAAATCAGGTTTATTTCAAAACCAGGCGAAAAATGCGAAAAAGAATGAGAACAATTATGAAATAAAACTGGCAAAATCATAGTTCATCGGTATATTAATCATATTAAAATACTTTCAAACTTCAGAATTAAAAGGCTCTAAGAGTGTAGTGACATCTTTAGAGAATCCAATTACACAAATGCATGTGGTAGAATTCCACATTGAAATAGTCACTCAACATAGATTTCCAGTTGAACAGCCGGGGAGCCACAATAAAATTCATGTCAAAAATCACGACCTACCTACTTTGGCTCAAAATGAAAAGAAATGCAATCGTATCATATCAAATAGTTTAGAATGTTAGTGAATATACAGAAACGAACATGATTCAGTGGTTAGCGTACTCGTTTACAAAGCGATATACCTATAGTAGGTTCAAATTTCGCACTAAACACTATTGCTGTGTTTGGATAGGCTTAAATTCAATATGAAATAAATTACTTACAGAGGTTGTAAAATGATTATTTTATTGTGTGCTGATGTTTATATATGGCCGACGATTACGAAGTAGTGGAAATGATAAAGAAATTATTTGTCAAAATACCATTAACATTTGACACGGTGATCTTTTCTACATAGTCATGTATTATGACAATTTGTATCTCCTAAATTAAACCTTTTTAATATGGGAATATTTAAAGTCTCAATTAAAAATGATACCCGACAGAATCTCTATAACGTGACAGTACGATAACGCTACCGTTAACCGCAAAAAACTGGCTGTTTATAATACCTATAAAGTAATTGGTTCACAGGATGGTATTACTTTATTAAACAAAATTTAATTTAATTGGGCTAACGAATAAATCTTTTTTTTGTCAATTTTATTGCATAATCCATTAAACCGACTACTTGCTCCTCATATACGACAAATCATAATAACCAACTGCCGATTAAACAATTAAACAAAATAAACGATTTACCCTTCAACTGGTTTCATATTTCTTTTAAACCATAACCGATTAAATGGGTAATTGGATAACCAATTAAAAGAGGATATTTTAATTATCAAAATATTTTTAGGGAACAAGAAACGTTTCCTAGTTACAAGAAAAATTACCGGAATTCCAACTCCTTGCTCCAGAAATATTATACAGTATGTCCACAGATCGAGTTCCAAAGAGGAAAAACTTTTTTATTTTTTATTTTACACAAAAAATGTATTCTTGATAAAAGTTTTTGCATGTTCCGAAACGGCCAATTCAGTTTTAACCTTCTCAAATTTTCTTTTAGTTTCAGATAAAAACCGAAAATTGGTCGTTTTACTTGAAAATGATTCTAAGACTCAAAAAAATAAGTTTGCGTTGTCATGGTAATTGCCGTTATTTATTTATTTTCATTAACTGTCAGCAACTGTCAGGAAAATCAACCATAATCGTTAAAAATGTAGTCAAAAGACGAACGAGTTTACCGAATTCAATGCTATGGCAAAGGTAATAAAGCGATCTGTCGAGTTATCAAAGAATTTAATCAAATATTTCCAGATATTTACATCTCAAATAGGAGTGCACAAAAATTGGTCAAAAAGCTGTGTTAGCAATTACCAAGACAACGCAAGCTTATTTTTTGGGAATAATTTTTCACTAAAACGACCAATTTTTGGTTTTTATCTGAAACTAAAGGAAAATTTGAAAAAGTTAAAACTGAATTGGCCGTTTCGGGACATGCAAAAACTTTTATCCAGAATAATTTTTTTGTGTAAAATAAAAAAATAAAAATGTTTTTCCTATTTGGAACTCGATCCGTGGACATACTGTAGACTAAATATATAAAAAAACATGTCTGCATAAATAGAAATGAATTAATTAAATCTGAAATAAAAACAAACTAAAATAAAATGCGTGAATAATGTTTTATTTATTTTTTATATTAATTACGAATTTTGCGTTGAAAATTGTGCAAAAGTTATTAATAATCCCAAACAAATGAATAACAAATGACAATAGACCACGTATGATGAATTACGTTTGAATGCATAATAAAAAATGTAATTTTCCTCACAATAACATTGTTATTATTTTGAAATAATGTTATGCATTCATATTCTCTCAGAAAAATAAATTCGAAAACAATTAGATTTAAAGTTGTTTATTTTTGTTTATGTATATTAATAAATTTGGTTTTCTGTGCTTATAAAGTGATTGGTTGTTTAAATACAAACATGAAAGGGAAAGAAAACAACCGGAAGTGTAAATCCGCGAGAAGCGGAAATGGTTGTAAGCGTTTGAAAAGTAGGCCAGCCTTTCATTTGCCACGTTGACGGATTAAACAAATCCGCAGGTCTTAGAAAGCGTGAACAGGGAAAATTTGTTTACTTTCTCTGCCTTTTGTACGAGAACAACACTCCACAAACTTTTACTAAATGCGATACACTTCACCAAGGCTGAATTACCCATTTCAATTCATCCAACGATGATCCAATACGGGAATACTTCTTAGTTTTACCCAAAATGTTTTAAAACTGGAAATCAATTCACTTCTATTAATGAGTCGCCGAATATTTATTTAATATTTATTAAATAATAGGAAATGGCGTAACCACGGTTCAGTTCAATATTGTTTTTCAGTATGCATGCAGAGATTGCGGAGTGAGTAAGATAATGAAAAATATGAATTGAATAGAGTGCAGAATATGTATTACCGTCGTCTACTTTTTGGATTTAGCCTTTATTATCTGTAGCTTAATATGTTAACTAATGATTTTTTATTTATTTATTTTAATGTAGTGTGATTACATAGGATTGGTCTCAACATACCAAGTCGAATTCTGTAGTGAGGGTTATTTTATCATTGAATTTTTATGTTAAATATTTTCATCTAACGGTTTGTACATTGACGAGGGCTAGAGCTAGAGAAACGATTTGAACGTTGGGAACTTTTTTACACGTTCAGATCTTACTTACTTTTTGCGTTACCAAAAGACTTTATGTTTTTACCGCATACATTAGATACGAGTACAAAGTATAAGGTTTTAATATTTGAAGTATTTTTTTATTTCGGTATCATTATGAGTCTAGAAACGCATGTCGTTAAAGGCTTGATTTACATTAGCGGTACAATGACAGTACGATGACGGTACAATAACGGTACAATGACGGTGTGTCAATTACATGAGGCATGCATTTACATTAGACGGTACCCCGACCGTACGAACATAATAAAATACCATGACAATATAGTTTTGTCTTTTATGTATTATGACGGTTTGCGGTGCATATGCCATGTTTGATAGAAAAGTAGAAAATATCGTGCAATATTTAAAAAAAAATCAAATGCCGACTTGGCTATAACTGTCCTTCCTCTTGTTGAAGAAGAAGAAAATGAAAAAAATCCAGATAATTTTACAAAACAATACTATTTTTTATGTACTTTCTGTAATGATCTGTAGTTGTATATTTCACGTTTTTGCTATAAGCAGAGAACTGCAGAGAACTCTTGTTCAATAATATATTTGTATAATCATTTCTTATTTTTAGCTCATTTTGACTACATTTTGGTTTAAATAAAAGACAAATATGAAAAAGTCAAAAATATATCAGATGTCAATCACGTACTAGCATATGTTTACTCCCATTCGGCTGATTTTCGCATGAACGTCAACTTTACGTACACGTACTCTTCAAACGCAACCTTCAACTCCCCCTTGCATACAAATACTACGATGTTACTATGATATACAATATTTTTTCAATAGAAACAAAACTATACTTCACCCTGGACGTATCGCTAATGTAAATCAGTGAATATCAATGGGCCGTAATCGTACCGTCATTGTACTGAGAACGTAGATGTAAATGGGTCCATTAAAATACATTGGACCAAAAAGTATCGTACCGTTATTGTACCGCCATTGTACAGCTAATGTAAACCAATCCAAAAAGATCTATAAACGCACTGTTTTAGCATTTTCTAGAGGTGGTATGACTGCTTTTAAAACTGACAGATGAATGACATATACCTCAAATTACTGTCAGTCAATAATGAATTTTCATCTGTGAAGTAAGCGGGAAGCGGGAACCAATATAACTATTCTAAAAAATTTGAAAATTTCGTCAAAAGTAGGTATAGTATAAAAACATGTTTCTACGGCCTGTTAACGCACTCGTTCTTTGTGAAACTTGGACTCTTACGTTAAAAGATTGCCCTATGAAACTCGTTTTTTGCTATACTATTTTATATTTTACGCTTCTTCATCGAAAAATGTAATCTTTTTCATAAATTTATTCATCTCGTGTACAAAAAGGGACATAATGACCCTTAAAAGCAATGATTATGATAATGCAAGATCAACTAACTTTTGATAGTCTGCAGAAAAAATGCTATATTTTATATAGGTACAAGAACAACTAAAGTAAATCTAAAGAGTAATTTTGTATTTATATATTCGTGCCAATTTTGTAACTCAGTACTTATTTTTTAACACCTGGTTAAAAAATTAACTAATCAAGTGGATTTTTAGTTGTCAAATCAATTTCTATTGGATAAATTTTTTAACCAGTTGTTAAAAATAACTACTAAGTTGCAGAATAGGCCCGATTGTGTATTTAATTTTTGCCTGTTTCTTATTAATATTCGTATATATTTTAAATAATTTCATGAATTTATTTTCTCATATTTACAATAAAATCAAAGATATTACAACATTAAACAATAAAATAGCTTAGAACCATAATGAACGCAGTAGTGCAGTTTAGAAATTATTAAATATTATCTATAAAAATGTATTATTTCTCCATATGTTAAAGCAAAATTATGAATTTGTAATTCTAGGGCCCGGTATTTTCATCTCCGGATAAACAGTCTGCTAACTTACCTGTCGGTTATAAGAACAAAGTGGTATCGAAAAATTGACACGTGTATAATTTTTACAACTTATGCTGTAATAACGATGTTATGTTTTTCTGTTTACTGAGAGTTAAGTTAACAGACTTTTTAACCGGGGTTGAAAATATCGGGTCTAGAGGGACTAATATTTGAAAAATTACATATGTATATATAGGTCTAGGGGGGGATGGGCCATTACCCCCATTGCCCTCTTCCTGGGTACACCACTGACTGTGATGTACCAGATATCGGAAACTCACTGTCACTATCGTTCATTTTACTATTTCTTTCAATAACACCACCAAAACGTTTGTGAAATATATTTAAACAATCCATGATTACGCGAGTCAAAGCTGTTATTTTGCCAAAATTAACAAAGCCTACTCAAATAATTTTATTAATTTAAACATTTATAAAATTAAATATAAATAGTACATTATACAACGATGATATAATCTATAATGGATGCTCTTATTACTAAGGATGAACTTTGCAACACGAACGAGCGAATCGAGCAAAGGTTATAATCATCCGAGGTAATAATAGCCATTATAGCGAATTGTATCCTATAATTTATCTACGAATAATATATTACGTACAGATTTTTATTATTTCGTTTCATAACTCCACACTAAATAATATACATGATGTATTTTTAATGGGGCCTCATGGCCGCGGGCCCGAGTATTTAGTCGCAAATCTGGGGAACCGGGGTTCGATCCTGACCGACACCAAATATTTCAAATTTTAAATGGCACAAAATTGACTCCTGTGGTGCACTCTCCACGCCAGCAATGAGTGCCCGTGAGGTGACGTCTGGTAAACGCTCGCACTCTACAAACATGTCATCATCATTACCGAATTCTGTGTACAAAGCAGATTTGCACACCCAGCAATGGGTAATATGCCCTGAAGATATATTTATTTATTTTTTATTGAAATTAGGTTAACATTGTCATGTATTATGATGTAACTATTGTGATGGACATATGTCATGTTAAAAACTAATTTTCTCTAACACTGCTATAGAATTCATACATTCTATAACTGAAAACTGTTACAGAATGAAGACATTCTGTCATTCTGTTACGGAATAATATTCCGTAATAGGCAGTCACAGACCACTAGTTTTTCAATTCACCCATTTAAAATACATGGGAAACGCAATTGTTTTCAAAATCAAGACGGCTTTGCTTGGCGCTTTGTTTCTTTTATTTTCTCACCTCAACTGCCTTAACTGTCAAATTAGAAAAGAAATGATTACAAAATATTAGTATAGGCCTTGTTCTACGCGTTTTGAAGCTTTTACATGGTAAGTTAGATAAAAATTATTGCTTTTATAACAATAATATTTTATTATTTTTTACAAAAATGTCTAGTGATGAGCAAAATATATTTTTTAAATAGTGTTAGAGAAAGTATAGTCTAAAATTCGTATGGAATAGCATTTCCGCCACTCGCAAAACCGTAGACCTCGCCTACGGCTCGGCCTACAAAGTTTTCGCTCGCGCGGAAATTATCTATTCCATACTAGTTATATAATATACTATTCTCTAACACTACTATAGAATTCATACATTCTATAACTGAAAACTGTTACAGAATGAGGACATTCTGTCATACTGTTACGGAATAACATTCCGTCAGAGGCAGTCACAGACCACTAGTTTTTCAATTCACCCATTTAAAATACATGGGAAACGCAATTGTTTTCAAAATGAAGACAGCTTTGCTTGGCGCTTTGTTTCTTTTATTTTGTCACCTCAACTGCCTTAACTGTCAAATTATAAAAGAAATGATTACAAAATATTATTATACCCCTTGTTTTACGCGTTTTAAAGCTTTTACGTGGTAATTTAAATAAAAATTATTGCTTTTATAACATTATAATATTTTATTATATTTTGCAAAAATGTCAAGTGATGAGCAAAATATATTTTTTAAATAGTGTTAGAGAAAGTATAGTCTAAAACTCGTATGGAATAGTATTTCCGCCACTCGCGAAACCGTAGACTTCGCCACGGTTCGGCCTATAAACTTTTCGCTCGCGCGGAAATTACCTATTCCGTACTAGTTATAGAATATACTATTATTGCATAATTATTTCATTTAAAATATTCTGTGGTGCACTCTCCACGCCAGCAATGAGAACCCGTGTGGTGACGCCTTGTAAGCGCCCGCACGGTGCAAATATTTCATCATTACCGATATCTGTGTACAAAGCAGATTGGCACAACGAGCAATGGGTAATAAGCCGTGATGATATATTTATATATTTTATTTATGCATACCGTAAAAAATTCAATAATAATTTAAGGAAAATGAGATAAATCCAAATATTTATTGTTGATTACAAGATATTGGTCAAATATTTTAATTTAAATTTTTCAGTAATTTGTGACGCCACCCCCGGAGACGGTTGCGTCGCCTTCTTTGTTTCGGCAGTTTAGTTTGCTCGGGCGCCTATCTTGCGGTGGTGGTGCCTGAAAAGAAGACGGCTGGGTGCCGGGATTGCTCGAAGTGGAGAAAGTGCTAGGGGATTGCACAGAAACGCACGTCGAACTTATTAATGTTTTTTATAAAATAAAATGTATGATATGGACAAAATAAACAAATAAATAAATGAAACCCTTGCCCAACTGTCACCATCGGTACTTGGCAGTGGAGACGCGATTAGCCGTGAAGCTTAAATGAATATTCAAATCTCTCGCGAACTTTAACAACGGTCACGAGATCGGCGGAGCTAAGTTACGTCTAAGTAACGGTTCACCAAGACTAACTATCGGCGGCGCAAGTCCAGGAAAGCCACGTGGTGTACTATCACTGGGTTCGTCGTTTTACGTTCAAGAGAGCCAAGGGTTGAACTTTCAGTTAAGTTGAACACGAACTAATTATATGGCCTTAAGACCCGGCTTTTATAATGAGAAAATGTTTGAACCCGGTTAAACCGGTTTACCAAAGGTGGGAGAAAAAGATGTCGCTGTTGTAGTTTACAATAAAATTATTTCTCCGAAAATTCTACTAATTTCCCACGTTTACAGTTTTGTGCTCTAAACTCATTTATCATTGTGTTACATTTTATAACTCGCTTTTACAAAATATATGAATCATATCACAAATATTAGCGATCCTAGTGACCTTAATTCGTACTACAAAGCTCTTGTCAAAGGAATGCGGATATCAGAGCACGTGCCCTTCATAAACAAATTCACAAATATTTGTTTAAACAGTGAAATACTTTATACAGAGCAAATATGTAAAAATTTCACCGGCGACAAAGTGAAGTTACATCAGAATACAAGTATGTATCTCTTAGAATCATTGTTTTACAAGTATTACAATACTCCTGTACATCGCAGCTTGTACTCTTATTAAACCATGTACCACTAGTGGACTTGTGATACATTCGACGCGGCAGTTGCAGCAGCATCGGTAGGATCAGATCCGGCTGCACCAGCTCTCAAGCAGATTGTTGGATCCGCAACAGTTGTATGGAGTTTACCAGGTCCAGAGAGGTTCTATTGTTACAAATTATATACAGCATAATTAAAATCATAATATAGAATGTTAGAGAAAAATTTAGTGGAGAAGCAGTCTTGGTAAAATGATTTTATTAAATTGTCATTTATTTAACAATTCCGATGTCAAAAGTTAAAATTTTGTATCTCTGATGTATGCACGCATTTTATCACTCTTGAAATTGTATTAATTCATTTTCGTAATACAATTCTTAGTTCTTTTAAATAAATGACAATTTAATAAAATCATTTTACCAAGACAGCTTCACCAATAACTTATTCTCTAACAGTCAAGAAATGCCAGTAATTATATAATATATAATATTAATTAGTTTGGCGGTATATAACATTTCACCATTTTTCTAAAAATTACTTTGATGGATTCATCCAATTTTGTACAAACGCTCCTCGATTGTTACAAAATGTTGACATTGGTTGTCCTGCATTACCTTTTGTTATATTTTTATGTTTTACCCGCGCAATTAAAGGCAATTAAAACTTTAAAGTTTCTTAAAGAAATTATGGCCATTATAAGTGTTAGTTAATAATTTTGGCCTTTATACGTTTGTAGCCTGCTACATTAGCCTTATAAAGATATAAACTATGTTATTTCAGTTTTGCTTTTGGCCGCATAATATCCGTTGATCCAAGTGACGGGACTATCGGTGGTATTATTGAACGGAACGTCAAGCCCACAGTAGAGAGCGGGTAATAATTACTATCGGGCTAGCATCTATTGTTATAGCGTATTATCGGCTTTATTCCATATACAACCGCTTTTCCTATAACCAATGACCTTACATTTACAATTGCATTGAGCAGCATATGAACGCGGAAATTGCAGACGAATATTTACCTACAATGTATATTTTACATAATAAAATTACTAAGCAATAAAAAAAATACGAGTAAAATACAGAGGGGTATATTAGGTCCGTGAAGTTGATCCTTCAAAGCGATTATTTTTGAAGTAAATATACATAAATTTTATTGTACTTATTATGTACAATTATGTGCAATAAAAATTAAATTTTGTACGTTTTTAGTTAGCGTATAATTAATTTGTCAAAATAGAGGGTGAACTTCACGTAGCCCTTCATTAACAAATGAGATCAATTTTATGTAGCTAACAATATTGTACATATTATCTACGAATATGTACGCATTATACGAAATTTTGTACTACATTCATAATCCTGTTATTAAAAATTTAATATATGGGGTCTCATGGCCGCGTGTCTGAATGTTACGTCGCAAATCTGGGGAACCGGGTTTAATCCCGACCGACGCCAAATATTTTGAATTTTAAATAACACAAAATTGACCCCTGTGGTGCACTCTTCACGCCAGCAATGAGAGCCCGTGAGGTGACGCCTTGTAAACGCCCGCACGGTACAAATATGTCATTACCGATATCTGTGTACAAAGCAAATTGGCACACCCAGCAAAGGGTAAAAAGCCGTGATGATATATTTATTTATTTATTTGTATATATGGAGGGCCAACTTCACGAAGCCCTTTATTATCGAATGAAATAAATTTTATAAAGCGCATAATATTGTACATATTACGTACAATTCTGTACGAATTACACGAAATTTTGTACTACATTCATAATCTTATAATTATTAATTAAATATATGGGGGGGGGGGGCAACTTCACGTAACCCTTCATTAGCAAATAATGTCAACTTTGTACAGCGCATAGTAATGTACATATTATGTACAATAATGTACATTAAACAAAGTTTTATACTACATTCATAACCCACAAATTTTCAAGTGAGTACGGGCTGCGCGCATATGCGCGCACAGTTTTTAGGCGAATGAACGCGATCCACCGGTTGTCGGTCTCAGCGAAAAGATCAAAGAATTTTACGCGTACGCAGGGCTCAGTGCAAACAGGAATTTAAAGTCAGTCGTCAGTTCTGAATTTAATTGTATCGTATGGAACGCCGTTTTACTATTTATTCTACATTTAAAGACATCTTAAATTATTTAAAGACATCAAAATTTTTATTTCAGATATCCTTAATTATTAAAATACATCAAAAATTTAATTATAGACATCTTAAATAATTAAGGTCGTCTAAAATTAATTTCAGACATCCTTAAATAATTAGGATGTCAAAATAGTTATCTATGTTATAAGTTGTAAAATGAAACAGTTTTTTTACGGATCGCAAAAATTATAGATCGAGTGTGAAGAACATCTATAATGCGTCTAGTAAAAAACACACATTTTACGCGTGTAACATACATTATTTTTTGTAATTTTGGAGTAAATTTTCTGATAATTATTGGTTTTTTGATGGATTTCTTGCTTTACCCAATAGTAATCAGTATACTGCTTACGCTTTTAGAAGATCTTCAGCTTCTTTGCTACCTGATTCCGGGTAGATACATCCATTCTCAAGCGACATGGAGGATGGAAATCTAGCAGCGTTGCTGAAGGTTATGTGGAGAACTCGCTTGAGAATAAAAAATAAATTGCGGTAGGAATTTTAGGAGAACGAGCGACTAAAGAAACTATGACTTTAATAGAGAAAGACTGCAGAGAAAATTATTTACTAGTTAATTGTAATTTAACCTCGGAAGAAGTTAATAATAGTAGTACAACCAGTTCATTAATTTCTGTTCAGTTGAATAATTTAAAAAATTGTACCGTTCCTATTTATAATAAATAAATAATTGTTCTTTGTAGTTAATTTTTTTTCATAAAAATTAGTAAAAACGTATATCATTAGCTACTTTAAAAAAATTCATATTTTTCCTAGTAAAAAAAGGTAGATGCTTTTTTGCTATTTTAAAAAATTACATATTTTTACTAGTAAAAAAAAGTATCTACCTTTTTTACTAGTTAAAAAAACCAAGTGATTGTCACTTCGAAAATGACAATTGAAAAGTTAATATTTTAATTCAAAATTGCAAAAATACATTTATAGAAATCATAAATTAAATTTTAGACATCTTAAAACGGTACTGAATTTTCGACATCAAAAAGTAAATTTAACATGTGTAGAATTCAACTTTGGATATCTGTATTTGAATTTTTGATATCCCTAATTTAATTTTATATATCCTTAATCGAATTCTTGATATAAAATTTGAATTTTTGACATAAATTATTTTTTCGTACCTCCGTCCAATTTGACTAGTATTATAGAACTCAAAATCGTCCAGAAATGCGCTGTTGCAAAAGAAATTGGCATTACTGTTCTGGTTATGTCAATTTAAGATTATTTTCAACACAAGAATTAGCGAAATGTTTTACAAATTTTAGGGCTGAATCTTTAATTATTGTAACTTAAATAACTAAATTTTATCATAAAAATAATATGCTGTCATTGCTGCCATCTCGTATAGATTAATTATAAGTTTCAAATTTAGAACTAGTTTGTTTTGTAACTACAACTAACTTCTCGTGATACACATGAATTTCCGCCGTCTGTCATTGAAAATATACTAAAGTATATATATATATATATATATATATATATATATATATATATATATATATATATATATATATATATATATATAGCAGACTCGCCTATTATCTAGACTGCTGCTACATGGCCCTCCCGACCAGGCAAGTATATAGAGTAACGATAGTGATAATTTTAGTTTTTTAGTTCAGTTGTTTTGATTTTGAAAAATTAATTCACGTTTTGGATGTGTGACGTTAAATAATGTTGTTTGTGATAAAATAGTGTAAAAATGGTTGAGCTGTACCTGTTAGTTTCTTTCTTCCAATAAAGTTGTTCACCCACGGGCAATGGTTGTCGAAAGTTTCTATACAGTGATTGCAGACGCTGCAATGCAAACACCTTAGCGGCCGGTAAAACTTGCAAGTGATACATCATTTCATGCGAACCGTAATGCCGTTGATCACGTTCCTGTAGAGCGGGGCCCGGTAGTCGTCCTCCCGGTCTTCGTCAGATGGGGCGTTTGGTACGAAACTTGGATCCATCACGTCGGGGTCACCAATTGTAACGATGGGGTTTTTATTCGTTACATCATTGTATAAATAAATAAATAAATATATGAATTTATATAAGACGTAAAATAATAAATAGTAGAGAGTAGAGATGACATGTGTATATTTTAATAAATAAATAAACAATAAAGCTATTAAATCATTTGAGAATTTAAAAGTGGCGTTGGTAAACTATACCAAATTGACATTTCCCAGACACGCAGTACCAACAAATATCATGGTTGATGCGTCAGACACGGGTATGGGGGCTGTACTCCAAAAATATCATAAAGATTCCTGGCATCCCCTAGATTTCTTTTCCAAAAGTTTCTCCGTCACAGAATAAAAATATAGTACTTTCGGCAGGGAACTTCTAGCAATTTATTTTGCAATCAAAAAAATTCAATATTTCTTAGAAGGCCGAGAGTTTCATATTTTATCAGATCACAAAGCCTTAACATTTTCTATTCGAAAAAACAATGACACCTATTCACCAAGAGAAATCAGACATTTGGATTACATACTTCAGTTTATAAATGACATACGTCATGTAACGGAAAAAATAACCCAGTAGCGGATGCATTATCTAGAATTTGTATTAATTCACTTTCTAAATTAGAACACATCGACTATAAGAAAATTGCAACAGCTCAAGCTCATGATGAAGAATTGCACATACCGATTATAAAATTGTTTGTGATATTTCAACAGGAAACCCAAGACCATATATTCCACCACAATTTAGAAAACAAATCTTTAATCATGTTCATAATATTTCACATCCAGGAATAACAACCACGAAAAAACTTATCTCTTCAAAAATTTTTTGGTAAAATCTGAACACAGATATTCAAAAATGGACTAAAATGTGCGGTAAATGTCAATGTTGTAAAGTTTCCAAACACACTTCTTCACCAACAGGAAATTATTCTTTACCATTCAGGCGTTTCGAAATGATTCATTTAGATTTAGTGGGCCCCCTACCTACATCAAATGATCATTCATATTTATTAACGTGTATAGACCGTTTTACACGTTGGGCCGAGGTTATACAGCTCAAAGATACTAAAGTTGAAACGATAACACGTGCCTTTATGAATGGTTGGGTTTCTAGGTTTGGAGTACCCACACAAGTTACAACTGACAGAGGGGCGCAGTTTGAATCACATTTTTTAAAGAGTTTTTATTACAATTAAATGCAAAAAGAATCAGGACAACAGCGTACCATTCTGAATCAAACGGTTTAGTAGAAACGTTTCACATACAACTTAAGACTTCCTTAAAATCTTGCAATAATCCTAGAGATTAGTATAAGAATCTACCACTGGTATTACTAGGTCTCCGGGCTGCCTTCAAGGAAACACTTGGTTGTAGCCCGGCAGAATTAGTTTACGGCACAAATTTGTGTTGACAGTTGATTGCGTAGAAAAAAAATAAAAAGGTAAACTTACCCTCCTTTCTACAAAATCTAAAACATAACGTGACTAAATTAAAAGCTGTTCCTTCTAAACCATCAAACAAAAAATACCATGTACACCTCGACCTCTTCAAAACATCTCACGTATACATTCGATTCGATGGCATTAAAAAACCTTTACAACCCTCTTACAACGGACCATACAAAGTTATCAACAGGAATGAAAAATTCTTCACAATAGATGTTCAAGGGAAAGCAGACACAGTTACAATTAATAGACTTAAGCCGGCTTACACATAATAGACGCCTTTGTTGTATTCGAAACAATGACAGCAACCACCGTACCATATGAATAAATGAGGAGAAACGTCATTCTGCTGCTAATTATTAATTTATTATTGTATCGTCTTAAATCGTTTGTTTTTTTTCCTGGGAAGGGGGTAATGTAGCAGACTCGCCTATTATCTAGACTGCTGCTACATGACCCTCCCGACCAGGCAAGTATATAGAGTAACGATAGTGATAATTTTAGTTCAGTTGTTTCGATTTTGAAAAATAAATTGACGTTTTGGTTTTTTGCGTGTTTATATTTTTTACAATTTAAGAGTTCTTTCTTTCTTTTACAAGGCGCGGCAGCAGAGTGGTGGTAAATTTTTGGGTTATGTGAAATAGAATAAAGTATAGAGACATATAAGAAGAATTTTTGGAAAAGTCGGCACAAAAAATCTTGTGTATCACACGCCTAGAAACTGTTTTGCGAAATTTCGTATTTGCTCGGCTTGTCAAAATAAACTCGCTCTCGAAAATATTCAGTTTCTGGACTAGTGATACAAATATCTATTAGATACATCTCCATAAATAACATGTTTAGAATTCGAATTTTTGATGTCTTAAATTAATTGTGGATATCAGGATTTCAATTTAATCAAGAATTCGAATTTTGGATGTCATAAATTAATTTTGGATATCAAGAATTCAATTCCATCTCCATAAATAACATGTCTATGATTCGAATTTTTGACATCTTAAATTAATTTTGGATATTAAGAATTCAATTCTGGATATCACATCTCCTTAAATAACATGTCCAGAATTCGTATTATATATATATATATATATATATATATATATATATATACATATATATATATATATATATATATATATATATATATATATATATATATATATATATATATATACTGAACAGGAATTAATGAACTGGTTGTACTAATTATTAACTTCTTCCGAAGTTAAATTACAATTATTAACAACTAGTAAATAATTTTCACTGCAGTCTTTCTCTATTAAAGTCGCAGTTTCTTTAGTCGCTCGTTCTCCTAAAATTTTTACCGCAATTTATTTTTTATTCTCAAGCGTGTTCTCCACATAATCTTCAGCAACGCTGCTAAATTTCCATCCTCCATGTCGCTTGAGAATGGATGTATCTACCCGGAATCAGCTAAAAAAGAAGCCGAAGATCTTCTAAAAGCGTGAGCAGTATACTGATTACTATTGGGTAAAGCAAGAAAATCACCAGTTATTTTTGGAAACCTTCCCATTGTATTTATTCCAATTGGTTGGGCGATGCATTTCCCTTTTCGTAAACCAACAAAAAAGCGGTTGATACGATTTTGGTCGTAGGTTTATATATTTCCTATTTCAAGCAAGTTCACACCTTGGACTTTTCCCTCTGTTACAACAAACTGTCTAGAAACTTTTGTTTTACTATCTGGCACAGAAATTTTTATGCATCCTGCAATATCTTCAATATCTGATATAGTCATCTTAATCAGTTCATCTCGCCGACATGCACCAAAGGTACCCATTATTAAAGCCACCTAGGATATATAATCGAAAAATTAAATATAATTGAAAACATGTTTGTATATTTTTACCTTCACTAGTAGATATTTTTCGTTATTCGCTTCCTTCAAAAATGCATCAATTTGATTTTTCGTAAATACGAGTATTTTGGATTTTTAGGTTTATATCCTTCTGACTTTCGTTCCTGAAAAGCTATTACATTGGTAAATTTGCCGATATTTATGTTCTTTTTCATATTTAATGTAACTCTTAACATAGAATATTGGGTCCAAGTTGTTGAAGCTTTTTGACTTGCCATTTTTTGTACAATATAAGCAAGTACTACTTTCTTCGTGTTCGTTTTAATATTTTTTAGTATCTACCATTCGTCAAATTTCTTGTATGTGGCTTCATATAAATGTTTTGATTTTGTTGGCAGAAAGGTTGATATAGCAGCTTGTGCAACTGCATCTATATTTGAGGTATATCGTCGTCAGAATCACTCATATTATTTAATTATTATTATTCTTCCACAATGGGTTTGACAGCACACTACACTTTTGAAAGGTTTGTTTAAGTGTCTCTAGCAACACGAAATAAAGAAGCTCAAAACATTTGAGGTAATATGTTAACTGGATTGCAAAAACATCCATCAGAAAACCAATAATTATCAGAAAATTTACTCCAAAATTACAAAAAACAGTGTATGTTACATGTGTAAAATGCGTGTTTTTTTACTAGTCGCATTATAGATCTCGTTCTTCGAACTCGATCTATAATTCTTGCGACCCGGTAAAAACAGTTTCATTTTACAATTTATAACAAATAAATATTTGGCATCCTAAATTATTTAAGGATGTCTGAAATTAATTTTAGACGTCCTTAATTATTTAAAGATGTCTATAATTAAATTTTTAATGTATTTTAATAATTAAGGATATCTGATATTAAATTTTTGATGTCTTTAATAATTTAAGATATCTTTAAATGTAAAGCTTGCGCGCAAACAATTCAACAAAACAAAATATTTACGCGCTGGACCATATGTGCGCGCAAATCTTGGATGCGTCCAAAAATGCTCGTCAGTACGCACCTTATCATAAACGAATTAACAAATTGGCATACATTTATTTATTTCATATTTGCATTAACCAAAAGGGCGCGCGACAAGGATAGATATAACATGCTTGTCTTCCAAAAATTCATGTTTAGACTAAGTTACGAGTTACAACATGCCATTTTAAAACGATTCACGTTGTTGACAATACTGTCACTGCAAAGTTATTATTTGAGATATATTAACAAGATTCATAACCGTGAATACGAGTATATAGCATTATTTTCTGACAGTGTCATTTGACAGTAAAATCGAATTTACGAGTACCTCATTTATTCCACTGGTAATAAATTGTCTACTCGTGAATCTAGGGAACCGGGTTCGATCCCGACCGACGCCAAATACTTTGAATTTTAAATGGCACTAAAATGACCTTTGTGGTGCACACTCCGTGTCAGAAATGAGTGCCAGTGAGGTGACGCTTGGTAAACGCCCGCGCGGTACGAATATGTCATCATGATTACAGATATCTGCGTACAAAGCAGATTGGCACACCCATCAATGGGTAATATCATGATGATATATTTATTATATTTACTTATTTTATATATAAAAAATTCTACGTGCAATCCACATCTATGTTTTAAGAGATATTTAAATAAAGAACCTAACTCTTTAGAAAGAGAGAATAGACAGGTTGGATCTACTAACCTAGCAAATATACTGTGTAAGTTGGGACAGCTCAGGATCAGTTCTGGATTACTTAAAATGTGGCTACCAAGTTACTCTAAATGTCCCAAATAGGGACAACCATAATTGGCGATTTTCTAAACCGTGTTATTTCCAAATTGTGTAAAAATAATCCATATAAAACAGGTTTAAGGCTTATTAACCCATTGCTGGCGGTGCCAATCTGCTTTGTATACAGGTATTGGTAATGACATTTTCGTACAGTGCGGGCGTTTACCAGGTGTCACCTCACGGTCTATCATTGCTGGCGTAGAGAGTGTACCACGGGCCAAGCTGAACAGTAGTATCTAATGTCTCCCCATAAATCTTTTATTCATACAATTCGAAGATGACCTTAATCAGACATCTTAAAAACATGAAACTGTGCTCAAATTGTTTTTCTTGTACGTGTATAGTTCGATGTATTAATGAAAATGAAAGATACGAAACACAATATATTTCCAGTAGTTAATACTAATACAAAAAAGCCTAGAGTTTACCAAGCCTTTATCAAAGCCTTTTCTGAAGAAACGACAATTTAAAACAATAATTAATTATCACTATTTCGAAATAAGTATGACAGATTTGAATGTCACGCTTATTGAAGCTACTGATGCTAAATTACTTTTATTCTCAATCGAATTTTGGCGATATTTTATTTTTGTGATTGGTATACACAAAATATCTAGTCAAGAAAAAAAATAAAAAAACACAAATCACAGTCATCAATTTAACTATATTCTATCAAAAATATCCCTTAATGGAACATGTCAACTAATTTTATAAAGAAATAATATAAATGAAAGCCAAGCCGTGCCGTGGTATTTTGGCGCCTGGAGCACATAATACTCAATTTGGCGCTCAATTTTTCTAAAAATTACACTAATTACTATTTAAATAAAAGTGAATTAATGCCCAATATCCAATATCCAGTGCGAATGAGCTGGAAAATCATATAAAACTTTTAAGCAAGCGATAAATAAGGCTTATTAAATAAGAAACATATACCAGACTCATCAAGTGAGGTTAGAAATCTGAAAAAGACCGACTTCATATTCGCAGCTCCAGTAAACCCCACAAGTGATACAGCAATAAAATAGCAGTTAAAGCTAAGTATCCTAGTCATAAGCACAATATCTTTCCTTTTGAATATATATAACTATTTCAGATATGATATTCCTGTCTAATTGACCTTTAAGTCTAAAGTCCAAACAGATTGTGAATTCGTGAATCCAAGAGTAGGCAACCAAACCTCACACTTCGGTAAAAAGTGAATACATAAAAATGGGAGATGAAAACGAAGATAAAATGAACTCAATTATAAAATTTCTAGAAACAATGAATCATTCTTTAACAAACTTAGATGAATGTACAAAACAAATGGGTGAAAAACTCTCCTCACTAACTAGCGAACTCAACGATTTAAGAACTGAAAACAAAGAAATTAAGTCAAAACTAGGTATACAAGAAACAAAAATAAAACCCTAGAAAATAAATTCGACCGACTTGAGAGGAAAAACGATATAATTGTATTTGGGCTACACGCCGTACAAGGAGATCAAAACACCGAGTACAAAATTATAAAAAAAATTGGAAGGATTGACTGAAATAAACTTGAATAAATCTGATATAAACTATATCAAAAAGCTTAGGGCTACTGAGCCGATATTAATATATGTTACATCATGGTTAAAGAAAAGGGAAATATTACAAAGTAAAAAACAACTAAAAACTAGAGGAATCATTATAAAAGAAGACTACTCGAAGGAAACAAAAGATATTCGAGCCCAGCTAAGCACTTTCTGGAAAAACAAAATAGATGACGGCAAGAAAGTTATAATGCTCGACACTAAACTGAAAATAGACGGTAAACTATTCTCACTAGAAGAATTAAAAGCAGAATATGAGGAAGAAAACAGAAAGAAGTGCCAGAGAAGTGAAGAAGATCAACCATTCAGAACTCCAGATCAACCGCTTAATAAACCATTACAAGAGAGGAAAAGATCAAACAGTATTAATAGAAATGCTCGTTATCCGAATTTGAACGATACTTTAAACAAATTCCTGTCACTAAACAGAAGCAACCGCGACCAACCATCCATAACACAAAGTAACAAATAGCAACTACAGCTACAGTCCTCAAAACACTTGGTCAGTGTGTGGACTTACGACCAACACCTTTTTGCAACAGAAGAAGTAGCACGGCATAAAACTATACCTATTAACAAAAAGAACACTTCACCACCGCACAGACATGACAAATATATATACATAGGAACATGGAATGTGAAAACATTATTATCAGAAGGCAAGATTTATAGAACTCGAAAATGCCTTACAACTTCTAAAATGGGACATTTTAGGGCTATGTGGAACACGTAGATCAAACACAGCAATAGCGGGAAGAAAAAATCTCATCTTTTGTTACACTGGAGAGACGAAGGGGCAGTTTGGCGTTGGATTTATTAAAAAAATATTT
Source organism: Harpalus rubripes (assembly GCA_963082715.1). NCBI lineage: Eukaryota > Metazoa > Arthropoda > Insecta > Coleoptera > Carabidae > Harpalus > Harpalus rubripes. The sequence continues at coordinate 25,954,480 of OY720454.1, forward strand.
GAAAAACAATATAATAGAGTTTGTGGGTCATTCGAAAAGAATAGCCTCATTGACAATGAGATTAAATAATATTCTAACAACAGTAATTATACAGGCATACGCACCTACATCGAAGTATTCTATAGAAGATATAGATACGTTCTACGATAAACTAGAAAACATTATAAAATCATTCTCAAACTCTTTCATCTTATTAATGGGTGATTTTAATGGAAAATTTGGTATCAATAAAGAAAAAGCCAACCCTACAATGGGCCCTTTCGGCAGCCCGAATAATAACCGAAATGGACTAAAACTTATTTCTAGGTGCCAAGGGATGAATATGAAAATACTAAACACTTTCTTTCAACAAGCTCACAAAAGAAGATGGACCTGGATCTCGCCCGACGGGAAAACAAAGAATGAATACGACTATATTATAGCAAAAGATCGAAGGCGAATCCACGACGTGCATGTAGTAAGCAATATCAAATTTGATTCCGACCACCGAATGGTAAGATGCAAAATTTTCAACGGGCATATAAAACAATCACAGAAAAAATTCCAAAAAAACGAACAAAACACCGGTGAAATTTTGGAATGCAACTTATTTGAATATATCAATAACATAGAAAAACTTCCTAAAACATCAGAATATGCTGCCGTAAGCAACATGCAAAATTACTATAATATAAGAAGCAATAAAAAGCAGTACGGACTAATATGCAAAAACTACACAACAGTACAAAATAATTCCAAATTATCAGCTAAAACTCTGGAACATATAAATAAAAGAGATAAAATGAGGAAAAGACAGAATAAAACGGTAAAAGAAATAATAAAATACACAGAAACAAAAAAACTAACCAAGATATTAATACAAGAAGACCTGCACAAATTTCAGTCAAAAATTATAGAAAGGGAACTAACCAACAAATGTGCTATCAAAAAGATGAATAAAAATTATCGACACATACTAACTGGATCCCGGATCTAAAAGAAAATAACAAAGTGATACACAATAGGTCCGAACTTATCCAAACACCAGTTAACTTCTCCAAAAATATTTATGAAAGCCAACTGACACAGGAACATAAACAAAAAATAGAACCCAATCTTGACTTAATAAACGAAGAAGAGAAATTAACTCACTGAAAAAAGGTAAAAGCCCTGGCCCTGATAGTATAATAATAGAAGCGTTGAAAATAGGAGAAGAAATATTGGTAGATCATTTACAAGTTCTATTCAACTTAATCATACATTCGGAAAAAATTCCACAACAATGGACGATAATAAATATAATTCTACTCTACAAAAAAGGACAAAAGAACGATATTAACAACTACGGGCCGATTTGCTTACTTAGCGTACTGTATAAATTATTCTCAAAAATAATACTACGAGGAATCACTAATGGCCTAGATGAAGAACAGCCTCCAGAACAAATTGGGTTTAGAAAAGGACTTGCTACTACACACCACTTACACACACTTTCACAAATATTGGAGAAACTCACCGAATACCAAATAAATCTGCACCTGGTCTTTATCGATTTTTACAAAGCTTTTGACTGCGTTGAACACTGCTTCATTTAGCTCTCATTAAAAACTCAGGGAGTCTAACCAAAATATATTAGGTTTCTACAAAATATATACTGACACACTCGAGCGCAAATGAAGTTGGAAAAACGAAGTATGCCATTCCCTATTGGAAGAAGAGTTAAACAAGGAGACCCTTTAGGCCCCAAGTTATTCAATGTAGTACTAGAATATGTTTTCCGAAACTTAAATACAACAGACTATGGAATACACATCAACGGCGAGAAACTTTCTAACTTACGTTTCGCAGATGATATTGTCCTCCTTTCCAACACTAGCGAAGAAATGCAAAGCCTTCTAACTAAACTATCGGACGAAAGTAAAAAAGTAGGGCTAAAAATAAACGTACAAAAAACCAAATACATATATGACAAATCAAAGCCACTTAAACTCAATCATCGTCCTAAAAGGGAAACCACTGGAACGGGTACATGAATTCACATAGCTGGAACAAAAAATCTGTTTCAAAAACAAACAAAATATAAAATTAAAATCACGCATTAGCAAAGCTTGAAACAGATTTTGGTCATTGAAACGTATCCTCCTAAACTCATGCTATCCCATCCATCTCAAAAAAACTATCATGGACAAATGTATACCAATAATCACCTACCTGGGCTCCAACAAAAAACCACTACCTCCAAATTCGTTCATGCCAAAGAAAAATGGAACGTTGGTGGACGCCGTAAAGTTTTCTAAAAAACTAAAGCGAAAATAAGCAGGCCACCTTTCCCGTTTATAAGACCAGAGATGGACGACAAAAGTAACTACCTGTCTACCACTACAAAATAAAAGAAGAAGAGGCAGACAACCAGCGACATGGAGCGATGAATTAACCAAATTCGCAGGCCGTCAATGGAAACGCACAGCCCAAAACCGACCCGAGTGGCACGAGATGGAAGAAGCTTTCTTGAACCACGACCCAATTTAATGACTTGCAATGGTGAAGTATCCAGTGCAGTGCAGTGTAAAGGAATAAATTTAAGTGTTAATGTTCAAATAGAATAAGTAATCTCTTTAAATGTCTTTTTAATAAAAAGTTTTAAAAAATTAAGGGTTAATAATAGAGTATTTACAAAATATAATATTTTTCTATACATGTATGTAACATAAGATTAATAATGTAGCGTATGTTAAACTAGAAAAGAGGTCATTTTTAAAATAATTTTAAAAATTATATTGTAATGTATTGTTGCAAGAAGAGGCTACAACCCGTTAAGGGTGTTCCATGGCTATTATTAATAATAATAATAATAATAATAAAAATAATAATAATATATTGCACAATAAAACAACCACTTGTTCAATTTGATAATGTGGACTATATTTATGTAATTGATTTTTAACAAAAATGATTTATACAAATACAAAATAAATTCTACGTGCGAGCGATTCGAACTCACTCCTTTTTTATCTCCTTGCCATCTCGCGTGTCCGCCGTAAAGTTCAATTCAAACATTGCGGTTTCCATTGACATTTCTATCGAACGGTAAGACGCAAAGTTTCTTCAGGCTGCGACGGAATACTAAGTTTGTCCGAACGTCGACAACTCTTGTGACTCTGTCTGAACATATATCTTGATGATTCGACCTGCTGTCCATTGAAGTGGGGGCGTGTTGTCGTCCCTAAGTAGAACCATAGTGCCTATCTTGATCTCGCAGGCACCTTTTGACCATTTAGTCCGGTGTTACAGGTGCTGCAAATACTCGTCTCGCCACCTCTTCCAAAAATGTTACCGTAACTTCTGAAGATATTGCCACGAAGAGAGCTTGATATCAGCAATATCGAATAAACAGTCTGAAGCAACGTCTGAAAAAGGAACCCCAATCAGGAAGTGGGAGGTTGTAAGAACATTCAAATCATTAACATCTGCGGACATTAATGGGAATTAATTCAATACTGATTCTATTTATATCAGAAGGGTACCGTTTCCTTCGAACGTACAAAGTATACCCTTCGCAACTGCGTATAAATGTTTTTAGCAGACTTGAAAGCCGATTTCCACAGGTCTCAAAAATGATCAGATCTGGGAAATATTAATTTCCAACTGATGCTTTAAGAAGCGAGGGATATCATAATGTCTTCTTTATGTTGCTCAAGGAATTGCTGTAATTCCTTTAGCCCACGTGCTGAACCAACAAAATTTGTGGCATTATCGGAATAGATTTTCTTGCACAATCCTCTTTTGCCGATAAATCTCCGTAGAGCCGCCAGGAACGCTTCTGTGGTAAGGTCGCTGACGAGCTCCTAATGTACAGCTTTGGTGCCGAAGCAAACAAAGACAGCGACATAACTGTTCGAGACATGTACTCGGCCACTTCTACGGCTTTCCCTGAGCTGCAACGGTCCCATATAGTCTACTCGAGTGATCTCACACGGGAAACTAGGAGGATTCATTCGCGGCGACGGTAGATCGCCTATGATTATTTCAGGTCTTGTTGGCCGGTATTTGAAACATGGCCAAAACCTTTGCCTCACTGAGTACAACAGTTGCCGCGGTCCGCAGTGTAGAAGTCGTTCATGTTGGTCGCGAAAAATGTTCTCTGTGACCCGGTGCTTCGATGGTAATATCACTGGATGTCTTTGATCGTATGGAATCTCAGCATTTCTAAGGCGACCTCCAACCTTTACCAAACCGTCAACATCTAAAAATGAATTTAAAGTGATTAAATTACTTTTAGCGCTGAGTTGACTTCCTGATTATATATTGGCTAACTCTTGAAAACATAATACCTTCTGAGTCATTCTTAGAATTCTGATTCTTGTAACTTCTAATTTAAGAACTAATAATGGTCCTTTAATTTTCTTTTTTCGTACCTTCACATATATGAAACGAGAACAATAAGCTACTACACCTTCTGATTCAAGAATATTTATGTAGAAGATGCTATAGTTGCGGTTTTTTGTTCTGGAATTTCAATACTTTCTAAAATCTGCTTAGGCCAGTCATCTGCCGAGTTAATCCAATTTGGCCCATGCCACCAAAGATTCAAATAAATTAGCTGACACTCTTCTCGATATGAAATCTGCGGGGCTATCGTTGGATGGAACATGTCGCCAAGTACATTTCTGCGACAGTTCTTGGATTTGCATTACTCGGTTGGTCACAAAAGTTTTGAGATTGTTTGAAGAAGTTTTAATCCAGTGGAGCGTGATCATCAAATTACTCCATAAATTCATTTTAACATTTTGCAGTTTCAATGCAGTTATTACTACTGAGATTAATCCCGATAAGAGCAGTGCTGCACATAGTTCAAGCATTGGTAAAGATAATGTCTTCAATGGTGCAACTTTAGACTTTGAGGAAAGCAAATTCGTTTGCAATTCACCAAGGTCAATCTTGGTAGTGATGTTAATGCATGATTCATAAGCTCCCACTGATGCATCGGCAAATCCATTTATAATTACTTTTTGATTGTGACTTTTAATACATACTTTTCGAGCAATCTGTAACCTTTTCAGATGCTGTAGTGATTGAATAAAATCCTTTCATATATTAAGAGTTGTTGGAACATCAATGCAGTTATTACTACTGAGATTAATCTTGATAATTGCAGTGCTGCACATACTTCAAGCCTTGGTAAAGATAATGTCTTCAAAGGTGCAACTTTATACTTCAAGGAAAGCAAATTCGTTTGCACTTTACCAAAGTCATTCTTGGTAGTGATGTAAGTGCATGATTCATAAGCTCCCACTGATGCATCGGCAAATCCATTTATAATTATTTCTTGATTTCGTATAGGCGTCCTTCAATACTGAATCTTTATCGAAGCGTCTTTTAATATACTTGAGTCTTTTCAATGCTTGTTCGAACGACTCTCCCAATGTGATTTGACTGTTTTTCGGTAGCTCAACCACGAATCTACCATCCAAATCTCTTCTGTGAGTATGCGTGAAATGGGTTTCACAATACTCTTGACGTTCGTATTTTTCTATCTGATCATGGAGTTTCTCCACCTTCCAAAATTGCTCTATTTGTCCAGGTAAATCATCATTTGTTAATAAGTGACAAGTAGAATTAGATGCCTTCTCAATTGCGACGTCTAATTCACCTCCAATAATCCACCCGAAGCGTAGTGCCTTGAAATGTTGATTGCCCCTTGTTGTTAATATATAGTCGCCACTCTTCAAAATCTTCCAGAAGAGTCCTGCTCCTATCAGCATATTTATAGGTCCAGGGATATCAAAATTAGGGCCACCTAGTTCAATGCCTTATGGAACGAACAGCTGTTTTCTATCTATGTGCACCTGTGGTAGATTTTGTGTGATGTTTGGAATCAGAATGAACTTCATTTGAACGGTGAAGCGTAAAATTGTCGACTTCAATATAACATGTATCGATTTTTGAATAATGAATGTAGACTGATTTACTCCACTAACTGGAAGTCTTATTGATTCCTGTTTGCGAACTCTTCAGTTAACATGTTTATTTGTGAACCGGGGGCCAATAACGCTCTACAAAGACTATGACCCATATTATCACCTCTTTAAGTAGCGCTACTTGCGAAAAATCGCTACTTCAACTGTCAAATGTCAACTTTAATATTAAAAATTAGAAAAATAAAAATAATTTAAATTGTAAATAGCATTTATTTTAAATATTATAGGTTTCATTTACAAAAACATGAAACCTATTCTTCTCTATTAATAAAATAGAATAAAATTTAAAAAATCGAAATCGGAAGTAGCTCTACTTGAAAAGGTGAGAATACGGGCCCATGATTTTCGTCCTTATCACCCACATAAACTTGGGCAGTTGACAGAAGAATACGATTAGTTTGTTTTGGCGTACAATGGGTTACATTGAGTTTTTCTTGTTGATTCTGACATGAAGGTATTAAATTCGACTTTGACTGTGCGTATGATTTGTCTTGACCCCTATGTAAAAGTTTATTATGCCTCATATTACATTTTTTGCAAGTCATTGACTTACAATCCCTTTGAAAGTGTTCTCGCTTTAGACAATTTGTGCATAATTTCGACTTGAAAACTTCTTGATAGCGCTGCTCTGATGACAAATTCAGAAAACGATCACATTTGAACAGGACAGATTTATTGAGCAGAGGATACATTCTGGAATACTGAAGAATTTTCTGTTGTGGTTGTCATCGTGATTTTCTTATCTTTTTTATTGTTATTAACAATAGAGAGATCTTGCCCAGATTCCTCACGTTCTGTAATTTACATCATTAGACACCTCCAGAAACTTGATAAACATATTCAATTCTGGTTGTTTTTGTTGATCATCATTTGAGCTTACTTCTTTTTCCCACTCTTCTCTAGTGACTTTATTTAACTTGTTCGAAATTAGATATATAACGATAGTCTAATCCGTCTAATCGTGTACGGCTTTACCATAAGAATCTTTAAATGACAACCATTGTTTATGATATACATATATATATATATATATATATATATATATATATATATATATATATATATATATATATATATATATATATAGATTCACTCGTATGTTATGACGGCAGAAGGTGGAGGAACTCCATGATCAGAAAGAAAAATACGAACGTCAAGAACATTGTGAAATCCATATCACGCAGACTCATAGAAGAGATTTAGATGGTAGATTCGTGGTTGAGCTACCGAAAAACAGTCAAATCACATTGGGAGAGTCGTTCGAACAAGCATTGAAAAGGCTTAAGTATATTAAAAGACGCTTCGACAAAGATTCAGTATTGAAGGACGCTTTTACGGAATTTATGGATGACAATAAGAAGCATGAACATATAACTCAGTACAATGGAGATGATCAGATGAAAATTCATCATTATTATATACCACACCAGCCGGTTTGGAGATTATCAAGTGAGACGACAAAATTAAGGGTCGTTTTCGACGCCTCGGCGAAAACAACAACATGGACATCTCTAAACGACATGCTACTCTCCGGTCCTAACTGGAAAATGAAAATCTTGCTTAGATTCAGGATTCGCTCGTATGTTATGACGGCAGATGTTGCACAAATGTTCCTTCAGATTAACATCGTAGAGAGGGATTGGGATCTACAAAAAATATTGTAGCGCGACAACAAAGATGAACCTATCAAAACATTTACATTGAATACAGTGACATACGGAACATCATGTGCTCCCTTTTTAGCAATGCGTTGTCTGCGAGAAATTGCATATCAGGCCGAAGATAAGTTCCCAGATGTAGGAGCCATTATCAGGGAAGACTTCTACATGGATGATGCATTGAAACTGCAAAATGTTAAAACAAATTTATGGAGTAATTCGATGATCACGCTCCACTGGATTCAAACTTCTCCAAACAATCTCAGAACGACGTGTTCCTTACGGATTTTGTCATGTTTAATTAAACACTGCATTTCTATGCACAGATCCTGAAACTTTTGCCAAACTTCGTGTATGCGCTCATATATTTCTTTTAATTCTGGAAGATTTCCTTCATACGACCGTATGAAATTGAAAAATGTTTTAAGTTGTCTTTTGACGGCATCTCTTTTCTTAGTCAAGGTCAGTAATTCCTCCGCCATTATTGCCAATTTTAACTGAACAATATAAATGAATAATACTCAATCAATACTCAATGAATTACAAATGTAACACCGAGAATACAGATTTGATATAACTGTAAATAGTATGCACATGCATTCGTGTTTTCGAACGTTTGATTATATAAACAAATACTTTGCCTTGATTTTTTCAGTATTAATATGCAAAAACGATAATATATGAATTTGTACGGCTAAATACAATGAACAATCGACTAAATTCAATTGATTTGAATTTGCTTAGTTTTAGTTAGAATTAAGCATACTTCGGTAGAAAAGATTGAGGTTGATTAGCTGTTTCAAACTGTTCCCCCAATGTTGCGACTCCACTTCCTCGAAGGATTCTAAAATCGCCAATCTCGTGGGATGATGCTTGACAAAACTCGGTTGCCTCTTTGGGTCTGAATTCTGAATATAGCTGTGTACCTTGTTGAGACGCCGCTCGCTGACGTTTCACACTTTTCACTCTTAATTCGGGTTCGAAGAACCAAATGTTTATGTATTGCACAATAAAACAACCACTTGCTCAACTTGTTAATGTGGACCACAGTATAAAAAGTCATATACAGTAGCGAAACTCAGGATTCTCGGTCACAGCGCGCATGCGCCAATCAGCGCAGCCCCAACATGGCGACAATTTATTTAGGAACATGGGCGTAGAGTTTAACTTTTATCACATATTTAAAATATTCAATAAAATTATTTATTTGTACATAAAAGATATTGAACGGTCATATATTTTAAATGTATAACAATTTAGTTAAATTTCAGTATATTTTCTACATCAAATAAGACTCAAAAAATATGCATCCGTGTCTGTGTGTTGATATCACCGCCTATGGCATTGTTTTCAATGACTTTGACTTTGTCAGAAGGCGGGAATATAAAACTCTTGAACGGTTGCTTGTACGATATTAAAAAGGTGTTTTTAAATCTCACGCATCATTCATTTATTAAAATATGGATAAAAAACGTGGAAAAATTACCTGTTCTATGAGTAATTGTAAAAATATTTACATGTCATGTTCCGGAATTAGTTTTTTTCGTTTTCCCAAAGATCCACAAAGGTAAGTAATAAAGTAAATAGATGTAAATAATTTATTTATATATATATATATATATATATATATATATATATATATATATATATATATATATATATATATTTTAGATCTTTGTTGTGGATGCAAGCTTGTGGCCGTACAGATTTAATAGGAAAGTCAACAGAAGAATTATATGCGAAATATAAAGTATGCGGATTACACTTTACGAATGCCATGTTTTTAAATGATTTAAAGAATAGGCTTCAACCTCATGCTACACCTGTACCATATGATTTAGGCAATACTCCGGTTGTACAAAAACCAGTAACAGAAGTTCCTGAATTTGTTGGCGCTATCAGTCCGTCATGTTCTACAGCTATTTTAACAACACCAAAAGCTCATTCTATTCCCGGAGATAAAAATGTTACTCCAACCTCTTGTGCAACATTATCTTCAAGTTCATCATGTTCTTTGCAAACACAAACAGTGGTATCATTGAGCAGTCACACTCCAAGGAAGGATACATTACGTCAAACAGTTAGAACTCTAAGACTAGAAAATCGGCGTTTACAAAAGAAATGTGATGAATTAATGCACTTTCAAGTAGAAAATATGAGTAGTGAACAATTTGAGCAATTGATAGATAAGTTTTTTCCAGCACAACTTGCAAATTTTGTGAAAATGCAGTACAGCGAGCATAAGAAAAAACCAAAAGGCCGCCGATATTCTAATGAATTTAAACAGTTTTGCTTATCTATATATTTTCCAGGACCAAAAGTTTATAATAGTTTAACCAATATTTTTTATTTGCCTTGCAAAAGATCATTACAAAACTATATAAGTAAATTAAAGTTTGTACCGGGTCTAAATGATATACAATTCCAATCTTTAAAAATTATGGTAGAACAATTACAGTCGTTAGATAAATTCTGTATTATGTGCATAGATGAAATGGCTTTGAAATCCAATTTATTTTATAATTCTTACCGTGATGAAAAAATTGGACTTGAGGATTGTGGGAATGGTAAATTATATAAACCAGCTTGTAATGTGGCTGTTATCTTGTTACGTGGTATATATTTAAAATGGACACAGCCTATTGGATATTTTTTTATTCACACATCATGGAAGGCGAAAGATATATACCCCGTAATAATTGACTGTATTACACGACGCAAAAATATAGGTTTACAAATTCGAGCTTTAGTTACCGACATGGGATCCAATTTCATTAATTTATCAAATATTTTGCATATAACACCAGACAAACCATATTTTGAAGTAAATGATGAAAAAATCTTTTATATATTTGATACACCCCATCTAATGAAGGCCACAAGAAATAATTTATTAAAAAATTATTTTACAGTTGAAAATATAGGAACTTCTTGGGATTTTATCAAACAATTTTATGAATCTGACTGCAAACTCCAGTGTCGACTTGCACCAAAATTATCCAGAGCTCACATATATCCATCCAACTTTGAAAAGATGAAAGTTAGATATGCGACTCAAATACTGAGTGGAACAGTTGCAGCAGCATTAAATACATATGTATCTTTAGGTGCATTACCAGCTGCTGCTTTATTCACAGTCGAATTTGTCGACCGATTTAATAAATTGTTTGATATTTTAAATTCCTCTTGTTTGAAATCGTCGAACAAATATAACTGCGGATTTACTGTCTCAAATTTTTAGAGGAAACGTTGGAATTTTTGAGTTCTGTTAAAGTTATATCAAAAAATGGTGCAAATGTTACAGAGAAAATAAAATCTATACATTGTTGGAAAGTTACAATTAGAGGCATCATTGGATTATGGCAAAATTTAGAGACAGACGGATATAAATTTGTTTTAACCCGTAGAATTAATCAAGATGCACTGGAAAATTTATTTGGTAGTATAAGGCAACAAACAGGTAATGCTTGCAATCTGACGCCAATTCAGTTCTATAATACGTATAGAAAAATTTTCTGCTTGAAATTTTTTAAAACAAATACGGGAAATTGTTCAGAAGATTTTGATTATATTTTGAATGAAATGGCAAACGTAGCACCCATATTTCAAACAGTAACTGATTCGGAAGTTGAAGAAATGGTAACCAATCGTGATATTCAGCTGATTGATTATGATTACAGGAATGATGATATATTTTCACAGAACGCGATTACTTACATATCTGGATATCTCATTAAGAAATGCTTAACTATCCATTCGTGTGAAATTTGTTTGAAATATTCTAAGGATAATGTCGAGTTAAATTCTTCTAATACATATTCATATCATCGTGCCCGCAAAACAAAAGAACAAGAAATATTTGGAAATTTGTGTATGCCAGCTAAAAATTTTGTTCAATTTGTTCACAATTTAGAAGATTGTTTTTTCATGAATTTCAAAACATTATGTTTACAACAGAATATTGTACAAAATTTTATTAAAACATTTCGGTCTCTTTCACTTCACCATCCATGTTCACAGTTTCCATATGATTATTTAATTAAATTATATTCCAGAGTAAGATTGTTCTTCACATTAAAATTTATTAAAAGAAATTTCAAAACAGATAGATGTAATAAAAAAAATAATTTTAAAACATTAAAATATTGGACAAAACTACTAATAATTTTTATTCCATTCCCATGAAATAGTTCCTTTTATTCCATATTTTTCCTTTATCATACAGTATGTAAAATTGTTTCATTTTCGTTAAATCACTTACAAAAGTTTGTGTATACGCGATTCAAGTTGAGCGGACTCTATCTGGTGACCAAACATCGCACTAATTATGTGACGTTACAACGAATATAGTTTCGTACACTCCGTAAGAAGTAACGTTATAATTTTAGACGAGATTTTAAAAATTCAGCAATTATTTAAATTTATATTTATTGGTGATGATTGTAAACACTTCCTCTGTTTAATTATTCAATATAATTCGCGAGTATTCCTAGTATGTTGAGACATTTTATATTTTTAGAGAAATAAGGTTAAGTATAATGTTTTTAGTTGCTTGTTAAAATAATGACATAAATTTACTATAAATAAGTTAAAAACAACATGAATGCAATATTAGATCGTTTAAGGATTAATTATATATTTGTAAATATTGTAGAAATATGAAATTTTCACCAAAACCAACGAAATCAAGTGTACTGTTGTGTTCCGAAATGTCATTCCTAAAAATCGAGAAATCCCACCCTTCGTTTTCACATACTTCCAAAACGTTAAATTTATAAGTATATATGGCATCGAAGAAATGTTTGAGACAAAACATGGTAGATTAAACTGTTAATTGGAAAACGAGTTATAAATTCAATGTTTGTTCCTTAAATTTTTGTAACAAAGATTAAGCACGTGTTGGTAGCTTTATAACGATATAAATATATTCAATTATTTTATTATGTATTTATATTTAGGTTAATATATACATATTTATATTTAGGTTTTATATTTATATTTAGGTTAGCTTCCCGCCTTACATGAACAAGATGCAGTAATATCATGCGAATATTTATTTACGCCGCTGGTTTGTGGGCATAATCCAAAGAGAAGTGTTTAATTTTTGTCATCTGATTGTGTTTTACCATATGCTAACATATGTCCAGCATTCAATACTTCATCATCCTCATAAAAATTTCTGCTGCACGCAGAAGCATTTAAATAATTAAACACATCCTTTATTAACAGTCTCATTACTAATAAACTATTAATTCATTAAATATATGTATTAAAACAGCAATACACACACAAACTTTAATGCAGAAGTGAACGACAATTTAAAAACATACTCGTTGTGACGTCACGTCACGTGTTTAAAGTTGCGGGAAAAGTTAATTTGAATCGCCTATAACTTGTAAAAACACATCATGTTACAAAGTGTACTATTATTACACTAAAACCATGTAGAATACTCGTATTTTTATTTGTATTGTATAACTGGTTGCAGTATAATGTGATATTATACCATTTGAATTGCCGCCACTTCGCGCAACAGGAACATGGCGGCTTCATTCGAGGTCACTCAGCTTGGTATCAAAACTTCAAAGGTACCGACAAGGAGTTTCGCTACTGTATATGTTGTGTATACTGTGATGTGGACTTTATTTATGAAATATTTATTTTTACAATAATGATTTATACAAATACAAAATTAATTCTACGTGCGAGCGGTTCGATCTCACTCCTTTTTTCTCTCACTGCCATCTCGCGTGTCCGCCGTAAAGTTCAAATCAGCACGAAATTCAAACATAACTTAAACAGCGCCTTAAAATAAATATTTATAACAGATTGAATTTTTCATTTATTTAATACAGAAGAACATAAGACGAACTGATTTTAAATTTTTAACATTAGTCTCGTTTAGCCGCACCTAGCAGCTATCTAGCGGTAGAGAGTAGCGGTTGTGGTGACTCGAACAGTAATTGGCTCCAAATAAATTTTTCTACGAAAATAGTTCAAAACAGTTTTAAATCATTTTGTAGAAAGAAACATGTCAAATTATCAACTGGCATAGTTGATAATTTATTATTCAATATTACTTACCAGGTACTGAATATATCCGTATTATTATGTTTTTATTTCTCAAAACACAAAGTTGCGAAATGTACAACAAATAAAATATATTTTCATATTCAATAAATTTAATTATATTTGAATGTACAGGCGCCATACCTGTCATTTTTGACAGTTTCGGCAGTATGCTGGGTGACTTAGCGGAATTTGTTATCGCTAGTGTGCTAGACTAGTACCCAATTTATCTCTCTCTATATTTGAAAATATTTTTGTAAAAGATTTGAGATTTTTTTATCAATAAAAATTGAAAAGATGAAATATACATACGCGTCTTTATTTTTTAAATATAATTTTTCGTAATTGTTCTGTATATCCATATTTTACGGGGTTTTATGTATATTATTTGTTTTTAGTTTTAGCTTGAGAGTACTTATATTCGGTAGATAATTAAGACATATTTTTTAAGTAGACAATGTTTGCTGGTTGCCACTCCATAGGCATTAACAATTTTTAAAAAAGTACGCTACATCACTGATTAAAATTTAATAATTTCTAGTTGTTTGCAGATGAAATACCAATGAAGTTTATTAAGAAACAAAATACATTTTTGTTTCTCGCTCCATTTGGAAATTGTGAAACTTGTTTCAGTACAAATGATAAAAATAAAGTTCTTTTTTGCTGGTGTAAAAACGTAAATTATTTTATTGAAAGGTAAGGATGTCTTCCCAGTAAAAAAATCAGGACGGCTTCCTTCTATTGGTTTTTAAACAAAGTGAAAATCTACCGAAATCATAAGTTGGCATTATTCATTACAGGATTCCCTTCGAAAGTCAATTTAAAGACTTCACTGCCGCAGAATACAGAGCGCCTGATTTCCTTCTACCACTATTTACACAAAGCAGGAGATAAGAATGAGCCGGGTTCACTATCAGGCAATATGTGCCGCTATGCACACATAGGGAATGAAGTTTTCAAATAGGTTAAAGTTAAACGATAGATAGGCGAAAATGGTATGTTCCTGTTCAGAAAAAAATGCATTAAAATGTAGTAGGTTGCATAGCACTTTAAAAAATGCTAAAAATATAGTCAGGATTTAACATTTTATGAAAATTTTACCATTGTATTTCCTATGGTTTATAAAAACCAGATACCCATATTTAGATTGATTGAATAACTGGTACGTTCAATAGCCCTAGCGCTAGCTAGCTGCTAGCTAGCAACTTTTAACACTAGATAACTAAAAGACCTGTATCAGCTGACATTTTGCTCGAGCACTGGCTAGCATATGATGTGTGTGTGTGTGTGTGTGTGTGTGTGTGTGTGTGTGTGTGTGTGTGTGTGTGTGTGTGTGTATGTGTGTGTGTGTGTGCGGATGCGGGTGCTGGTGCGGGTGCGTGTGTGTGTGTGCACTACCGGATTAAACCATATGAATGCCCTTGCGGTCGAAATCTCGAACTAAGTAGTGTGTTTATCGGTTCTGTGAGTTTATAGTTTTTTTTCTATCCTTTGGGAACAAGAAAGCTTGCTTGTAATTTTCTTTAAAAATCAAATCAATATTATTTTATTCCATTGTCGTGGGGTCTCTAAAAGGCGCGGCGCTCATAGAGGCAATTGCTTATTCTGCCTATGTGATTTCTAGAGTTTCTCTGTTGTTTGTCTCTCTCGTACAAATTATAATTGAGTTGCGTTTGGGTGATGGAGACTGCAGGCGATATTGTCGCAGTATTTACTCGAAGTTCCTTGGATAAACTCATATACTCGGACCTCAGGGAAATGTCTTCACTGCAAACACCGTCACAACCTTCCTATTTTATAGTTTTAAACATTTTATTCACCAATCCACAGAGAATTGAACACGCTAAAAGAACAAACGGTTTCATACTTTATAGGGTTATAATCATCTCAAGAAGATCATGATCAATTTGACAAAAAAATTGCTTAACATCATTATAATAATATTATTATTTTAATACAAACGGCCGATGTGTACGTGTAATAATTAATAAATTATAAAATCTGCACAAATGGTGAGGTTTTTCTACAAAATTGTTTCGAGTAGTTTAAAATACGGACTTTAAACTTACAAAAACTGAATATTTTATTCAAGCTATCTAATAAGAAAAAGTTATATAACAAAGAATGTAATCCAATTGTCAGGTCATAATAGTTCGACTGGCATTTAATATTAGGTTATTTCGTTTTTATTAATAATAACTATAAGATTATTACGTGTTATATTCATAAGCCTTGAGCATTCTCTTGTACAGTATTAATTGCCCCAAAATATACTGCAAGGTAGTTTTTAATTAAAGTACTGTACACGCTGTATTTTTGCGAAGTTGTTTTTTCATATTGCACCAAAAGGTCTCGATAGAAGATGCATTTACACTACAAGATGTCCAATTTAATATTAGTAGGTATTTCATTGGGTTTCACGGGCTTGGCTTGAAGCTTGAAAGCTTGGCTTGGCTTGGCTTGAAAAAGCTTGAAAAATCAAGCCAAGCCTGCCGTACAAAAAAGCTTGACTTTTCAAGCCAAGCCAAGCTTCTGTTCCACCAAGCCCAAGCCAAACCAAGCCCAACATTTAAAAAAGCTTGAATTTTCAAGCCAAGCCAAGCCTTTGACTGTCAAGTAGCTTGGTTGAAAACAAGCTTTTTCAAGCTTTTCTTAAGAAATGTTGTCGAGACCGACAAAACCGTAATTTTATGGTGATAACGTACTTTCTCACTGCTTCGGCACATTTTTGCAAACTTCTAAGAATTGGAGTTTCCAAAAGGACCAGCCATCATTACCTGTCATTCCAGTATGCTTCAAAACTTTGTAAATAGGACACTATACCCTGCATCATACTTGCAATGCAATGACCACTTATTTTCTCAATCTGAACCAACTATCTGTTTTAACTATAGAGCGTTGGGAATATAGGTACAGTTTGATCTTGTTGTTTGATTGGATAATATCGGGATATTATCCAATCAAAATACAAGATCAAACTGCAACTATCTTCCCACACTCCTGTAGTTAAAACGGATAGAATATAATCAATATTCATTTAAATTTTAACTAACTTGATTTTAAATACCAAGCATCAAGCTTCAATACATAATATTTATTACTCGTATTTATTGGAATGCTACAAATAGATAATTTTGCTGCAGAATAAAAATTATAAGAAATAATATACTCTACACCGTAAGGTAAATTGAGTGGCAGACTACATAAATCATCATAATTATTGCATTTTAAAGTTTCATTTTGTACATTGTTTTGTTATTCTGGTATTTTCGAATCATAGAGACGAGATAATTTCTGTTTGTGGATATGTATATTTATATTCAAAGATTTTCAATGCTATTTATAGCTCAATCCCTAATGTAGACCTAATATAAACCGATCTTGTCTGTGACAGGTATAATAGACAATAACAATGTACCGACAAAGAAAGCATTCTCTTTTAAATATTACCTTGATACAAGTTTTCATTGTTTCCAAAAATATGTGTTAATAAATAAGCAAATAAATATATAATCTCGGCTTATTACCTAGTTCTGGAGGTTTTTAATTTGCTTTTATTCATAAATTTCAGTAATAACGACATATTCGTATCGTATTTACTTTTGTATTATTTGAATTTGCACATGATTACTTTAATTATATTTATGTATTTAACTTACATGATTCTGAACTCAAAAATCAGTAGAAATTTCATAAGAAGAGGCGAGTAGGTATTTGTCACGATCAAACAAAATTTCCGTCTGTAGGGTTTTATGATTTCCAGAGGTATTTGAAGTAGGTATATATAAAAGATCAGTCTCAGGTCATTTTCATCCCATTGTACATTCCAAAATATTTATGTATTTAATTGAACACTGTTGTTGCGTGTTTGGAGTCTTGAGTTTTTTTTTAAATTTATATATAGGTTGAACATGAACTAATTAGTATGACAAACTTTAACAGTTTGTTGGGAGGTCATTTCGAGATTTTAGTTAAAATACAATAAAGTCCAACTAATAGATATGCCTACTTGAATAAATGCAGTCATCGAAAATAATAAAAGAAACATGAAAATTGAAGGGTAAATATTTAATAAAAGATAATAAATTTATGCTGATTGTTTACTCTTAAAAATAAAATAAATGAATGAAATATACATTTCAATATTATTATATTTTAATAATTACAAAGAAAAAACACTTGGTGTAAGTTTCATAAATTTTATTTTATCGTTTTGTTTATATTTACGCATAAGAAGATACTTTTCAATTGTACCACAATAAATGTATGTAAAGCAAAACGTGATTTGTATATTATTACGATAGAATGAAACATCGACATAACATATCGATATATTGATACATCAATATTCCAATACATCGATATATCGGATATATCAGTATATCGATATATTTAATTTAATTCACATCGAATATTTATATTAAAACCTTGATACCGAACAACTACTACTGGTTTTCGAGACCTATAACCTACTGTGCGCATGAGCATTTATAAAGCTTGAAAGCTTGAAAAAGCTTGAAATAGCTTGAAAAGGCTTGAAAAAGCTTGATAAAGCTTGAAAATCAAGCCAAGCCTAAAATAATTAAAGCTTGAAGTTGTGAAGCCAAGCCAAGCTCTGTTTCCATCAAGCCCAAGCCAAGCCAAGCCTAACATTAAAAAAAGCTTGAAGTTTCAAGCCAAGCCAAGCTTTTTTATTTCAAGCCAAGTAGCTTGGCTTGGTGAATCCCTAGTATTTCATGCTTCTGGAACCATGTTCGAATATATTTTGCCGTGTGACACGGTGCACCGTCATGACCTACTATATGATAAAGTCACCTTCGTCCGTTTTACAATTCGAAATCGAGGGTAAAAAAATTCTTAAAGAATGTCTCTGTACATTTGAAGTTACGCCGGACCGGGTAATCTAATAGGAGGTGTAAAAGTCGCACTTAATTTAAATATAATCGGTCTACAATTGTAGACCGCGAGACTAATTATTCATTTCTGTTCCAAGATTTTTTATTTTTGTTACTAATATAATTTTTTTTTACTTTAGGCGTTATTATTTTAGGTAATTTTAGATGTAGACATCTGTGTACATATATACATTTAAAAAAACTTCGAAACGAGAGTATTAATGACAGGATGAAATAGGTTTGAATAATTGAAGAGGACGTACTCTTTCTACCTCCACCGACGAAAAATGTTGAATACCTATTTGCCCTATCCGCTATGTAGACCATGTAATTAAACTCGTAACAAAAGTCTGCGCGATTACCGAAGGGTTATAAACAGAAAGTTTCTGGTTTTGGTGAAATCACTGATTTAAAATTCTGAATAATTTATTTGGTGCTGTACACCAACAGGTAAATTTCTGTGGGTGTATAGTTATATAACAAATCGTGTTCTAATTTAACATGCACGTGTACCATAGGCTTTACTTTTTCGTGATTCGAACACGGTTTGCTAGAATTACAATTGTTCACTTAATGAACTTTACAATGCTGCTAAAATATATTACGCAGTTACTATCTTCCATTAATGCTTTGATTATGATGCTTTTTACGCTCCAAAATTGACAATTTTCAGTAGCATATTTGCGTTCATTCTTCCCATATTCAAACCTTTATAAAGCTCATATTTTTTATCCGAAATATGCTGTATAAACCATGCATTTATCCCGAAACACTGCGTTAATAAAACGAAAAAATACGACGTCCGCGAGAAAAATACTAGGTAATGGTTTGGTTTGATAGTTTAAAGCTTCGCGGATTTTATAACTCATTCGATCCGGCGTCAATATCCTTCCTGTGACAGTTCCCAAGCGGCAGAAATTAAATTAATACCAGGGAGATTAGACTCGGAAAGTTCTAGATAAGACAATTCCCCTTAATGCGCTTTACTGAATATCGTTAATAGGATTACGCTAAAGACAGAAAAAACCATCTCCAGATTCTAAAACATCTTCCAAGGTAAATATTTTTTTCGTTGAGCACTCAGTGTGAAATGGCGAATTTGCGAGGTAATAGAATTGTGTAGAAGTGAACAAACCTGTTACCTACGGCATTCAGGATTGCGTACAAAGCAAAATTCTGTTATAGTTATTTTCTATGACAAAAAACGCTAAAGCGTAAATTGCATACGAAGGAAGTTAAATTAAATGGATCGTTCTCATTGCTTTCAAAAGGAAATTTGTTTACATTTATACCAAACTCTCGTTCCGGATTTGTTTAAATGAATTTATAATAGATCGCGCATTTCCAGGAATTATAAGGGTCTCTACAAGATAAAGATTCTAGACCACTAATTCTAGACAAAAAAACTTTCTAAGAAAAAAAAAACAAAAGACGCACCTTCTCTCATGTAGGGAGTATGGCGGGTGTTTCATTAGGTACTTTTTTTGCCAAAAACTAAAGAATATTATGTACTGTATAATTTTATTCGAATAAATGTTATTATATTCAAATTATTATTATATGGAGTTTCGTGACCGCGTGCCTGAGTGTCAGGTCGCGAATCTGGGGAACCGAGTTCAATCCCAACCCGCGCCAAATATTTCGAATTTTAAATGACGCAAAATGAACCCATGTGGTGTACTTTCCACGCCAGCAATGAGTGCACGTGAGGTGACGCATGATAAGCGCTCGCAAAATGCAAATATTTTATCATTACCGATATCTGTGTACAAAGCAGATTCGCACACCCAGAAATGGGTAATAAGCCATGATGATATATTTATTTACTTATTTATATTCAAATTACATGTTAAACATTTCTTATTCTCAATAATTCTTGCGTTACCTTCAGCCTTCAGGATTTCAAAAGTGAATGTTTCTCAGGATACAGTTTCGCAAGGAATTTACATTAGTGGTGAGAACCGGGTGCGATTAGATTCGATTACGGTTCAATACATCGTTTCAGTTGCGAAAGTAATGTTGATTTGGATAGGGAGATAAATTCTGCCTGCTGATTGATCAATACACATACCAAATTCAGAAAACCGAAAAAATTGTCAAATAAAATCGACAGATATAATTGATATTTTTCATTTTGTCTTTGTTATTATTTTTTTTTTTTGAGTAGGTAGTGAACATTTTTAAACATTTTAACTGCCACGCTGGCGATATCGCCAACGTTAGTCCAAGTATTTACCTAAAAATTAAAAACGTTTCTAAAACAAAAAATTACAAGTAATTTTTAGTTCCATGGCGTCGCGATCATATCTCATTTCTGTCTCAGACGTCTCCATTATACCTTTTACATGTATTTATGACGAGTCAGCTCATCCAAAACCTTTAATAAAGTTAGATAGTTATAAAGAATATACTCGTATTGAGCATTTTTGAAAACAATTTTTAACTATATAATACAAGTTATCTCTATAGCATGGCTCTTCTTTGTCAATCGTTTATAGTTTATTGTACAGAAAGATACTACAAATAACAATGATAGAAAAATTATTTTTATTTATTATTATATTACTTGAAGTATTTTTCTCTGAAATAATTCATAAATAATTGAGAGAAAAACAATGATATTCAACTACTCGCTAATCAATCTTAACCCTTAGTGGTCGCGCGAGTACACTGAGTGCTCTGTTCGTATTAAAAGCTCTGTAACTTTTTTCGTTTTCTTGTAATTGAATACCATTCCATGTTATCTATGACTGTTGTGTCTACCGTGCACTCCAACGATATTTTCGAAGATATGGACATGTCTTCAGCACACGGTTCGAGCGGTGCACGGAGTGCTACAGCGCGAGCACTTATGTAAGTAAAATTGAAATTCCTATATTTGCAAACTTTAAGTCGTCTTTGAATCAAAGTAAAATTTAGGCTATATTTATTATAACGTAAGTGAAAATATGCGATTTTATTATAATTTTACGGTCAAAGTATTTAAAAATAAATAAGGACCAGGATGGACCATTGACGGAGCTGGCGAAAGAAGTGGACAGTTTGTATATACAGTGTAAGGATGATTCGGAAGATTCTGAAGGAAAGGTTCTACTTTATAGCGATAACGTCAGAGCATGATGAAAGCTTCTGAATGTATTTAATTTTTTTATTTATATTTTATATTTATAACTTTATGAACAACTATTGTGTTTCGAATTCTATGTTTTGTTAACTTAGAAATAATTTACATTGCGAGAATTGATTCGCGTTTACCAAAGA
Organism: Harpalus rubripes; assembly: GCA_963082715.1. NCBI lineage: Eukaryota > Metazoa > Arthropoda > Insecta > Coleoptera > Carabidae > Harpalus > Harpalus rubripes. The sequence continues at coordinate 25,976,320 of OY720454.1, forward strand.
AGGGATATTTATTTTTTATTAATTTTGTTTGTTTTTTACGTCCCGCTACCCTTGGTAAGGAAGATATAGGGATCGTGCTAAATATCGCATATCGAGATTTTGGTATGAGTATTTGAGTACGTTTTAAGGTCCCTAGAATCCAATTTTAACATTTTCACGATGATGTATGTATGTATGTATGTATGTATGTATGTATGTATGTATGTATGTATGTATGTATGTATGTATTTCGAACTTTTTCTATTATGCAAAGAGCCCGTCAGATTTAGGTGTAAATCGGATGACCGGAAATAGAACTTCACTTGAAGCTGAAATTAGTTTTTCTTCGAAAAATACTTTTAAAAGTTATTTTTTCGAGATTAATGTTATTATAAAAATTAAGGACTATTAAATTTTCTACAGATTTGCATTAATACTTTTTCTACATATTTTATGGATAAATTTATAAAATTATCTATAATTTAAATCTCGGAGCCTACGCTGTAAATAAACAAAACTCCCTGGTTAGGTTAGGTTAGGTTAGATTAGGTTAGGTTAGTTACTCAAATGTATATATCTGACACTGTCAAAGAACTAATCATTTCAAATTAATAATAGTAACGTTTTAAAAAGAAAAAAGTAAATAGAACAATGGGAAAGGAAATCAATACAGTTTCCAGCATAAGTAAATATGTAGGTATGTATTTAGATTAATACAAATTAACGATTCACAAAAAAGTCTAAAATAATCCTCATTTTTGGATTAGTGAATTCTATTCTACCCTGATATTTGAAATTTAATCTTCATCTTATTATCAAAAAAATTAGTTACTTGGATTAGATTAGACTATATTTTAAGAATTAAACTGCCAAAATTAAAGTAAAATTCGCTAATAAAAAATAAAGATTAATCTTTTTTCTCGGGCTGTAAATGGCGGGAGGTATAGTGCTGGCCACACCAGATTTTTTACCTAGGTTTCCTAGGAAATACTGTACCAAATAATAATAGATAATGTTAATTCATCAAAGAAAAAAATATTGTGGTATTCCAGATTTTACGGATAGTAAATAATACAGTGATAATATTTATTGAAATTTGTATGTAATACTCAAAGAAAGTTGTTAAATGAAAATCATTTCGAAAAATAATGAATTCAATAAGCAGATATAGTAGTAGGTACATAACTATTTTTTATTCGATCCTCAACATATTCCAACTTGAGTAATTTTGAATTAATTACAATGATTCACTGTATCTACTCTTAGATATAAGAAACTATCATTTATTTACCTGAATCAGAATTGTTGTTTCTTGAAGGGATACCAAAGTTGACGCATCAAGCTACTAGAAAAAGACACAAAATATATTTATTAAATTGATGCAAGGCACCAGCTCAGTATGCATTACATATTAATAAAATAACTTTTTGACTAACGATTTCACCCTGTCAGGCATCTTCAGGTCGAAGCTGAGTTTTTCAATTTGTATAAAGGAAAAAATAAAGTATGAAAGAATATTTCATATAAAGTTATAAACATGTGCAAAAAAGTTATGCTATATGTCGACAAAAACAATGATAATAATTGATTACAACAATGATAAAATTTGATTGCAACAATATTAACTGCTCTAGAAGTAAAATTAAGTAACCAGTGTTAGATTAACTACAGTGAAAGAACGTTGGAACAAGCATCTTTAGATGTGGAATATTTTATCTTTTATATGTATTTATTAAGAGTATTTGTATATTGTACATGTTAGAAAATATAAGTACGAGGCGGCACATGCTTGAAAAATGGAATATTGGATTTAGATGAATATGCAGAAAAAAGAACAAAATAAAAATGTAAATAAATAATAATTAGACATGTGATATTTTTAATAAATGCTACTCATCAAGTCTTATTCTATATTTTCATACTCAAATTAGTCATCATAAAATTTAACATTTTTTCCAATTTATTGCATCAATATATACGTTTCTGTCAGTTATCATATTTATCCGGTAGAAAACTTCCGGATAACTTATCTGCCGGATAGGCTATATTTATCTGACATCTGACGGATAACCTTATCTGAAGGTGAAAAGACGTATTTTCTAGTTATCCACCAGATAACTTTATCCGGAACTTTATCCGAAGGTGGAAAGACCGGCCCTGATAGAGTCAAATTAACAGATACGTGTCTGACATGTCAAATGTCATTCCTTTCTGATTTTAAATCAATATCATGGCTTTCACTATAAAAAAAAACTTTTATTAAATTTTAAATTCAATTAAATTTAATTCTCTAAAACATCTAGTTGAAGCATTATTGTCTAAAATTAATAGGCCACGTTTGGGCCATTCATCATTATGAATTATAATATAAGATTAATTATATCAATATATATATATATATATATATATATATATATATATATATATATATATATATATATATATTCAAGTTGTTTTATTTAAGAAAGTTTGTTTTTTATACAACACAATTTTTAATTACACTGCATGGATCAAAGACGAGACGATACGACATTTTGTTGTTAAAAATCTCCTCCATACTCTGTACTAATTACATAGCCTTTGTTACCAGTTATCATCCACTTGCACGTGATATTCCACGTGCCGTAACATTTTCAGCAACACGTGCTGTTCGTCAGCGGTTTTCAGCTTCAGCCACGGCGTGCATTTCAGCTTTCAGCCTTCAGCGCTGCACGAGATAATAGTGGCCAGCCGCGACTTTTTAGTATTTAAATAATTTAGTGCTTATTGTGCGGCTTTGTGATTTACGCCTGTTTGTACTTTGTGAAATATGAAAGTTGGCGAAAAAATTTAACACTGATATATGGCAGCCACGGGAAAGGATGTTATTGCTTTTTGTAGAGAATTTAAATAGCGCACTAACTATAATTTGAAACACATTAAATAGAAGTAATAAAATTAAATATGAGTTTCCGTTTTTAACAAGTATACACTCAAACAGATCCAAAATTTTAGAACGGTGAAATTCGAGTAGGTAATGGGGTTTCCACCATAATAATTAGTAACATATGAGAAATTGACCATTTATAGAAGCTGTACCACAATTTCGGGTACAAAATTTAAAGGCATACTCGTAAAGTACTAGTAAGAAAACGGGTTAGTCAACATAGGTTTAATCTTCAATTTTTTCCCAGAAAGAGGCCATTTTGTATTAGAATCAAAGTAAAACTAGCAAAGATAGTGATAAAATTAAATTTCGTCTATGCCAGTAAAACATTTTCTCAATATCTAATAGTTAAGAAGTATAAAGTAAACTATATAGGTAATACTTATTTGAATTCACGATTCCTCTTCAAACAGAATTTACATGTATTTGTATGATAAAAAAAGATATGCTAATGACAGGCAGCAAAATCAAAATTTGAAATATAATAAACGTAGAATTTTTTATTAATTAATTGATTAAATTGGGTATTACTCATTTATATTTTCGGTATTTATTTTATTTTTTGTATCCAAACCATATACATGATGCCCTATTTAAGGTACGATTGCATTGTAATCTTGAGAAGAGCTACGAGGTTAGTTAAATTAGACAAAAGTTGCCTCATTAGAAGACCATTTTAATGGTGTTTCGTTGTTTGCTAAATATATACATAGGTCACTAGATATAGGCAAAAATGTAAATTTTGCAGTTTTTTATTTTTGCAAATAACTTCCAAGCGTGAAATAATAATGGATTTTGGTTTGCACATTTTTTGGCCACTTTTTTATGTTCTTTCGACTGGCGATGTTCATTTTTTATCACTGTTGGTTTTCGAGCATTGATGCCAGAGTTTTAATTTTTATATGGACGCCATAATGGAATGTTGCACGGTTGATAAGAGAATTTTTTAGCTTTCCAACAATGCACAACATATCGATGTCCATTTGTTTCAAACTGCAAAATTGCAACAATTTTTTAATTTATAGGTTATAAACAATTATTGTTGCACTGAAACAATAGTAAACAAAATTTAAAATAATAATTTGGTGATTTTCATTGGTAATTTCCTTACTTAGTTCTCAAAATTTTATAAAGTCTTAATATTTTTATATGTACGTCTTAGAGGACAATGACATATTTATAACGAAATTTAAATTTTTTTTATATACTATGTATGTTAAAAATATTAAAGAAAATAATGAACATAATATATAACAAATGATTATTGTCTCTATTATTATGACTAATTATGTCGTTTGTTTCATTGCAGCAATCATGGTTTTTAACTTATAAAATTAAATAATTGTTGCATTTTTCAGTCAGAAACAAATGAACATAGATTTGTTAAACTTCGTTGGATGGCTAAAAAATGTCTTTTAAAAAATACAACTTACCCATATGGTGTTAATATAAAAATTAAAACTGAGATAAATCCTCGAAAACCAATAGTGATAGAAAAATTTGAGCATCGCCAGTCTAAAGAACATTAAAAAGTATCCTAAAGATGAGCAAACTAAAATCCAGTATTATTTCACACCTGGAAGTTATTTGCATAAATAAAAAACTGCAAAATTTACATTTACTTTGCATTTTTTCACAAATAACAAAACACCAATAAAATTATCTCATAATGGGCCAACTTTTGTCTCATATAACCAACCTCAAAGCTTTCACGGTTCTCAAGATCCCAATGCATTCGTACCTTAAAAGGGACACTGTATAATATACTCGAATGTGTAGGTACTTATTAAAAATACATAATATTCATAATACATAATATACGTATAACAACATTCTTACTAACCATACATCGTCGTACAGCAAATAGTCTTCACTCCTTTAGTCACAGTTTAATTATATATAAATTACACTCTTTTTCCGTCTCGACACCTCTTATAAATTTAATTTCATCTTATTTACATGAAAGATCTCTTTTTGTTCAAATCAATGGATTTAATTCAAAGGCTTTTACTGCTACATCAGGAGTACCACAAGGCTCCAATCTTGGTCCTTTACTCTTTTTAGTTTTCATTAATGACATCACATCAAACTTGGACAATCATAATCTTCTCTTTGCGGACGATCTTAAATTTTATCGCTCAATTACTGATGTTAATGATAGTATATCACTACAAAATGACTTAACCGAACTTCACAACTGGTGTATAAAAAATAAACTACTTCTTAATTTATCTAAGTGTAAAATCTTAACCTATACTCGAAAACAGTCTCCAATATTATTGAATTATTCAATAAATAATATTACTGTTATTAGAACAGACTTAATCTCAGATCTTGGAGTATTTTTTGACCCCCAAATTAACATTTACAATTCAAACACATAATGTTATTTCCGCTTCTACAAAAACTTTGGGATTTGTCATTAGAAATACACGAAATTTTGTTGATATTCAAGCAATCTTTAGTTTGTATTATTCTTTAGTACGATCGAAAATCGAATACTGTGCAATTATTTGGGCTCCCATCTATAATAATTATATAAATGCTCTTGAATATGTTCAGAAAAAAATGTTAAAATACATATATTATATTATAAATAATGAATTATTACCCTCCTAGAGGGTTTGATTATGAAATTTTGTTAAAGATATTTAAAGTAGAATCCCTTGATATACGACGAAAGAAATTACATCTCACTCACTTATACAAATTATTACACAACAAAATTGATGATCCTTTATCCCTTCAATGTTTGAATTTCCATACTCCCACAATATCCACAAGAAATACAACACTCTTCTATTTGCCACCTTCCCGTACTAACTTGGCACTAAAGTCACCAATTAATAAAATGTGTAAGCTTTACAATAACTTAAATAACTCAAATGATATTAATGACCCTAAATTTATTTCATCACTCTAATTCACTACTATTATGGTTGTACGTATATTTTGTAATATCGCTTTACTGTAATAATTGTTTATTGTTTACCTTTATTGGTTCAATTTGTCATATTATTTTTTTGTATTATATCCTGTTCTGTAATAGGGCTTTTAGCCTGTTGGACAGTGCAAATAAATAAATAATACATAATATACGTATAACATTCTTACTAACCATACATCGTCGTACAGCAAATAGTCTTCACTCCTTCCCAACAAACACACACACGTTGAATCAACGTTGATTTTAGGGAAAATTAGGTGATTAAACGTTTTTGGTTGAACATTTGACGTTATTTTCTTTAACGTTTTCTCAACATCTTCAAAATCAACGTTTAAATAACGTTGAAATTACATTGAATAAAATCTTTGGTTATTATCACGTTGAATTTTGGGTTAATTTTGGTTGATTATAAAAGGTTTTGGTTTTACAATAACACGTTACTTTAATAATATAAATAAACGTTATTTAGCTGGCATTTTTTTAACTTCTAATAATTACACGTTGAATTATAGTTACAAAATGATTGATTTAACGTTGATTTCGTTGTAAAATATCACGTTACTTCTGTAATATAATGTAACGTTACTTATGTGACAATTTTTCAACCTTAAATTATTAAACGTTGAATTTTAGGTGATTAAGGGTTGATTTAACGTGTATTTCTTTAAATAGTAATACGTTATGTGGATCTTATAGTTCAACGTTATACCGTTAATGACTTTTCAACTTCCTTGAAATTAACGTTGTATTATAGTTGAACAACCATTGATTTAACGTGGATACTGTGTATAATATCACACTACTTTTGTAATAAAATACACCGTTATTTGTGTCAATTTTTCAACTTCCAATTATTAAACGTGGAATTATATGTGAATAAGGGTTGATTTAACGTAGATTTCTTTTTATAATGACACGTTATTTAGAGCAAGTAGTTTAACGTTTTACAGTTAATGACTTACGAAGTTTTAATGATATGTGATTAACCTTACCTATATGTTGATATGTATATTTCATAATATCAAATATTGCTTTTAATGTATGTATTTATAGTATTGTTCGATTATTGTAATATTTATGTTTTGATGCTGTTATTTTTCAGTAAAATTACAAAAAATAGGTCAGTAATTTTTAGCTTTATTTGTACTTAATGGATAAAAAACATAAACTTTTAAGTAAACGCCAGATTAGACGAAATGTTAGAAGGAGAGTACAGCAAATAATGATGTCACTTCAACCTTCAGACACGAATGATACTAATAATTGCTTATCTACATTGGTATCTAATGAACAAAACATAAGCGACAATCATTTGGAAGATGCTGATTATTCTGAAGATGAAAAATATGAGTTATTATCTAGTTCTAGTGACGAAGAGATAGTTGATCGTTCTTCAGCTGATATTAGATCTCAGTTACAAGAATGGGCAATTACAAATAATATTACTCACAAAGCAGTAAATGATCTGTTAGGTATTTTGAGACCTTTTCACAACAGTTTGCCTAAAGATGCAAGAACATTATTGAAAACACCTAGAAATATTAAAACAGTTAAATTAAAAAATGGCGAAATGTCATATTTCGGAATTAAAAACGGGATTAAATTAAAATTAGAAAAAGGAATACATCAAAATAATTATTCAAGTAAATATAGATGGTCTTCCATTATTCCATAGCAGTGCCACAGACTTTTACCCTATTTTGGCAAGATCCGAAGATTTAATTGATAAAACTCCATTTGCTGTAGCTGTTTTTTGTGGCACAGGTAAACCTGAACCATTAGAGGCATACCTACATGAATTTCTTACTGAAATTAAAGCTTTAGAAATAAACGGAATTGCATTTAGTGGAAATAAATTTAACTTTAAGATCAAATTATTTACGTGTGATGCACCAGTAAGAAGCTTCCTGAAAGGAATCGTCGGTCACACTAGTAAATATGGATGTGAAAAATGTAGTCAAGAAGGTATATGGGAGCAAAACAGAATTACTTTTCAAGATAAAGAAAATTCTATTCTTCGAAAAGATTCAGACTTTTTAAATATTGGCGATAATGAACATATTAAATCTAAATCACCGTTAATTGATGCTGGAATACAATTAATTTCTCAATTTCCTTTGAATACCATGCACCTGATATATCTTGGTGTAACAAAAAGGTTATTACTTTCTACCTGGGTCGAGGGAAAACCACCAGCTAAATTATCTTATAGTACAATTTTAAATATTTCACATCAAATTGAATCCATTTCATCATTTGTGCCTAGGGAATTTAACAGAAAACCACGATCCTTAAAAGAACTGAAAAGATGGAAAGCAACCGAGTTTCGTTTGTTTTGTCTTTATATTGGTATTGTTGTATTGCGAAATATAATTGATACTGATAGATACAATAATTTTCTTCAGTTACACTGCGCTATATTTATTTTATCAAAAAAACATTTTGTAAATATGTTTGGATCTGACGCGAAAATTATGATAGAAAATTTTATAACCACAGCGAGAAAATTATATGGAAATCAATTTGTAGTTTACAATGTACACAGTCTAAGACATATTGTTGATGATGTAATGCTGCATGGCACAATAGAATCCTACAGTTGTTTCCCTTTTGAAAATTTCTTAGGGGGAATGAAACATGAAATAAGGGCAAAATCACATCCGTTACAACAACTTTGTAATAGGCTTACAGAAAGAAACAATATTGCATATGTTCCAGAAAACGATTTACGAAAAAGTAAATTTGAACATAATACCGACATAAGAAAAATTAAATACAAATTTATTAAAAATAATTATCTGTCAACAACATCCCCCGATAATTGTTTTATTAATAATGATGGTAAAATTTGTCTTATCGAAAGTATTAATGCCGAAGATGTAAACTTTACTTTTGTTTGCACTTCATTCAAAAAACAGGAATCTTTTTATAGTGTACCAATTGATTCGAGAGACTTGGGAATATGCTACGTGGAAAATGTTAAAACAACAAAATTTTGTGTGACTGAAAATGAGATCAAAAATACGTGTATGATTTTACCTTATAAAAAGGGGATATGTTGTGTTACCAATTTTGCATTTATTATAAGAAACAAATTTAAATTTCGCGGTTTTTATTTAGTTATATGTTTTAAAATTAATATATAAATTTTTATTTGTAATTATTTTTAATTTTACTTGGAAGTGATAATTTGGAGCCACATTATACTTTTTTGCAATATAGTAGTGAAAAATCTAATGTGTTACTTTTATTTTTCATGATATTCATAGCTGCGGAGAAAGACGCGCATGCGTGTTTGTGCTCGTTGAGTGTTGGTTGATATAGGATAACCAACAACCATTCCACAACCAATGTGACCATTTTTGGCGCGTGTAGACGGTAGACAAGTTTCGTGTGGTTTTTATATTATATTATTGTTTATATGCTTTCAAATTTGTACAAACGCGTTAAATTTAAAAGGATACACGGTGTGCAATAAGAAAAAAGTAAGTATCTCTTTGATAGTTCATGTTGTAAGTTAATTATATGCATATATAACCTTAAAATTTTAAGCTTTTAATAGTATTACTATTTATTTATTTTCTTATAATGACGTTTTAATGTAAATATAGTATTTTATTTACTAAATTTATTTTAGCGTAAATATGTATTGCATCGTAGAATTTACTTCAAATACTTTCGGTACCAACGAATGCGAAATTGTTCCTAAAAACTGGATTGACGGAAATATGTGTTACTGGCCTCCAATATTTTCAAAAGAGAAATTTATGAAATTTGTGAAGGAACAACGAGCACCGGAAAAAAACTGGAAGACTTATTTTATACGTGTCTTATTTACTTGCGGTAAGTTTGAATATATTTTATATATTTATTAGAACCTTTTTTTTTTCTTTTTTGTAAAATTATAGCATATTTTGTTCATGGTATGGAATTTTAATTTAAACAATATACATGAACTGGTTGAATACTTTTAAAATTATAGTTGCTTAACAACTTATACAGGCTGTTTCTTTTAAAACAACCAGTGCTTTTTTGGGCGTACTAATCACATTAGAAAAAAATATTACATAAAAAATGATTAAGAATAAGGGACTAGTTTATCATTAATAACAAAATGAAAATTCAACCAGTGGTTCTCAAAGAGTAGAACAATTTTTTAAAAATAGTAACATATATTTTTTTAGCCCATTAATTTTTTTTCTGATTTCAACGATATTGTATCGGGTTGTATAATAATTATTTCGAGAAAAATAGTAATAAAAATTAGAAATAATGTAATAGAAAATTGCAAGAGTCGTATCAATAGTTCTGTGTTAATTGTATAGCCTATTTCAAAATTGTAACATTATTTCTAATTTTGAAAACCATGTTTCTTCGAAATAACTGTTTAAGAACCATAAGTAGAATTTTTGGTTTGTTATTACCGATAAATTACCCCCTTATTCCGGATCATGGATTGTATATAACATTTTTTTCTAAAGCCATTAGTTTGTCCAAAAAATTGCCCTAGTTGTTTTAAAGGAAACATCCTGTATTTCTATTATTCTTATTTTATGTACCTACATATAGCCATTATTGTATTTCAGAAACATATGAAAAAGCAGAAGAAAAATTACCTAATGCATTTATTGATTCCAATTTGGAATCAGAAGTCGAACCGGAAATAATGCAAAATATTCCTAAGGAAACAAGCGACAATAGCAGTATCAGTGCGAGTATCGGTACGACTACCAGTACCAGTACGGTAACAGTCGATTCCGAAACTAAATTGGAGGTATTTCAAATGAGAGTAATTGAACTTCTTTCAACCATATGTGAAGAACAAAGAGAAAATAAAATTTTATTACATGAATGTTAAAGATACATAGATCAATGATCGATATGTTTGCTATGTATTTGTGTAATTTGTATCTGTCATAATGACAAACTGTCATATTAATTGTCATAATGACAGATCCATAGCAATATTGTAACCATAGTGTTGTTAGATATAAATAATAGAATGTAATTTTGTGTTGATAATAAAAAGCTGTCAATTTTCAGTAAATGTATTTTATTACAAAGACCAAGTTTCCTGACAGGTTATGGGCCCAGGAGCTTCTAGTTAAATTATTAACGAAGTGACAGTTACAGAGACAAGAGCGAAATGGCTCCTGCAACCGGTTTTTCAAATATAGAAAAATTGACGGAAGAAAATTATGAACTGTGGAAAGTACAAATGAAAAGTGTTCTTGTTTTTAACGATTTGTGGCAATACGTCGACGGAACAGACATAAAACAGAAAGAAAACGCGCAAGAGTGGTTAAAGAAAGACTCAAAAGCTTTAGCCTTGATAAATTTAAGTATCACGCAGAGTCAACTGAATCACGTAAAGAAAGCTACAACATCGAAAGAAGCTTGGGATGGACTAAAAGCAGTGTTCGAATCTCGAGGTCCAGTAAGAAAAGCGGCTTTGTATAAACAACTGCTTCGAATGGAAAAAACATCAGAAATTACGATTTCACAATACGTATCCGAGTTTACGCATAAAGCGGAACAACTTGAAGAAGCCGGAATTCAAATACCAAATGAATTGTTATCAATAATGTTGTTAAGTTCTTTACCTAATGATTTCGATAATTTCTGTGTTGCCATAGAATCCCGCGATGCAATACCAACGCTCGAAAATTTAAAAGTTAAACTAATTGAAGAAGAAGCAAGACAAAGTGACCGAGTCGCAAAAACTAGTGCCGGAAGTAAAAATGACGCATTACTTTCAAAAGGACAGTCAAAACAATCATTTATGAACAATACAAAACCGAAAGAGAAAAATGGGAAATTCAACACTCGAAAATTTAACGGGAAATGCTTTTATTGTAATAAAATCGGGCACATAAGTCGCGACTGTAGATTAAAATCTAAAGTTAATGAATCGAATAAAATGAGTGACGCAATGGTTACAATTGCTTGTAATACAGAACTTGTTCAAAAATCAAGAACTTGGTACCTTGACAGTGGCGCGACTAAACACATGTGTAATGACAAACGAAATTTCGCAAACTTAAATGAAAATAAACTATCAAAAGTATATACGGCTGCGGAACATTTTGTGGAATCAATTGGCATGGGTGATGTTAATTTAGACGCAAAACTAAATAAACAAACGTCGAACTCCGTGAAATTAAAAAATGCTTTGTATGTCCCGGACCTTCGTAATAATTTGTTATCGGTATCAAGTGTCACTGAAAATGGTTATACCGTAACATTTGCAAAAGATCGGGCGACAGTTAACCGAAAAGACGGGTCAATTGCTCTGACAGCTGTAAAACGCAACCAATTGTACGTCGTCAATGAAAAAGAAGAACGCGCTACACTTGCAGATGATAAAGATGACGAAGATCTACTTAAATGGCATCAGAGATATGGACATCTTAATATCAACGATCTGAAACGGATGAAAAATGAAGAAACAGTCTGTGGCATGAATTTTAAGTCGAAGGCGCACGAAATAAATTGCATAGTATGTGCAAAATGTAAAATTCATGTGCAACCATTCAAACAGTCAGATCATCGAGAAAAAGAAATTTTAGGCCTTGTACATTCGGACATTTGCGGTCCGATGAATACAGAATCACTCGGCGGAGCACGATATTTTGTATCTTTTATAGATGACTATTCCAGGTACATTGAAGTAGTAATGCTCCGAAATAAGTCTGATGTTCTTCAAGCTTTTAAAAACTACAAGCGAAAAGTAGAAAATCAAACTGGTCAACGAATCAAAAGATTGCGAACTGACAACGGGAAAGAATACTTATCAAAAAGCTTCAATGATTTTCTTGAGGAAGAAGGAATTTCGCGTCAACTAACTGTTGAGTATACGCCTCAACAAAATGGAGTTTCTGAGCGAGCAAATCGTACGTTAGTTGAAATGGCAAGGTGCATAATGCTGCAAGCAAATTTTCCAGATTCACTGTGGGGCGAAGCGGTGAACGCAGCAACTTATTTAAGAAATAGATGTGCAACAAAACGCCTAAATAGAATCACACCGTTTGAAGCTTGGACACATCGGAAACCATACGTCGGTTTCTTCAGAACGATTGGTAGCAAAACAATTGCATTAAATAAAGGCCAGAAGAGAGGAAAATTCAAACCAAAAGGCGACGAATATGTATTAGTAGGATATTCGGATGAATCAAAGGCGTACAGACTATGGAAACCAGGAACTAAAACGGTCATAAAAGCTCGCGATGTAAAATTTATAGAAAAAATTGAATCTCCTCAACTACCGTCAAAAGAAATATTCTACGTACCTAATTCGGTATTAAATGACAATGAAGGTAAACGGCAAGAAGATAAGGAAGATATAGAAATCGATATTAAAGAAGCAGAAAAAGAAGAGATGAAAAAGAAGAAGAAAAAGAAGACGAAGAATCACAAACCGAGGAACAAGAGAAAATTGAATCACGTCGAGGGCCAGGGCGTCCAAAAATTTTAAGAACAGGTAAAAAAGGCAGACCAAAGAAGATTTATCAAGTCAATGAAACACAGCGACCAGATCCTGAAAATGAATCGGAAATATTAGAACGAGATGATAAAGAATTATGACTAGCCGCCATGAAGAAAGAATATGACACTCTACAGGAAAATGGGACGTGGATTCTTGTGCCAAGGCCTATAAACAAGAAAGTTTTAACAAATAGATGGGTGTTTAAGACAAAAATAAATCAAAATGGAGAAATTGAAAAATATAAAGCGAGATTAGTTGCTAGGGGGCACACACAGAAAAAGGGAATTGATTATGAAGAAGTTTTTGCTCCTGTGGCAAGGTATGAAACGGTTCGTACTTTACTCGCAGCATCGGTAAATGAAGAAATGCACGTACATCAAATGGACGTGATTTGTGCTTATGTACAAGGTGCGTTGTATGATGAAGTGTACATGGAACAACCCAAAATATTTGTTGAATGTGGGCACGAAGAAAAAGTATGTAAACTGATGAAACCATTGTACGGCTTAAAACAATCGGGTCGCGAATGGTACAAGAAGCTTGATAATTACCTTACAGGAAATGGCGCTAAACGTACTTCAGCTGATCCGTGTATCTATGTATTCGGCGAAGGAAAAGATAGAGTTATTATTATTATCTATGTAGATGACATGATTTTGGCAGGGAAGAATATTGAGAAGCTTGAGCTCATCAAATCAAATATGAAATCTGCATTTAAAATGGTAGATCTTGGCCAGATTAGCAACTTCCTGGGAATAAACGTACGACGAGATGGCGAAACTGGTAGTATACATCTTTCGCAGAAGAAGTATGTTCAAGATTTACTTCAAAAATTTAATATGGAACATGCGAAAACCGTTTCAACACCAATTGAATCAAATTTAAAGATCTCTAAAGAAATGGGACCGACAACGGAAGAAGAAAGAAATGAAATGAAAAATCGACCATATAGAGAACTAGTCGGTGGTTTGATTTATTTGGCAAATGCAACCCGGCCTGACATTGCATTCGCAGCCAGTACATTGAGCCGATTCTGCGCAGACCCTGGTAAGGAACATTGGATCATCGCGAAGCGTGTGTTGAGATATTTAAAGGCAACGTATGATTACGGCATTACATATGTAAAAGATGAAGAAAAACTCAGAGCCTACACCGATTCTGATTGGGCTGGAGACATTGACGACCGTAGATCATGTTCAGGTAATGTTTTGACATTATCAGGAGGTCCTATCAGTTGGAAGTCGAAAAAGCAAGAATCTATAGCACTTTCGACTATGGAAGCGGAATACGCAGCGCTTTCTAACGTTTCGCGCGAAATCATTTATATAAAACGACTTTTAATTCATATGGGTTTCAAGAAATACGTAGAATCTCCAATTCATGTATTCTGTGATAATCAAAGTGCGATAGAATTATCTAAGAATGCTGTATTTCATAAACGCAGTAAGCACATTGATATCAGTTTTCATTTTACCCGTGAGTTGGTGGATAAGAAAGAAATTGTAATTCATTATTTACCAACCGATTGTATGCTTGCTGATATTTTAACTAAATCTCTAACTAAATGTAAACATAATCGATGTATAGAAATGTTGCATTTAAGTTAATTTTATATTATTTTGTTTTTAGAGCACATATCGATAGAGGGGGTGTTAAAGATACATAGATCAATGATCGATATGTTTGCTATGTATTTGTGTAATTTGTATCTGTCATAATGACAAACTGTCATATTAATTGTCATAATGACAGATCCATAGCAATATTGTAACCATAGTGTTGTTAGATATAAATAATAGAATGTAATTTTGTGTTGATAATAAAAAGCTGTCAATTTTCAGTAAATGTATTTTATTACAAAGACCAAGTTTCCTGACAATGTAGTATTGAAAAACGTTAGAAAAAGTAATAGCAATCTCCTAGAAAAACCTCCAAGTTTTCCGATTCTACCGTGTAATTCTTACAATGATTTTGAAAATGTTGAAAATTTTTTAACATCTGATAGCAGCAATTATGAATATATGGTAATAATATTTATCAATTTACATTTTTCACGATATCTCTCAAAATATTTTTGTCCTTAGAAACAACACCTAATTTCTATTGGTGGGTCAACACTCCATATGTCAGTAAGAAAAATATTAAAATATTGCATGTCTAATGAAGTCGCCATGTTGTTTAATTGGAAAGGAAGAGAAAAGAAGTGTTTTGAAGCAACAAAATTAAAAGAAGTGATTTGTGGTAAGATTAACCAGTCATATTTATTTGCTATTTATGTCCTTTAAGAGTTTATTAAATTTTGAAGTATATTCGAAATATACTAACTCCTTTTTTAATGTCCTAAATGAAATTCAATTAAAACGTATTAATAATACAATTCTTTACCTTTTTAGATTCAGTAAAACATTGCTACATTGAAGCTACAGACCACATTATTTCAATGATAATAAAAGATTGGTTAAAATATGCAAAAGCACGATTAACTCATAATACCAAGAAATAACGTGTAAGATAACTTTATTATGTGTTACAAATCTGAGCAAAATTTTTGAAACATACTACAGTTCAAGATCATTTTTTGGTTATTTAATTGGTAGCATTAATATTGAATTTAGAAAACTGGATATGAAAGACATATAGCAAAGGAAAATAGTCATTACGTACAATCTTACAAAGTGTTTGGGTAAAGAATCGGTCACGCATTTAGGGTTACAGAGAACTGACGTGAGATTATGAGTATTATGATTGTGTAAATGTTACCCACTTTTTCAGGTCAATTCTTTGAATACCTGAAAGCATAAGTGATTTACAAGTATTGCTCGTTTTACATGGCTAAAAGTTATTTATTTGCGGTTTTCTGTATTTGTATTTTAATGTACCTGTTTAAAATAGTCAGAATATGTTCTTGAACTGTACTATGCTAATTACAATTATTTTAAAAAAATAAAAAAGAATTATTTTTAATTGAACTTCTGCTCAGATCTTATTCTGTTATAATTGTATTTAGAATTATATTTTATTTTTTATTGTTTGTTAATACATGATATGTATTTTTCATATGCTGTACCTAAAATAAATTTTTTTGCCAAACATATTTCTAATTGTGCTATTTTTAAACCTTGTGAACGTAATTGATAGAAAAAAACGTTTATTAAATCGTTGAAACGATGTTATTTATTTGTATAAAACAACGTCTACACTTTTAATAAATCAACGTTTAAATAAAGATACAATGAAACATAAATTCAATTTTATAATAAAACGTTTACTAAACCGTTGAAATAATGTTAAATTTTGCTATAGTATTTACGATTCTTCAACCGTTGTTTTCATGTTGCATAAGACATGTAAAATAACGTTTTCGCGACGGACATCCCAACTAGTTAACAACCCAACGTTGTCGACCAATTTTTTACGTTAATTCAACGTCGATGTGTTTGTTGGGGTACCGTGACGTGATCGATTTTCGGTAGCGATATACAGCAAACAATAGAAAAATAGTATAAAACACATGTTGTAAGTCAAGATGGCGAACTGTGAAATTTGTGATGCCAAGTCTGGCTGTATTTTTAATAAATCTAATGTAAAAGACCAAGATATTATTAAAATAAAGTGTACTGGTCTGTGTGGTGGTAGTTTTATCAAATCAATCAACTGCGTTCCAAAACACCACCTGCAACTGAAATACCGCCTTCTTCCAAAAACATCGAGTTACCTGTAATGTCTATTATCGATATTACCGGCTCCTCAAATGAATAACAAAACTTAATTGTTCACAAATCTAAAGATGTCGGTACTGCAATCAAATCTAAGAGTTGTGCTCCGGCACCGGTTTCTGCTTTTACTCAGTCAGATGACAAAGTAAAACAAACGACTCCGAAAGTGAATGCACGGACTCCGCCTAAATTCGAACAGAAAAAAGGGAACAAACCATCTGAGAAGAAAGGGCCGAAACGTGTTCCTATTTTAGGATCTAAAAAGTGCACCACTGACTGTGAAATTAGTGCAGTTCCGCGCAAAATTGCCGTCCATTTGTCAAGACTGGCGCTGACTGTGACTTTCAATGATTTAGAGTCTTATTTAATAAAGAATTTCCCAGATCAACAACAACTTACTGTTAAATCTGGTGAATATAATTCATTCAAAGTCTTAGTCTCGCCTGATATCTTTCACGAACTTCTAAATGGTGAACTTTGGCCGGAGAATGTTTCAGTCAAAAAAATTGTAAATTATCGGAAACGTCCAGCAGCACAGGCTGCAAAAACTCAATAGTCAGGGAAGATAAATTTGATTTTCGTATACTTCACTACAATATTCGTAGTTTAAATAATAAAATTCAGCACTATAACATTATATATTATATACTATCATCATCACAATTTGGCTTCTGTAAAAACAAATCCACTACACATGCCTTACTTTGTAGTCTTGGTAGTGTTCTTGATTACCTTGATAAAAAATTCTACACCCCTGAAATTTATTTTGATTTAACTAAAGCCTTTGATTCCATCAATCACGGTATATTGCTTGATAAGTTGTCGGATTACGGTATTCGTGGTAATGCTTGGCACTGGTTAAAGTTCTATCTGCAAGGTAGGTCTCAAGTTGTATGTGCTAAAATTGACGGGAAAAAGTATTTTTCTGATTTTTAGTCTTCATTAACAGGTGTTCCCCAAGGAAGTGTTCTTGGCCCCCTACTCTTTCTCTTATATATCAATGACCTTCAAAATATGTTTAAAAATGTTGATATTTGTTTATTTGCTAATGATACTTCTCTTATCGTCTCTGCATTGAGCATGCCTGAACTTAATAATAAAATACAAGAATGTGTGGATATTATGAATTCTTGGTGCAAAGAAAATGCTGTAGTTCTTAATGCTGAAAAAACACAGTTAAAGTTCAGTCTATGTTAAGAGTTAATATTTTTAATATTTCAGCTCAACTTGAAAATATTACAATCACTCCAATACCCACAACTAAGACCTTAGGTGTTCATGTTGACTATAATTTTCATTGGGTTCATCATACCCAGTATCTCATAAAAATACTCAACTCCTTATGTGACGTCACAAGACGCTTGCGTAATTATGCCAGAATGGATTTACTTAAACTGTACTATTCTGCACATGTCTTTAATATCTTGTCATACTGCATAATTTGCTGAGGTAATTCCACACATTCTATCAATGTATTTATAGTACAGAAAAGTATAGTTAGAGCCATGGTTGGATGTACTCGCATATATATATATATATATATATATATATATATATATATATATATATATATATATATATATATATATATATATTTACCATTGTGCACTTTTTATATTAAAAAATCCGTCATCTTTTCTTACTGTTAAACAGGCTACTGCATTGTATAATACATGTAATGTTAATAATTTACACATTCCAAAATTTTGAACAAGTAATTTTCATGACAATATTCCTTTATAATTATTTTTATAATTATTTTTATTATTATTTTTATTATTATTTTTATTATTATTTTTATTATTATTTTTATTATTATTTTTATTATTATTTTTATTATTTTTTTTATTATTTTTATTATTATTTTTATTATTATTTTTATTATTATTTTTATTATTATTTTTATTATTATTTTTATTATTATTTTTATTATTATTTTTATTATTATTTTTATTATTATTTTTATTATTATTTTTATTATTATTTTTATTATTATTTTTATTATTATTATTATTATTATTATTATTATTATTATTATTATTATTATTATTATTATTATTATTATTATTATTATTATTATCATCATCATTATTATTATTATTATTATTATTATTATTATTATTATTATTATTATTATTATTATTATTATTATTATTATTATTATTATTATTATTATTATTATTATTATTATTATTATTATTATTATTATTATTATTATTATTATTATTATTATTATTATTATTATTATTATTATTATTATTATTATTATTATTATTATTATTATTATTATTATTATTATTATTATTATTATTATTATTATTATTATTATTATTATTATTATTATTATTATTATTATTATTATTATTATTATTATTATTATTATTATTATTATTATTATTATTATTATTATTATTATTATTATTATTATTATTATTATTATTATTATTATTATTATTATTATTATTATTATTATTATTATTATTATTATTATTATTATTATTATTATTATTATTATTATGATACTTGTTTTTTAATGTACTATTATTATCATTTTGTTCTAACCAACTAAGGCCCGATTCTACCACCTCTAAAAGTAACAGTATATTAACCATTGGTTAAGTATTAAACTGTAGGTTAGTAGAGATGCGAACAACAAACTTCCAGTTAGTTCTAACCAAAAGTGGTAAAAATAATTTTGTAACACAACCGTTAGTTATCATTACCTGTTACTTTAACTATAGATGACAAGCAGTGGCGGATCTAGAAGTAAAATTTAGGGGGTGGGCAACAAAAATTAAATTGAATTTTAATATAATTAAACCTGTACATGTACAATAATATAATTTTAGTTTGTAACAGTGAGAATAGACATTTTAATATAATATATAATAATAAGTTTTAAGTCACGGTAGGTAATATTAAAAATAAATGAATTTATAAACCATTTGGGGGGCTCTAAACCCGCCACTGGTTGTAGGAGCGGGCCCTAGAGGAATATACGTGATTTTTATTTTATTTATGTATATAAGAGTATGTATGCATAATATATACAAAATAAACTAAAAGGTACGTATAAAAATCGTCAAATTTGGTAATTATATAATTTACTTCATTTATTTATTTATTTATTTTTTCTTGTATTCCTCTGAAGATGGTTAATATACCGAAATCGATAAGAAGTTATTAATATATGTGTTTTATTTTTATCACATAATATCTATATTTACTAATTTGTGGTACACATCAAGAGATTGTATTAATGAAAATAACTATATAATTCGCTAGGTCTGAGGCATCGCCAGGCATTAACTCAACGGCGAGGACACATCTTCTCCAGAGACTCTTTCTTCAGGCCAGTGCCAAACAAGCGCTGACAGAGAAGTAGACCATCTATATTTTATTTATCTAGAAATAGTGTGACCTTTTTTTATTTGGGTGAAGTGTAAAAATCAAAGAATTATTATTAATTAAAATAGATGTTTATTAAAACGGTAAATATTAAAAAGATTATAAAAATTAATATTACTAATATTAACAAATATTAAATACTAATTTAAGACTACGAATATAATTAACTAGTTAACCAAAGCACCATTTATTTATTTATTTATTTATTTATTTAAACAATTAGCACGACTATTTATATATACAAAATTAATCATTTTTTATTTCGACCACCTATGTCACTATTTATTTATATGACATTCAACTGTCTGACCTATCAACCTCCACAGCGCATATACGAGTATACTCAACTGACTCAACAGCGTCTGTATATTCAACTGCCCGAACAGAATTCACTCCTTTCACCTCACTGTCTATTTACGTAATTGACTAAATTCTTATCTTCCCCTTGCTCCTCCTATCCCCTTACTGTTAAACTGTAAAACTTTTATCATATGCGTCGGCTCACACGCGCTGGCTGAAGGCTCGCGAACCAAGTGTCGTAGGTACCTACGCTCTTACAGTTTAGAGCAGCTGTTGTTGTCTTCACTCTTGCATTCCTCTTCTAGATTGGCGCACGTGAGCAGCTAGGGCCTAGCTGCTCACGTGGTGGCCAACCTTTTATATACCATGCGCCAATTTGTTTCACATACCATTTCAGATGCGCCATACACCTCAAGCATTTTCTACCTTCTTACATTCATAGCTGGAAAATAAGGATAGGGGTAGAATCTGTTTCGCTTATGGAAGGAAAGCTGATAACTCAATCACGCAACTAAATTAATTAATGTACGCCTAATAAAAAGAAAAGTTTATTGGCTCAACAATATACAATAATGAAAGATGATCTTTTGGACGAGGAGGCGATCAGGTCGAACTGGTAAATAAGAAGGCTTTATGATTTGAACTGATAGCACTCTGGGGTTGAATAGATGGATTTAACTTTTGCGCCTACTTCAAAAGAATAAGTAGGCGCAAGGATGTAATGCGCCACTTATAATCACTCAACGCGCCAAGTTTGTCGCATACGCTACAGGTTGGCCACCTCTGAGCTAGGCCATTGTTTGTTCTTAAGCATAATTATTGACTATGAATATGATTTTAAACAAACATTTATACACAGTGTAAAACAGGGTATTTAATACTTCAGCTGGCTTATATTTTCAACAAATTATAAAACCAATGCAAATGGTGAGAAATTTCTATAAAATTCTTCCAACTACTTGAAATGTAGACTTTTAAAATGTCATTTTCTAGTCCAGATTCATGTTGTATTTCACAAAATCAAGTGCGTTCAGTAAAACCGACCTTGCAAAACATATGGAACAATACGCTAACAGATAAATTTGCAGGGCTTGTGGGTATAATGCCTTATAATAGAAATAAAGCTGTTATTACTAAAAAAAGCGGTGTAACTCAATATTGGAATAACATATATTTATTGTAAGTTTAAAATATATATTTTAAATTAGTCGAAAGAAATTTTCAGATATTTCTCACTATTTGCGTATAATTTGTTTGTTGAAAATGTAAACCGACCGAACTACTATTATGAGCCTAGTTGATAAGATATTTTTAAGCCGGGAATATATCGGACAAACGTTGGCATTCGCTCGTGTTGTCTACTAAGATACGTTCGTCAAGTGAAGATAGATTTGCAAGGGATTAATTGTGAAGCAAATGGCTGCACTACGAACGAACGATTTCCGTCGGCTCTCGGTAAAAATAGAAAATATCAAAAGAAAATGTTAGCCACAAATGTCTAGAAAGGTTGCTATGTGTAAATGTATGTAAGTATTGCCAGTCATTCGTCATATGTGTCATGCTACCTAGAAACGTTTATTTCTGCACACGAGCAGCAGTGATAGGAAAGCAAACGAATGCGGACGAATGGCAACGTTTGTCAGATGTATTCCTGGTTTTATAAATTGTAAATTATTTAAAATTAACTGTTGTTGAAGAGCAAATAATTAAATTAATCATTTTTTATTATAAATTTCGTGTCGACCAGTGCTAGGTACTAAAAATGTGTAATTCAAGAACCATGACCTTCTACTAAGCGAATTTTGAAAAAAATAATTTGGTTGAAATATACTACCTCGAAACCCTGAAATATTTTTACCCCTTTTTAATAAAAGCCAGCATATTTTTATAAGTTTGAAATAATCGTATGCATATCAATTTATCTGACTCCAATTATTACTAAGAAAAAATGGGATTAACATCTATATCTTAGAATATTAAAAAGTATATTACGTCTTAATGAACTACAATTCAGACTTTCTAAAAATAGGATTTTTACTTTCAAAGATATTCAATTTAAATTAAGTTTCATGAATAGTGGACGACAACATTATAATAGATTTTTCGGAGGTATCCATCATTATCAATGACACGGAACACCTTGTAGGACCAGGGCCTCAGTACTGTAGATCCTCGTAAATTGACAGATTAGTTCTAGAGAAGTTAAGTGCGACAACCATTAATTATTATTGATACCAAGTCATATTAATAGTTTACATCAATACATCACCAACCACCATCTAATAACTTAATGTGACTAGGGCGATGTAAAAAATCACATAAAATCGATTTCCAATAGGGGACTACAGCGCAATTGATTTAAGAGAAATTATGAAAAAATATTGTAAGTATATGCTTAATAATAAATATTAATAAAGTAATAAAACGATATAATTGAAATACTTCGGAAATAAAGGGGTTTTTGTTATAGCAGCTCGTCACTCATACAAATTCCATATATATTATTCGGATTGGAGATTCAAAGACGGCCTATAAATATACAACGAATACCCAGTTAGGGGGAGGAACCTGCTACCAATGGAAGTATAGAAATTCAAATAGCGGGGGCGTGGCTATTAGTCCAGTACTGCAATTCTCAAACAGTTTTTAATTGAAAATAAATATTTTGAATTAAACTTCATAATTTAAACACACTTTCAATTATAAATCGTGTAGACTTGTACAGAATAATAATATTCATTTATTTTTTATAAATATAATTTAGAAATAGCATATATTTCAAGAACACTTAAGTCTACGAAGAAAACAGTTTGATATAAAAACTTATATTCGTGACGTCACATCTATATTTTCAAATTTCGGGGGACTGTAACTCGCTTATTAATAGGAATTTTTTCACCGGATTTTCAGCGACAGTGTTAGTTTTACTTATACGTTCAGATAAAATTATATTTAAAAAATGTTCCCTATTTAAAAGTTTAGCAATCTACTCGACGTTAAGCTTTCTATGTGTTTCGTGACATCCGCTCTATTCAGATTATACTCTACTATAGAATTATGTCAAAACAAAGGCAATCGTACCCGGGTCCGGGTGGAGTATCGTATGTTTGTGTGTTCCTATGTTTCTAATCGTCTAGAGTACACGGCGTTACGGTCCGACCTAGTAACTAGAGACTAGAGATTGTATCATGGTTGAATGTACTCGTATACCAGAAAAGTCCGTTTTCTATTTTAAGCGTTTACAGCAAGATTAAATTTACAAAATATCAAATGTTTTCAAATATTAGTTACAGTTTAAATTGCATATAATTTCTTTTAATACACAAAAGTATGGAGATTTTTAGTTTATAGATATCTAAGACAACTGAAATAAAATTTGAAGCATTACTGTTTTCGTACACAATCAATCATTTGCATTTGTGTAATAAATCCTGCAGATTCCAATAGGAAGCAAATAAGTCATCTTTCAGATTCTCAATTCTAAGTCACCACACAATTGAGGTCATCGTAAGTTCAGCAGCAGTAATAACTAATAGACACAGAATAATCAACACTATCATTATTATTTCATGAAATGGAAAGTAAGACCATATCTGCAAACAGTCGGCCCAACAACTAGTCCATAAACCTTTTTAGCTCTTTATAATAATTACCCTAAATTATTATTTTCATTTTATTTCACAAACTACAAATATATTATACATTACATTACATTATACTATATTGTTACTGGAAAAGGATCCATCCGTCAAAACCGAATAATTTGAGTTTGTAGTGCCAAACGAATGTAACGTTGCTATTTAGATCCTGAAAAAAGAACCAACTGCTAGTATATATCTAGCACCCTCTGTTAGTGAGTAGACCAAGCGACAGCTGAATAATATTGCAGTTTAGTAAAATTTCAAAAAGATCCAAGTGACAATAAGACACATGGTTCTTTTTATATGTATTTTCTAATTAATTTAACAACGTGGTTCCTTTTATCCGTTTTGGTGTATGTACTTGTTTATTTCTGTTAATAAAAAATGTGTAGCAGAAGTCAGTTAATATTAAAAATGGCTTTAGAAACACAACAAATTAAGATTACCAAAGATAAGCCACATTCAATATTTATTAAAGCTTCACATAAAGGAGACGAGTATCAAGAAATAAATATAGAAAAATCTACAAGAGGAAGACAACGTTCAACACCAACTTTTTTTGTGACATTACCAGAACTATTTCCAGAATGCAAACCAATCTCCAATAAAATGTTGGCAGATATCAAAAGCTTGTTACCGTTGATTCCCAAAGATGTTAAGCACTTTTATCAAAATTTGTCATCAAGCGATTTTGATGATGATATAGAAGAATTTGGTGAAGGAGTGGATTTTGAAATGGAAACTGAACAGAATGCGGAATAATAACCTGCTGTGCCTTTATTATTTTTTATAGTAAGAATTACATTTGTTTAAGAATTTGTTTCATTTATGAAAAGCATATTTTTCTATTATAGTTGTGTATTTGATTTTAATTATAATATTTTCTAAAAAGAACCATATTTCATGATTTATTATTCCATAAAGAACCAAGTACCGGGTCAGTTTTCCGAAAAGAACCACATGCATTTTTTTCATAAAACTAAAAGGAACCAAGCGCCAGATTAAACAAAAAAATATATTTTTTCAAAAAGCTATTCATTGTCGCATAGGAATTAGCTAGCTGAAAAAGTAATTCATGATAATTCATCATCAAACTTGTCGAGAAACTAAACTTGAATTTTAAAGTTACTAAGACTTTGAACCGGATTTGCTCGAAACTAGAAAATGTCGCCTGGATCCTTTTCCAATAACACCATCCAATTATTATTGGTCCCGACATTCTGGACAAACATATTTTATTCTGCAGTTCGGAGGAATCATTCCAACCGGCCGCTTGCCACGCAGCTTGGGTATGGGTGACTATGTGAGCACCTTTCTTATTATATGTTCTGTTCCAATTATTGCCGTTTTCTGCATTTCAGAAGGGTCATGTTTACCAGGCAATTTCTCAATGTTCTTCTAAAGCTCGTCGTCAACGAAACCCGTAGCTCCTATTATTATGGGCAAGATAATAGTTTTTGTTTTCCACATTCTTTTAATTTCGATTACTAATTTTTATATTTCAAAAGTTTCTCGACAGTTTTAGCAATAATCCTTTCATCCGCTGGTATAGATACATCAATAAGGTCAGTTACTTTCTTTGTTTTTATCATGGACAATATCTGGTCTATTTGCTTGTATTTCACGGTTTGTTTGAATACCCATATCATATAATACTGTAACTTGATTATTAGAGCTTATAGTTACTTTCCGTGGTTTGTGCTTATACCAGTATTTTTTTAAATTTGGACGATCATAAAATTTACAGATGTTGTAATGTATTAAGCTACATATTTTGTTATGCCTATCTATGTATTCATTTTTTTCCAAAGTACCACAAGCAGATATTATGTGATGTATTGTTTCATCCTCTTTTTTACAGATCCTACAATTTATATCTATATACAGGGTGTAAATGAAATAAGTGCATTAAATTTAACCAGTAATATAACTCGTCGAGAGCAACAATATTTCTTAATAACTTTTTCTTGAAATCGCATATTTTTTTAGCATTTTTACCACCCCGTAAATTGACGAGTCGTTCCAAATATTTTTGTGATAATTGAATGCAGTAGCAATAGCTATGAAAAATTTTGTTTTAGGAATTGACAGTCCTGACAATTGTTCCAATTAAATTTTGATATTAGTACTAAACTTGTTTATAAGGTAAAATTCTGTCAAAATGCGAGTACACAGACATTGTCATTACTTACCTATGGTTTATTTATTTATTTTTTTACTCGTATCTGTACTACATTTTACTTGACATCACGGTTGACATAAAGACAGCGTCATGGAGTTGCCAACGCATTTACACGGAGCGTTTCCAAATCATCACCAAATCATTCTGTTCTTAATATTCGCAAATTTGTTAATCTTGTACATCTTTATCACATCACAATACGGAGTGTCACATATGACAATTTAAAAAAAAGCAACAGTTATATCCATAACATGTGCAAAAAGTTGTATGTTTTCAGCACAGACAAGACTTCAATTTTGGGAATGGCTCATAATGTTCATTAATGAGACTGAATTTACTTGGTAAGGTGTATTTATTATGCACTATACACATCTCGACAGACGAAAATGCTGTAAAAATTTTCATTAAAAAATGTTTGGCCAGGAACAATAAATGGACGACTATTATTGGTACTCATATACCTCTTTTAAATGGACAAAAGTTTGTACTTACATTTTTTGAATAACGTATTTAAACTATTATGATTTGTCGACGATAAATAATCATCTCATAACCTAACAACTATGCTTTTGCTCTTCCTCGTCCCTCCTTGTCTTCCTCTATTCACACTATTCACAGGTGATTAAAAACCCTAGTTTAATACACAACTTTATAATATTGTTATCCAAAATTTAAATTTCTTTATTTTAAAAACTGTACTATTACGTATTAATTAATAATAATGTTATTTCCCTTGATTCTTTTATTAATTACTGTGACTGTAAGTATAACCGATAACCGACAATTTTTGAGCTGTTTGTATCCGACTTGAATACGGCAGCATTTGTTCTCCATGAGCGAGTAACGAAATATGTAGCAAATCTTTAAAGAATTTTAACTCAAAATCTAAAAGACTTAGAAAAAAAAGTTATTAAGAAATATTGTTCCTCTCGTCGAATTACATTACTGGTTAAGAGGCTGCTGTTACTTTCACGGTGAGGTAAGCTTGCCCGCGCCGTGACGAAGAAGGCAATGGGTTGGGCCAGCAAGTACCCCCACTTCTACAGAGTATACACCCCTATTTACGAAATATTGAAGGGCGAGACAGGCTACAGGCTAGCACTTTCACTGTCCAAGCCTTATGACTCCTCAACAACGGTTTAAAAATCAGAATTACCATTCCGGCTATACATTTCAGAGGCTAAAAGAAAGAAATCATATACGTTTTTCTCTAAAACAGAATAACCATAATGTTTTTTATTAAAATTTAAATAAAAAGCTGCCTGTAGCTTATAGCAGGAAATGTTTTTTGATCATTATACCATGCAGTATACCACCACAAGACTGAATCTGATTTTTTTTTACTACAATTACCATTTTCTAATAAAGATTAAATGCGTCAAGTATATTATTCTCAGAATTTATAGTACCTATGTGCACATATTGATTGAAGGTGACATAGGTATATCATTGTAACTCTGCCACTAACACAATGAAAATTCTTTCGAGGAATCAAGTCCCTTCGTTCTCTTTCTCATAGTAGCTAAGAATACCGATCTGCCGATAATATTCTCGGTGCCGTGGGAGTTTTCCAGTGCATTGATTGCTTCTTGGTTTCCGGATGGTACTGGAAAATCTATGTTTTATCTAATTATCTTTTTCGGCAAGTCAGGTTCGGTAGAGGCAACCTCACTGCAAATCTGTTTCCGGATATATTTCTGTCCCTGGCTGAGGTTTTCTGGTACCATTTTAGCACAAACTTCGTCCATGCCTAATTGGTCTTGCAATATCTGTCGTACTTGTACACCGGGACAATGTTCCTGCCCACAAAGCACTGGCTGTAAAGCAGTTTCTGGCTGAGCAGAAAATTATTGCATAGGAATATTCACCTTACTTGCCGGATTTGGCACCATGTAACTTCTATCGGTTTTCATCGTTCTCTTGTGCGTCCAAGAATGAATTTATATGAATTTAATCAGTAACAAGTTTTTACCTATTTTTTATTTTATTAGACATTGATTTTTAAAAAATTTAAATAACTAAAAAACTACTGCTTTTATCAAGTTGTAGCAAGAGTAACTTTTTTGTGTATTTTTGCAATGTTTGTAATATTTTATTAGTAAAAATCTGGCCAACACATAACCTCTCGCCAGATATTTTACCTGGTTGTACGCATAGAATACAAATACATATATTCTCACTACAAAACAATTCTCACATATATTTGCAAAATCTACGGGATATTTTAATATAAATTATGTACAATACATACATTTTTTTATATTCAATATCCTGTAATTTTCTTTTTCTACTTTCCTTTTCTTTTCTTTTTTTTATATTCGTCATTTTTTTCGCAAATTCCTTTTGTATTCTTTTTTACGTATATTCTTTAGCGTTGTTGCCTTTTTTATTTTCATAATCTTCATAAT
>OY720454.1:26010312-26045312 GCA_963082715.1 Harpalus rubripes
GGTCACTACAGCCTTCCCTGCTGCTACGCTGGCGACCCTCGGGTTCACACGATGCGGCCACTACAGTACACCGTACTGCTCGCACACACACCCACAATCATACACATGCTAGATTAACTCTCTCACCTGAATCACTATAATATCGATGTACTCACACTGAAATCTAGAAATAAACTGAAATAAAATACGTGAATACCAGTATCATTAAATGTAGCTCTTATCCAACAGCATCGGTTACGTACCTAAATAGCTAATTAGAGACAAAACATAATAAATTTAATAAAAATAATCTTACGCAAAATAATATCTGCGACACAATTAAAGTATAAACAGAATTAAAGGGTTCTTCTCACCTGTTTTTCTCCTATTCGAGTGTAACCATATCTTAGACGCAGCGCGTAGACGGCTAGGCGAATTACTTCCTCGTTACAATGTATAGTTGTTAGTTTTAACATTGTTTAGTAATAAAGTTTCATTAGCTACAGGTTTCCAAGCAACAAGTGATCAAAATTTGAAACACGCGAAATTTGCAAAGCCTGATTGAATATTTTGTTGTTATGGCAAACTTCTTATTTAATATCGTGATCCTAATTCATAAATAATAATCATTTATGATATGTGTTAAAAGTTTATTTTATTTTGCGAGAAGGAATTAGAAACACGACGAGAAGCGGAGTGGTCCAAGCCTTTGAATAAAATCACTTTTAACACGTATATCATACATTATTTTATCTACAAATATATTTTTTTAAATTTGTATTTAAATAATTTTTTAGCATATGTGAAAAGTATTGGTGTTGTTCCATTCATCATTACCAATATAACTAATTCACTTTAACACCAGTGTTAAAAGTAACTATAACCTGTCACTTTTTAACACTGGTGTCATCATATGTCATTTTTAATCCTAAAAACAAACGTAAAATCCTACTTTTAGTATATTTGTTGAAAAAAGTATTTTCTTTTATATTTATTGGGTTCATAGATTCTATCGTATAAAAATATTGTACTGTAACGTGTGTAACGAGTCGCGACGTGTTTAATTACTTTTGGTCGCCTGAACTTTTTGTGTTCGTTGTCGTTATGGGATCGAATACTCTAGAGCTCTCTACAAGGTAATGGCAGCTATATAAAAGGGACGCAGCTATGCCCGTTAGTTAGTTACATACATAGTTACATAATAAGCTGAGTTGAGTATACAATGGCTGTGAAGGCAGTTTAATGTCGAGAGTGGAGTATTTGGGAAGTTATTGGTATATTGGGATAGCTGTGGAAATGAATACTCGGTAGTGTTGACGAGTATTGGTTGACTGAAAAGGTTAATCAAATAATACTCGTAACTGATATGCGCGATTAAATTACCGATAGAGGCATTGCTATACTTGCTCGCTTGTAATTCGCACTGTCCGTCGTACTCGCATGTTTATGTATGACATGTGCTCTGTTCATATTAGTATTTTAAGTTTATTATAAGATTTACAGAGTTTTTCTTGCAAGCAATAATAAGGTCGCACATTAAATTTTTAAGATATGTTTTATTTGGCATGACAACATTTTTAAATTTGTTTATTTTAAAATAATCATAACCATGTTCCTTGGACAAAATCATTAGTTATCATGGAAGGAATTATAAATACTTAAATGCAACAAATTCTTCACGGATTTTTTAGAGAAAGAACAAATAGTTAATCGTGATCTTTTGGTTTTGTGTAGAAAAATTCCCATAACACAAACAATCTCCGATATTTTTGCACTTTGTTTTCAGAATGGAAACTTAAATCAAGCTTCTTAGTCATCTGCTTAGAATGAGAATCGTACACACAACAGTTCATATTATTAACTTTCGAAGTAAATACTAGAATTCATTTTTGGAAAGAATAATGGTTATATAAGAAAGTAGCAAAGAAGTTATGAAGGAAAACACGGGAAATACTCTTGAAAAAGAGTGATATTTATCAATAAAATTATATTGAAATACGAGTATAAATGGTTAAATCTAAATACGAAAAAGTAAATAAAAATATACAAGCACACTAAATAAACAACTTTATCACCAATTATTACATATGATGCTCTCCATTACAATACGAAATAGATTAGTTCGACTTAACTGCAACAGGATGCACGCAGGTTAATTTTACTCGCGAATATTCAAATAGTGTTACTGCTTTTAAAATTACACTGAAATTATATTTACCTCAGATTAAGAACAATACCTTAATTCATTTTGAAACACTGCCTGAAAATAGTGAAATATGCGGTGTTAAATGCAATAAACACCACATTACCTGTGAAATTTCAAATAAAATATACCTATAGAGATAGAATTAAATACTATGTTACATAAAAAAAATTAAGTGTCTGTATATGTGAGCATGACGTATCTTTTGTGAAGTACGTATATATATTTTCAAGCAACTTTTTTCAAGTAAGATTAGATAAAAAAAATTAGACACGCCTCTTGAAAATTTTCTTTACATCGATACTACCTCCATCTAAATAGATATGTATATAGAGGCATTGGTATCGAAAAACCGGGCCCAGTATTCATATTTAAAATGTTATGTTCCTATTACTTTTTCTAAATAAACGTTGTTTTATTATACTAATTGGTAATATAGGTTGACAAATTTATTTTGAGTGATGTGAACCAGATGGTTCAAAAGATCAAAAGTTGTAGTCCGATGATCAATGTTCACAACAACGTTTACGAGTATTTAATTTATGTAATAACTGTAAAGATAAGTCTAAAATATGAATTTGTTTTACTAATAAATTATTTTAAAAGGATCTCAGCTCAATGATACTCTTTTCAAGACAGCTTCGAGAGCTGGTGATGTGAGGCCTAATAATCGTCCTTAACGGTTTCTAAGTCTGTTCGTGAGAATAAATAGCACATTGTTACACCCAGGAAAGAATAATAAGCAGTGACGATATATTTTTTTTTATATCTCGTATATCAAGGACATCAAGATTTCGACAGTCAGCAATGGGATCTCGGAACTTTAGGTGTATGACTTCGGTTAAGGTAATATTATCATGGAAGCATTTACGACAGATTGAAACGAAATTTAAATCTGCAATTTTACATAGGTTTATACATGAGTATGCAATATTCTAAAAAAAGTTTACCATTTGGAAATCAGAGCAATATATATGTATATGTAATATAACAAGTATGCCGCGGGGTTTTTTCTTTATAACTCATACTCTCATACAATAAACGACAAATGTTCTTAAAAATACTACCTAACGACAGTTCACCAAACAGTTTATACATGAGACAAAAATGACATCAACTACTTCCGTAGTTGCACGGTTTTACATATATTTTTCTTGAATATACTTAATGATTTTTTAGTTATTTTTATATGATATTTACAACAATTCTCTTAATAATTCTAATCTATTAAAAAGTATTCTTATAAATTATTTTACTTAGTGAAACCTTTGTATGAGGCTATCATGATAGTACCATATATTAATTTTGGCCCATTTTTTTTTTTCTAATTATTTTTAAACTACTGGTGATAAAAAAAATTATGGCGCTGGATATATGTGCACAATAAAAATATCAATTTTTGTTTATTTGAAATATTTTCCACATTTTGTTATGTTACACCCAAATTAAGGGTTAAACTCTGTTCCGTCCTTAATTTATGCTTCTTTTATCTTCTTCGTGTATAAATCTTCGGAATGAGCAATACATGTGAAGTTTCCCTGTCCCATATATTGGTGCGCTTGTCCTGTTCCTGTGAAGATACATGCGTCCTTTGACTCCTGCTATCTCTTGGGCTGGACATGCAGTGTCCTGCTGCCGCTAGCGCCATCGGAGATTGCCGGAGTAAATCTTCCCGAGTGTACCAGACAGCCAAGCGCATTCGGTTTATACGACGATTCCAACTAAGTGCATTCGAGACAAAGGAGGAAATAAGTGTGTACTTATACGGTTATATACAAATTTTTTCGAAAAGAAACCGTGTATATAAAATTAATATATGATTTGCTTTATTCTTGGAATAATAATGGCTGTTCAATTTGTAAATAAATCAAACAACTAAAAAGCACACACATTCGAATTTTTTTAAAAAATGTAAAAATAAAAAGAAATTTGTATAGGTGGTGGAACAAAAATTTCAAATATGAAACGAAACGTTTTTATTTTAAATGTTACATCTCAATAATGGGAACTGATTTTTAAAATAAGAAATCTGATATTTTAAAAATATTGGTTAAATTATTAAATTGGTATGTGGCGATATAACATATAATTTTTAAACATCGGAGTTCTCATTTCAAAACGCTATTTCTGTTTATAACAATAAGCTCTAAACTGGAGCCGTTCGTCAACAAAATATTACATCTCACTATTCAATTTCAAAATTATGTATCAATTATAATTTATTTTGGCACAAAATTTATAAATGAAAAGTAAAAATTATAAAATGCAAAGTTATAAAGTAAATATGCCCAGATCTTTATAGGTAGTATGTTTCAATATATAGAGGGTGGTGAATCGAACACCAGAACATAAGAATTTAACATGTAAAATATGAATTTCGTAATTTTCTGCTTCCCTAATTATTTCTGGTAAAAAAGCTTCAAATAAATGTACATCATGAATCAATGAGCAAAATTAATTTTACTTGCTTTGTAACGGCAGAAATTAGCTATGAAAATGTCGAAAATCACCTAAAAAATAGCAACAGCCATGTAATTTAGACAAAAATGTTTAACAGTTTTTCTGTCAAGTTAAGTTAGTTTATTTTTAATGGTTTCAAATGCATAATAATAACTGGACAGCTTCAGATTGGGCAAAAAAGATTACTTTTAGTCTTGATAAACAACTCGTATTGTATATTCTTTTATATTTAAATTATTAGATAATTGCTCACTGAAACAGAAATTAGAGATAATACTTACTAAAAATAAATTAACTTAATTTGACAGATAAACCATTAAATATTTGCTAATAATTTTATCTCAATTCCATGACCATTGCTATTTTGCAGGCAATTTTCGACATTTTCATAGTTAATTTCTGCCATTACAAAGCATGCAAATTTAATTTTGGTTATCGATTCAGCAATAGAATATTATGCTCTCCTCCTTTTATTTGAAGCTTTTTTCCTTAAAATAATTAAGGAAGCAGGAAATTACGAAAGTCTGATTTTACATGTTAAATCCCTATGTCCGGGTGTTCGAGTCACCACCCTGTATGTAGTACAAAAACATGACTTCAATTGATTTGGTGATAAGGTATTATATCACGATTCAGAGGAAGATTCTCTTGTTGCCTACTATTTGCTTTTTCTTAGTAGTTGCAGTTGCCCTATAGCAACATAGCTAGAGTGCTAGAGTATCAGTTTTTTAATAGGCATTCGAATTTCAGGGGTCAGAATCAGAAAACAGAATAGCATGTAGTCATTGGTTATAATTATTTTATTAATTTTTTAAACGAATCGCAAATATCAAATTAATATTACCGGATAATTCGAGTGCGGGGTTGTTTTCTAACCCTTATAAACTTCTTAAAAAATTACTTGTGAAAGGTAAATAAAATCAAACTACTACGTGACGAAGTGAGTCAAGTTAGAGTATTTTATACACGAAAGAATGTACGAGTACATGGAAATGTTTCTAAAGTTAAATTAATAGAGAAAATTATAAAAGAATAAAAAATACAGCAATATTCACTTTCCCATTTGACATTTCGTTTCGTTTCCATACGAATTTAAGGAACACTAAAAATTTAAGCATCAGCGGTTACAATCGGGCATGGGAAAAGTTGTATAGTTTGTTATATGGTATAAAAAAGTATCGAAATAGCAGGTAGTAAGTAGGAATACATTTGTGGGCTAGTTTGGTGGTAAACGTAGTACAGTATTGTTAAA
Organism: Harpalus rubripes; assembly: GCA_963082715.1. Lineage (NCBI taxonomy): Eukaryota > Metazoa > Arthropoda > Insecta > Coleoptera > Carabidae > Harpalus > Harpalus rubripes. Next base: position 26,016,207 of record OY720454.1, read on the forward strand.
ACAATAATTATTATTATCGTTTTAATTATCTATTTATTTTTACTATATCTTCGGCTAAACTTTCAGTCATCTGGTAAATATTCAGCCTTTCCGATAAAAAGGTATAATCAAACGTTATTTTACAAAAATTAACAAAAAATTTTCTATAATAATTCCTAATAAAATAGACCTCTTCAATTTAAAGAGTAGGAAATATCCGGAATGGGATATTCACATAGTAAGCCAACAAATGACGGGTGTCATGGTTACATGTCATATGAGATCCATGGCGTTTGTTTTTTTTTAAATTTAGATGTAAAATGACAACATTAAAAAACTTCTCATTGACGCTAAAATGTCAAACGATGCAAATTTTCACCGAGAATACAAGTATTTTAGCGACAGAAATATTTTTGACATTTCGTTTGGCTGACAGTTGCAGGCGCCATTTTACTTACTATCAGCAGAGATAGCTGTTAAATTAAAAAGGTCTATTATTTCTATTAATGATTTCAAATGCATAATAATAATTGGACAGCATCAGATTGTGCAAAAAGGATTACTTTTAGTCTTGATACACAAATAACTCGTATTATATAATGGCAGATAGAATATGTTCCTATCACATTATTTCAAAAATTTTGACGCCTAGTAAATGCCCTAAATGGCCACGAGCCACGGCTTGTCAGGACAGAGACTTTCATTTTAATCGGGTATCATAGTAAAGTAGGTAACCAATTCCAATCTTACCGACCACGTACATTAGAGTCACTATATTCAGACTTTAGACATTCAGAGTAAAGCAGACAATCGAGCAGACAATTTTGTCAATGTGTATCGTCTTATTTTACCTATCTAATTGGTGGTAACATTAAATATTAAAATATGTTACCACCAATTAGATTACCCGTCTGTTATATTTCGTGATTAAAAAAAGATTTTTGTTTACAAAAGAAAGGCTTAGTGCCAAAAAAATTGATTACAATAACGAAAATGACCAATACGTAAAAAGTGAATAAAATAATTATTACTATAAGTTTTTAATCTAATTCGGACAGCCTGTAAGTAATCTAATGAATATGCACCTCTGATTGTATCCTTCCATTTAAAAAAGATTTTGATTACTTCAGAAAAATTATTGATTACAATAAAGAAATTTTGATTTCAAATTTTTTAATGGTGAATCGATATTTGAGGAAAAAAATATGGATTGGGCACGAAATGGGTGAAAATGTAAAGTTTACGGTAGCTAATAAACATGCTTATACCCAAACCACTTCTTTAGTTCCTTAAAACATTCTTGACGGCTTAACCCACGCTTAAAATTATTAAAAATTATAACCCAAAAAAATAATGATTTTTCAGAGGTGTTCATTTTGAAAAACTGTACCTTCAAAGCGCTACAATATTTATTCAAATTGCTTTTGTTTTGAACTAACAAAAAAATTTAGTTAAAATGTCACAATCAAATATGTCAAAAAATCACCCAGTACTAAATAGAGTCAACATTAAGAGAACAACTCGCTAAAAATATTATGACAAGTAGCGGAGTACAGTCTCGTTATTCGCAACGAAAATTAATCTGTAGCCGCCTAATGACGATAATTGTAACTAGCCAATGGTGTTCATATAAGGAAATCCATAGTATTGTCTGGTTTGTTTTCAGTTCTTTTTTTTTACATTATTTCATATTGTTTATATGAAAATCCATTCCATTTCTTAATGGTTTTTGCAGAACTTGAGTTCGTGAGTAAAATAATCGCTTGAATAAAACAAATTCGCACAGGAAAATAGTTGTAGTATATTATATTTGCAATATCAAATATTCCCTATAAACGACAGCATCTAAAAAGTAATCCTGTTCCTTCACGTAATTTACCAAAGCCGCACAAAGAATTTATATCGGGTATAAGTTGAAAAGGAGTCAACACGAAGATAATTTGTAGAAAAAAACTACATTTTCAAACAGAGAAATTCATGAATCCAGTATTATTAGAATTTTTTAGAGTTCACTTTCAATCTGAGATAGCTATTAACATACCTAGAAATGTTATGTATATCATAACTGCCGTAGATGTCGGATTTAAATCCGAGCTCGTTATGATTCATAACATCCGTGGTTTGTTCAATAGTTTATCGGTTTCAGAAAATGAAGACAATATTAATAAATTTTATATTTTGAAATTCTCTCGTTAATGCTACTTTCAGAATGCTATGGTCAACAGAACAATTTTTTTGACATATGTCAATATGACAAATATTCAAATTATGTTCTTTATTCATGTTTATTATTTTAGAACAAAGTAAACCATATTTAGAAAGAACGATACATTAACGTTATCTGTATGTATTAATGAAGAGCATTATTTTCATTTTATTTTATATTCATATTGTAGAGTGTTGTTGACAAGTCAGTATGGTAATAATATTACCGTACAGATTCAGTTATTACTTAGTTATAGCCTACTTTTGCACATGTAAGCAATGGATTAATATCCTGAAACCGGTAAATAATTTTTTGGCCTCCTAAAGTGTAAACATAACAATCACACATCGTTGGCGTCCATGGTAGTTGCGATTTTACACATGCCATGACTTTGCCGCACCGAATAAAGTAATACACACCCTTATTTTTAAGTTTTAAGAGGCCATTTATAAAGAAATCTACTTTGTAATAATAAAGAGTGCTTACAAAAACGCTAGTTACCGCAATTTTCGTTCAATAATAGTAAATAAATAAATAAATAAGTCAAACTGAATTTCTTTTAATTTAATCTGCCAGCGCCATGTGTTAGCATAATTCTCAGTCGGCAATGTCAATATGTCAAAAATTGTCAAATGATAAAATTTGTGGAATGATTGATGAGAATTATTTATTTTATTTCAAATGTTTGAAATTAATTTTAATGAAAAATGTCGAAAAGGGTAGGTAACATTAGAATCATTCATGTAGTCTGTTTAGGAACTACGTATGTAGGAACTAGTCTACCTAACCTTAATTTCCTTCCAGAATAGACATCCCTAATAAATAAAATAATCAAAGTGCAAATTCTTGGTCTTGTCCCAACCCAACCTCTCAATTTTTGACTTTTTTTTCGTCACACCACCGTATGAAAAATTTGATAATATCTCTCGTAACGGGCTTTTGATTTTTTAGGGAGTAATAGATTCGTCACTGTCTGACATTTTTCTTTTTGATAGATATGATTGCAATACTTTTAGCCGTGCTTTTAGCAATTACTGACCAAGAAAGAAATCAAGAAATACATTTTTTTTGATTATTTTGACGTTTCATTGCTTTTTCAAATTGTTTTGATAGCAGCCCGCTTGATGACAACAATGGTTTAATGTTAACAAGCAAAATTTATAGAAAATACATATTTTAATACATATCTCGGCCAAAAAATTTAATACATAATGTGTGCGTTAGGTATTTGTACAACGCTCGGTTTTATTGCAGCACTCCGCTGCGCGTCGTGCTTCAATATAAAACCTCGCGTTGTAAAATAACACCTACCGCACGTATAATGTAAATAACTATTACATAGTGAAAGATAATGACAAACAATATGTATTGTATTATTTTACAGCATAGATTGTTTCATCTGTCGACAACTTGCTCTAAATTATTATGAAAATATGGTATTATATATGGCACATTTTTTGCAGTTTACTACTTGTTGCCTAATATAAAATAAATTTTGTGCTGCCCTCAACGGTCGTTTTCGTTGCGAATAGAATTCCAGTTTGTAAAATATTTTTAATCATTTTACATTAGGTAATATTTTTAAATATCACTCGTTCAATATTTTTATAATGATTATTCTAAATTAAATTACACATTTTGATGCCTTTGTATAATATTGTTCTCATATTTCTTGGTTTTTGTTCGCTTTCTTCGTTGCTTATTAATTAAGGTCGGAAGTGAGTATTCAAACTTTTCGTTGTAGAAAAGATGCGTGTTTTAAGTGTGAAACTTTGTATATGCGAAAGGGTTATATTTCATTAAAGAGGTAAATATTTTAACGAGTTTTTTTACGGGAGCGCATTAGAAATGAAGGTTGTGCTTACGACGTGCGTATATCGATTTTCATAAAAACAGAGAGTCGGGTACTTACATAATGAAGCACTCAGCCACGCGCCACTTTTACTTTAATTAAATACTTTCTGATGGAAATACACACTTCGGGAGTTTACTTTGTTGTTATGGCACTAATCTTCTCACATTCGACAACAACTCTCTATCTTTTGCACTCAATAGAAGAAACCTTATCACTGAAGAATACACTGGATCATTGATCTTTTCCAAGCCTATATCATTAATAAAATAAATCATTTTTCACCGAAATTCAAACAATTTTAAATCGTTTTTATACATTTTCTTGCCTAACGACAAAATTTGACAGCTACGCTCTCTGCGTTAGATAAATCTCAATAAATGATATATTTTACCTTAAAGTTGAAATACAGGGTTTCCGAGAAAGGTTAATTGCGTTTTGAATGGCCACTATTATTTTATTTTTTAATCTAAAAGTTTGGTGTCACTTTAAATTATGCTTCAACTTTGATGTTTATTCTGTTTCTATATTTCTTAATCTATGTTTTAAAGTTACACTCCTGTGGATATTTGTATAACTACGACAACACTGTATGTACAAGAAAAGAACGCATGCGTTTTATGGTTAGCCGAACTGATATCTATGGTTTAGATTTAGATGATTAGGTGTAAAGGAAGTTTAGCATTAAAGAATCACAGGTCTAGGACAGAGTTTCTGTGGAAAAAAAACACCGAGAAGACCCAGGGCATCTAATGAGACAGTTAAATTAATTTATCAATCATGTTTCGATTTCCTACCATTAGGGCTCCCAAAATCAACTGTACGGGAAAGAGATTGAAGTTCATGTTTTAGAAAATAAAATTTTTAATATGACAGTAATGACTAAATTAAAATATTTCTTATTAAAACGTCAGCAACCTTTTCCGGAAACTCTGTAATATTAAGTGCAATTGTATTTCATTATGTGAAAAGAAAATTCTCTCTATATTTTTAACAATTTCCTCCATGCATGTGGGGGGAGATAACTGTGACCATAAAAATTTTGACATTTTTTAAAATAAAATTTCAAAAAATACAAAATACAATAACACAAGTTTCACATTTATGTCTGTGTATATATTTAGGGAGATTTTATCTCGAATTTTTATATAACGCAAAAAAATTATATTATAGATTACTCAAGGCCAGTATTTTACACGTCCAGTTCAATTTAGATCCACAGTAAATTTATTAATTAAAAAATAAACAAATTCAAATAAATTTCCTTGTTCTTATGACACTTAAATAATTGCTGTCAAAAATTAGTGTTGCATTTTCACTACGGAACTAAATTTAATTTGACGTTTATACTACCGGTCTCATATTATAATTTTTTTGCTTAGGTAAACCACAAGGTATGCTACCATGATAATTTATAAAAACTTATTATGCAAATTACATACACTATGGTACTTTACTTATGGCAAAACATTCGGTTATACTTGCATACTGACTACTGACCTCATTAGATTTTGGACCAAAAGTTCTACCTGTTTATTGAGAGAAAACTATTTTGCCTACCACAATATCTCTAGACAATTTCATTTTATGTATGTACCTACTTCAGTATTGTATATAACATTTCTTACCGAGAGATTTGTTTATAACTATAAATTATATTCTATACGTATTACAATTTGTATTTCCAATAAAATTAAATCACGAATTTAATACAAACGTACGAAGTATACCATTTAAAACTGACCATAATCATCCAGGGCTATGGTTGGACATGCTCAGTAATACCAAAAAAAGTAGTGATAGCGACCACTTTCTTGTTACGGATTTTTTCACGAATAACTTGTATTGGAGCAGACTCATTTTGGATGGCCCAAACAGCCGTTTGCTTTCGGGATCAAACGAATTAATCAAACTTTCGTCATCTCTGTCATAATGTTGTACACTAGATAAGACAATCCGTGAGCAAAACATATGACAGTGGCTTTGCACTAATTGATATACGACTTGCTGAAACTGAAAAATGTCATCGTTACTACCATAACTAAGCCAGTAAAAAGAAAAGTATGAAATTTTATACGGACAAAGTAAGAGAATATATCTCTAGGCTGGCACAGTGTAAAAAGTTTGTTAATGTTAATAGCTTGAGAAATAAAAATTCACTAAAATTACAGACTCTGTGATTTTTCATACTACATTTTATATATTTCTAGTTTAAAATTAAAGAAAATTTAAATGTCACAGTATTTAATTTTACAAAAAATATTATATTAATAACAAATAGTAATTAACGTTATATGCCCGGGACTCATATTTTACAGTGCGAGTGAGATGATCTGAAACTCGAAACGAGTACTGTAAAAAGAGTTCACGGACGAATGTCGTTATGTATTTTATTTCATCCTGTGTCAAATTCCGTTTTAAAGAAACATTGAAATTAATTTCAAAATAATTTGACAAATGCTTCAAATTTAGTTACATTGTCGGAACAACGGCTGTTTGACAATTCTGAAATAATTTGGTGTGTCAAAATGAACTATAAAGGCCCATTCAGAATAAAAAAGTTAGCGGTAGTGTAAGAATTAGTGGCATCGGTAGCGTAAGAAATTTATAGTAAAAATTATTTCCGTTCACAATGAAAAATTATTGAATTTATAGTTTCTAGGAATTTTTATTACAAATTACTAGGGTGCAAGGTTGGCAGTTATAGCTGTCATTTTATTTTTGCACAAAAAGCAACTGACATAGATGATGACTTATTAATTACACTTATCCACAAGCACTCTATTGTGTGAGATAAGCGAAGAGATTAAGGGAACTTAAAATATTTGAAAAAAAGAAATGCCTTTGAAATAAGCGAAAATGGTAAGTTACGTGTTCACTTTTAATTGTGCAAAGTTTATTAATAAGTCTGTTTATATTGCGCAACGTCTGAAGTACACCACAAAATGATCCTTTTCTATTGCTCATTTTATTTGATGAAATCAGAAATCAGACGTCAATAAACGTCAAAACTGTCAAAAAAATTAAGCGGTAACGTAGAAGTTTGGAGATAGCAAACTTCTACCGCTGTCATTGCCACTGCGCTACTACAAATTTTCTTAATTTTTGGATGTGAACGAATACATTTTCTATAACGCATTCAATCTTTTACCCAGGCCACTACCACTGCCACTAATTCTACCGCTACGTTATTTTTTTGTTGTGAATGATACTTAATGCAAATCGTCCGGAAATTGTAAGAAAATTTGAAGAAGCGTGTGCTAAATTAATACCTAGCAAGTCTGGTGAAAGGTATCAAAAACAATTCAGCCATTTTTGTGAAAGGAAAGTATAAAATAATGTGAAGAAAATTACGGAAGAAGTTATGCTGGCCTATTTTTTAAATTTGGTAAGAATGTAAATACTTATATTGATTATTTTATTTGTGAACTAATGTTTTAGTCTAAGAAAATAGGTGCATCTTCTTTGTGGCCGAAATACTCTATGCTTAAATGAACATTAATTGCGAATGAAAATGTTGACATATCTCGCTTTTCTAAACTGGTAGCATTCCTGAAAAAACAATCAATTGGTTATGAATCCAAAAAATCTAAAACATTAACCCGAGAAGAAATCTGTAGATTTATGAAAGAAGCTTGTACTGACAAATATCTCCTGACAAAAGTAAGAGCATATTTCAAATAAAATATATGTTTCCAATAGCAACACTTTACCGGACAAGGCCGTTTTTCGCGTTTTCCCGGACTGAAACTGTTTTTAGAATTAGAATTTAATAGAACAAAATAATATATATATATATATATATATATATATATATTGCAAATATTGACGAAAATTACTATATTGTATTCACTAATTTTAGTTACAATTCAAAATAAGTAGTGGCTCTACTAGTCCGCCGACTCTTAGTAGGTTCCTGCTTTTTGAACCGCCTACAAGCCTACATACATGGGTTGGATGGAAAAAAACGGGAAAGGGTCTATGGTCTACCCCAGCGAAAGTTTAAATCTCGTATAGAATAATTATTTTTCTGTTTCTACTATTTAAAAAATTATTAAATTTTATAAATAAAATAATTGTACAATTTTGGCTGTTATATCTCACGAATACAGCAACAAATTGCAAACTATATGATTTGTTTGTTAAAATAATAATTATAATACCGTTATAAATAACCTAGAATGTGAATATAAATTCTAAAAGTGCTTATTTACAGATTACTCACTAACCTAATTTGCCCATTTACAGAGATTATACAGAAACAAGAACTAAAACTAAAACCAAAACCACCGGGAGTAAACAATTTAAATTTTGTATTCATAGAGTAAATGATTGTCTTTTGGTAAGCTCGGTCAAACTTTACTATTCGTGAAATAAGACTATACTTTTTATTATTGTTGCATAAATAAGTATTTTACAACTACGCATAGTTCTATTATTTATGTAAAGTATTTTTTTAATTTTCTTTAATTTCTCTTATTTACCTACTGGGACTATTTTTATAAGTCAAATTTATAATGCGCCTATACGTGTATTAAGGTGTATTTGAATATCATATATGTACTTTATGATACAACCAAAATAGAAATTCCTGAACATAAAATAATGTATATTTTTAAATATTTTTGACAAAAGGACCAAAATAGAAAAAAAAGTATAAAATACATGTTGCATAAGACATTTCAGCGCACTTGTCCCATTAAAAAACTCGCGGCAAGCCGCTCGTTTCTAATAGACACGTGCGCTAAAAATCATGTCTTGCGAAACTTGTATCATAGTGTTCTATTTATATTTATTTTCATTTTAAATTGAAAGAATATATATATGATTTTGAAATATACGAGTTAAACAAGAATCGACTAGAGACTAGATTATAACGTTTACCTGAAAAGGTCTATTTGAAGGAGGGGCTAAGGAATAAAGTGAGCGTCCTACTATCGGTACATATTGCTACCCCCCTCATGCCGATCCCTTATTCTGATGTTTCTTTATGATTGCAATACGCTCTTAAATTATAGAAAATCCATGGAAGATGGTGTTGATCACTTTCACATAAATGCCCATGGTTACTTAAATCGTACGAAAAGCAACATGACGGATGTTTTTGAACATCCTATACGAAGTTTATCATTTTTTAAAGATTAACGGCCAAACCAAAATCCGTGTCATCAACGTTTTCCAGTCTTCCACCTTCTTTAGTTTACCAACATAATCTTGGAAGCTTAACACACTCTTCAAATCGTAGAAAATTACAGGACGAAAATTCTAGTTGCTGAATTTAATTATTTTTCAAAGAGGTGTTCACTTCCAATAACTGTATCTCTAAAACGCCACAATATTTTTTCAATCTATTTTTTCTTTGTGAACGGTTGAACTAACAAAAAAAATAAGCCGTGCAATCGCGGCCTCCTAATTTTAGGCTCAACGTTGAGAGAACAGCCCTTTTAAAGAACAGTAATAATATCTTTGTAGTATCTATTAAATACAGAGTTCACTAGATTTTATGCGAAATTATATGAAAGCACAGAAGTAATTAGTAATTATATTTTTTCAGTTTTATGTATTACCTGGCAAGTATAATTCTTTAGATTATTTTCCGTGGGACTGTAATATAATATAAATCGACTATCTGTCCCTGTCGTGAAATAGTATATTTCATAACGAGTATCGAAAGTGAGAAACGATGTGCAACCGAGTGAGTCAACACACGAGCAATACGATATTACTTCGAGCGAGTTATGAACACAAAAGATTTTCAATATCTACTGCTTTTTTGATACAATCAAACAAAGCAAAACTGTCTGGCTGTGTTGATTTGGTATCATCATTGCTATATAATCACATCGTACTGGTACGATATTCATATCATGCTAGTTGTATGATATTTTCAACTTTCTTAAGTTACTATTGCGTATTTTTTGAAGTAGGCTTCTAAAAAAAAATGATATCTGACTTCTATCACTTTGTAATAGTTATTAACGTCATAAGGCTGATATGTAGCAAATAACAGATGAGATTTTATAATCAACCGTGTCTGTTATTTGTATATCAGCCATGTGACTTTCAGTATTTTTCATAATAACATAAAATATCTTCTTAAAATTGTATTTTCTATGGCATATTGACAGGTGACAGCTCTTCATGACAATTTCATGATGCTGAGATTTTTTTTAGGAACACATGATTTTTAATAATTGTACTGTTATAAAAAATAACGGCCGTGGCTGTTTTGATGCATATATCGGTTGAGCATACAGTACTGTTAAAGCACATTTAACAGTATGGTATTATGAAAATGTATTTGTAGATTCTACACTAGATTTTTAGTGATTTACTTTGATAAGAATAAATAAGTATAGATTATTATCCTTAGTTCTATAAGTTTTCAATTTACAATTTCCGCTTATCAATTCCTCAAGCAATTTTCTATTACGATTCGTATTACATCATCCTTGATTATCAGCAAGGAATTTAACTTGTTCTATTTTTAATACATCGTCCTACTACAGGAACATACAGCCACATTCTCCTGGGACTTACAGAAACAGGACAACACACTTGTAGGTAATTTTCTAAACAGTTTCCTTACAATTTCTTTCATGTGCCACTGTAAACGCGGCCAGGACGTTTAAATTTGATGTTGCGCTTTGTTTGCGACATGAATGGGCGAAAGAATGTTCTCCTTTATAATACAATACCCGGGTATGCGTTTTTTATGTGAAGTGGAATTGTGCGCTATTATTACGAGTGAGTATGAAATGCTATTGTAGTTTGTTAATTATTGTAAATCAAAACAGGTAGGAAGGTATCATGTTTCATTTATTTTTAAACAATGCATTATAAATTGTATTATTTGATTTTGTACGATGTAAATTCCAAATTGAATTCATTTTCAATGAAAAATTCATAAACTCTATTAAACAACAAACATGATTATTATTATTATAAATAAACAAATAAATAAATAAATATATGATTTCCATTGATATATGAAATACAGTAATGAATTACAATGACGTGATATGTATTCCATGAAACAAAATAAGACGAATTGAAATGAATTTTATAAATACCTACATAGAGAAATATACGTACTTAACATATGGGTTACATAAAGAATAAATGGAAATTTGGAAAATCATCTTTTAAGAAAGACAGGGTTATATAATGCAGTGGGCTTCAGAATATCCCAGAAAGCGCGTTCTTTATGGAGGTCACGAAAACTAAAAGTGATGCGAAGTTGGTAACAAAAGGTATACAAAGGTGCCCTATTAGGAGACCATTTTAATGATATAAATTAATTATTTTTTTAAAAAGTGTGTCAATGTATGTCACATAAACGAAACTGTAAACTTTACATTTTTACCTCCCGTCATACCGTAGGTAAAGGAGGAATTGTTATCGGTCCAAAAATTCGATGGTGAGTTTTCAGTGAATAAGCACGAATTAGGATCCCCACAACACGTTTTAATATTTTTACGATGATGTGTGTGTGTATGTGTGTGTGTGTGGGCGTGCGCGTGTGTGTGTGCGTGCGTGCGTGCGAGCGTGCGGGCGGGCGGGCGGACGTGCGTGCGTGCGTGTGTGTGTGTGCGTGCGTGTGTTATAAATATTTATATTTTCCGTATTTAATCTTCCTGCAGTCATATAAAGAGTTAATTTGATTTTTGGTAAAATTGGATGACAGGAAGTGATACTTTACATGAAGCCCGTAACAGTTTTTAATGAAAAACTATATTAATATATAATCCAAAACTTTTCAATTTTAGTATTTAAGACTTTTATATCAAGAGGAACAACATATTAGATTTTAGTTAAAATTAATAAACTAGAAGTGAAACTTTACCTGAAGCTCTGAACAGATTTTCGTGAAAAATATATTATGGTATACTCAAAAACTTGTCAAATTTAATATTTAAGACTTTTATATAAAGGGAAGCAACATAGTATATTCTGCCTAAAATTGATAAACCGTAAATGATATTTTACTTGAAGCTCTGACCAGATTTTCGCGAAAAATAAATTGATACAATCCAAAGTTTTCAAATTTGGTATTTAAGACTTTTATATTAATGAGAACGACATAAGATGTTTTCTAGAATTGATAAATCAGGTGTACTACTTTACAGGAACCTATAAACAGAGTTTCTTGAAAAAATACATTAAAACATGATTCAAAACTTCTCAAATTTGGTATTTAAAACTCGTGTATAATTTGAAACATTATATTTTGACTATACTTATATGAAAAACCAGAAGTGGTACTTAATTTGGAGCACTTAACAGATTTTCGAGGATATACATAATAAAATATCTGAAATTTGGTATTACACACTTTTCTATTTATTAGAACAAATTTGATTTTGTTTACAAATGATCAACCGGAAGTGATACTTTACTTAAAAGTTCATTGCTATTTCAAACATGGAATTGACGGGAGGTCATGTTTTGGCCACATCAGATTTTTTTATTTATTTTGGCAAATAACTTCAAAATGTGAATTAATATTGAATTTTGGTTTACACCATTTTAGGGCACTTTTTTGTTCTCTTGAATGAAGATGCTCATTTCTTATCGCTGTTAGATTTCATATTATGATTGCGAAGGTTTTATGGACACTATAATAATAGGAAATAACGTAACGAAATATGAAAATATTTGAATGCTAAGTATGGTAAAAATATTAATGAAAATGAAGAAAGTAAACTTTAAAATAAACAAATGATAATATCTGATCGATAATTTCAATGTCACCACCATTAATTCAAATCTATAAATTTAATAATTGTTGCAATTTTAATGTTAAACAAATGAACATAAATAAAAGATATATCATTGAAAACATAAAAAAATCTCTTTTTAATAATGTTTTTCTAACAGTAGTCCAGGAAATTTACGGTTTTAACTCAAAGATATTGCAACAAAAGTTTTTAATGGAATCCTGTATAGAAAAATGTGCTGAATACCATATCAAAAGTTTCCGGACTGTGGGAATTTCCCGCCAATTCATAAAAATGGCGAAATTTTTAGGTTTTTGACCACTTTCTCGGAAACAATTGCCCGTATAAAAATTTTACAACACAAAATATAGCTCAATATTTTTTATACAAAAAAGAATTATTACACTTTCTACTTAGGTTGAAAAAATATACAATATTACGTAGGTATTTAATACTTGGTCTAACAGGTTTTGCTGTTTATAAGAGTTTAAAATCATCGTGGCACCAAAGAAAGTAAATTACCGATAATTTTAAAATAATTTTTGTCAACGCTTACAAATTTTCATTATTTCATTCACCATTCTGTTTTTGTTACTGGCAGGATAACGCGGTTTGAAATTTTTAATTAAGCATGAAATTCTCTTGCATGTCATGTATTATAGGACTATTGCCGATGAGTGGTTCGCGAATTACACACACCTACATGAAATTCCTATAAAAAATTTAAACATCTGCAAATCTGCTCAGTTCGCATTTTTTCATTCAAAATTTTGATACAATTAAAGACAAACAAAATTACGTATTTAATATGTGTGGAAGTGGTTGATGAAAAATTTAGAAATGAACCGATTTGCATATGTTTAAATTTTAGAGGAATTTCATGTAAGTTTCAGTTGTTAGCAACTCCTGAACCGTTCCTCGGCAAAAGTCATGTAATAGAGATAAAGATGTAAAAGCGAATTTCATGCTGAATTCAAAATGTCAAACCGCGTTACTCTAGCTTTAACAGATTCAGAGTGGTGGATGAAAAAATTAAAATTCGTAGAAAAACGTTTACAAAAATTATTAAAAAATCATCAATAATTTACTTCGTTCGATACCAGGATGAATTAAAACTACTATAAACATTAAAACCTATTAGACTAATTATTAAATTCGTGATATTGTATATTTTTCGAGTAATTTAAATTTCTTTAAAACATAGGTATTTTGGTTAAATATTTTTTAACCTAACTCTTTGAAAGTTCATTCTAGGTAAAACGAGTAAAAATCCTTTTTTCTATAAAAAATGTTGAGCTTTAATTTAGTATTCTTGTAAAATTTTGATACGGGTAATTGTTTTTGAGAAAAACCTAAAAATCCCGCCATTTTTACCTGTATGCGGAAGGTTCCCAAAGTCCAGTTTCAGGAAACTTTTGATTTTTTGTTCAGCGCATTTTTCTGAACAGGATTTCGTTTAAAAAGCTTTTGTTTGCAATTTCTTCGGGATTGAGGGTATTTTTTCTGTAAATTTCTTGGACTACATATACTAGTGAATAAAAACATATTTTGTCAAATATCAATATACCACTAAAATGGCTTCCTGGTGAGGAAACTTTTGTAAATATTATCCAACTTCGTATCTTTTATAGTTTTCGAGATCTCAATGGTGAGCCTCGAAAAATCTTTTATCTGATTCACTGTCTTCAAGGATATGGCACGGCATTAGAAAGACGTGGTGTGAAGCTAGGCGCCAAACCGAAGATGACGGAACATGATAGTTTCAACAACTATGTGAGAGGGATGTGAACTCACAAATAACGCAACGAAAACGATTTTACATCTATACGGGATTTAGAAAAACCAACCACCAGAATTTGGTGGTCATATAAACAAAAGACCCTGGGCTATTTGTCAATCCCCACTAGATCAACCAAACGCTACTGTATGAACTGAAAAGTTGAGCCGGATTAGCAGCACTTGAACCCAGGTACTTAGATAATAATAAAAAAAGAAAAATGACAAATACAAGAGTAATTTATACTAAAATTACTTTATAATGTATTTTTAAATTTCAGCAGCCCCCAAAACGCACCCCTTAATCCGGCTCTGACTAGGGTCTGTCATCAGTGATTTATAACTGACAAAATGTACACCCATCTAAATTGCCCACGTACCCACTTTCCAAATTACACACACACATTATTCATTGGCGTAATAATCAACTGAAAAATAATGCTGCAACAAGTTATATGATCCCAAATTAGAAACAGTGGTACGAATAATTAACAACAATTTTCCAAAACATAAAATTAACATTAATAAGAATTCATGTCGCAGATTTCCACTTTAAAAAGTCGTCCAACATCGATTTCCACTTTTAAAGTTGAGAAGTCCACTGAATGTTAAGTTTTCTTTATGTTTTGTGGCATCGTGGTACACGCAGAGTATTGAACTGTATAGAATTACAAGAAATACAAGTGAAGCAGTTCAACTTATATCCAAGCTGGTTCAAGTGGAATATGTTGCCCTCTGTCTAAGTTGTTTATTTCACCATGCATATGAATAACGTATGAACAAAATTTTTGAGAAAAATTTTACTCTCCAAATGTTATTACTAAGGTCTATTCTAGTTGTCATTGGACATAATAAATACTTTTACAATATACCATACCAGAAAAAGTTTTGAAACGTGTTATACAAACTTGAAATACGCAAATCTATCAATAGGTTATTTGAACAAATAGCCAAAACCTGAAATTGTTAATGTTTTTGGGGATCAAAATATTGGATAGACGACTATCTACCGAACTATACGGGAATGTGAATAAAGTGTACTCTGTATTAATTTAAAATTGGGCGACCCGAACTTATGCCCCCAAATCGGACCAGCAGTTTTCAAAGTGCTCAAGACAAAGTCATAGCGCAAATTAACTCGGCAATTTAGAATTTTAAGATGATTGTTGGCAGAACTTCGGTCATAAATAGTTTAAAATTTTAAAAAATAAATAATGTAACCAAATAGACTGCGGCCCAGCCTGCCCAGCTTGAGCGAATGTCCAAATGCTGTAGAGCATTATGGACACAACATTTTATAGAAAACATAGAGAGAGTAGATATAATTCCCCAAATGTTGCTCAGGCGTGATTGATTGAAGACTTTTGGGCATTTCTTAGCAGAAAAGTATACAATAACGGCAGGTAATACCAAAAGAATATTTTTGACGAGTCGGGAAGTAGATTTAGCATCGTCTAGAGAAAATTAGACACAGTATTAAAAACTGCGGTACTTTGAAGATAATGGTCTCCTTTCAGTGTTGTAAAATTAGATTTCTTATCTCCTTAGTTTATAGAACCAACCCCTTATGTCATCGTTGAAATAAAAAAATTACTTCTATTTGATGAAGAGGTTTAAACTTTTTCTCAAAACTTTTGTTACATACGTTAGTAATGTTCAATACCCGGTATAGTTTTGCAATTCCTTAGAATATCAAATTATACGTACCAATGTATCCTATAGATATTTTTGTTGGCATCGTTCTGTTCTACGGCAAAATTTGTAGGTGATATATCGTCGAGTCTAAGAGTACTATTTCCATTTATCTTCGTTTTTAACTGTTTAGAACAGAGAGAAAGAGAAAAATATTTACATCAACTACGAAAACAAGTTAAATTAATTTTCAAGTAAAAAATACCATTTTCCAGTGACATAAACCTATATGTATATTCCTCGGATTCAAGATATACGACTGACTATATATTTATCATTCCAATATAACCCATATTGCTGATGCATTTAATTAAACAACGTTTCATTTTTAAACAAAAAAAATAAAAGCATAACAGTTCTAGTATGAACATTGAACGTGTTTTTTCAATACCAACACATCTGTATTTAGTTTGATTGAGGTAATAGCGATTGCGAGGGTAATTTCAAATAGGCTTGTCTAGAAAATTTGTTTTATTTTTCTTTTTTGTTTAATTTATAAAAAACAAAATTTCTCGCAAATATACATACACCTAAAAAGATACGTCATGAACAAGGTACGTTCGTGAAATACCGGAGATAGCTATAACGATCGTGAGCAGTCATATGACCACTATTCGTATTTTTTTGAATCTTATATTCTAAAATTGCAATAATTTTTGCATAATTTACAGTTATTTATTATATAAATTTCAACATTTTAAATTTCATGAATAGAATAATATAATCTTCTTAGTTCTGTATTTTTATTAAATACTCGACGTTTCGGCAGCATACACTGCTGCCTTCTTCAGGGGAAAATGTCGGGTATTTAATAAAAATACAGAACATTAACTAAAAAAGTTGTATTATGGGTTCTGAAAGATTTTTTTTAATTTCATGTATAAAGTTTATAGGTATCATAAAAATTGCAAATATTATCTATTAAAGACATTTATCAAAATATTATATAAAAGTTTTAAAAGTAATTATAACGTTTAAAAAAACATTTTTTTAATTTTACGAAATTGTTCTGAAGATATGATGATTTGACATTATATGCGTTTGTTGGTTTGTTGAGGGTTTTACATGTCGACCGCTACTTGTTCCTCGGCAGTTCTAGCTTTATGTAGGGTCTGGCTAATAATACTGAATGTACATATAAGTACGTCGCAATCGTTTCAATTTGTGACTATTTTATATAAAGTATGAACATTTATCATTGCTAAGTCAAGGAATTCATAGAAGACGAAGATAAGTATGGGTCACTGTTGCGGACCAGCGCACACATTATATTTGCGAAACATCTGGTCTGTAACTTTGTATATTTATATTGTCTCGGGTTTATTCACTACGGATCCTTATCTATGAGGTGAGGTGTGAGAATCGTATTTTTCATCACTATTATTCTCATTCACTAAATCTAAAGCTGAACTCTCATTATCAGAAATCATGAGTAACATATTTTGGATATATTCTAATAATTGGTTATCTTCAAGCACTTGTCCATGAGCCATAATATCTCAATAATCCTCAACATTGTCAAAACACCCTACTGTAGTATAAATACTACACTCAGACTTGTAAATAGAGCATTGCAGCCGTAAGTTCAGTACCCGTCAAATGACGGTTATTGGTTGTTCTAGGTAATTTCATTTAATATGCAAAAACCAATCAACAAAAATATATGAAAAAAATAGGAGAATGTACTAGCACGGAATCATTAAAAGTCATCAAATTTCAACGTAATGTACTAAAAAATGTAGCAGTTATGGAGAGACAAATATGGAAAAGCATCAATAGCGTTAAATTTTTTTCCAAGTTTCACAATTAAATGCAGCTCTATACACTCTATTTGCAAGCTCATAGACAACATCTTGTTGTCAAATGAGAATAGAGTAGCAATTATACTGAATTATATTTGGTGTTTTTTGAAATCTAAAATCTATTCGCAAAGCTCTGTGACAAAATAACAATTATGCTGCATATACATATTTTAGTGTTTAAATGAATTGATTTAGACAGTGTTTCGAAATGATATTATGTTATTGTTTTTAATCTGAAATTCATGAGCAGTGTTTGTATACCCCGCGGAATTTACGACAATTATGGTAATTTTAAAGGTTACAAAAAAAACATTCAAAAAGATAATTATAATATATAAATTAATCTAGTAATAACCATTTCACACAATCCGTTATTTGCAGAAGTATCGTGAACAATCGTGTCTTGAAAAATGTAATACGAGCATATAAGGCAGTAGTAGTCCAGGACCCCGATGCTATGTACTGCTGTCAACGTGTTAAGTAGTAATTTTAAGACCATTCAGATGAGGAACTGAAGTATAAATTTGTAAAAAAATTTAGTTAATAGTGTGTTTGAAATTCTCGTTTCGAGTGACAATTACAGTGGGAAATGTGTCACTTGTCGTTGGCAGAATCCGGCAGTCTGTCAATTTGATTTAATCGCGTATGGCACTAAGTGCTCGCGCTAGCCACGGATGCATTCAATCATATAGAGCTAAATACGATTATGCGCTAAACACTCTAAATTACCCCAGCCCTTCCCTGCAGAAACACAAGAACGGACAATTGTTGCAGTCATGGCCAAATTACATTGTTTACTTTTTCATGTACAACATACAGCTTGAAATTAAACGCCGATATTAAAATAATTATTGAGTCAAAATTCCGAGAGTTAGACCTTTATAAACTAATTGTGATTGAATATTTATATAGATTTTAAAATTGTAGATTTCTTCTCAAGTACTTACCTACCGAAATATTAATATTATATAGTTTTTAACTATAAACAAGTTTTGTATTTATAACATTCTTCTAAATTTAATAGATACATAAGTAACTTTAGCGAAATTAAAAAATTAACATATTTGCTATGTAAGATGGTATTCAAGTTAGTTTTGCTTGTGATTTATGTGTTAAAACTCAATGTGTAGTTTATGCACTTTCAATAATACGTAGTATTAAATAACTAGTTATTACGAGTATTTACATTATTTATTGACGTGAAAAATGGAATGTCAATTCGAATTACAATTGTTGTTAAGTTAAAAATGTAGCTTAAAGTAATATCAATTTTGCTTTTTGTTGGAACTTCGTTTTGTTATACAATAATGTGATTTCATTATTATTAATTATAATTTATTTTGCTTTTTTAACTTCCGTCACCTTTAGGTAAGGAATGTATTGTCTTTGGTCAAAAAATTCGATGATGAGTTTTTACTCAATAAGCACGTTTTAGAGTCCCTAGAATACGAATTTACTATTTTTACGATGATGTATGTGTGTGTGTGTGTGTGTGTGTGT
Organism: Harpalus rubripes; assembly: GCA_963082715.1. Classification (NCBI taxonomy): domain Eukaryota; kingdom Metazoa; phylum Arthropoda; class Insecta; order Coleoptera; family Carabidae; genus Harpalus; species Harpalus rubripes. Next base: position 26,035,734 of record OY720454.1, read on the forward strand.
GTGTGTGTGTGTGTGTGTGTGTGTGTGTATGTGTGTGTGTAACAAAATTTTCGTCTGCGATAACTCTAATACTACAGTTACAAAAATTATAATTTTTTCGTATACTTCTTCGTTACATCCATAGGAAGAGCTGATTAGATTTTGGTTACAATTGGTCAACCGGAAGTACCATCATTTGAAGATTTTAACAGTTTTTCTTGAAAAAACTATGTTAAATATAATTTTTTCACATTTGATGTTATTATAAATATTAAAGAATATTTTATTCTGTATACGATTTGACTGCATTTTATACTTAATATTAAATGGATATAGAGTTAAAAAATTATAAAGAAATTAAATTTCATAAAGTAGCCATAGCTATGGAAGCAGCTACTATATTAAGAAAATTCTGATTGAAAGATGTCAGTGTCAAGTGAAATTGACATAGTGTGTTTGTCTTATAATTTTTACTGGAAATATAGGATCTTTTGCTTTCTGTATGGAATTTGTATAAAATACATACAACTGCTTTAAGGTAATGTACAAGAAATAATAATAATAAATCTTTTTTTTCTGCAGATACATTACACTGTATATAGAAAACGTCACAAAATAATAATTTTCTGTATGAAATTTGCATAAAATACATGCAACTGCCGGAAGCTAATGTACAAGAAATAGAATATTTAATTTAGCAAGGAACTTTCCGTATGAAATTTGTACAAAATATATAGAACTGACGGAAGGTAATGTGCTGGCCACATCAGATTTTTAAATATTTTTTTGACAAAGATGGACACCTACAAAGTGGCGTAATTAGATTAACCAGTATGCAATTTTGCCTATTTCTCTTTTCAAAAAACCTACTACTACACCTACTATATTTTGTTAAAATATTCTAAATACTGAAATTATGTTTAAATATGTTAACATTGTGCTAAATTATCATTACTTTTCAATTTTGCAATTACAATAAAGTTATAACTCGTAAATTATACTGCACAGCGTTAATTTACAGGTTCGAATTATTAAAACGATACAATTTTCATTAATTTAATATTGATATATTACCTTTCGTCACCCTTAGCTAAGGAAGGTATTGTCTTTGATCAAAAAATTCGGTGGTGAGTTTTTAATGAATAAGCACTTTTTAAGGTCCCTAGAATACGATTTTACTATTTTTACAATGATGTCTGCATGTGTGTGTGTGTGTGTGTGTGTGTGTGTGTGTGTGTGTGTGAGTGTGTGTGTGTGTGAGTGTGTGTACGAGTAAGTGTGTGTATGCGTATGTGTAACAAAATTTTCGTCTACGATAACTTTAATACTACAATTCCAAAAATTATAATTCTTTCGTATTCCTCTTCGTTGCATCCATATGAAGAGCTGATTAAATTTTGGTTATAATTTCTCAACCGGAAGTACCCTCATTTGAATATTTTAACAGTTTTTCTTTGAAAAAAAGATTTTTTCACATTTAATGTTATTATAAATATTAAAAAACATTGTATTCTCTATACGATTTGACTGCATTTTATACTTCATATTAAATGGATATAGAGTTATGAAATTATAAAGAAATTAAATTTCATAAATTAGCTAGCTATGCTAGAAACAGCTACTATATTAAGAAAATTCTGATTGAAAGATGTCAGCAAGCTACGGAAACTCATATGTAAAATGTCGAAACCTTGTAGTAGCTATGGATAGTACTTTTGTTAGAAAACCGCGGAATTTCAATTTGTATGACAAGTGTTGTAGTTATTTATGTCAAATTTATATCTGACTTAAAATCACCTTAAAGTAAAGAAAGCGATTAATATTAAACGATTTCTTATACGACTATTGTTAATTTCTGTTCAGTTACGTAAAGCCAATGGAACGTAAATTTTTTTATTGTATTTTAATAACAATAATATACAACAATATACAAGAATTTAAATATTTCTTTTAGATATTTTACAGCTGTGCACTACACTACAAACATTCGTTCCTTTGCTTTGCGATTACGTTGCTCCTACGCTATTTTGCTCGGCTGTCAACATTATTCTTCACTCTTTATTATTCTGATCTATAAACATTTTACAATTGTATGTATTTATGTCATGTGCTGCAGATATGCTGCTCTCCAGTGATTTGGGCTACGCCAATGACAGTATTATTATTATTACCAATCATTATGTAACAAAAATTTGATGAAACCAGAAAATAAACTTTTTTCCGTTAATTGTGGTCATATTTTATTTAAACGATTTTCTACTTTAAAAATTTAGTGTATTCGAAAGTATTGCGGGCCGCTGGTCCTCCTTGATAATGCATATATACACACCAGGTAGCCTACTTCACAATTAGTTTTTCTTCTAAGCACCAGACGGCGATATGTGCAACATTGTCTCAATTGATATAGTGGTCGTCGGCCATCTATAAAGGGTACATATGATCCGTGGATGTCAGTGTCAATTGACATATTCGTAGTATATTTGTGTTATAATTTTACTCGAAATATAGGATCTTTTTGTTTTAAACTTTCTGTATGGAATTTGTATAAAATACATACAACTGTCGAAAGGTAATGTACCTACATACAAGAAATTTAGAATCTTTTGCAAGGAACTTTCTGTATGGATTTTATAGAAAATACATACGCATTTACGAAAATTCTACCGGTAGATATCGCATCTACCGACTATGTTCGAAATCACGAGTGGTAAACAATTACCGTGTTCGAAAATTATACAATATCTACCAGATCTATCTACCGAATTCATGAAGAATCTCAAAAAAATGTAGTGATGCAAAGCGAAGCGCACGCGTTTAAAGTGGAAATGTGTTCAAAGTAAGACTGCTCAGTTTGTTAACTACGTCAAATTTCTAACCTGTTTCAATTTTTCAGTTTTTTATAGGTTATAGATCTACACTGTTTACCGCTTGCGTTCTTAAAATATCGATTCCGATAGCTATAACCTGATAAACAGCTGTTTACCGGTAACAGTTCACTGGTAGAATTTTCATATATGCCTCATATAACTGACGGAAGGTAATGTGCTGGCCACATCAGATTTTTTTTATAATAAAATATTTCTTAGTCTTCAAGAAAACTAGAATCTAGAATTTCACCAGCTAAATAATATTTCATTGTGAGGATATATTGATTTATGTATCTTTTGATACCTCTACCTCCGCCAATATTCTCTCTCGTTTCTTAATACGACTACGACTCCACGTTATCTTTGAACGGTAGTTTGTGGGTCAAAGCTCTGTAATATTAATTACAACAGTTAATCTGATGTAGGAACAATAGCAGCCTGCGGCAGACAGCTGCAGACATGACAAACTGGTCTATCAGACTCACTTTGTTCTTTATAATTACATCACATGGCCCACGAATGTCACAGCATACAAGCCACCGTAGAATGTGATATAAGGAACTAACAAAAAAATGGATTGTTTTAGTTTACATGAAAAGCTTGTAACTATTAGAATTTTTTTGTATAAATTAACTTTTTCTACAACTGTGCGAATTCTCTGCTATTATATAACTAGTATTGCTTTGGCTACGGCTGGGAAAAAGACCAATTCATAATAAGTATTTTTTGGTAAACGTAAGGCCGAGCGTTAAGCACAAGTGTGTTTCGTTCATTCAACTGTCAAAAACAAACTGACAGTGACAGTAATATAAATATCCTGCGGAGCGCAAAATTTTGAATTTTCAGCTACTAACCATCTAACCTCAACTTTTGTTTCAACAGCAGTAGAGATCGAAGACAGACGATTTTGAATTAATAACTTGAAATACATTTAACAAACTAATAAAAACAGTTTCCCTTACGACTCTCGTTAAGTATAGTTATGTCCTTGACAAGTGTCAAAAAAAGTGATTTTACTTACCATTTTAAATGCGAGTTCCGCTACACTGAAACCAGCCGAACAACACTGCTGTAATCAGGTATCTACACTATAGATAGAGCTCATCCAGAAATCCCACTACCCCAATAACAATAACACAATCCCAACACTTAACCTCTACATATCCCACACGTGCAAATTCTTCTATTTCTATATGTACCTGAAGACATCTATGAGAGACTAGCATAAATAAACAAAAAGAATAAATAAAAACAACAGGTCGCTTCTGACTACAGGAGTGAACCAAACGAAACTCAACATGTCCTCACAAACTACATCTAGTGCCACTGACATAAACATGACCACTTTTGCAAGCGTCGCTAAAACAGAATCATTTCCAAAAAAAGACCAAGCAATTGTTTTAACTGCAATTGAAGGAGTAAAAATAAAAGATTACATATTAACTATTGGTAATTTAGTAGAACCAAAAAACCTACTATTCGCTTCCCGTATATCCAATAATAGAGTTTGCATTTATTTAAAATCAAAAAATGTAGTAGATAAATTAGTAGAAAAATACTCAGTAGTCCGAATAAATGAAAACAATATAGAAGTACGTCGTTTAATAACACCAGCCAAAAGAATAATATTTTCAAATGTCTGTCCCACTATCCCTCATCACTTAATTGAAAATGAAATTAAACAACTAGGACTTCAACAAAAGGCCCCGGTCACATTTTTGAGAGTAGGAATGACTGAAGCCGAATACTCTCACGTACTGAGTTTCAGAAGACAAACATATATCACACCAAATAACGACATTAAAATACCAGACTCCATATTAATCACGTTTGAGGAAACTGAATACCGAATATTTATATCGGAGGAACAGATAACCTGTTTCCTGTGTAAAAAACCAGGCCATAACAGCACTCAATGTAAGAATATAGAGACTGAAAATATGGTAATACTTACCCCCTCCTCACAAACCGCCAAGAGAACAGCATCTCAGTTAACTACATCAGAAACAGACCAAGCACAACCAACAAAAAAAGCCGCCAAAGATAACATAAATCAGGAAGAACCAGAAGAAGGAAACAACAAAAAAACAAAACATACCGAAAAGAAAAACAGATCACTTAGTCCCCAAGAAGAGGTTCCATTAGAAATACTATTAGAACCAATAAAGACGGAAATGTTAGAAAATAGAAGGAAATACATACTCTCATACGAAGAAATGAAATTGCTCTTAGAAAACTTATATGGCAACCCGGAACAACTCACCATAGCTAGAGAATTCACGGAAGATATAGACAAACTATTACAAAATATGTCTGAGCTATACCCACTTCTTAAACATCGATCTATAAAAAGTAGATTCACTCGAATTATGACTAGAATAAAACGACAAGCCCAAAAAGAAAAAGGTAACAATGACAACATAAGGTCAAGCCAAGAATCTCTCTTAGATCTAGATATCTAAAATGTTAATACAGTGGAACTGTAATGGATTTCATTCACATAAAGGTGAAATACAAAAAATAATAACAGACTATGACACACAATATATATGCCTGCAAGAAACTAGACTGAAAGAAAACCAGACAGCTAACTTTAAAAACTTTACCATTTACCGGAAAGATAGAGTCACAGACCAAATAGCTAGTGGAGGAGTAGCTATACTAGCAAAAAATAACCACCACACAGAAGAAATTGACTTGAACACCAACCTAGAAGCTGTTGCTATAAAAACCCACACACCATTACAAATGACAATATGTTGTATTTACCTACCACCCAACCAAAATGTACAAGAAGCAGAAATAATAAACATTATAACACAGCTCCCACACCCATACCTCATTGTAGGCGATTTAAATGCCCATAATGTAGCTTGGTCGTCAAACACAACAGATACAAGGGGAAGAACTATAGAAAAAATAGTAGACGATTTACAACTAATCATACTAAATAACGACTCGCCGACACACCTAAATAGTAGAACAGGGAATTTTTCAGCCATTGATCTCTCTATATGCGAAGCAAGTATTGCCCTAAAACTTACGTGGGAAACACTTCCATATCTTTTTACAACAAATCATTTTCCAATAAATATAACGTTTAATAAACAAACACCTTATACCATACATAAAGCATATACAAAGTGGAAATTAAACAATGTAAATTGGGAAATATTTAAACAAAACATGAAACTAGGCAATATAAAAACACTCGCTAACGAAGACATCAATAAAAAAGTAGAAGAATTTACACAACACATTACATCGGCAGCAGATAAAACGATGGGGGAAAGAAAACAGGCAAATAGAAAAAAAACCGTACCTTGGTGGAATAAAAACTGTGAAAATGATATCAAAAAAAATAAAACAGCACTATATAAATACCGTAAAAATAGAACCATAGAGAACTTCATTGAATTAAAAAGAACACAGGCTATTGCTCGAAGGACTATAATACAAAGTAAAAAAGAATCCTGGGAAATGTTTATTTCATCTATCACACCTCAAACTCCAACAACAAAAATTTGGGAAAAAATAAGAAAAATAGAAGGATGTAAACCAGGTAGATCGTCTACAATAAAAATAAATGATGAGTACATAACGGACACACAAAAAATAGCCAATATATTAGCAGAAACGTTTCAAAAAACCTCAGCGGACGAGAACTACTCCAATGAATTTAGAACTTTTAAAATTGCAGAAGAAGAAAACATTATAATTCCTACAGAAAATAGGGAAGACCTACTTAATATACCTTTTTCCCGAGATGAACTAATTGAGGCTATAAAAGAAACCAAGGGTAACAGTAGCCCAGGTCCAGACGGTATACCATCTATATTCATAAAAAAATTCCCAGATGAAGCAATCGAACATCTACTGCAAATTTACAATATCATATGGACAAAAAGACAATATCCAGAAAAGTGGAAAACTGTGTTTACAATACCAATACAAAAACCTAACACAAACAAAACAGTTCCGAACAACTATAGACCTATATCACTGTCCAATACTATGAGCAAACTGCTTCAAAAAATGGTCAATAAACGACTAACTTGGTTTCTAGAAACAAAACAACTGCTAAAAGAAAACCAAAGTGGCTTCAGGAAAGGAAGATCAACGACAGACCAAATACTTTCACTAACTGCTGAGGTACAAAACAGTTTTAAAAATAAACAGCATCTCATAGCAATTTTCTTTGACTTGCAAAAAGCCTACGACACTACTTGGAAGCACTACATTCTTCAATCAATAAATGAAATGAAAATAAATGGTAATATGTTCTTTTTTATAATGAACTTCCTCAATGATAGAAAATTTAGAGTCAAGTCCCACAATTGCATTTCCGAAGAAAAGGTACTACAAAACGGCCTTCCACAAGGGGAAATCCTGAGTGTAACACTGTTCCTGATAGCTATTAATAAAATAAACGAATTTATACCACCTCACATAAAAACATCACTCTACGCAGATGATTTAGTCATCTATTTTAAAAGTAAAGACATAAACACGGTAAAAAACCAAATACAAGAAACAATAAACAAAATACAAACATGGACGAAAACAACTGGTTTTAAATTCTCCGAACAAAAAACTAAAGCTATACATTTCTGCAAGTTGAGAAGTTGTCACACAAACCCTAAACTAACACTAGAAAGCATAGAAATACCGTATGTAGACAAAATAAAATTTTTAGGACTGGTCATAGATAAAAAACTAACTTGGAGTGAACACATAAATCATATTAAAAAAGAATGTACACAAAGATTAAATATCCTGAAAATATTGGCTCATCGCAAATGGGGAGCAGACAGACAATCAATTTTAAATATATATAAAAGTATTATTAGATCTAAATTAGATTATGGAAGTATTGCTTTTTCCACCGCAAGGCCTAACAAATTAAAAATTTTAGAACGGATCCAAAATGAAGCCATTCGAACAGCCACGGGAGCATACAGGACAAGTCCCATAGTCAGCCTTTTGTGTGAAGCAGGAGAAACGACACTTAATATTCGACGAAAAGACCTTAGGATGAGATATATGATAAATCTAGCCAATAACCCAAAGATTCCAACCTATACTCAATTCTTCAACAAAACCGAAAACAAAATAACCCTAAAAAACCGAACACCCCTCCAACAGATTATACACAACGACCTAAACCCCCTTTTTTCATCACTACAAAAAATACAAATTAACACACTTCATAACATACCCCCCTGGACAATCCAAATACAACAACCCAATATATCCCTAACCAAACACAATAAAAAAGACACACCTAAAGAGCTCTATCGAAACCTGATAAAAGAACAACAAGAAAAATACAAAGATTATACAAAAATCTTCACTGATGGCTCTCGCATAATTAATAAAACAGGTTCTGCCTACAAAATAGAAGGAAGTATACACAAATTCCACCTTCCAAACGAAACTTCCATATTCACTGCAGAATCCTACAGCGTGTTAGAAGCTATTAAATTCATAAATAAATACAACAACAAAAACAAAAAATATATCATTTACACGGATTCATTAAGCGTAATCCAAGAAATAACAAACACAAATACAAAACATTACCTAATACAACAACTGCAAGAATATATACACAAGGCAAAAACAAATTATAAAATTTCAATAAGATTTATGTGGATACCATCTCACGTTGGAATAAAAGATAATGAGGAAGTAGACGAAGCAGCAAAACAGGCAACTACAATAGAAGAAATAGAAGATATTAACATACCACCCGAAGATTTGAAAGCCATTGTTAAGTCCAATATTAAAGAAGAATGGAAAACCAACTGGACCGAAATAACAAATAATAAATTACGTGAAATAAAAGAGGGAACAGAAAAATGGCAAGTACCAGATGAAAGAAAACTCCAAGTCGTGATATCCAGGTTACGAATTGGACACACCAAGTATACACACGAACATATACTTAAAAAAACGGACCCCAAAACATGCGAAATCTGCTCAACCACAATTACGGTAAAGCACATCATAACAGAATGCCCCAAATACGCGAGCGATAGACAGAAGCACAACATCCCGCCCACAGTGAAGGAAGCGTTAAGCAACAACATGGACCACACAAATAACATAATAAAATACCTCACGGATATTAATTTAATAAATAATATGTAAACAATATAGATATAAAAAAACACATTTAACATAACTATGTAAGGATTAGTGGCTTGTAGGCCGAAATCCAAAATTCTAAATAAATAAAAAAAACTAATAAAAAAAGGTAAGGCACCAAAAGACTGGAAAACATGAATCATTATACCGCAATACTTAAAAAAGATATTCACAAGATTGCAATAAGTTCAGAAGCATTGTACTTAATGTAAGACTGCAAGGCTCACTATGTGATTTGGACCAAAGCAGAGCATGCAAAACTATATGGGTGGGAGGAAAAGCATATCTTACAAGACGTACAAGTGAGGTATGCGCAATGAATCCTAGGTCTAGAGAGGTGTACGTCGAGCTACATAGTTATTGATGAAATGAAAACAGCAAAACTGAAGATAGAGACTGGAAAAAGAGCTGTCAAATTCGAAGAAAGGATACGAAAAATAGAAATCCCAATTCTACAAGAGTGCTGGAAAAATATCAAAAGAGGGGATGAAGAGAGTAACAAACTAACAAACTGGGGAAAATCATGAAAAAAGTACTATGAAAGAAACGGCTGCTCTACAAAAGAAATAGAAATAAGACGGAA
>OY720454.1:26050312-26065312 GCA_963082715.1 Harpalus rubripes
TATTTTTAGTTTGTTTTTCATGCAGTATACTGCCAGTTAAACTGAAAATTGAAACTGTTTAAGGTAATCAATTTTAAACACCGTAAACGGTAACTTCCTGTCTCTTGTTAAATTTCTAATAAATTATCGATTAAAACAATTTTTCAACTAATCGCATAAAATATTAACCTGCACTCAATAAACTTCTATCGTAAAGTTTTAGTACATATAAAATGAGCATTAAATTATAAAATTTCAAATTTATATTACCTTAAATTTTCATTCGACATAAGCATATTAAAATCATATCAAAATATTATGAGGATGCTCAGCAGTTAGTTACAATCGCATAAAAATTAAATTAACAGCCGTCTAGTTATTATATTTTATTTAGAGACTTTATTAACTTCGTTTCATTTATTGCCAATTCAAATAATTGGTTTCTATATCTTCTATTTAAAGCATTAGAGGCATGCAGCACACATATTCTCAGTAACAATATTATCATTATCAGTTCTAAAATATGCCCGTTGAAATCTGGAGCTTTTTAGAATTTAGGTACGTATTGCATAATGAATTTTGAATATAAACAAAACCAAATAAAAATTGCCATATTTTTTGTATTTTTATGCCAATAATAATCAAAAATTAACTAAGTACACATTACACATAGTTAATTTTATTTGTGGAAAATGGTCGCCAACTGCGTCACAAGAGTTGTCGAGTCTATACTCGTCTCATAGTGTGAATAAAATAAATAAATATATACCACGGTAAATTGCTGGGTGTCAATTAGCTACACATTTTGTCTCTAGAGGCAATTTTGATTCCATATACATTGACTTCTATCTCGGTCATGGTTATTACAATTTTATATTTTGATTGTTGTAATCAGTTTTTGTCATTATTGTAATCAGTTATTATTAAAAGAATCAATTCTTTAACTGTTGTAAAAATTATTATAAGAAAGAAAAAACTTCCTATCGCTGTCAGAATTATAGTAATTTGAATTTAAACTTTTAAGTGTCCATCCAACTTTGTGATTCTGAAAACTCAAGTTTGAAGAAGGTCGGCGAAATTAAATAATCCTATAAACACTTTACTTAATGCTATTTGGAAAATCTCTTTTACCGAAAACCCCGTACGAGTAAGAAACTGACACCTTATATTTATCTTCTTTATTGTGAAATGTCCCCCAGTGCAATTTCCTACTCCAATGTCCAATCAGCGACCTTAATAGTGAAAAATGTATCCCTAAGTGCACGATGCACGTAGGTCCTCCCTGATTGGTCTAATTGCCCAGCGTGTTGTCAAGGTCTTTTGGGATATGGAACACGCACGAAGACGGCCATAACGGCGTAACACACACACACATGGGAGGGTGGTATATACATTATTCAACGTGAGAAATATGTAATTACCCGTTTACGAAGTCAAATTAACATACAGCAAATGTTAATGGAATAAATAAATACATCATTACGCCTTTTACACATATTGAGTATGATAATGTTGAATTTATATGCAGAAAATAGGTACACGACGTGGATGAGTTGAGGTGATAATTTTGAATCATCAAAATGTATTTAGTACTGCAAACTATTTTCATTTTACAAAATAATCCTTGTGAACTACAATGGACTAGATTCAGCAAAATTTCAGGTTTTGTACTCCATTCTGGACACAAAATTCTCTGAGATTCTCAAAATATTTATTTGCAAATTTTTTATCGCACAAACAAACTATACTATACTATACTATACTATACTATACTATACTATACTATACTTGAGCTCTAAGATATATTTTAAGGATGTAGTTAAATTTTATACGAGGTTAAAAATAAGATCTATAAAGGTGTCTTAGCATTTTCTTCTCACAACAATAAACATAGTTCTAATATTTAAAGCTCATTTATTGCTAATTTATTACTTATGTTAAAAATTTATAGCTCTTGCCGATTCTTTGAAAATTGATGTGAGCTATCTTAAAGACAAGCTAGCTCCAAACCAAAAATTAAAAAAAAATCGTCGCAAGACAAAATACGATCTGTTATAATTTATTGCTCTAATTAAAAATTTATTGCTTGCAAATACTCAAGTTTTCCGTCACACACATTAAAATGTCGAATCCAGAAGATTATTATAGATTTCACGAAAAGGACATCCACTTCATGAATCGGTTTCTCATCTGTTGTAGTTTGAAAGTTTTCCCACCTGGACCTAAATCTCCTCCATTTTATGTAACTATTTTTACCAACAACGTCACCTAACGCACAGAACTTATCAACACTAACCTCCCCGAGTCTTCCTACAGTGAGTTCTGTGCGTTAGGTGACGTTATTGTTGGTATTTTTTGTCCAGTAGCGGACAATTTTCAAATTATACTATGAGGAGTCGCTTCATGAAGTGGATGTTCTTTTCGTAAAATGTATAATTACATCTTCTGAAGTCGACATATACAATGTGTGTGACGTAAAATTTGAGTATTTGCAAGCAACAAACTTTTAATTAAAGCAATAAATTATAACAGATTGTAATCTGTCTTGCGACAAGTTTTATTTTTTAATTTTGTTTGTGAGCTAGCTTGTCTTTAGGCTAGCTCACATCTATTTTCTCCGAATTGAAAGAGCAATAAATTTTTAACATGATCAATAAATGAGCTTTAAATATTAGAACTATGTTTTTTGTTGTGAGATGAAAATGTTGAGCCAGCTTTATAGAGCTTACAAGAATTTTCATTTCTTTCAAAAATTAATAATTTATTCTTTATTCCTGATTATTAATATTTCCCCCTATTAAAAATAAAGGACTCTTATAACAATGTTTCTAATTCGCAAAACACTTGTGGAATATACTTTGTTGTATATCCTACCTATCCTTCAGCTCCTTCTTCCCTATGATCTAGTGAATAGGTAGCTGCATTATCATAACAGTATTGTTTTCGACAAAAACATCACGAGTGTACTAATCTGGGTGTTGGTGCGTTGCAGTATTGCAATAACTAGTAGTTGTTTGCCCGCATGAGCCATATAAAACAACTTCCTTATAAACCCCCCTTAAAGTGATTCGACGATTACTGTTTACATCTTTAATTTCCTACATCTTTATTGGTGGTTAATGTGCTATGACGCCAGTCTCTCTTGTCATCTTCCACATCATCATCTTAAAAACTTTCCACCATTTTAAAAAACTGTATATTTCCCACCTATGCATGTCCTCGTACCTATTACATATAATTGCTACCGTACGAGTATATGATAAAAAAAATTGGCATATGACAACTCAGGCCACGGACATTTCACAACATAATTATAAATCATATGCAATATTGTTTTAACCAGATTTATAAATAATTTTAATATCATTGTAGGAAATAACACATTAATATGTTAAATTTTATGTATTCGACATTAACTATTTATTTAAATATATAGTTGTATGGAAAAACACTGTTTTAATTTTTGTGTACACCTTTAAGATAGATTAACTGAAATCTATACTGCTAGTTCGCAAGTTATACCTTGAATGTTTAAGATTGTAAAAAAACTGATGACCTACAAAAAAAAACTATTTCTCAAACTATAATACAAGAGAAAAGAAACTATTTCTTTGCTTCTTTTTCACGAGAAAATAATTATTTATTATTATGTAAAAAACAACTTAACCTCTTGTGGTACAAGCTGTACAATTTGTTCTTTTCTTGCACAAGATGATATACAAACTTGTCATGTAAAATCCAGGATTACTAAGAAACTAAGTGTTTAGTGTAAAATATTAAGTTCCTGGCGTCGCAGTAATAAAGCAGTGCTACTCATGTAATAAATTATTTGGTGGAAGAGCCAGCAAAACAAATATCACAATAAACCAATGAATATATACATATAAATTACGAGGAGGGAGAAATATACATATATCTTGATTAATATTGCTAATATTTATTACATTACAGAGATTGTTCTATTCAATTGTGAATTTATGCGACTCAAATTTTATTCAATATACAGGGTGTAGACAAGAATCCGTGACACCAGCGTTTAACCTGAAAAAATAGTTTTTTTCAAATATGGACTATCTTGCAAATCTTGATCTGAGTTTTTTAGTACCAAAATTTTTAAATTTACTGATTTAGGGACTGACAAACATAATTTGAAGACGTAGTAAACACAGATTTACATAGTTTATATATTTTGATATGATACTTGGTTGGACAGTTTACTAGATCCACATTCGATCTGCAATTTTTAAATATTTGCATACTCTTTAAATTAAGTTTAATGTAGCACCAAAAGAGTACACTGAAAATTTTGACATCCCACATATTCGGTATTTTATTCTCCATGCTTAAAGCACCGCATTAGTTATTTGTATGTCAAGGACGCTTGCGGCCGAGGCAAGACAATTTCAAGGGCGCTAAAGGATTTCGCGGATTAGGTGTACACAATAGTTTTTGTGCAAACGTAAAAAATATGCAATTACAAATTTTATAATATTTAAATAGTTTTATTCATGAAAGAACTTTCATGGGATTGATATTTGTTATACATTTTTTTGTCAAAAATCGTTGAAAAGAGTCAATAATAGTTTCTAATATTACTGTTGTACAATGTTTATTGTACATATTTATTTTTTATGCAACCGGGGGCGAACTAAACATTTCGCAGACGCAATACGGGCCGCGAAATTCAATTTCACCGTTGTTATGGTAACGGCCGCGAAATTGGAGGTAATCTAATCACTTTGACATTTAAGAATTAACATGACTGATAATATGAAAATGACAGTGACGTTTCTAAAATATGACAATAATAAGTTTCTTAGTTTTTTTTTAAAATAAATATAATAAATATTGTAAAATAGTTAAACTATATCTTGTTCCATTCAAGCCATTCAGTATTGTAGAGCATTGGGCATAGTTTTGACCTCTCTGGTTGGCTGGAACTGGAGACAAGAGATAAGAGACAAGTATATCCAATGTAATTTCGGACACTTACAACTGGTACCGCGCCATCTACTGGCTTCAATGGAACAGAGTATACTTTTTCTTCTATTTAATGATCTTTTAAAAAACTAATTGCAATTATTTTGTTTATCAAATGTCAGTTCCACCAAAGTTTTCTATTTCAATAAATTAAACTATTAAAAAATAATCTACTTTCCTTGCATTAATCTTACGACGGTGCAGGCTCCGCTTGCTTGCATGTCTTCTTCCCGATCGAACTTAGGCGGTCCGAAATTCAATTGGTTTCGGCCATGCAGTCTCGCAGTTTCTGGCTAAGGATCACCGCGTCATTATTTTAATGGGGAACGCCCTAATATTCTCAGTTAGGCTTCTGTTGGGCTTTACATGATTGATTCGACGTAAAAGTAACTCCAATCGATGTGTCGCTTCACCTGTCGTTGGAAAAAAACTATTTACCCATATCCGTGTTCACTCTTTATAATCATACATATTATACATACATACATACACACATAATAACAACGATTTGAAAAATATATTATTTATTAAAAGTTTGCGTATATATGTATCTCAACATTATATCGAGACGATTTTGTACAATGAAACTTTTGGGCGTGTGAAAAAGAAAAAAAAATATTAATTTCCAATTAATAAGACATACTGTCCTATTAAATTTTGTAAAAAAAATACAAACACTGGACGATAGCCGATTGGAAAAGAATACTTTTTATCGATAAATCCAAACTCAATCTATTTGGAAGGGATATATTTTTTTATTACCGAGTTCGTAAGTGATCTTTGCTTGCAAAGCTACATTCAAATACGTATTGCTCGAGTGAAACACGCTATTATAGATACATATAGTACAAGGTATTAATAAACAGTTTATATTTACATGATACGATTTGATCAGTGTATTTTTACATTAATAAAATAAAAATAAATAAATATATCATCATGGCTATTACCCATTGCTGGGTGTGCCAATCTGCTTTGTACACAGATATCGGTAATGATGAAATATTTGCACCGTGCGGGCGCTTACCAGGCGTCACCTCACGGGCACTCATTGCTGGCGTGGGGAGTGCACCACAAGGGTCAATTTCGTGCCATGTAAAATTCGAAATATTTGGCGTCGGTCGGGATCGAACCCGGTTCCCCAGATTCGCGATCTGACACGCGGCCACGAGACCCCATTTTTTATATTAATGATCAGTTAATATGAATATTATGTATAAGTTGGAATAGGTTAGGATAAGTTACGGTTAAGTTAGGTTATATAGGTTAAATTATATTTTTATTATAAGTTACTGATCCTTTAGTAAAAATACTGGTGATTAAATACATACCTAAGTAAACCGTTACTACTCGTAATATTATTAATTTATTTTGTAAAGTATGGGTCGGATATTTCACTCTTTTTATAATTATTTTTACATTTTAATTCTTAAAATTATCAAACTGCAGTCCAAATCAGACTGTTGTTGGTATCAAGTTAATATATCTAGTTAAATATAAGGATGTACTACTTACTACTACAACAGTCCATTTGTTGGGAAATAATTTAAATACGTACCTACCTACATTACAGAAAATTAGGTTAGAATACAATTTTCACGAAACTAATAAAAAACATTACAGTTTACACATCAGTGCAGAACTAAAAAAATTAAGTGCCCATATAAAATTTTAAATTTTGATATAATTCAAAATTTAAAAATCTGATGTGGCCAGCACATTACCTTCCGTCAGTTATACGAAAATTCTACCGGTGAACTGTTACTGGTAAACAGCTGTTTATCAGGTTATAGCTACCGGAATCGATATTTTAAGAACGCAAGTGGTAAACAAGGTAGATCCATAACCTATAAAAAAAATTGAAATTTGATATAGTTAACAAACTTTTAACGCGCGCGCTTTGCTTTGCATCACTACCTTCTTTTGAGATTAGATTCTTCATGAATCCGGTAGATGGATCTGGTAGATATTGTACAATTTTCGAACACGGTAACTTCTTACCACTCGTGTTTTTGAACACAGTCAGTAGATGCGGTACCTACCGGTAGAATTTTTGTAAATGCCTGTGTATTTTCTATAAAACCCATACAGAAAGTTCCTTGCAAAAGATTCTCAATTTCTTGTATGTACATTACCTTTCGACAGTTATATGTATTTTACACAAATTCCATACAGAAAGTTTCTAGCAAAAATATCCTATATTTCGAGCTTTCGAGTAAAATTATTATTATATATTAACACAAATATACTACGAATATGTCAATTGACACTGACATCTTTCAATCAGAATTTTCTTAATATAGTAGCTGTTTCTACCATAGCTAGCTAATTTATGAAATTTAATTTCTTTATAATTTTATAACTCTATATCTATTTAATATGCAGTATAAAATGCAGTCAAATCGTATAGAGAATAAAATGTTCTTTAATATTTATAATAACATTAAATGTAAAAAAATTATTTAACATCGTTTTTTCAAGAAAAACTATTAAAATCTTCAAATGAAGGTACTTCCGGTTGACCAATTATAACCAAAATCTAATCAGCTCTTCATATGGATGCAACGAAGAGGAATACGAAAGAATTATAATTTTTAGAATTGCAGTATTAGAGTTAACACAGACGAAAAATTTGTTACACACACACACACACACACACACACACACACACACACACACACATACATACACACACACATATACACACACACACACACACACACACACACACACACACACACACACACACACACACACACACACACACACACACACACACACACACACATACAGACATCATCGTAAAAATAGTAAAATCGTATTCTAGGGACCTTAAAACGTGCTTATTCATTAAAAACTCACCACCGAATTTTTTGACCAAAGACAATACCTACCTTCCTTACCTAAAGGTGACGGAAGGTTAAAATGATAAAAAAAAATGCGTATCTTTCATCGAAAGAACATGAAATAGTATCCTGAAAAGGTGAAAACCAAACTGCAGTATTATATCACACTATTCGATAAAATAAAACCTGTAGAATTTTCATTTTCGCCTCTATTTAGTCACTCATAATTTTTTGGATATGGCAGGAGAAAGAATTCGCTGTATATATTTTTAAATGTCTAAATTTTGTCATACGTTAAATCTTGAACGATACAGGGCTGATATGCAAATAACAGACTTGGCTGATTATAAACCACGGCTATCGCCTAAATTTGCAAACTTCAGCCCCGTCCGTTATTTGCTTTATATAGGCCTAATGACATTAATAACTAATTACAAATAACGACACATCTTCAAAATAGCCTCCTAATTGGCCACTTTTGGCTAACTTAACCGACTTCATATCATTGTATCTATTATAGTTCTCCAGATTAATGCACGGTGCGATTTTTGGGACAGCCTGAATAATTACCTAAAAAATCATTTCTATCTATCACTGCCTAGATCTGTTTCGCTATGTTGTTATGTGTGAATTCAAGTCACGCGTACGTTCACGTTCAGAGTCGGGGGTTGCGGGGGTGGAAATCACGCTCATGAAACTTGGCCACGTCGATTGAGATTTCTCCAGACGCCAGGCCTACTAGATAGACATCGCAAGGGTGTAACACAACGCATGCACTACATCACATCACGTACAAAACATATCTAATAACAAACTTTCATTCCCCAACACTTTTTTTAAAAGTTTATTGAAAAACGTGCCCGCATAAGAATATAAATATTTCAACTAATTCAACATTTAGCTACATATTCTAATGTAAATAAGGAATTTGCGAATATGTAAAACCGATTGCCGGGAAGATCTAGTTCATGATGCAAAAAACACACTAAAGGTTATCCTTATCTAAGGAACACAATTATTGGTATTTTAGGTGGATTTACAGTTACAACAAGGTCCGTGAAGCTGGAGTCCCGAAGTAAAAGAACGGGTCTAAGTGTATTTCTATAATTTTATGCTAATAATATGCTACATTTTGCTGTATAAACCAAATTTGGTTCTTATCTCATTTTTGTGTTATTTACTTTTGTTTAAATGGTACTTAAAGTTCACGCCTAGCACCGAGTGCAACAATTTCCGGTATTTCATAATGCTATAATTTTACGCTCATTTAGTGCTAATTAATGCTGTATTAAAGAAATTTTGTGTTCAGCTCATTTTTGTGTTATTTGCTTTTGTTTAAAAGGTACTTCAAGTTCACGCCTAGTATCGTATGTAGGTAACTATTTCAGGTGTTTCGTAATTCTATAATATTATGCTCGTTTTGTGCTTGTTATTGCTATATTAAACAAATTTTGAGCTACCACAGTTTTGGAGATACTCCTGTTTTCAAATGGTACTCTAAGTTCACGCCTAGTACAACATGCAAAAATTCCGGTATTTTAAAATGCTACAATATAGTGCTCGTGTAGTGCTAATTATTGCTATATTAAACAAATTTTGAGCTACCAAAGTTTTGGAGATATTCCTGTTTTTCAAATGGTATTCTAAGTTCACGCCTAGTACCGTATGCAACGATTCCGGTTTTTTATAATACTATAATATTAAATATGCTTCTTTAGTGCTAATTATTACTATATTAAACAAATTTTAAGCTACCACAGTTTTGGAGATACGCCTGTTTTCTATATAAGTGAAATAAAATGTAAGGGATGCATTTATTTTCTTTTAGAAAGTATCTACAGTCCCGAACGCGCGATTGTTAAAAAAATTAAAATTCCGAATAGTCGCGTTTTACGCAATCTCTTTAAATACATTTTAACATTATGGCGCCCATCTGTTCAATTCAGCACAAAGCTGTACATTGTCGCCATGATGGATGTCTACGGATACGTTCGGTATTAGGATCCGAACACTCGGTTGGTTTGATCACGTTCTTTAAATAAATCTGGAGCGATCCGAGCTCGTGCTCAGAGTTCGGTAATGGTCTCAGCGCACACTCAGATCGCGCTCTATTAGCTCGACCGTTCACTGTCGAGCGCTTCGAGCCTTGTACTCATTTGACGCGGGATTCAAATTAAGGTTGGAGATAAACAAAATAAATTTTAGATTTTTTTAAATGTTAACTTGTTTAGAATAAAAATAAAATGACTTAAAGAACAATTACTTATCAATAGCCCAACAGGTAGATTTTGAAGGCATTAATAATTAAAATTTGAAATAAATATAAATTTATATTACCGGAATCATTCAGGATTTGACAAACACCAAATTGTTATCAATAACAGTTTATCTAATGACAATTCAGGATGCCCCGGACCAGATGATAATGATTGACATTCATTTAATAAATTTAACATCTTTACAAATGTTAAACGTCGCATTCTAAAATGACTCTTCAATATATTATCGTTTTTAAGTGGTACAATAATATCTGCATAATTTTCCATTTGGCATATTGCGATTATTTGTCTGTTGTTCATAGTTCGCGCTCGGCCAACGATCCGACGCGTTCGCTATGAAAACTTGATCAGTGCTTGATCACTGCTCGACTGATATTTTGATCACGTGATCTTAGAGCTCTGAGCGCTCGATGGATCCAATTACCGAACGTGCCCGTAATATGTGTTATATTTATGTTAGGTTGGCAGTAACCAGGTTGGCAACAGCAATCGACAACAACACACATTCTGTCACAGAAAGCAAGCGGTAGCCATTATTGTCATTGTAAATATTTTCAAGTATTATTCATCATTGTACATATTATAGTTAATAAACATATATTAGAGGAATATTGTTGAGTTCTTATTAAGCATACAACAAAAGCAGACAATAAAACATGGTGTCAGGTGTTTCGAAAAATTAAGAGAAAGAAATACAAGTAATATGGCAAACTTGGAAGATAAAATTAAAACATTGGAAGCAGAACTGAAGAAGCTGAAAAAAAAGAAGGATAATTCAAGTACAGTATTAGTAAATTCAAACATTCTGCTACCAAAACCATTAATCATAAAAGAAGGAGATATAAATGAAAACTTTAAATATTTCAAACGTAGTTGGTTGAACTACATAACAGCTAGTGGAGTAAATAAGAAAGATGAAGAGGAAAAAATAGCAATACTATTAACAGCAATAGGAGAAGACTTATTCAAAAGATATGAAAACTTTGACATAGTCGTTTATTCATCAAAAACATTAACCAGCGCACAGAAGAAATTTAGCCAAATCGA
Organism: Harpalus rubripes; assembly: GCA_963082715.1. Classification (NCBI taxonomy): domain Eukaryota; kingdom Metazoa; phylum Arthropoda; class Insecta; order Coleoptera; family Carabidae; genus Harpalus; species Harpalus rubripes. The sequence goes on from OY720454.1 coordinate 26,061,444, forward strand.
AAAAGAAGCGCTAGCTATTTTATTTGCGTGCACTAGATATGATCAATATATTTGTGGGCGAAAAGATGTAATAGTAGAAACAGATCATAAGCCATTGGTAAATATAATAAATAAACCAATACATAAATCGCCAAAGAGACTACAGACCATTCTACTAAAACTGCAGCGATATAATATAATGTTAAAATATACAAAAGGAAAGGAAATGCACATTGCAGATTATCTATCAAGAATAAACATCAACAGTGAAGACAGAGTGCAAGATGTACAAATTTATAAGATAGATAAGGAAATAGAGGAAGTAATATTAGAAAAGCAACCGAAGAATGTAACAACATGCAAACATTAAAGAAATATGAGAGTAGGTGTACACAGGAATGCAGTCAAGTTTTTTTGGAATTTATTTATTTATTGACGAACATCGACGTTTCGTCGCCAATTGCGACTTCTTCAGGATGGCTACAAAAGTAAGTACAATATAAAATTTTTATGTATAGTAAGCAATAACAATATTTACTTACAGTCAATTAATTAATAAAATGAAAAATTAATAGCCGTTTGTGGATACATCAAAATTTGTCAAGGAAAACTAATTTTGAAAATTCTAAACAACTAGCACGTGAGGGTTGTGCGACGTAGAACAGACAATTTAACAATGGCCGATTTTTCAATCAAGGAACGGGGCGGAAGCGGACCTGCCAGGCATAGTCTGATTGCAGTTGCAGTAGATGTTGCTAAGGTCTTCAATGTCTCTCCTGAAGTTTATTGATTTCTGGTCAGAGTTAATGTATAACATTTCTAGTGTGAGTCTCTTTGACAGATTCTTTTCTTTGTGTAAAATTTTGATATTATCATAATTAAATCTGTGTTGTAAATCCCAGCTGTGTTTTGTTAAAGCACATTTCCCAGTGTCGTTTCCTCGCTCAACGTTTCGTTTATATTCGGCTGCTCTTATTTTTAGGTATCGTTTAGATTGTCCAATGTAGTTTGCATCGCAGTTACAACAAGGAATACTGTATACAACATTTGACTGGATTGCAGTATGTATTTTGTCTTTACAACAACAAAGTGGATGCCCCATTCCTCCTCTCCCGTGTGCCATTTCACGTTCCGCAACTAGAGTCTAGGCTTTCAAAAATGTTCCATCTACCTATTACAGATGGTGGAACAAATTTTAAATCAAGAGAATTCGAAAAATTTTCTAAAGATTGGAATTTCGAGCACAGAAAATCTAGTCCATATCACCAGCAAGGTAATGGAAAAGCCGAAGCTACAGGGAAATTAATAAAAAACATGATGAAGAAAGCTCGAGACACAAAATCAGATATTTATAAAATGATACTACACATAAGAAATACTTTAAACAAAATGAATATAAGTCCAGCGCAAAGAATGTTTAACAGAAGATTAAAATGTTTTGTACCAATGAAAGAAACGAAATATATTCCAGAGATTAGAAATAATGTTCATGAAGACATAATAAAAGAAAGAGAAAGGGCGAAATTTTATTATAATAGGAATACATTAAATAAACCGGAGTTTAGCAAAAATGATCAGGTATGGTTTAAGAAGAATCCTATTGAAAATATATGGTCACCAGGAACAATTGAAAATAAAATAACTCCAAGAAAATATATTATCGCCGATACCGATAAAAAGTATGAAAGAAACCAAATACACATTAGGCGAAGATCGGAATATTTTAAACCTAAAAGTACAGAAGCTAAAGAAATGGAATTAGAGAAGGGAATATCAGAAGAGAGTTCGAAAACATTACCGAAGAGGATTCGAAGATTACCAAGAAGATATGAAGATTTCGAAATGAAATAAAAATGTCATGTAATAGTGTGTATTTATTTTTTATAAAAAAGGAGGATGTTCTATTTATGTTAGGTTGGCAGTAACCAGGTTGGCAACAGCAACCGACAACAACACACATTCAGCTGTCACAGAAAGCAAGCGGTACCCATTATTGTCATTGTAAACAGTTTCAAGTATTATTCATCATTGTACATATTATAGTTAATAAACATATATTAGAGGAATATTGTTGAGTTGTTATTAAGCGTACAACAAAAGCTGACAATAAAACAATATGAAAATTTTTAACTATTTTTATAACAGTATACACTGTAAATTTTTTCAAAATGTGTATACTCTTGTGCTGCCACCTAGAAAAGTTCAGCGTGAACGCACACATTATTCTTAAAACTGCGTTGCTTTTAGATTAAGGTTCATAAAAAAATAGTAGAGGACCCCATTGCACGTATTAGCGAAATTGAAATATCTTTCATTTAAAATAGATAAGGTATATCCAGAAAGAGGTTAAGACCAGACATCTCTGCTCACTCTATCGTCAATCCATGCCGTCTTTAGCCGAAAGAAGAGAATTATCGTACGCAAGATTTCTTTGTGGATTGCTGCACAACAAAGTGGATGCCCCATTCCTCCTCTCCCGTGTGCCATTTCACGTTCCGCAACTAGAGTCCAGGCTTTCAAAAATGTTCCATCTACCTATACCACGCACTGATATGATATCTTAAAATATTCACCAATCTTTATTTGTTGTAACAGTACTAATCATTTGTCGTTACATATTTTTAACTAATTTTTGTTTCTTATTATTGTTATTCCAATTCAATATGGTAATTTATATTTGTTTTATGTAAATTTGTCCTGTAATGGAGGGTTATACAGAGCTATATTTTCAGGCTGCCATCTATTGGTATTTTCCTTGTACAGTGTGTTCAAAAAAATTCCTAACTCGGAGTAGGCTATGAACAAAGAAAGGTATGCCAATTTAAAAATATTTAATTAAATATCAATTTGACATGAGATACTGTCAAAAATATTATCTAATAAAATCAAAGCTTTTCTCCTTGAATCTTATTTTAGAAATAAAACAAATTAGAAAACGATGAATGTCAATATACTGTATCCTTCTTGATTGTCATTTCTCCTTAAAATTACATTTCAAGATCAATTTTGACAAATTGACGTTTGAATAAAATAATGATCAGACATACGTTTCTCTGTTCATAGCCTACTACGAGTTAGGAATTTTATTGAACACACTGTACTACACTTGTGGCTCATTTCACTCCGTTGCTAAATTACAAACAAATCGCTGTCATTGTGACAGTTGCAAAATAGTGCCAAGTATCAAGCGATTGAATGGTCTTTGCAACAGTGACTCCCGCTATAATTATAAAGGATACATGACAAATATGAAATTCTTTAAATTTCCACAGACATTTCCATAGACATTGAATTATGTAAAACTCAAATATCACAACATAAGTGACAGAAGACAGAACGTTAAAAATGGCGACGGTTTGTTTGTAATCCGATCTTCTATCTCAAATTCTACATCGTCGCATTCTTTCTTGCGTGTGACGTCAAAATCATAACCCTGTATTGGTATTACCGTTGGGCAATAAATATTATTATTATCATTATTATTATTGTTATTATTATTATTATTATTATTATTATTATTATTATTATCATTATCATTATTATTGTTATTATTATTATTTTTATTATTATTATTATTATTATTATTATTATTATTATTATTATTATTATGTCGTGGGACAAACTTTTCTCTCGATGGGTACCTATTAATTGTCTTACTTAGTCCGCACAGTTATTTATTGTGTCGAGACGAGAAAAGATTGTCCCACTCGCCTACGACGGTGTCGTGGAATCTCGACTATGTTTTATCCACCATCTTTTAATAGTAATATTAATAATTTTTGTAATCCAAAGGAAAATGTGCCAATTTTTATAACTGTCATATTGACGTTAACCCACTTGTTAGTGGGAAATTTTAAGAAAAAACCACTAGTGTGCAACCACTTTAGTTA
>OY720454.1:26070312-26257812 GCA_963082715.1 Harpalus rubripes
TTCGAACAAATTACCTTTAATTGTCATCTATTATACCTTCGTGAAAAATCATTAATTTTATTTCAATGAAGACCGTGACAAACTTGTTGACGCATATTTTCGTTCGGGTAAACTAAAGCAGACGACAGATGAGCGTCATTATTCTTATGACAGGTAGTATGGTGCATCCATGCAAATATTAATGCTATCAAAACCAAGTTAGCGGCAAATGTCAAAATTGTACGGAGCGGCACGCTTCAGCCATTTTATTAAAAATATTTCTAATTTTTTTTTTCTTTTAATTGGTAAAATGGTTATTGTGTCGTAAATATCACTCTGTATATTTCTTGGCATATACATTTTTCTATCGTACAAATATGTCCCTTGAAGTTAAATTGCTGTGTACATTTCTCGCCTTGTACATTAAGTCACTGTGTACAACTCTATACCATGACTGGCGGATTTGCAGCCCAGCCGTGGTGTAGTTAGTAACACGTAACAGTACAAATGTTGAGATCGTGGGTTCAAATCCCGCCGGCTAGCATTCTTTTCCTTCTTTCCTTGATTTAAAATCAAATTAAAAAAATTACACTTACATTCATCTTACTCTACTATTTGCTATACCATGAAGTTGCTGTGCTTCAAAGAATTCATACTTGGCGCGTTCACTGCATCTCGAATTACACTTAAAAAAAAGTATTATAATTTAAACATGTGTAATATTTGCATTATGTTATAGGTGTTTAGATATACCCCACATCTAACATGTGATGCGGGTCTCATACACAAGTCTATGAGAATATAACTTAAGAAAAGCTTGTATAGACTGGCGGATTTGCAGTCCAGCCGTGGTGTAGTTGGTAACACGCAACAGTACAGATGTTGAGATCGTGGGTTCAAATCCCGCCGGCTAGCATTCTTTTTTTTCTTTCCTTGATTTAAAATCAAATAAAAAAATAGCACTTACATTTATCTTAATCTACTATTTGCTATACCATGAAGTTGCTGTGCTTCAAAGAATTCATACTTGGCGCGATCACTGCATCTCGAATTACACTTAAAAAAAAAAGTATTTTAATTTAAACATGTGTAATATTTGCATTATGTTATAGGAAATGTTTACGTTTATATTTTCTCATTAAAAGGAATAAAATACATTTTATTTTCGAAGTGTACTTCGAGATGAGATAACGCGCCAAGTTCGAATTCACTAATGCGCAACAACTTCATGGTATAGATTTGTACACAGTCACGAATGTACAAGGCTAGAAATGTACAGGGCAATATAACTTCAAGGGACATATATGTACGTTAGGAAAATGTTATGCCAAGAAATGTATAGAGTGATATACGTGTAGTTCGAAATTTGTATTCCAAGCCAATATTTTCAAAATTGTGGTAGCTCAAAATTTGTTTAATATACTTAGCAATTATTAGAACTAAGCTAGGAAAATATTATAGCTGGAACTCAGAGTTCCATTTGAAAACAGGAATTTCTCCAAAATTGTGTTAGCTCAAAATTTGTTTAATATAGCAATAATTAGCACTAAACAAGCATAATATTATAGGATTATAAAAAATCGGAGTCGATGCAGACTGTACTAGGCGTGAACTTAGAGTACCATTTGAAAAACAGGAATATCTCCAAAACCGTGCTAGCTCAAACTTTGTTTAATATAGCAATAATTAATTAGCACTAAATGAGCACTATATTGTAGCATTATAAAATACCGGAATTTTTGCATGTGGTGCTAGGCGTGAACTTAGAGTACCATTTGAAAATAGAAGTATCTCCAAAACTGTGGTAGCCCAAAATTTGTTTAATATAGCAATAATTAGCAAAAAACAAGCATAATATTATAGGATTATAAAATATCGGAAACGCTACAAGCGGTTCTAGGCGTGAACTTAGAGTACAGGTGTCTCATTTTCGATGTTTTTTTAAGGTATCTCGATTAATATTAAAGATAAAGCAAAACAGTTTGCACATTCCTGGGTCAACTTTTCAAGAAAAGTTTAATAGTCACCACATGGAATTTCGATCACCTTTTGTTTCTGAACTACAGGCAAAAACTCGTTTTTCGCTCATTTCGAAAATATCTCATATCTTTTTACCTTAAGTCACCTTTAGGTAAGGAAGGTATTGTCTTTGGTCAAAAAATTCGGTGGTGAGTTTTTGATGAATAAGCACGTTTTAGGGTCCCTAGAATACGATTTTACTATTTTTACGATGATGTCTGTGTGTGTGTGTGTGTGTGTGTGTGTGTGTGTGTGTGTGTGTGTGTGTGTGTGTGTGTGTGTGTGTGTGTGTGTGTGTGTAAGTATGTAAGTATGTATGTATGTATGTGTTTGTGTGTGTGTGTGTGTATGTATGTATGTATGTATGTATGTGTGTCTGTGTGTGTGTGTATGTATGTATGTATGTATGTATGTATGTATGTATGTATGTATGTATGTATGTATGTATGTATGTATGTATGTATGTATGTATGTATGTATGTATGTATGTATGTATGTATGTATGTATGTATGTATGTATGTATGTATGTATGTATGTATGTATGTATGTATGTATGTATGTATGTATGTATGTATGTATGTATGTATGTATGTAGGTATGTATGTATGTATGTATGTATGTATGTAGGTATGTATGTATGTGTGTGTGTGTGTGTGTGTGTGTGTGTGTGTGTGTGTGTGTGTGTGTGTGTGTGTGTGTGTGTGTGTGTGTGTGTAACAAAATTTTCGTCTACGATAACTTCCATACTACAATTCTAAAAATTATAGTTCTTTCGTATTTCTCTTCGTTACATCCATGTGAAGAGCTGATTAGATTTTGGTTAGACTTGGACAACCGGAAGTACCCTCATTTGAAGATTTTAACAGTTTTTCTTGAAAAAACTATGTTAAATATAATTTTTTCACATTTAATGTTATTTTAAAATATTAAAGAATATTTTATTCTTTATACGATTTGACTGCATTTTATACTTAATATTAAACGGATAAAGAGTTAAAAAATTATAAAGAAATTAAATTTCATAAAGTAGCCATAGCTATGGAAACAGCTACTATATTAAGAAAATTTTGTTTGAAAGATGTCAGTGTCAAGTGAAATTGACATAGTAGGTTTGTCTTATAATTTTACTGGAAATATAGGATCTTTTGCTATAAATTTTCTGTATGGAATTTGCATGCAACTGCCGAAAGGTAAAGTACAAGAAATATAATCTTTATCAACGAGTTTTCTGTATGAAATTTGTACAAAATACATAGAACTGACGGAAGGTAATGTGTTGGCCACATCAGATTTTTTATTATGGTAGTAAGAGGAAACTTGTTTTAACAAACTTTCAACTGTTTTTTAGGTAGAATAAAATGACGTAATTAGATTTTTTGAAAATTTAATAATTCTCAAGATATCACACAAACTTATGATTTTTTAAATGGGAACCTATATTGAAAATAGTCTCATCGTTTTGCTTATTTTATAAACTTTTCAATGATATATAATAAGTCTACATTCTTTTATTATGAACATGAATAAAAGATAAATTAATTTATTAGGGTAAAAAAATTGAAAATTATTAAGAAACAAATGAAAGAAATAAAATAAAAATCATCAATTGTTTATTTCTAATATTATTTGTTTTAGTTTTACTCATCTTTTCAATTTATTTACTTCAAAAGCATATTAAACCATTTTTTTCAAAGCCAACAGTAACGTCGATAAATAATAATTTATCTAACCCGAAAATAATTAGTTAAGAATAATTTTGACAGCATAATTAATAATTATAGAAACAAAATAAACAAATGATGATTTTTAATTGATTTTTTCATTTGTTTCTTAATATTTTTTAACTTTTTTCACCCCATTAAATTAATAATTTATCTTTTATTCATGTTTAAAACAAAAGAATGTAGAGTTGTTATATATCATTGAAAAGCTTATGAAATAAGCAAAACGAAGAGACTATTTTTAACATAGGTTCCCATTTAAAAAATCATAAGTTTGTGTGATATCTCGGGAATTATTGTTTTCAAAAAATCTAATTATGCCATTTTATTCTACATAAAAACAATTGAAAATTTGTTAAAATAATTTATCTCTATCATAATTCAAAAGATATGAGATATTTTCTAAATGAGCGAAAAACGAGTTTTTGTCTGTAGTTCAGAAACAAAAGAAGATCGAAAATTCCGGTGGTGACTATTAAACTTTTCTCGAATAGTTGACCCTGGAATGTGCAAATTGTTTTGCTCTATCGTTAATATTACCCGAGATACCTTAAAATAACTTCGAAAATGAGACACCTGTACAATGTGAAAAACAGGAATATCTCCAAAACTGTGGTAGCTCAAAATTTGTTTAATATAGCAATAATTAGCACAAACCAATTTCTTTAATACAGCAATAATTAGCACTAAATGAGCGTAAAATTATAGCATTATGAAATACCGGAAATTGTTGCACTCGGTGCTAGGCGTGAACTTTAAATACCATTTAAACAAAAGTAAATAACACAAAAATGAGAGCACAAAATTTGGTTTATACAGCAAAATGTAGCATATTATTAGTATAAAATTATAGAAATACACTTAGACCTGTTCTTTTACTTCCGGACTCCAGCTTCACGGACCTGTTACAACACTCTATAGCTAAGAGAATGAAAGCTTCAATTTAAAAAAAAATATTTAGGTGAAATTGTAGAAAGAAACTAAGAATCATGAAAAACTGAGAGATATTCGGGGCTATTCTGTAACTCAATCATTATCATTTATCGATCATTATCGAGGTAATGATCGATTGCAATTGAAATTGGGATTCTGTAAGTCACTTGTTCATTAAAATTGGGTAATGATAGTCGATAACACACTGAAATTTATCGATCAGTAATATGCTGTCGTTATCATATTAATGATCGATAACAAATGTCAAAAACAGATAAAATTATCAGTTAGAATTATATATCGCCCGTACTTTCAATGCAATGTACATAGTTGAAATAAATTACAAGTAAGCATTTTATATAATATAATTCGTAGTATTTACATTTTTATATTGTTTATAGATTTAGGTTATGTATTCACAACAAGGCACTGAGAAATGTAAGTGACCCTTTATCCTTATCCAATGAAAATTTTAAACAAATCTTTTAAGTAATCCGAGAACTTGCCCAATATTTAATCATAACACTCAAGCCTCATCTGCGAAATGGTAGAAATGACATCCGGGGGCCGCGCCACTGCTAGAAACCTAGAGGCCCAGGGCAATTATTACAAGCGAGGCCCTTTTGAAACTATACATTTATAATTTCCACCACAATTTTATTGTATTTTTGTCTTCGAAAAATGCTATTATTAGATATTGATAAAATATCCTTTGTTGGATTCATTCTTGTAATCAATAAAATATTCTTTGTTGTAATCAATAATTTTATAGTCATACTTTTACCCAGCAATGGGTAATGAGCCGTGATGATATATTTATAAATATATTTATATAGTTTTTAATATAACAATGACTGAGAAATATGCGTTTGGAAGAATATTTCTTTTACTTTTTTTAAACTAATAATGCATCAAGCTTTCAAAATTCCACCGTAGATTTTAAATGAATAAAAAATATATGATAGTAAATCATAATTATTCTACGCAAAATACTACATAATAATTTTTTTGTTGAATTAATTTGTGCATTTAGTATTCTTGAGTAATAATCAAAAATTATTTGTTGTAATCAATAAAAATAATAGTACTAAGGGGCTCAATAGAACACTGTGCCTTCATAATTATTTAAAACTAAATAACATTTTATTTTACTTGTTAAAACTATTTACTTATATACATTTACAATATAACAATACAACGCAATAAGTAAAGAATTGAAATACTTATTGGTAAATGATTGCTAAGTTCATATGAGCGCGAAATGCGTAAAATTTGCAAATAAATGACAAAGAAAATGATTGTAGTTATAGAATACGAAAATTGAGACGATCGATAACTTGATCATGAAAAATAAACGATTGTTATTAATTTAATGATCGATAACAGATAACGATAAAGTTACAGAATAGCACCGAATATGTCATGCTAGAATTAAACCCATATCTACAAAAGTATCGGATATTGTTTATATACATTGTATGATTAAAGTATGGAACATTAAAAAAACAGCAAACTGAACCGTATTTAAGAAAAAACGCTGGAACACGTGGTTTTTAGTTTTAAAAAATACACATCAATTTGTGTGATTCACCTTCCGACTTTCACTTGTTTTTAAGTTATGACGTCACTATAAAATAATTTAAATGGCAATATAGATTTTTAGTGGTGAAGTCCGATAACGATTTTTCTTCTTCAAATAAATCATAAGGTTGCATAAAAAAATTGTGAGAAAAGTCGAGCTGAACATTTAGTAATAATGAATAATCAATATATCTTGATAATTTTTTTAAAATCTTTTTCATAATACCATACTCTGTGCTCAGCCGATATATGCGTCATAATAGCCACGTCTGTTATTTTCTATAACAGTACGACATTAAAAAATTTAAGTGATTCTTTAAAAATCACAGCATCATAAAGTGTGTCACCTGTCAATATAACATAGAAAATAGAATTTTTAGAAGATAATTTATGTCATTATGAAAAATACTGAATGCCACACGACCGATATGCAAATAACAGACTTAGCTGATTATAAACCTTGTATATCGCCTCGGTTTACAAACTTCAGCCCCGTCCTTTATTTGCTTTCTAACGACCTAATGACGTTACTAACTATATAAACATTTAATGTTGGTATTATGGTACGTATAACATAAAACATGATAAACGAAAAATTCTAAAACTGAAATCTAGGAGTCTTGATTATTCATATTATTAAATTTTCAGCTCGATTTTTCTAAGAATTTTTGTTATGCAACTTTATAATTTATTTGCATGATCATAAAGGGAAGAAAATTCATTATAAGATTCCACTACTAAAATTCTATATTGCCATTTAATTTCTTCTTTCTTCACAAAATATTTTAAACTGCTTCCACAAATATGCTTTAGATCTTTAAGTATTTGCAAAAAAGTCATTTGGTAAGTTTCTGACATTTTTCACCTAGTATGCAATATTCGCTGTAAGTTTGCTTTGATTGGTCCGAATATTCAAAATCTTGTTATTTAATTGGGTATTAAATTGTTCTGGAAATAGTCAAAGAAATAACATGTATTTTTTTTATAATGTATCCATAAATATTTCGCGTTGCACGTCTATGGGTACGAAATGCAGTGAAGTTATTTGCAAGTAATATTATATTAGACGGTTCATATATGACCTTGAATAGTCATGTTTCGTGAATAATACTATAATTAAGTTAGTTATTATTCTTTTTATATTATCTAAATAAAATTTTAAGCGGCTAGGCCAACTAATAAGATTCTGGGCTCGTAGTCTTACGGGACAGATAATATTTAAAAAAAAAGTATTTTCCCATGTTAAACGCCTGTGTCACGGTGTTCAGTGTTAAAACTATACATAGTTTTGTTAATTTAGCATGTTATTTTATCTATTTGCTAAAGAAAAATGCCATATCTACGTTGATTATTTTAAAATACGCAACACCATTGTATCGTATCTTCTCAAAATTTCGATGCTTAATATCTCAATTTTGGGCACCTATATATATATATATATATATATATATATATATATATGTAGTGTAATCGTCACTGTCGATTAGTTAGAGATAAATTTTAGTGGGTATATTTGGATTGTACACTTCATCAGACATGAAGAGTACAATCCAAATACACGAAAGCTTGACAGATTTTAAAAGAATCTACTAAAACAAATTTAAGCCCAGAAAACGTCCCACTGATATACCCACTAAAATTTATATATATATATATATATATATATATATATATATATATATATATATATATATATATATATATATATATGATTAAATAGTGATCAACCCAAGTGTGTTCGGAATTATGGTAGGGGAGATGGCAAGGTTGTCTTAAACACACTGTTCTTTATGAGCATTTATTTCGACCGGTTTCGATTTCTTACAAAATCATCCTCAAGGAAAGTTTGTTAGTTCTTCCGGTTTTCCTTGAAGATGATTTTGTAAGAAATCGAAACCGGTCGAAATAAATGCTCATAAAGAACAGTGTGTTTAAGACAACCTTGCCATCTCCCCTACCATATATATATATATATATATATATATATATATATATATATATATATATATATATATATATATATATATATATATATAGCATTTTTTAGTACAGCAACATGTATGTTAACATTATATTTTAAATGATAAAAATATCATCACTATAATAATACAACCTTTTTAGATAATGTTCTGTATTTTTAATAAATACCCGACGTCGGCAACATACACTGCTGCCTTCTTCAGGTTGTAAAAATATTGTATTATTCTTGTTATATTATGAGTTCTGAAAGAATTTTTAATCACTATAATGTTTGTGCATCACATGAAACATAAAACAATTTGTTAATATTATCCACCCCACAAATGGATAATTATTGTATTATTATATAAACATTGTTCATGTAAAGTTCAAATCACATTTTAATAATGAAAATTATTATTATTAATTTTTAAATAGAAACAAAATTGTTTTCAAATATTTTTGATATGTATTTATTACTCGTATTTTTGAAATGTTATGTATACAAATAATTAGTGCTAACCGTATGTTTTCATTCTCGTAAATTTATTTACGTTACAACTGGCACCAATATTTCCAATAACTTCCCTCTTGCAATAAATATTTGGTTGTTTTGTCTGTAATGTCTGTTGGTTTTATTTATGATGATCTGCACAGATCAAATCTATAGGTATGTCGTTAAGGCGGCTCGGGGCGATATTAAAACACATGTAAAGTCTCGACGGGGAGGCAGTAAAGCACTGACGACCGACGCTGTCGGATATTAAGGCCGACGCACCTGGCAGCGACAGGAGACATTTGCGGCCTGATGTCTCTACGCAGGAAACAATAAAAACACTCATAACCTTCAGCTTTACGATATACCTGTATTTATGAACAGTATAACTCTAAATACCTAACTCAAACATTAATACGATTATATGTATAACTACGAGTACCAGAAATTTATAAGTAGAAGAATAGGTTTAAACTAAATAAGAAATTTGAAAGTATTTCATATAATGGTGGTCTTTCACTATTTTCTTAATTTTTTTTAATGTAAATTGAAAGCGATTTATTGTTCTAAAAAGATTTAGGGCCGGTTGTACAATTACAGTTTAAACTGCAGCTTAAGATATCGGCGGTTTAAAATTAAACTTTAGTATAAACGGTCGATAACGAGTAGTGATGGGTCAATTCTCGGAATTGAATGATGGCGAAAAATTCCCAGAAATTCCCAGCAATTATTGTTTTTTGAAAATTTACCAAGTAATTTCAAATATTGTGTAGTACCACAATATTTTTTGACGGATTAAGAGTAGGTAACAGGCAAGCATAAGGCACAATCATGTAAAGCATAAGAATAGACGTCAAGGTATAATATCTAAAATAAAATTTAAAAATAAAATCCGGGAAAAGAAGTCAAGATATTTTTCCCCGCAAATGGTAATTGAAGGAATATCCAGGAATTTTCCCGGGAAAACAAAATTCCTTGCGGGAATTTTTTAGGGCCACATCACTAATCACGAACGTTTAACAACGGTGCAGTGGTTTAAACTAAGTAAACCGTTGATGTACAACAAGAGTTTTGCGCATTACCATGGTTTGCAATAAACAGTTTAAACTGTGACTGTATAACCGGCCCTTAATCTTTTATTGATAACCGTAATATTGTTTTTAATTTTCTATGACGTTAAATCACAATATCCATTTGTTCTCAAACACTCAAACAATGGAGTTCACTTATAATTCGAGACACAAACTGATCTATTTCAATAAAAATATAAAAATATATATTTCATCCCCGGGAGTAGAAATCGATATCACTGATTTCAAAATCATATAAGAAGTAAAATATTTTATCGCTAGGGAGAAACATGTCAAAAGTAAACCCCAGGGATTTTATATTATTTCGGCAGTTCAGTTGTATAATATTATTTTTCCTCGATGATATGCAGACCTCGGATTTCAAATCGAGAAAAATTATTCATTTTTCTTTCTTGATGCAAAGTACTCCTACTATTAAAATAAATTTCGTAGTCAATAATTGGAAATATGCATGGATAAGCAATTTAATGAAATAATTAATAAAAAATTACGTATATTATACTCTGTTTTGATTTATACCAAATACTGATAAAAAAAAGAAAATTTGGTCGGCCATGGGACCAAGTATGTATCAAGGAAAGAAGAAGGCCTGGCATGAGAAGTTTGCATACCTATGCTATAAACTGAAGATTCCTTAAAGTTGAAGACATTATTGTGCGACAACCTATGCTGGAATTAAAATTAAATTGTCAGAAATAAATATAGTACTACATATGAACGTGATACACACTCACACTGTTTTGTAACTATAACCTTTTATTAAAATTCTCTTAAATACATATTTCAAAATACTTGACCTGTTTGAATATGTATTACGTGTAAATCAGTTTATGAAAACTTAATTGCAAAATATTGTGCTTCTCTATTTACGTCAAAAATGATTAATATTGGTTATTAAATTTGACCAATAAGTAGACTTTTATAATCTCTGTGCAGGACTATTTTTCCTGATTAGAATAGAGGTTGTACAGCTCAAATAAATTCTGCGTGGAAATGACGAGGAGTTTTCCGATACTGGAAATGGACGCCATTAATTATGAAAACATATGTTCCCGGCCGCGCGGCGCCTGCAAAACAGAATCAATTCACCCAGCTTGAATTATTAGAAGGGGGGACGGAGGAAATTTATACCATACGGCAAATTATTCACGTCATTCTAAGAAATGAATTAAAGCATATAGTATTTTGTACTTTAATCATGGAGATTATGCATAAAAGATAATGATAATAATTGGTAATATATATATATATATATATATATATATATATATATATATATATATATATATATATATATATATATATTATTCATGACACTGAATATCATAATAGTTTAATACATACATAATAACCAAATATAAATTGCAAACTAAAAGTTCTAGAACTTTATATTTTTTTTATATAAAATTATCAAACTGCAAATATCTCAAATCTTTTTCTCTACTATAAAATGAAGTCCGCGGTAGGCGTCTCTTTGTCAGTCTGTATGGGCTGATATCTAGATTAGACTAGATGGATTTTGATGCTATTTCATTAATCTATACAGCATCTCTCAAGGAAGGTTTAGTTGTATGAAATATTAATCTAAAAGAAATAGACTCGAAAAGTGGCGATATGAGTACACGAAGTCGACGAAAAAACGGTCATAACATTATACTCGTAAGAGTTGACTATCGACTGCCTGACTAGCCCGACTAGTGACGTGGTTGATTGAAAACTACTGGTGATCTGATGTCTCTAGATTTCATCTTTGGGAAATCATTTCCTTTATTTTTTTGTTATTGTTGGAGAAAACGTAAAATTTAATGCATACTTAACTGTCTGGAACAGTAATTTAGCTGATATAAAATATGAAGTGGAAATATTCCAATAAAATATAAATAGTGTTAAAATTACTAGTTACATTGCATGATGGTACAAGGCATTGGAAAGATTTACTTTGGAGGTGTCACGAATGACACGTCACTAGAAGGATTAAAGATATTTCTAAACAATGTATTTATCGGGCATATAAAATTCTACAAAAAGTCCGCGATAGTAAATAATCACTCATTAAAATAGAGCCCGTAATAAGCGTTCTTATGTTATGGTTCGCAGTGAAGAGACAGCGTTAAACTTACGAACTTTTTTCACTTAATCTCTATTAAAATAAATTGGTTACTCTGATTAAATATCTAATGTAGATAGAATCATGTTCTTTAGAGGATGTACAGTTTAATTTTTTTTAAAGATTTCTGATCAAAGTAATCTTCGTATTTTATGAGTTAAGATTTAGCGCCGCCCATTTTGTCATATTCAGTAGTTTTTATGGGGTACATAAGATACTACTGTTGTTTTCTTATTACAAAAATATATTATATTAAATGCATTCCAAAATATGTCAACACTGGTAAGCTTATTAGTAAATGTGGCACAGTGACATAAAATAACGCTATACGCACAACCATGAATCAAGTTAACATGTCGGATATAGTAAATGAACTTACATTGCAGCGACAGTATTGTGAACAACGAGCATCGTATTAAAATGGTATAAACGTTGTCGAAACAATATGAAATTTTGAGAGACAAGCTTGTTATATTCAACCTTATCGTGCTCTTCTTGTCACTGTAAATGTGTGTGTGTGTGTGTGTGTGTGTGTGTGTGTGTGTGTGTGTGTGTGTGTGTGTGTGTGTGTGTGTGTGTGTGTGTGTGTGTGTGTGTGTGTGTGTGTGTGTGTGTGTGTATGTGTGTGTGTATGTGTGTGTGTGAGAGAGAGAGAGAGAGAGAGAATGTATGGCAACTTGTTAATATGTTCTTGATACAGAATGATATTGAACAGACGTCTTAAATAATTAAACTGTATGTTTAATCATTGTTTATCTGGCATAGATTAACCTTCTTAACATGCAAAGTAAAAAATAGACTGTCAAGGATAGAAGCATGGAAACCAAAAATTTAAATGGGTCTCTCTTCAAATTAAGGACCCTGAAGAAAGATTTTTGAATTTAGTCACGATTTGAATCCAGGAACCTTCCTGTGTCTAGTAAAATCTTGTACCAACTGAGCTATGACCTAACCTAGCCTTCCTGTGTCTAGTAAAATGCTGTACTAATTGAGCTATGAAATCATCTGACCTCAGTCCATTTTTAACCTTTATTGCTAGTCTTTGACAAGTACAGTCCATTACACGAAAAACGGTTTCAGGCTTGTTAAATGCTATAGGAAAAATTATTTATGCAGAGGAGGAGGCACGTTATCAAAACATTACGTGAAAAAAAAAACTGTAGTAATGACCGAGTGATATACATGTTTAAGAAAACGAAGAAAATAATTACTATTTTTTTAACACTATAAGAAAAGTACAGTTTGATTAAATTTACAATTACTAAGTCAAACATAATGTTTTTAACGCATTTTTACTTTATTTAAAATAATTGTAGTTAATTTTTTATCAATGGTTGGCATTACTGGATTTGAAAATTTATATATTTACTTGATATGTATTGTTGATGTGGTCATTCGTATGACCGTAAATTTTATAGGTTATGTGTATATTGGACAAAAATCCTACTTGGTGTGCTCTACAACGTATTTTCAATACCATAAACTGAAAACATTCAGTTTTACTATGATATTCAATTATTATTCGTTTCACAAATCAATTAACTTGATCGCAAAAATTAGCATCGCACGTAAAAAGAATTATACAACACACATTACATTTTTTCAAAATTAAATTAGTATACCATGTAAACCTAGAAATACATGACGTCATTATCTAGTTACAAACTTTGATGACGTGACTCCTCTGCATAAATATTTTTACTATATCAGAATTTCTGGAAAGCGGCACTACTATTATAAATATTTTACTAAAACTTGTTATACGCAATACATGAACCGCTTTGTCGATTAGAATAGAATTAACTGAAATATAACAGTGACAAGAACACTATTTCACAGTGAGGTTATTTCGAGACTAAAATTGACCGACTTTTCCCCACTTCTTTGTAAACGTTCGTGATTGGTGGAACACATTACGTGGAATACCCTCCCTTACCGCACCAGCTTTCTTTGTTGTCACGGACTATACACCCTCCGATTCCTAAAAACTACTGGATTATGTGAATTTAAATGTTTTCGAAAAATCAATTTGTGAAGTTCCATTATCATACATTCGAATTATTAATTTTTGAATCTCACTGGATACAGTTATTACGTATACTACCAATAATTTATAAATACTAGTTCATATTTTTCAAACAAACACATTATACTTGTATAAACGTTGAAATTCAAGATATAAACTAGTAAATGTTAATGGTTGCTATTAAATTATTATTAAAATTATACAATTTGAATAAATTCTAGAGAGTGTAACAAAAATGGTGAGCTGACTATACACAGGCGGCTTCTGCAACTAAATTAAGGAAAAAAGTTTATATAAACATATGTCCTAAAATGGTTCGTTAATGAGTTTGAGGTTTTTCATTTTTTTTTTCAAAAAGATAACACAAACGTTGTTTAATTGAAATAATAAATGTTCAAAATAACCTCCACGGGTAGCAACGCACTACGGAGCTCGTCGTCTGTGTATAGTCAGACCACTATTTTTGTTACAGCCTGTATAAATTTAGTATAAGTTATTTTAACGTATAATTAACTTGTTTCATCTTTACCGATATCTGCTACAAAGCAGATTGGCACACCCAGCAATGGGTAATAAGCCGTAATGAAAGTTATTTATTTATTTCAATGAAACAGTAATCCTGTTATTTATATCTAAAATTCTCCTTCTTCCTTTAGAGTAATTGAAAATTTTGAATGGTTGAAGTTACTATATTTTAAGTTAGGAATTACTGCAATTAACAACTTATTATTAATTCTGCCAATTTGTTTGCTTTTGTTTAAAAATTCGTACGGAAAACTTAACTGAATCTGCACGATTTCTTTGTCGGTATATACCGCTTTATATAGAGTTCTGCAAGCTGTGTAAGCACATACGATAAAGGGCAAAGGAATACTCAACCAACCGAGTTTGATTCGAGTGCATTCCGCTTCTTTCATCGTACTTTATACACGATATCACCACTCGACTAGAAATTTAAATAATATAAAAAGAAGATAGAATAAATATATCGTCAATACCTCGATATTTTCAACTATTTGCAGCTATGTATACTTTCCAGTAAATATAAGTTCTAAATAAATAAATGAAAAAGTCATGGAGGTTTTTATGAGGTGTCTCCTATGCCAATCTACTTTTCCAGATTTCAGTATTGTGGATAAATTGAACAATTTTAGGTACTTATAAGATTTGTTGTTATGTACTCGTACTTATATTTATTATTTATTCAACCTTGGGCAGTGCAATATGTTGGTTGAAGTTATTGCTCGGTCACATCGTCATTAGGTTCTCTTCGAATTTGCATCCACATGACAAAGCTCAAAGAATGATGAATCTAGCTCAGCTAGATTAACTCAACCCTCGATTTTTTGGAATCAGTAACCAGCGATAGATTAGTACTTACCACTTCTTTATCATTGTTTTAAGCATGTGTTTTTATGTTCTTTATTTGGATTTAAATCTGATTGTTTAATTTTATAAAACTCGTTATATTCATTTATTCATCATTACTTTTGTGCCTCTCTGAATTTTTAAATTATTTTAGAGGTTTGTGTATTTGATATTAACTTATGATAAATCAGACAAAAGTAATCATTTCGCGGGTCACAATCAGCAATCAGAACTCGTGAATGTTTTTTGTCTAATAAAGACCTTATATATATATATATATATATATATATATATATATATATATATATATATATATATATATATATTCATAAATACTTATTGGCATGTTCGAGAATGAGCATAAACAAAGACAATAATAAAATAATTGTTTGTGCTCTTAGTATTCATCTACTCCAGTTAGGATTAGGTTACTTGTGTAGAAATTGTAAAAGGACTAGTGAAAGATTCACTGACTTCAGTGGGATCTTGTAGCTCAATTAGATAGAGCATCCTCCTAGAGGGTCCTGGGTTCAAATCCTAGCGAGGTCCATAAATTTTTCTCAAAATATTTTTTCGTTAATTAGTAATTAAGGCTTATTTCTATGATTTAAATAATTTGTAAATTAAGAAAATCAAGGCTAATAGTTTTTTTAGTAGGTACCAACGTTCTGATTTACAAATTATGCATTCTGAAATATAAATATTTATTTTTGAATTACGTTAGAGGTTTTCTGATATTTTATTGATTATTATGAATTATATTTGGCGATTTCTGAAATTAAATTGACTATTCTGAATTACATTATTTGACGAGTTCTGAAATTATATTGATTATTTTAAATTACAAGTGATGCTTTCTGAATTACAAGTGGACATTATGTAAGTAAACCATATATCGAGTTACCTTATGTTTACAAAATTTTAAAGGAGCAGAAAACAACGTTATTGCAAGGTGTGAACAAATATTTGTAGTTCAAAGGACATATATTGAAAAATTGTAATTAAAACCTTTTGTTGCAAAACTAAGCTCTGATTTAACTGGGCATTATTCCAACTGTAAATATTTTTCCGGCCCGGAACAATATATCCTCTATAAAAATACTCGTGACGCAGTATACTCAGGTTCAGTAAATAGCGTTTAATTGTTAACCGAATGGCTTTGTTTACATATCTATAGCAACTAAAACAGCTCAAAACAATATTGTATTTCACATGGAGGTCGTGAGACAAAAAACATCGATTCTCTATTATTACACGCCTACGCCTACCATTCGAGCGTGATTTGAATTTAGTTTTTCGCTGGTGTATCGTATAGGAAGGGTGTTACAGATACTATCTATCAACGTATAGGGTATTAGCGATGAATAGTGGTTGAACCCGATACAGTACAGAGTTATCGGAGGATGTGCGGAGCTTGCTTTTGATTTAGTGATAGATGATAGATTAACAGATGAATAGCTCTGAATCTGAAACTATAGTACATAGATACCTGAATATAATGATTGATCTACTCGTATACTTTTCGAAAAAAATATGAAGATGAAGATTAGAATTAAGCTGGGTACGGGTATGGCATCTACAATAATTAATGTCATTATACTGTGTAAAGATGAGATTGTTTCCACGTGAATGGTACGGAGAACGACAAGCATCGATGGCGACTGATTGCAAAAATAATATAGATGTCCCAAAAACGCGTCCTGCATGGAGATTTCGAGCACTATAAGAGATACGAAGTCGGTTAAATAAGACAAAAGTTTCCACATTGAGACCATTTTTGTGGTATATCGTTATTTAGAAAAAAATATATAGTAGAAGCAAATGAAGGACGAAACGTTGTTCGTAGGCTGTAGAGAAATTCTTCCACGTATTGTTAATTTTATTAATAAAAAGGCCGATTCGGGCTTCTAGCAAACCAATCTTCAGCTATTTACAACAAATGGAAAAAGTTAACAAGAATGATTAAGTTATACAAAAGAAAATTTACAAAATATGTATCTTCAATTGAATTAGACATAAATACCACAGCATCTTGCTAGATTCGAATTACAGTGCACTTACCATCCACAGGTTTAACACCGGACATAAATTTAATTTCGAAGATATGACAAAGCTAAATACAAAAACCACCGGTTTCTTAATGAAAAGAGGCACTTCGTATCAATTTGTATAAAAATTACTGTGTCACTTTCCAAACAGATTTCAAACATAGTGTAAAATATATAAACAATTTCATTGACGTATTAAAGTCTCTAAACTCCCACCTGTATGAATGTATTATTTGTGATTATGCTACTTGGCTTGCTCGCCAGTAGTTCATAAACTCCAAATTGATTTGGAGTTGGTATAAATGCTTTATTTTAAAACTTTGTCAGCACATTCAAGAATGACCGTTGTGTCTAATGGAGGGTTATGATTTTGACGTCACTCGCAAGAAAGAGTGCGACAATGTAGAAGTTGAGGTAGAAGATCGGATTACAAACAAACCATCGCCATTTTTAAATGTTCTGTCTTCTGTCACTTGTGTTTTGACATTTGAATTTTACATAATTCAATGTCTTCGGATGGCTGTGGAAACTTAGCATTTGTCATGTATTCTTTATAATAATCACTATTGCAAAGACCATACACTGGCTTCATATTTGGCACCATCTTGCAACTCACCGTGACAGCGATTTATTTGTAATCTAGCACCGGAGTGAAATGAGTCACAAGTGAAGATATACTACTGGGGGTCTATTCTAATTCATAGGCACATGTGCTATCCGCTATATAAGTTCCACTACTAGCCAACAGATGGATTCAAGTCGGATAGCCACATGTGCTATCCGCTATATAAGTTCCACTACTTGCCAACAGATAGATTCAAGTCTGATAGCCACATGTGCTATCCGCTATAATGACAGATGTCAAACGTACTGATAGCTTTCACTCTAGTTTGACTGTGGATGATCGTGGCTTTGTTCTTACAGTACCTATTTGTATTTAATTTGTGTTAGTTCTTGGTGTGGCTCTTTATTTAGATTTGTTCTAGGATTAATTTAATAGTTTTGTTATAGTTCTTAATTTTTTATTATTAATGGTGTGTTAGGTTACATTGTTTAGTTAATAGTTTTATTTATATATTACATTTTTAAATTTTCGAGAGATTTAGTTTCTACTGTAGCAATTTTAGTTCGTTTAAAATTTAAAATAAATTCCCTTTCAGTTAAACTGAATGGACCGTGCGCATTCCTAATCGTTCGTCTATTCAATCGAATTTCTTCCCGTCTTTCCTATTCATTAATCATACCTGCGGCTAATAAAACCCCATAAATATATGCCATAATCTAAAATTATTTTTAAACAAAAATTGTTAGACCTATAAATAATTATTATAATTTAAATATGTACTTACAATATATAGATATAAATCAAATATTATTATGATACAACACACGTATTTTAACACAAAATTGAAAAACCGAACTGCTTGACAACTTGTCATTCAGAGTTATCAATCACTTTTCAAAACGAACATACAAATTATAGTGTGACACTTTGCTCGTAGCGGTACCACTGGATCTCTCGCCACGGATAGCCACATGTGGCTATATTACTATAAATTCCACTACTGGCCAACAGATGGAGTCAGTGTCGGATAGCGGGATTGAGCTGTGATAGCATCCCGCTATATGAATTAGAAAAGACCCCCAGAAATGATCCCGTGAAAAATGATCACAAGTGTAGTACAAGGAAAATATTAATAGATGGCAGCCCGAAAATATGCCTCTGTATAACCCTTTATTCAATTTAAGATATTTTTTCTACAAATCCATTAAAAGTGGGCTTTTAATGTTCGTTTTTAGCGTTAAAAACGTCATTTTATGACACCAGTGTTAAACGTGACAGATCATTGTTAGTTTTGATACTAGTGTTAAAAGTGAATGTCAAAAAATTATTAGAAATACAAATTTAAATTAAAAAATAATTGTTGCTGAAAAAATAATGTATGATACACGTGTTAAAAGTGATTTTATTTTGTGCAAAGGTTTGGATCACTCCGCTTCGCGTCGTGTTTCAAACTTTCTTCTCACAAAATAAAATCTCACTTTTAACACATATATCATAAATAACTATTGTATATGTTTTTTTGTATGACTTAATCATTACTTACAATGTAAGATTTTCTTTATTATAATACAAATTCTGTTAACTTTTCCAATTGTTATAAATAACTAAAGATGGGCTTGATATCACCCCGAAACGTCCTTTTTAATAATAAATTTGCCAATACGTGGTCCAGTGAAGTTTTTTGTGTTGTTATTTATCAACTGAATCAATAATTACATTTTTAAGTTTGTATTGAGCATTTCTTGAAGTACAAAACCATGCAAATGATTGACCCTCAAATAGACAAAATATTATTTTCGTTTCGACTAGGTTTATTCTTTCTTGTCAATGTTGAAATAGTTGCAGAAGATGCTATATAGTAAATGTAAATTGGATACAACATTTCTTTTTAAATACCTCTGTTTAGTTTGACGCTAAATATTTTTTTTTGTTTTAATGACATAAAAATCTCAAATTCATGATTTTAAAGAGATATCGGTAATATTCATTTTTAAAAAAATGTATATATATATATATATATATATATATATATATATATATATATATATATATATATAAGTTACCGCTGTCCATCCTTCAATACCCGGACTTGACAACAGACGCAAGCCATTATGCCATCGGTGCTATATTATCACAAGGACCCATAGGATCCGACCTAACCATCGCATACGCGACTCGAACACTAAATAGCTCAGAAATAAATTATAGCACAATCGAAAAAGAACTACTTGCTGTCGTATGGGCTACCCAAAAATTTAAACATTACCTGTACGGTAGAAAATTTAAAATCATACCACAAACCTTTAATATACTTAAAATGAAAAGTAATGCTTTAGAAGCGTGTAATTAAGGAATTACTACCAAGATAAATTGTATAAATGCGAGAGAAAAATCAGCTGACGCCGGGGTTCGAACCCGGGACCTCCAAAGACTAGAGATTTGGAGGTCCCGGGTTCGAACCCCAGCGTCAGCTGATTTTTCTCTCGCATTTATACAATTTAATATACTTACATTCACTGAAGGAACCCCATTCAAAATTAATGAGATGGCGGCTCAAGCTAGAAGAGTACGATTATGAAGTTATTCATAAAAAAGGCTCTCTAAACAAAAATGCAGACACATTATCACGCATTGAATTAAAGATAAACACTTTAGACCCAGAATCACAAAGTCTTTTCGATCTCATCGAAAACTTTAATGATACTTATTCCAACCCCGACAATAACAAACAATCTTTAATTGTAGAACCTGACGAAGACGAACAGCATGATCCCGAAACTGATCACACAATTCACTCGAACCCCGAACACCCTATTGTAGGTATAACAATCACTGAATCATCTGTAAATTTTGGGTAAAATCAAATTTTTATATCACACGTTCAACACTCCCCTTCTAAACCAAAAATACAAAAATTTCATTGTGATAAAATAAGAATTCATCTCCAAATTTCTGAAACAGATTTCGAACAAGACACAGTTAATTTTATAAAAGAATATATTAAACCAAAGGTGAAATATTACTTATACTTTGAAACACCCATTTATGAGAAATTTAGTACCGTACTACAAAAATATTTTAAACATTCAGAAATAAAATTTGTCAAATGCAACATAAAACTAATAGACGTAAAGGAAAATGATGAAATCTTACAAGTAATAAAAAACTTCCACGAAAGTAAGACAAACCATCGCGGAATAAATGAAGTTCACACTCAAATTAAAAAACGATATTATTGGCCGAACCAGCTAAAGACCATCACAGACTTTATAAACCAATGTGAAATTTGCTTAGCTGCTAAATATGAAAGAAACCCTATCAAACCAAAACTAAATATTACTCCTACTCCCAATAAACCATTGGACATCATCCACATTGACACATTTTCTCTAGAAAACACCAAATTCCTAACTATAATTGACGCTTTTTCTAAATATGCTCAAGCATATAAAGTTACATCCACAAATGCTATAGAACTTACTAATAAATTGACAAGATTTTTCTCACACCACGGTATACCCAAATTAATAGTAGCAGATAATGGGCTCGAATTCAAAAACAATGTCATAAAAGAATTATTAAGCCTGCATAAAATCGAAATTCATTTCATTTGCTCACAAAACCCAAATTCCAACGGGTTAGTCGAACGCTTTCATTCAACTTTGATAGAGCACATTCGTTTATTCAATTTACAAGAAAATTTCAAAAATGAACTAATTAAAGATAAAGTAAATTATGCAATCCTGGCTTATAACAATATGAATCATAGCACGACAAATTTAAAACCAGTCGAAATTATTAACGGACATTTAGATACAAACTCCCCACTCGATATAGAACTTGAGAAACAAATAATGCAAGATTACATTTGAAAACACAAGGAAAAAACAAAATTAGTTTATAAAAATATTAATAACTAATTACAGACAGATAAAACCAAAACTATTACCAAATTAAACGAAAATCGCGAAGAACTTCCCGACATACCCGAAACAGTCTACGTTCATAATAAACAAAAAGTAAATAAAACGAAAAACCCTAAATTCAAAGAGCAAAAAATTAAAAAGGTTAACAAAAGCTTAACAACTGCAGAAATTGACACGGAAAATAATGACAAAAAATAATCAAAAATTCATCTTTCAAACTTAAAGAGACCTAGAAAATTAATTAATAAATATCCGGTTATTCCAGGTCCCTCTTCTTCATGCATACACTTGGAATAAATATCCAAGACATTACGCTAAACCGAGGACTACTGACAATTAACCTTGGACATGCAAAGTTACAAAAAACGAAACACACATTCGTACAATTTTACGATTTAAACCCATTATGGACACAATACGAAAGTTTAAATATGCAGTACACAAATCTCAAACGTACTATCAATAAAATCATAGAGTACCTGAAAAATAATATTAATGAGAAAATTTGCCATTTATCTACGCACCATAAAACAAAGCGAGGAATATTAAACGGTTTAGGATCCGTTATAAAATCAATAACAGGCAACTTAGATGCAGAAGATGATAACCGATACACAAAATTTTTAAAACATTTAAAAGAAAATCAAAATAAATTAAACAACCAAATTAAGCACCAGTACTCTGTTAGTCACCAAATTATAGAATATTTCAATAAAACTGTCGAAACAATCAAACGAAACGAAAATATTTTAAAGTCAAAAATTTAACAACTCATGCTCATTGTCATCGGAGGAATCAAAGATCATGATAAACTATTTATTAAAGATATTTACAATCAGCTAAATATTTTATACACCATGACATTTAACACTCTTCAAGATATAGAAAACTCTTTAACGTTTTGCAAACTCCACACAATGCATTATCAAATCACATGACCTTTACCAAGAATTAAATAAAATTTCAAAATTCTATAACAATGAACTACCATTTGAAATCAATTCTGAAAACATGTCAGAAATTAAACAATTAATCTCAATTAACTGTAAATTGCAAGAAAACAAAATTATATACTTTATTAATATCCCTATAAATTACGAAACCTCATTCGAGCTTATTCACCTTATTCCAACACCCACCAAACAAAATAACGAATTTGTAACCATAATCCCTAACCATGAGTACATTCTGAAGTCTAAAAATGGTGACTTACGATCTTTGTATGATCTGTGTGTCCGCAATAAGGAAAACATTTACCAATGTCCCAACAAAATTAAAGAAATCAGCGAAAATTCCTGCGAAAAGACCTTCATATTACAAAACAAAGTATAAAATTGCCATTTTGTCAAATTAAATATAAGAAGAAACCACATCGAATACATTGAAGAAATCAATCGATATCTAGCCATATTTCCAAATCCTAAAAACGTACAAGCCAAATGCAACGAAGGCGACAGTATAAGCAACCTACAAGTAGGGATTCACCAAGCCAAGCTACTTCGCTTGAAATAAAAAAGCTTGGCTTGGCTTGAAACTTCAAGCTTTTTTTAATGTTTGGCTTGGCTTGGCTTGGGCTTGATGGAAACAGAGCTTGGCTTGGCTTGAAAACTTCAAGCTTTAATTATTTTAGGCTTGGCTTGATTTTCAAGCTTTATCAAGCTTTTTTAAGCCTTTTCAAGCTATTTCAAGCTTTTTCAAGCTTTGAAGCTTTATAAATGCTCATGCGCACAGTAGGTATATAGGTCTTGAAAACCAGTAGTAGTTGTTCGGTATCAAGATTTTAATATAAATATTCGATGTGAATTTAATGAAATATATCGATATACCGATATATCGATGTATTGGAATATTGATGTATCAATATATCGATGTTATGTCGATGTTTCATTGTATCGTAATAATGTACAAATCACGATTTGTTTTACATAAATTTATTGTGGTACAATTGAAAAATATCTTCTTATGCGTAAAGCACGTAAAGATAAACAAAACGATAAAATAAAATTTATTAAACTTACACCAAGTGTTTTTTCTTTGTAATTATTAAAATATAAAAATATTGAAATGTATATTTTATTCATTGGGCTTGGTGGAACAGAAGCTTGGCTTGGCTTGAAAAGTCAAGCTTTTTTGAACGGCAGGCTTGGCTTGATTTTTCAAGCTTTTTCAAGCCAAGCCAAGCTTTCAAGCTTCAAGCCAAGCCCGTGAAACCCTACCTACAAGGCATACTCTTAATTAAAGAAAATGAATGCAAACTGCAACTCCAAAATCATGATTTAAATTTTAAACACGGCACATTTGGCAAACCACTAATAATCGAAAACTTCGAAATAAACTACAACAATATAAAAATTCCGAAGATGGCGATCGAACTAAATTCTATTTCCGAACTTAAATCATTAAACAAGTTCGAAGTTACAGAGTACAACGAAGACCAAATCGATACCAATAACATCAAATACCCAGTGTGGGCACTGTACGTAATAATCATCACCGGTGCCATCATCACTGCTGCAGCCTACCTCCAAAAAACGATCATCACAAGAAGAAAACAACCCAAGGCCGAAGATATTGAACTTCAACCGCCAACTTCACCCCCTAGATCGGCGCTGAAGTTACCCGATGAAGCCCAATTTTAGCGAGGGAGGAGTTACCGCTGTCCAAATCGCTGAATTGCAGTTCCCAGGCGTCGAACCCGACACCTGAGTTTCCCGTTTCCAGCTTATAGACTTTAGTGTAGTTACAAGGCAGTCAGAGTTTAGAATCCATACAATAAACATTAGAATAGAATAAATGTAATAATTCATTAAATAAATATTAATAATTTTATGTGTAACAAATGATAGTTTTTGGCATATAATAAACTCCCTTTTAAAAACAATATTTCGGATCCTCGAAATATAACTTATATATTCTGCTTCGGTATTTTGTTCCTGCGACCATATTCATCACGGGTTCACATGTCTGTGGCCAATACATGTTTGAAGTGTTACTGTCACTTTGCAGGTCAATGGGTTGGCGGCAATTTTAAAGTAGTTTTCAGTTGTTTATTAATCGCTTATTCTATAACAACTTGTCGTTGTTTTGTGCTTTCCATTGCATCGGTGTCAGTATAGTTTTGCTCTGTACTCATTATATAGCCCCTTTATATCAACACTTTAGCAGGTGATGTGAAAGCACGATATGAAAAAAAATAAAATTAAATGATTGATAATGTGGACCCATCCTAACTGCAATGAATCTATTTAATAAGAGTGTGTATATGGCGCCTGAGTATAAACTAGTAAAACACAAATACTCGTACTATAATAACTCAAACACAATCAATATTAAATAAGTTCAAAACATCAATAAAAACAAAATATACTAACAGAATCAAAAATGCAGCAAAACAAAAAACGTTTTATAAAACGTCTAGACGACTGGCCAGATTTTAAGATATCGCTTAATCAACGAAGATTTGATAATCTGGTCGCGTTTCTTCCACATTTTACACGGTTTTGCAATATGGCTATGACATATATTTATATTAAAATAATTAAGAAACACGGTATATATTAAAACTTCTGTTCCTTAGCAGAGTAATACATGCAACGAAAACGGAAGAGATAGGTACATACAGTATATAATGTTCACTTATATCGAACTGTACAGGACCAGCAAAAACGGTTCATTGTAAATGAAGTTCGTTATATACGAAAACAATAACACTATTCGAATATGTTCGTACTTTCAAACTAGTATATTTTACCCGTAATGTCACTATAACCGGGTTCGTGGTCAGGAGGCATTACTGTAATTCAAAATGATTTGTAGGTAAAATAATGCATGGCAGTCGTATGTTAGAGTTATACAGCTAATCGCAACAAGTATCATAAATAAGTATTATCAGAAATAACTAATATAATACATGTATTTATTGAAAAAATTAATACAATCTTTTTATGGAAGGACAACATAAGTTACAAACATCTGATTCGGAGTCCAATCATAATATTCAATGCATGCGACTACCGCATATTGTATGCCGAATTCATGTGTTACACGAAATCCAATGCAGTGTATGCAGTACTTGCCCGCCTGTCTATCTATGTTTGAGCGTCTGTATATTTTCAATAAGTTGAAAACAAAAGAAATCAAAAGCAATCTTGACTCGTGGAGCCTCCGGACCGAATTTTAAACAAATGAAGTACTTTGAAGGACAAATATTTATCCTGGTGTTTCAATTCCTTCAAAATGAAACATTTATCCTGAAGCGACTGAAGCTGAATCGAACTCCAGTTCGCGTATAACATGTTTAACCAAACGGACTGAAAATACGTGAAATTACAAAGCCGTCGTATTGAGCGGATACGTATTCAGTGTCTTTATTTCCTCTACGAGAAGGTCTTTGTGCATCAACCAAA
This sequence comes from Harpalus rubripes, assembly GCA_963082715.1. Classification (NCBI taxonomy): domain Eukaryota; kingdom Metazoa; phylum Arthropoda; class Insecta; order Coleoptera; family Carabidae; genus Harpalus; species Harpalus rubripes. Next base: position 26,096,539 of record OY720454.1, read on the forward strand.
AAACTCATTCAATTACACTACTATAGAAATATTTGTTTCAATGTACATACCAGAAATACAATAGTAGCGTTAGCGTCCAACAGCTTACCTGTAACAAAACAAATTTTTAAAATAAAATTTGCTTTAGAAAACAATTTGTAGTACAAAATAGACAACTACAGACAAAAAAGTTGTAATAAACTACATAAAGTACGGTAGTTTTCGAAACAGAAAATAGGCATCTTTGTCATCATTCATAAATTATCGACAAAATAGTACAAATTTATATTAAAATCGTAAAATCACAAACCCTAAAGCATGCATACACTATGAAGTTTTTATTTTCAAGTCTCTTGAAAAATATCTATATAAGTTACATTATAAGTATATTGACACGATCAAGTTTTACGTGAATTAAAATATCCTAACGTCATAATTAGTCATTTCATTTACATCACTTGAATTTTTTGTATATATCTGTTAAAATTTTAATAACTTCTCTAATAATATTAATGGACACGTGTGTTGGCTCTCGTTGAAACATATTAAACAAATGAGAATTTTATTAAAACACTAAAATTCTCATTTGTTTAACTTCTCTACTCTATATTGCCATTTTTCAATCACTTATAACACCACACTGGTACGCATCAAAAATATAAACACAAATGACATTTGACAGTTTCCTGACAATCAAAACTTATAGGGCCTTTAAAAAAAAGTAGCGCATGTTTCGGCAAAGCGAAACGCGCCAAAGAGAAGTTTTTTCATTCAATATTCTAACTCTGCTCTTCGCTGCTCTAAAGTGCGCGTATACACATAATAATACATTAAATGAAAAAAACTTCTCTTTACTGCGCTTCGCTTCTGTCGCTCAATTGTGTGACGGCCTTAAAGGTTGTTGTTTGTTAAAATCAGGGCCGGTTTGACCATTTGCGAGGCCATAACATAATATGCATGTTGTTATTTATGTCATAAGGATCGCAGCGTCAATCAATTAGTCGTAAATATTTTCACGAGGCGAAGCCGGATTTTATATACAAAATTACATACAAAATTTTACCTACTGGCGTAAATTAATGCAAAGTGAAAATATATTAAATAATTTCTGTTCTATAAATATCTGATGTGGACACCACATGACTTCCTTGTAACAAAAAACCAACATGAAGTATTGACCCAATTATTAAATTGCACGTATTTGACGTAATTTAACATTCACATTAATTTTTCATTTTTTTATTTTTTTTTGTCCTAATTCATAGCAAGCTTTGTTACAAAAACCAAAAAGTATATAATTTTTAAATTTACATGTCTCACTTATAAAAAAGGGCTAATTAAATAATACAGGATGTGCTAGGCGCAGAATTTAATTCTCTAAAACTCTTATCTGAAGCATTTATTTCTAAAATCAAAATAAATCCATTTTATTCAAGAAATACTGTTACAACTTCAGGTAATATAATACTTCCGGTTAGGCTATTTTAACCAAAATCTACTATTATTCCCATTGACATAAAAGTCTTATATACCAAATTTTAAAAGTTTTAGATTATATTTTAACCAATTCGATCCCAATTTGTTTTTTTAGAATTTTAAAAAAATATGTATGTATACATTTAGTTGCATATTAAAAAAATCTGATGAGGCCAACACATAACCTCTCGCCAGTTATTTTACCTGGTTGTACGCATAAAACGAAAAATATTTTTAATTACAAATACATATATTCATGCCTCACTACAAAATAATTCTCACATATATTTGCAAAATCTATGGGATATTTTAATATAAATTATGTACAATACATACATTTTCTTTATATTCAATATCCTGAAATTTTCTTTTTCTACTTTCCTTTTTTTTCTGTATATTTGTCATTTTATATTCTTTATTACGTAGGTATATTCTTTTGCGGTGTTGACTTTTTTTTTTCATAATCTTCATAATGATGTACAAATATTTTTGACGGTGGCATACAAATATTTTTGACAGTGACATGTATGTGTCAATAGCAAACATTTGAATTTCTTGCCTTGGAGTAGTTTGATCTAAGCATTTTTACATCAAATTATTTTATATGCATTTCTTTATCTCTAAATCTATAGAAGATATAGTAATGAAATTATATTTATCGAAAAAAGAATTTAACGTTCTTTAATATAAGTATTTACATAAATTTTCGATAAATAATATTTAGATGATTTTTTTCTTGTAACTACTACTTCCGGTTGTCCAATTGTTACCAAAACTGACTCGAGTCTTCCCATTATTGTTAGATTGAGGAATCCGTAGTTAAAAATGTCTTAAGTCTTGTAGTATTTGAGAAATCGTGGATCCAACATCCACACACACATCCACACACACATCCACACACACATACGAACATCATCGTAAAAATGTTATAATCGGATTCTAGGGACCTTAAAACGTGCTTATTCACTAAAAACTGGATATGCGATTTTTAGCATGAATTCAATAACTCTCTTAGCAAGAGGTAAAAATCTAAGTAAATATTTTCAGAAAAAAATACACAAGGTTGGGATTGGGGGGTTATGGGATATATGTCCCACTGGATACAAAGAGTGGGTTATATATGTCCTACTGGTATAATAAACAAAACAACTGAATTATGACAAATAATGTTTATTTAAAATAAATAAATAAATAAATAAATAAATATATATATCATCACGGCTTATTACCCATTGCTGGGTGTGCCAATCTGCTTTTTTACACAGATGCGGTAATGATGAAATATTTGCACCGTGCGGGCGCTTACCAGGCGTCACCTCACGGGCACTCACTGCTGGCGTGGAGAGTGCACCACAGGGGTCAATTTTGTGCCATTTAAAATTGGAAATATTTGGCGTCGGTCGGGATCGAACCCGGTTCCCCAGATTCGCGACCTGACACTCAGGCACGCGGCCACGAGACTACAAAATAATTAAATAATTAATAATTAATGTTTATTTTAATGTTTATTTAGAAAAAAAAATTAGCATTACATATAATAACATGTCATAACTAGGGTTTCACGGGCTTGGCTTGAAGCTTGAAAGCTTGGCTTGGCTTGGCTTGAAAAAGCTTGAAAAATCAAGCCAAGCCTGCCGTTCAAAAAAGCTTGACTTTTCAAGCCAAGCCAAGCTTCTGTTCCACCAAGCCCAAGCCAAACCAAGCCTAACATTTAAAAAAGCTTGAATTTTCAAGCCAAGCCAAGCCTTTGACTGCCAAGTAGCTTGGTTGAAAACAAGCTTTTTCAAGCTTTTCTTAAGAAATGTTGTCGAGTCCGACAAAACCGTAATTTTATGGTGATTACGTACTTTCTCACTGCTTCGGCACATTTTTGCGAACTTCTAAGAATTGGAGTTTCCAAAAGGACAAGCCTTCATTACCTGCCAGTCCAGTATGCTTCAAAACTTTGTAAATAGGACACTATACCCTTCATCATTCTTATTATGCAAAGACCACTTATTTTCTCAATCTGAACCAACTATCTGTTTTAACTATAGAGTGATGGGAAGATAGGTGCAGTTTGATCTTTTTGTTTGATTGGATAATATCGGAATATTATTCATTCAAAATAGATATAGATAGAATATAATCAATATTCATTTAAATTTTAACTAACTTGATTTTAAATACCATGCATCAAGCTTCAACACATAATATTTATTACTCGTATTTATTGCAATGCTACACATAGATAATTTTGCTGCAGTATAAAAATTTTAAGAAATAATAATATACTCTACACCGTAAGGTAAATTGAGTGACAGACTACATAAATCATGATAATTATTGCATTTTAAAGTTTCATTTTGTACAATGTTTTGTTATTCTGGTATTTCCGAATCATAGAGACGAGACAATTTCTGTTTGTGTATATGTATATATTTATATTCAAAGATTTTCAGGGCTATTTTTAGCTCAATGTACCCCTAATAAACCGTGACAGATATAATAGACAATAACAATGTACCGACAAAGAGAGCATTCTCTTTTAAATATTACCTTGATACAAGTTTTCATTGATTCAAAAATATGTGTTAATAAATAAGCAAATAAATATATAATCTCGGCTTATTACCTAGTTCTGGAGGTTTTTAATTTGCTTTTATTCCCAGATTTCAGTAATAACGACATATTCGTATCGTTAAGCATATTAACTTTTGCTTCTTTTATTAAATTATAAGTTGTTACATTTTCTTGATGGTACATTTTAAATATATATTTATTTTAATTATTATTACCTCTTGATGAGTACCACAAATTAAATATACGTATTATATATTATAAATAAAACACATAAAATAAAATCTGCTTATATTTATAATTTTTCTGTTCTTGTATTTTTTCTCTGAGGATGGTTTAATAAACCGAAATCGATAAGAAGATTTTATTTTATGTGTTTTATTTATAATATCTATATTTAATTTGTGGTACTCATCAAGAGGTAGTAATAATTAAAATAAATATTAACTTTTGTATTATTTGAATTTGCACATGATTACTTTAATTATATTTATGTATTTAACTTACATGATTCTGTACCCAAAAATCAGTAGAAATTTCATAAGAAGAGGCGAGTAGGTATTTGTCACGAACAAACAAAATTTCGGGGAAATTTTCGTCTGTAGGGTTTTATGATTTCCAGATGCATTTCAAGTAGGTATACAAGGTCAGTCTCAGGTCATTTACATCCCATTGTACATTCCAAAATATTTATGTATTTATTTATGTGTTATTGCGTATTTGGTGTCTTGTTTTTTTTTTTTTGTTTTTATAGGGTGCATATGAACTAAATAGTATGACAAACTTTAACAGTTGGGCGGACATTTCGAGTTTTTAGTTAAAATACAATACAATAAAGTCCAACTAATGCATATGCCTACTTGAATGAATGCAGTCAACGAAAATAATAAAAGAAACATGAAAATTGAAGGGTAAAGATTTAATAAAAGATGCTGATTGTTTACTCTTAAAAATAAATTAAATGAATAAAATATACATTTCAATATTTTTATATTTTATATTTACATATATTTAAAGAAAAAAATACTTGGTGTAAGTTTCATAAATTTTATTTTATCGTTTTGTTTATCTTTAAGCATAAGAAGATATTTTTCAATTGTACCACAATAAATTTTTGTAAAACATAACTTGATTTGTACATTATTACGATACAATGAAACATCGATATATTGATACATCAATATTCCAATACATCGATATATCGATATATTTAATTAAATTCACATCGAATATTTATATTAAAATCTTGATACCGAACAACTACTACTGGTTTTCAAGACCTATATACCTACTGTGCGCATGAGCATTTATAAAGCTTGAAAGCTTGAAAAAGTTTGAAATAGCTTGAAAAGGCTTGAAAAAGCTTGATAAAGCTTGAAAATCAAACCAAGCCTAAAATAATTAAAGCTTGAAGTTTTCAAGCCAAGCCAAGCTCTGTTTCCATCAAGCCCAAGCCAAGCCAAGCCTAACATTAAAAAAAGCTTGAAGTTTCAAGCCAAGCCAAGCTTTTTTATTTCAAGCCAAGTAGCTTGGCTTGGTGAATCCCTAGTCATAACTGAAAATGGCATTATGTGTGATAAGCAGTGAAACAATTTTTACATAATGGAATGTCACATAGGTACTGCAGAAAGTGTAGTAGTTCTGGTTTCCTTCTTCTTTCTAGAACAGTTGTTACATCTTCTTCTCGTGGGACCTTCAAGAGGTAAATAATCACCTATATTCATCAACTTAGATCCGCTAGAGGGTCTACCATATTTTCGTTTATGAACTACATTCGCGTACTGCCTACCTTAATTCATTAACGATTCAGCGAGGGAGACTAAAAAATTCAAAAAAAGTGTTCTTTATTTTCCTTTTTTACCTTCCGTCACCTTTAGGTAAGGAAGGTATTGTCTTTGGTCAAAAAATTCGGTGGTGAGTTTTTGATGAATAAGCACGTTTCAGGGTCCCTAGAATACGATTTTACTATTTTTACGATGATGTCTGTATGTGTGTGTGTGTGTGTGTGTCTGTGTGTGACAAAATTTTCTAATGAGATAACTCTAATACTACAATTCCAAAAATTATAATTCTTTCGTATTCCTCTTCGTTACATCCATGTGAAGAGCTGATTAGATTTTGGTTATAATTGGTCAACCGGAAGTACCCTCATTTGAAGATTTTAACAGTTTTTCTTGAAAAAACGATGGTAAATATCATTTTTTCACATTTGATGTTATTATAAATATTAAAGAATTATTTATTCTCTATACGATTTGAATGCATTTTATACTTCATATTAAATGGACATAGAGTTAAAAAATTATAAAGAAATTAAATATCATATATATTAGTCAGCTTTGCTACAACTCTGGAAACAGCTGATACATTAAAAAAATTCTGATTGAAAGGGTGTCAGTGTCAAGTGCAGTCGACAGTATGTGCATGTTATAATTTTACTGTAAATATAGGATCTTTTGTTAGAAACTTTCTGTATGGAATTTGTATAAAATACATACAACTGCCTTAAGGTAATGTTGAAGAAAACAATCCAAGAATTTACTGCTGCTGTCATAAATAAACGGTAGAACACTTTTTTCTGCCACTTATTCCTTTCCTATCTATGTCATACAACCCTACCAATTAATCTGACAAATCAACCCCGCCCATATATTTATTATATTATTAAACCATGATTGGACAGTTAATTTCAACTTTACTACCATCTTTAGTCTTTCTGTTTACTACTCACATTTGATATCCATGGCACTTGGAAAGCAAAGTCACATCTTTAGTATCTTTCCATGAGACTGCGCAAGTCCCAAACTGATTACATAGAAACTGAGCTTCCCCTCTATTTCGCTTTTTATCTATTAAAAAATCAGGCATATTCTTTCTCGTAGAAATTACAGTCCCTATTGCAGAATATGATAAATTATTCATTAGTTGGATACTAGTAAAAAACCTGTCAAAACATAAACTAACAGTAGGATCCCTAATGCTATCTGCAAGTTTCTTGACTACAGCTTCCCCTACAGTTGTATCTTTTTCTCTATCTTCATCTTTCCCCGCCAGTTTTTGAGTCACATCTGACCCACAATTTTACTCCTCTTTTTATGGGCTTGAGAGGAAGATATTGCTTTAGAGTACTTCTACCCGTTGGAAGGTATGTTTGAAACATGAAATCAATTCTTCAATGTAATACAGTTTGTTGGCGTTCTCCTGTTTTTTTGGGAGAATTGAAATATAATTTAGAAGAAACTAGTTGAAATCTATTGCGAGAAATCGATTTTTTTATCATTTTGTTTCCAAGAGAAGAATTTGTAGACCAGTAATGACGTTGAGCTGGAACTCTGTTGTAAGACATTATAAAATAGCATGCTACTACCATCATAATTTCATATCGATTTGTAGGGTGCATAGATTTCTTTGTCTTCTCTTCTAAAATCTTTAAACGTTCGTTGGTTTTTTCAGATATCCAGAGAAATAGACTTTTAGGAAATAGCGTAAAGAAAACATCTAACTCAGATTACGAACGATCTAAATTTGCAAGAATCGTAGAAGGAAATTCTTTTAGAATATTTTTTCTGGGTTGAAAATCCATTTATCAATCATTAGGATTGGAAGTTCTTAAAATAAATAAATAAATATATCATCACGGCTTATTACCCATTGCTGGGTGTGCCAATCTGCTTTGTACACAGATATCGGTAATGATGAAATATTTGCACCGTGCGGGCGCTTACTAGGCGTCACCTCACGGGCACTCATTGCTGGCGTGGAGAGTGCACCACAGGGGTCAATTTTGTGCCATTTAAAATTGGAAATATTTGGCGTCGGTCGGGATCGAACCCGGTTCTCCAGATTCGCGACCTGACTGTCGTCAGACGACGAATTTTCCGTCGAACTTCCATTCATTTCTTCTTCTTACCCTTCACTGGTTGTCTTTCTTTTGTTTTTTTTTTCTTTTTCTCCCAGCCTTCTTTCTTGATTAACGCGTGATCTTATCACTAGAAATATCTGTGTTTGTTTGACTATATTCTGAACCATTGTCTGTAAATGGTTCTTCAATCTCAGACTCTATATCGGAAATATTTTCGGCTAAATGTAGCAAATCCGCTTCGGATAACGGTTTCTTTCTGTAATGAAATATTATATTCAACTATCAGTGGGGCATATACATATAACCTATCGAAATATACTGGTGGGACATATACGTCCTATCAGATGACATAAAAAAATATGCTGATTTACGAACACACTACACCATAAATAATTATTTTTGACTTACTTAGACATTTTTCCATAAAATGTGGTTAATAAATTACATCCGATTCCTCCAAGTACTACGAAAATAATATATAAATATTCTCACATCACAAGTGCAACATATTGGAATAACATTGTGGCTATGTTCACATGGTCATGTACTGGTGATTTCATGGTGGGGATAGCTAATACGATGTAGAATTGCCACTGGGACATACCCTAAGCAAATTTATAAAGCGTTTATTTACCACAGGATATATTTAAAACTTTCCTGGGACGTATATGACCCTTTGAGACCGAAAGGGTTAAAATAGTTTTTCATGAAAATTTATTATAGGCTTCAAGTAAAGTACCACTTCTGGAAATTATCTAATGACCAAAAAGTAACGTGTACATCTAGATGTTATAGCAGTCCTAAATATAAAATTTCAACTTTCTACAGCTTACCGTTTTTGAGTTACGCGAGATACGTACGTACATACAAACGTCACGACGAAATTAATGAAAATGGATTCAGGGATGGTCAAAATGGATATTTCCGTTGAAATCTGAAAACTGAAATTTTTCGCAATTACAATACTTCTTTTACTATGTACAGGGAAGTAAAAAATCTGATGGTTTTTATAATTATTTATTTATTTATAATTTAAATATATACTTACATATTTACTTATGCTGGTAACTGTATTGAATTCCTATCCATATAGCTATTGTTCTATTTACTTTTATTATTAATTTGAAATTAGTTCTTTGACATTGCCATTTTTCTGTCAGTTACATACATTTGAGAACTGAACTGTGTAACCAAGGAATTGTCTTTGTTTAAAGCGTAGGCTCCGGGATTTAAATTAATGATAATTTTATAAATTTTTCTATGAAATATATGGAAAAAGTATTAATGCAAATCTGTAGGAAATTTAATAATCTTTAATTATTGTAATAAAATAAATCTCGAAAAAATATCAATTAAAGACAGTTTTTGAAGAAAATTATTTTGAGCTTTAAGTGAAGTGTCATTTCCAGTTATCTCACTTACACCAAAATTTAATGGTTTCTTTTCGTATTAGAATAAAGCATAAATAAAAAGTTTCAAAATTTTATGAATGATAGTATTTGATTTAGAACGGAGGATTCACACATACATGACATCATTGTGAAAATATTAAAATTGGATTCTAGGGACCTTAAAACGTGGTCATTTACAACAATATCTATATGCGATTTTTAGCACGATTCCTATACCTCCCTTACCAAGAGTAGAGGTAGGTAAAAACAAGCAATTTTTTATTTGTTTTCAAACAAGTTCCTAGTTAACATGGTGCATTATAATTCTGAGTATTATAATAGACTCATTATAATACTCAGTTCTATAATAAATATCAATAGAGTATTCTAATTAAAGTTCATAATGTCATATGATATGGCAGCACAAATGTACCTACCCTTTAATTAGTTCAAAATATTGCGAGGGTAATCTAGTAATTGATTATCTACAAATATAAAAGTGTTTCAATAACTGAAAAAAATTGCGCTGATCTATTAAAAAAATTAAAACAACGCACCCTTGCACAGCAGCACTGTTGCATTGGCTGCTGTTCACGATTTTGGATTCCAAACCTTAACTACTCTCTGTGTGGTCCAGACAGGGCTCCGTCTAACTATTATTGAATTCCGAATTTTAAAAATAGCTTTGAAGAAAGAAATTTAAGACGATTAAGACGAGAAAGCTACAATTTAGGATTGTTTAGAATAAAAATCTGATGTGGCCAGCACATAACCTCTCGCCAGATATTTTACCTATGGTTGTACGCATAAAACAAAAAATATTTTTAAATAGAAATACATATAAAAAACAAAAAAAAATCGATTAAGTAAACTAGAAAAATGTAAAGTGTATTAGGGGGAATATACACATGTTTAAATGAAATAATAATAACTTGGATATTTCTTACATTCCGCGAATTTTTTACCCTTGATGCCAACGTCCTTTAGATATATTATTTGTCTTTAGAGCTTAATAATCATGTAATTATTAAAAAGATTTATTAGTTATGCTTTTTGTTATTTTGAAAAGAATAATTTTGTCTGATCGTCTTCCCGCATCTTTATAGTTTGATTGCGGTAATGGCGTGTTACGTTCGCCTCATATTCCATTTTTAATATCCGTCACAGTCAGCTTTGTTTTGACGATTCAAATAAACTGAAATATGTAACATGACAGACGTACTGTGTTATTTATTCATTGAATGTTCATTTTTTCATGCTGTACAAATATGCGATGCAAACGACACTCAATAAAAATAGCAATTCCGTTCTGTTTACCTACATCTGCGGTTGTGGGTGTTACTTTTTCAATAACTACTGCACTGGAATACTCGAAATATCAACGTTTGTCAATATATGAATTAGTTAAATGTAATTAAATACCGTTTAGAACTGTTTGCTTCATTTAATTTTTAATTTACTTTTAACAAATAACATTTACTTTAAAATGCCTTAACTACAGAGAATTAAAAACTAATTGGAACAGTTTTTACTTTAATTCATACGTAACGTTTTATTATTACAAAAAATATACATTAAATTAATTATTTTAATTCTAAAATGTTTAACAATAATTATAATTCATATTATCTCCTTCAGCTTTTCATTGTATATATAAAGAAGACTAATATCTAATTCAGGGAATCAAACGAAAGTGATTGAGGTAATACTTTGATTGGTTGCCGCTTAGGAACCATTTTATATCAATGCTGTGCTTATGTACTTAGAAGTGGTTAATTTTAAAATGTAACTTTTTCAGAGCAACTCAGCGGTCCTCGCGCGTGCGTGTACTTGGGCGAGCACGAGCTTTAACGCGCCTTGACCTTTCCCACGGCGTCTGGCTCGTGGCTTGTGGTTGGTTTGTGACTCGTTTGTACTAGCTCGGAAAAGTTACACCGAGTCATTCTCGTCGATATTAAACGGATTGCTGCTTGTGCAACTGCTTACTGTATTGTATTTAGTGAAGAATATATAAAACTAAAAGACCAAAAAGAGAAAACGCTGGTGGATGGCGTCTTTCAATAAAAGTCGGAGTCCGTAAGTTGTCGCTATTTTATGGGTTTATTTATTGTTTACTGTTTTTTCTTACACCTAAACAAGACTAAACCTGGAAATTTCGTTCCCGAACCATAAGGTCAGCGGCGCGTTTCCTTTGACTCGTATCAAATTTACCGACAATTGAGAGGATGCCCGAGTCGAGCCAAAGAGCCTCGAGCCACCCCATTCTCACGGCGCAGGGCTCGCCAAAAGTTCGCCGAGCCACGCGCCGTGAAAAGCCCGACTTAAGGATATAAGATAATCGTGTCGAGCCGGCTTCCCACCAGCGTGGCTTGATGAACTTTTACCTGAATTTAGCGAGCCTTTTAGTTTCCTTGTGATGGGGTGGCTCGTTGGCTCGGCTCGGGCATCCTCTCAATTGTCGGTATATTTGACACGAGTTAATGGAAATGCGCCACTCGTATAGGCTCGGCTCCCCTTTCGACATTTCAAGGCATTTATGTTTCGAGGGTGAAATTTTTAGATTATTTCCAACTGCATAGATACCGACGTGAATGGCTAGGCTACTCGTCCGAGCCACATAAGCTACGAGTCAGGCGCCATGAGAATGTCCAAGGCGCGGTAAAGCTCGTGCTCGATTAAGTCCACGAGCGGCGCATTCTAACGTTTGGAGAACTCCGCTTCGCATCGTATTCCAAACTTCCTTCTCACAAAATAAAATGTAACTTTTGCAACATATATCATAAATAACTACTTTCTACGTAATCTATTAATAAATTTATAAGCAATATACACAGTTTCAAATAAAATCAACCCCTTGATTACACAGTTTAGTTATACAAATGTATATAATTGACAAATAAAAAAGTCAAAATTCATTCATCTAATCACAATATTTATAATCGGAATTGGGATATTGTTCATGTATTGTCTAAAAATAATACTTTGTAAGTTTGTTTTGCACAAATTCAGCACTAGAGATCTATTGCAAATAAGATTCTAGACTTGAAGACAATACTCAAATGTAAATGGAACAAATGCAAAATATAAAAATATCTGCAAAATACAGAGTTCCCACATTCCATAAATTTAATAATTTACTTTATTGTTCAGTCTTCTTAAAATAATTTTCTTTCCTGTATTTCATTTTTCGCAAAGATTTTCCTTAAACTTTCCTGCGAGAATCAAAAATCACGTATGGGAAAATCCGACAACAACGATAAAAAATATTCGTATATCTGAATTCCGAAGAATGAGTAACGACAGAGAGACGACAGACAATTTAAAATAAGCGGCACTTTAAAAACTTTTCACTTTCGCGACATGGACTTCAATAAACCTGAAGGCTAGAGTATTTCCGGGAATAGAAGATCACCTTTCAACATACAATAAAACCGCATTCCAAAATTATGAAATAAGAAATATTCACATTTCACTAATAATTAATGTATAGGCGTAAAAAATATAACTGATCGAATTATATCAAAATTATAATTTTACGTAGTCCACTAATCGTTGCAACATAAAAATTTGACAGTATCCATAAAAGACCTGCAAAGCTTGTGTTCTTACAGTTAACTCTAAAAATTGTGTTTAAGTTTGCAAAGATATGATAATTGGAAAATAATAATTCGGACTCCCATTTTTAATACTGAATAAATTTTGATTTTTACACAAGTATTGTGAGGAATTTCTATTTTGTGGCGCTGTCTTACTTTTTTGTAATTTTGTAGTAAATCTATTACTACTTTCAATAATTAAATCTGTAAATATAATTGGATAAAATTTAACGGAGTATTATAATGTGACCTTTTGAGAATTAAGGACTCACCAAGCCAAGCTACTTGGCTTGAAATAAAAAACCTTGGCTTGGCTTGAAACTTCAAGCTTTTTTTAAATGTTAGGCTTAGCTTGACTTGGGCTTGATGGAAACAAAGCTTGAGCTGGCTTGAAAAGTTCAAGCTTTAAATATTTTAGGCTTGACTTGATTTTCAAGCTTTGTCAAGCTTTTTCAAGCCTTTTAAAGCTATTTAAAGCTTTCTCAAGCTTTATAAATGCTCATGCGCACAGTAGGTATATGGGGCTTGAAAACCAGTAGTAGCTGTTCGGTATCAAGATTTCAATATAAATATTCGATGTGAATTAAATTAAATATATCGATATACCGATATATCGATGTATTGGAATATTGATGTATCAATATATCGATATGTTATCTCGATGTTTCATTGTATCGTAACGATGTATAAATCACGTTTTGTTCTACATAATTTTATTGTGGTACAATTGAAAAATATCTTCTTATGCGTAAAGATAAACAAAACGATAAAATAAAATTTATGAAACTTACACCACGTGTTTTTTCTTTGTAATTATTAAAATATACAAATAATGAAATGTATATTTTATTCATTTATTTTATTTTTGAGAGTAAACAATCAACATAAATTTATTAACTTTTATTAAATATCTACCCTTAAATTTTTATGTTTATTTTATTGTTTTCGTTGACTGCATTCATTCAAGTAGGCATATGCATTAGTTAGACTTTATTGTAATTTAATAACTGAAATGAATGAATAGGACTTAACTTCATAATGCTATTTTTACTCGAAATGACTTTCCAACAAACTGTTAAAATTTGTCATACTATATAGTTCATATTCATCCTGTATAAATGAAAAAAACTCAAAGACACCAAACACGCAACAACAATGTGCAAATAAATACATAAATATTTTGGAATGTACAATGGGATGAAAATGACCTGAGACTGACCTTTTCTACCTAATTCAAATTTTGTTTGTTTGTGACATAAATACCTACTCGCCTCTTATGAATCTACTGATTTTTGAGTACAGAATCAAGTTAAATACATAAATATAATTACAGTAATTACGTCCAAATTCAAATAGCACAAAAGTAAATACGCTAAACGATACGGATATGTCGTTATTACCGAAATTTGTGAATACAAGCAAATTAAAAACCCTCCAGAACTAGGTAATAAACCGAGATTGTATATTTATTTGCTTATTTATTATTATTATTATTATTTTTTTTTTTGGAAACAACGAAACTTGTATCAAGGTAATATTTAAGAAAATGTTCTCTTTGTCGGTACATTGTTATTGTCTATTATACCTGCCACAGACAAAATCGGTTTATTAGGGATACATTAGATGTTGAGCTAAAAATAGCATTCAAAATCTTTGAATATAAATATACATATCCACAAACAGTAATTGTCTCGTCTGTATGATTCGGAAATACTAGAATAACAAAACGTACAAAATGCAACTTTAAAATGCAATAATTATCATCATATGTAGTCTGTCACTCATTTTACCTTGCGGTGTAGAGTATATTATTATTTCTTATAATTTTTATTCTGCAGCAAAATTATCTATTTGTAGCTTTCCAATAAATACGATTAATAAATATTATATGTTGAAGCTTGATGCTTATGTGGAATGTAATTAGATAAATTAAATAATTTTTTTTTTGGTTTGAAAATAAAATCTAATTTCTTAAAGCTTTGAGCTTATAATAAAATAAATAAGTATATAATCACGGCTTATTACCCATTACTGGGTGTGCAAATCTGCTTTTTACACACACATCGGTAATGATGAAATATTTGCACCTTGCGGACGCTTACCAGGCGTCACCTCACGGTCATTCATTACTGGCGCGGAGAGTGCACCAGAGGGGTTAATTATGTGCTATTTAAAATTCGATATATTTGGCGTCGGTCGGGATCGAACCCGGTTCCCCAGATTCGCGATCTGGCCCTCAGGCACGTGGCCACGATACCTTATAGCTTATAATTAATTCCATTTACTAAAAAATTTTAGTATTTAATTAATTAATTTTTATACAAAATACATTTAACTTGACAATAATAAATAAGTATTAAAAAAAATTAAGTAGTTCTATATGTAATGTGACATTTGCATTAAATTTTGTATTATCATTTTTCATCATACATTTTATAATAATGTAGGTAAAGGATAAAGCAATAAAATTATATTACCATTTAACATTTTATAAATTTATTTTGACTGTGTGCGCGAACTACAATGTACGATTAGTTAGTTCAGATTGAGAAAATAAGTACTCTTTGAATAATAAGAATGATGAAGGGTATAGTTTCCTATTTACAAATTTTTGAAGCTTACTAGACTGGCAGGTAATGAAGGCTGGTCCTTTTGGGAACTCTAATTCTCAGAAGTTCGCAAAAATGTGCCGAAGCAATGAGAAAGTACGTTACCACCATAAAATTACGGTTTCGTGGGCCTCGGCAACATTTCTTAAGAAAAACTAGAAAAAGCTTGTTTTCAACCAAGCTACTTGACAGTCAAAGGCTTGGTTTGGCTTGAAAATTCAAGCTTTTTTAAAGGTTAGGCTTAATTTGGCTTGGGCTTGGTGGAACAGAAGCTTGGCTTGGCTTGAAAAGTCAGTTTTTTTGAATGGCAGGCTGGGCTTGATTTTTCAAGCTTTTTCAAACCAAGCCAAGCTTTCAAACTTCAAGCCAAGCCCGTGAATCTCTATTGAGAATAGATATTGAAAACTCTCTGTCAAGAATATAAACATAAATCTAATATTTTTATTTGAAATTGTAACAGTGGCAAAAATAACACAAAATGTTATTGTGTTTTGTATTATATTTGAATTATATTTTATTCTTGTCCTTGCCTTAGAATCTCCATAAAAAATAAAAAAATTCATTGTTATTTTATTTTGTAACTTTCTTAACAATAAAGTTGCTACAAGAATTTTTGCATGCCTTCTATATATTAAATTTAAAGAAATAATATTGTTTAATTAGCCTCAGATTTAAAACGTCACTAAATATCCATTAGATATTTCACAATTAATTATTGAAATTTGTATAATATTAACATGTGCCAAACTACCGCTTACGTTTGTTTATATAAATAATGTAGGTAAGTGATAGAGAAACTGTTATCCTACTTTGAATGACGTGCTTACGTTCTTTGACGTCACAGAAGAACGGAGGCTGTTGTATTTTTATTTAATTATTAAGAATAATAAGAACAAATTATTATATTTTTTATTCCTGTAAAAAATATTACATAAACTTTTATGTAAAATACCTACTTTTTGAAAAATGTGAAGCGAGGGATATAATTTATTTTTTCAAATCATTAGTTTTTCTACATTTTTGGACGATTTCTACTTTTTAAATTAATTTGTCTTATCTGTTCATCATTTATTTCCTTAAATTCTAAAATAGTATACCCGTCAAAAGATAAATATTTCCTTAATTTTTTTGTCTAAAATATTATACCCGTCAAAAGATTAATATAACGAACCATTCATTCATATATTTACTCTTGGCTCTACGTTGTATTCACTGAATCTTTGTTTTTCATCCCTTTCGATTGAAAGTTTATTTCTTTCCTTTTTAGTTTTGTTTGAAGCTGCCACATTGAATCTGGCAATTATTGAGTTATAAATAAATTCATTCAAAAAAATCTCATATCGATTTATTTAATATGAAAGTAATAAATTAGCGAAAATATATATCTGCGGGAACTCGCAGAAAAAATCCTGCTGATTTGAATTTATGCCGGCACCGCCACCAATATATCAATGATAAAAAAGAATGAATAAGAAAAAACAACCCTCCTGACAAAAAAACGATTTACACAAGGCGTAAATCCTATTTATTTCATGTCTCTTAGAATCAGAAAAAATTGATACAATGAATTTGTTGTTTTTCAGTGCCTTCTTGCCAGAGATTGTCTTGACCTCGTTCTAGATTCTATTAGTTTAAAGTTTTTGCAAACCGAGATATGAATTATACAATAGATTATTGTAGATATGACATTTTATAATGCTGCATGTTTTATTCATATGTTGATCTTTTAAAATAAATAATATCCGTCGTATAAAGTGCTTGTAAGTATATATAGCACATAAAATAATACATGTTTTATCATAGGTCGCATGCATATAATTTAATGTACTTCATAATTTATGTTATACCGTTTGCTAACCCTTAAATGTGGTCAATAAATATTACATAACAAATATTCGCAATTTATACTACCAAACATATATCAAAGGTTAAATATGGAGTAAATTTATTTACATTATCCATATTTTTCAATATAAAGGTTAAAGTTACTTAAACAAGTAAATAGTTATTTATGGTGTGTGTAATATTGCAAAATAAGTCACGCAAGAAAAATGTTAGCGCATAAGAATAATACGCCGAGTAGCTAATTAACACATATGAAGAGTGATTTTCCAAAACGTACTAAGTCATATTTTTAGGGAATTTATTTTTTTGATATTATTTTGTTCAGTTTTTCAAGCTTTTCTCAATGGATAAACTGATTTTACTCTAAGAGGCCTAAGTCATACGCATTTTATGTACTAAACTTTCAGATTTTTTCAAAAAAGGACCAAGTCATTAATATGTTTATTTCAAATTGCTGTAGAGTCACTACGCATGCGTAATGTGTATTATAAATAAAATGTATCGGACGGATATATGTGACGATACTTTTTGTAATATTGAAGACAAAAATCAAAATGATACAACAAATTAAAAAGGAAGACGAAAAATAGAAACAACAGAAGCACATGGGATAAATACAGAAAATGGAGAAAAAAAAGTTTCATTGCTTCTCGCCACAACGGGAAAACAAAATTTTGTTCGGTATTTTTAGATCAGGAAGATAAAATTTACGATAAAATATTTAATGAAAGTGGACAAGAATAAGAAACCCTTATATATGGTAATGAAGAAAATGAGATATCTGATGCCAGTACCGGATTTGGCTTAATTTTACCCCTAAACAGAAAATATTAATATGCCCTCCCCGCCTCATTTAGTAGAAAAAATTAAAAATTTAAAAGAAAATAAATTTTTTTGTAATAAATTCAAATAAATATATTGATATTATTACAAGAAATTAACTCAATCAAAAACTGAGGTATGGTCGTTCCACGATATCAACCGAATTACTTCAAACGTTTGAAATCTTTTCAGAAAATATGAATTATTTAAAGACTTTGACAGTTAAGTGTTAAATTTACGTTTAGTATGTTTGTTATGAAATTAAACAGTTAATTATACATTATTCCATCCCTACTTTTCTTTTTATGCACCTATTGGTAAAATTTAATTTGGCTTCTTTAACGAAAAAAGGAGATTTGTAATATTTTCGTGATAATTTAAATAATTTGAGTATAGTTACCATGCAAAGACGTCATACCGACAAAATACAGGAATTATAGCTCATTTGATAGCGTATTTTGAAACATGAAAACATAATATTAGGGTTTTTAACAGCTACATTGTATAAATGTTGTAATTTTATAGCGCATAATAGTTATACATGATTAACACTATGAAAAAAAATCTGATGTGGCCAGCACATTACCTTCCGTCAGTTCTATGTATTTTGTACAAATTTCATACGGAAAGTTCCTTGCTAAATTAAATATTCTATTTCTTGTACATTACCTTCCGGCAGTTGCATGTATTTTATGCAAATTTCATACAGAAAATTATTATTTTGTGACGTTTTCTATATACAGTGTAATGTATCTGCAGAAATAAAGGATTTATTATTATTATTATTTCTTGTACATTACCTTAAAGCAGTTGTATATGTATTTTATACAAATTCCATACAGAAACCAAAAGATCCTCTATTTCCAGTAAAATTATAAGATAAACACACTATGTCAATTTCACTTGACACTGACATCTTTCAATCAGAATTTTCTTAATATAGTAGCTGTTTCCATAGCTATGGCTACTTTATGAAATTTAATTTCTTTATAATTTTTACCTTCCGTCACCTTCAGGTAAGGAAGGTATTAGGTACGTTCTATTGGTGTCAGAAATCTTCCTACTTTTTCTAGTAGAACATCAATGGTCGTTCTTTTGCGTCAAAAAAATCGAAATATTCCTACGAATCATTCCAACTTCAGAGTTGGAAGCGTTGGTAGGAAGATATATACAGTGGAGATAAATTCAAAATTTTACTAGCCGACTGTCGCGCGTACATTTCTGTCACATTTGTGAATGTTTAGAGTAGACTGTGCTCAACGAAAATATCACCTTTACGTTTTTATTATTTAATATATATTTATATAATTATAATTTCTGTAATATTTGCATAACAACATTTCGAAGATCCAAAATAAACATACAAAGTTATCTTTAGTTGTTAACTAACAATAACACATAGCCACTGTCACTGTTCTATTGTGTTTATTTTTTTACTTGACAGCACTTGACAGTTATTTGCTACTGAGCGTTCTATTGCTTTAAGAATATTCTTATACTAATACGAATATTTCTGACACCGATAGAACGTACCTAATGTCTTTGGTCAAAAAATTCGGTGGTGAGTTTTTGATGAATAAGCACGTTTTAGGGTCCCTAGAATACGATTTTACTATTTTTACGATGATGTCTGTATGTGTGTGTGTGTGTATGTATGTATGTGTGTCCGTGTGTGTGTGTGTGTGTGTGTGTGTGTGTGTGTGTGTGTGTGTAACAAATTTTTCGTCTACGATAACTTCCATACTACAATTCTAAAAATTATAATTCTTTCGTATTTCTCTTCGTTACATCCATGCGAAGAGCTGATTAGATTTTGGTTAGAATTGGACAACCAGGAGTACCCTCATTTGAAGATTTTAACAGTTTTTCTTGAAAAAACTATGTTAAATATCATTTTTTCACATTTAATATTATTATAAATATTAAAGAATATTTTATTTTCTATACGATTTGATTGCATTTTATACCTAATATTAAATGGATATAGAGTTAAAAAATTATAAAGAAATGAAATTTCATAAAGTAGCCATAGCTGTGGAAACAGCTACTATATTAAGAAAATTTTGATTGAAAGATGTCAGTGTCAAGTGAAATTGACATAGTGTGTTTGTCTTATAATTTTACTGGAAATAGGTATAGGATCTTTTGCTTTCTGTATGGAATTTGTATAAAATACATACAACTGCTTTAAGGTAATGTACAAGAAATAATAATAATAATAAATCTTTTATTTCTGCAGATACATTACACTGTATATAGAAAACGTCACAAAATAATAATTTTCTGTATGAAATTTGCATAAAATACATGCAACTGCCGGAAGGTAATGTACAAGAAATAGAATATTTAATTTAGCAAGGAACTTTCCGTATGAAATTTGTACAAAATACATAGAACTGACGCGTGAACTGACGGAAGGTAATGTGCTGGCCACATCAGATTTTTTAACTCTATATCCATTTAATATTAAGTATAAAATGCAGTCAAATCGTATAGAGAATAAAATATTCTTTAATATTTATAGTAACATCAAATGTGAAAAAATTATATTTAACATAGTTTTTTCAAGAAAAACTGTTAAAATCTTCAAATGATGGTACTTCCGGTTGACCAATTGTAACCAAAATCTAATCAGCTCTTCATATGGATGTAACGAAGAAGTATACGAAAAAATTATAATTTTTGTAACTGTAGTATTAGAGTTATCGCAGACGAAAATTTTGTTACACACACACACACACACACACACACACACATCCACACACACACACATCCACACACACACACACACACACACACACACACACACATACAGACATCATCGTAAAAATAGTAAATTCGTATTCTAGGGACCCTAAAACGTGCTTATTGATTAAAAACTCATCATCGAAATTTTTGACCAAAGACAATACCTTCCTTACCTAAAGGTGACGGAAGGTAAAAAACGTAAAACAATCCAGTCTCATATAAATTAGCTTTAGTTTAGTAACTTTCTACTGATTGCGTAAATCGGTTGATTTCGTGGAACGACCATACCTACATTTATATTATTACACATTTCAGGCACAATTTCACATATAAATTATGACATGTGAGATTTCAGTAAGGTTTCTATTTATTTCACGAGTTTCAATTTACTAATAAAGATTTTAAAAAGTTTATGATTTATGAAACACGCTAATTTGTCTGACGCTCCTAGGCAACTGCCTAGGTTTGCCTGTGCATAGATCCGGCTCTGTCTGAAGCATCAACCATAATATTGACTTCAATGTCATGTTTTGGGAAAGATAATGATTGTGTTAGACTATCTTTAATGAGAATAAAAGAATGCTGTCCAAGTAATTTCTTTTAAACTGTTAACTGCATGAGTTAGGTGTTTGTTGAGTGCGTGAAGAATTGTAGCGCATTTTTTTAATAAAATGGTAGTAACAATTAATCATACCTAAAAATTGCGTAGCTGCTTGTGTTTTTGGTTTGGGAAAGTTTTTAATTACATTAAGTTTTTGTACTAAAGGTTTAATTCCTGAATTTATATAGAATGACCGAGAAATTCGATTTGATTTAAACCAAATTTACATTTATCTTTATTTACTAATACACCGAATTGTTTTAATCTGTCAAAAACAATTTGTGAATGATTTCGGTGCTGTTCAATGGATTCGCTTGCAATGAGTATGTCATCGATATAAGCAAAATAGAAATTTAGCCCTAGTTATTTTGTCGATGAAATATTGGAACGTTTGCGCGCTATTCCTCAGACCAAACGGCATAACAGTATATTCGAAAAGCCCAAAAGGTGTTGTGATTGTAGTTTTCATTATTGATTCTTCATCCATTAGTATTTTATTGTAAATGTTAACAAGGCCTAATTTTGAATGAATTTTTGTATTTTGTAGATTGAATGTAAAATCTTGTAAATGTACAAGTGGGTATCTGTCTAGAATTGTATGGGCATTAAGAGCTTTATAATTTCCAGAAGGACAATAATCGCCTGACTTTTTTGAATTAAATGAAGTGGTGAAGCACAACAACTGGAGGAAGGACCAATAATTCCCATTTCCAACATTTTATGAAATTCTTGTTTGGCTGCTAGTAATTTTTCAGGAGCCAAGCAACGTGGTCTTGCAAATGTGGAAAGTACTGTTGTGAGCAAGGGACACATTTCTAAAACTCGTTTGGTAAAAGATCAATAAAATTTTTAAAGATGGACACATAAGTGGCAAGAAGTCAACGACAACCACCTAAGACGACTTAAAAACGACACAAAAATTTGGAAATTACCAGGAACCATCACAAAACTGAGAATTGGTCACACGCTCGCTACACACGGCCACAGATTCAAAAGGGAAGCCCCAACAACATGTGATAGATGCAACACCAGGCAAACAGTGGAACACATTCTACTCCACTGCGATAAATATAGTGACCCAAGAAGAAGACACAACCTACCGGCCACCCTAAAAGAATGCCTCACAGTTCCCATACATACCGGGTGTCTTAGGCCGACCGACACATGGGCGATTAACATGTAAAATTAGTTAATTGTGAATAGTATCTCCCCAGTGCAAGATATTAAGATGAAATTTTGCATGCTTATCCGGGGATACTATTTCTATGGATTTCAATTCAAATCAGTCAATTTACAAGTGTAATATTAGAATAAATTAAGAAAAATTGTAGAAGTACCATGAATGTTATTCATATCTTGAAAATAATAGTATCTAAGCAACAACTCTGATAGAGTAGGGGTAACGTGCGCGCTTCACAATTTAGAGAGTCGGGTTCGAAACCAACCGACAGCAATATTTATTTTTTAATTTTTTCTTTTCAAAATAATTTTTATTATTAATATGTTTTAAATCTTTTATTAATATTTAATTTAATAAAGTGGATACATTGTACGTAACAAGATTTATTTATTTAAAAAATATTAAATCGTACCTACTAATTACAACATTAAAATTTCAAAATTATAATAAATATTCAAAATGGCAGCCGTTTTGCGCTAAGCAAAATCCGAGACGATTGTAACATTGCTGTCTCACGTTGCTTAGCTGTCGATTAGAAATAAGCCTACATTCATTCCTTATTGCCGCTTTCAGGTCTTCTAAAGTGGTCAATTCATAATGGCCGTAAATTTTTGATTTTAAATGACCCCAAAGAAAAAAATCTAAGGGGCTTAGATCAGGAGACCTTGCCGGCCAATTAATTGGTCCATTTAAACCAATCCAAGAATCTGGAAATGAATTGTCCAAATATTCTTTGACAATTTGCACGTTATGCGCTGGACACCCATCCTGTTGAAACCATATCCTCTCCATATTTAATTCTGTAAGTCTAGGCCCAACTACTGTTTCCAATAAATCTAAATATTTTGGACCGTTCAATGTCCCTTCAATAAAATATGGTCCAATAATGTGTGATCCCAAAATTCCCGCCCAAACATTAACCTTCTGGGGATATTGGGTTCTTGATAAATTTTGAAGAGTTGGTTTATCTTTTGACCAGTGGCGAAAGTTTTGCACATTCGGTTCGTTATGAAGAGTAAATGTGCATTCATCGGTATAACAGAGGGAGTACAAAAAGTTTCTGTTTTCATTGGCTTTATCCATAATTGTTTCACAATAAGTTGCTCTTCTTTCTTCGTCGCCGTCTCGCAATTCTTGATGGTTACCTACTTTGTAACTTCTAAATCCATTTTTCTTAAGTATTCTAGCAATTTTTGTTCTACTTATTCCACATTCCATTTGTAAACTTCTTAAACTAATAGTAGGCTCCACTTCAACCCGCGCAATTATTATTTCTTCAAATTCATTTTCAATTGGTTGTATTTCCTGCTTTGTGTGATTAGCAACACACCCAGTTTCTTCAAATCTGTTAATAATACGCCTTACACGGGATTTATTAACTACTTTTTCTGGATTTTCGGCAGAAAATACATCAGCAGTTTGCTGTAGGCTATTACCAATGTGAAATAATTTCACAATACGAATTTTATCTTTTGTAGTTAAATCCATATTATTTAAATAACACTAGCAACAAATAAAGATAGTACAATACAAATCTGCATTTGACGTTTGATTATTCAAATCAAATGTTCTCGTTTTTTTGTTTTCGTCAGGGCTAACTATAATTTGAAGAAATTT
This sequence comes from Harpalus rubripes, assembly GCA_963082715.1. NCBI lineage: Eukaryota > Metazoa > Arthropoda > Insecta > Coleoptera > Carabidae > Harpalus > Harpalus rubripes. The sequence goes on from OY720454.1 coordinate 26,120,824, forward strand.
AATTTATAATAAACCAATAAAGCAAATAATAAAATATTTTTTAAATAAATAAATCTTGTTACGTACAATGTATCCACTTTATTAAATTAAATATTAATAAAAGATTAAAAACATATTAATAATAAAAATTATTTTGAAAAGAAAAAATTAAAAAATAAATATTGCTGTCGGTTGGTTTCGAACCCGACTCTCTAAATTGTGAAGCGCGCACGTTACCCCTACTCTATCAGAGCTGTTGCTTAGATACTATTATTTTCAAGATATGAATAACATTCATGGTACTTCTACAATTTTTCTTAATTTATTCTAATATTACACTTGTAAATTGACTGATTTGAATTGAAATCCATAGAAATAGTATCCCCGGATAAGCATGCAAAATTTCATCTTAATATCTTGCACTGGGGAGATACTATTCACAATTGACTAATTTTACATGTTAATCGCCCATGTGTCGGTCTGCCTAAGACACCCGGTATAACAAATATATTACTATACTTAAAATTAAATCAAACTATATAATTTATTATAAATATATACAGGATACCATAAAATGTAAAATGTAAGTCATTGTAATTATGTACAAAGCCCGAGCACCAATAGTCCTGTTATTAAGGTGCTCGTAAATAATCTAAATAAAAAAAAACTTTAAATGAAATAAAAAATCTGCTCCTAATATTCAATCTTTTCCTTTTGCAAGAATAAATTTCCAAGTAAAAGTTTAGTCATATTTTCGAAACCATAAGTATAAATATTTGAATTATTAGCAGTACGTAAGAAAATATTAGTTGACTTTTGTTTGGAATTTGACAAATTTGCGATGACATTCACCTGTATACCGCTATCGATAAGACATCTGCATCCTGAATTTTAGTCCGTAAGAAATAAAAGGTTTGATTCTCTATGTGTAAAATCCCATGAGCAGAGTTTAACGCATATCTTCGCGATGATTTTGAAACTGAACTCTTCAGCTTCTTAACTTCTTGTGTCAGTTGCTGGAATGAAATTATCCTGTGCCACTTCTGACAATGAAGGTTGTAGAATGCTTGAAATCTTGTCAGCCAATTCTGCTTTATAGTAAAGTAGAATTAACTAGTGAAGCAAGTATCGCTTGAGTGCTTGTAGGCAACTTTTGTATGAATAATTCTTCAAGAATTGTTTCATCAATAATTTTATTGCCCACCAACAGTCACATGACCCGCAAAATTTGTGAGGGTTTCTTATCTCCAACTGAAGTAATGTTAAAAAACTGATGTAATTTTTCTTTGTCATTAGAAGTACTAACTCGACGAATCAATTCAACCTCAAGTATGGAACAGGAAAGATGATCCAGAGGAGCAATGATAATGGGTTGAATTCAGCACCTAACTAAAGAAGATTAACTAAAAATAACAAAATAAAGACAGATATATGCATTGATGCATTAATAAGAAACAGATGCAAGATATTTCTATAGTTACTAGCGACGATCACTACACTAGTGAAGGGTAAAAATCGCTTCTAGCTGTGCGACTCATAGCTCCAGATAGGCTGGCCAAAATTCAGGATTCTTAAAAATGTGGAGACAGCAGATATGTCTGCGGCGCTATTGGCAGAAACTTCAGTTGAAAAATTAACTTGTGTTTGAGGCAATTTGGAAAAAATAAGGTGCGACTAAAAATGTCGGGATCACCAATATAAACAAATATCAAAGTGAAACTGCAAAAATAATAAGAAATACAATAAAAACGAAAAGAACGAATTTAGGAACACGATTTTAATTAACTTACTAAACGTAACATATAAAATTTGTTTAATTATTTAGATGCGTCGTAGAATTTATTTGCCTACAACTTTCATTTGTGTCTAAAATTAATTGAGAAGTTGGCACAAAAAAACAGTATATGTAAAATGTCTATGACCATTTTTTTAATTGTCACACTATATACATTATTTACTATGTATATATATATGTTATAAATGACGATTAAATGTTAGCGCTGAAAATTAGAATATTAAAACACATTTATCACCCAACCGGTATATACAGTATTAATACAAAAATAATAACAAATCTAGATGACCGTCGCCTGGCCGAACCCGGTCACGCGGAATCCTCCTTCACGCCGTGATTATTTCTGTAAAAGAATTAACACATGAGAAATACTCAGTGAGGAGGCAATCATTTACAAAAGGTTCAGGCATTCACACACCGTACACACATGTTGGCAACTACGGGCAGTACAGCTAGTTACTACGGAACCTCTGCCGCTTCGGTGGTGATCCGGAGACATTCCTCTTAACCAACTGGATCAGATCACTACAGCCCTAACTGCTGCTACCGTTGGCGACACCAGAATGTGGGTCACTACAGCCTTCCCTGCTGCTACCGTTGGCGACCCTCGGGTTCACACGAGCGGCCACTACGGAACCACTGCCGCTTCGGTGGTGATCCGGAGACAATCCTCTTAACCAACTGGATCAGATCACTACAGCCCTAACTGCTGCTGCCGTTGGCGACACCAGATGTGGGTCACTACAGCCTTCTCTGCTGCTACGCTGGCGACCCTCGGGTTCACACGATGCGGCCACTACAGTACCCAGTACTGCTCACACGCACACTCTCAATCATACACATGCTAGATTAACTCTCTCACCTGAATCACTATAATGTCGATGTTCTCACACTGAAATCTAGAAATAAACTGAAATAAAATACGTGAATACCAGTATCATTAAATGTAGCTCTTATCCAACAGCATCGGTTACGTACCTAAATAGCTAATTAGAGACAAAACATAATAAATTTAATAAAAATAATCTTACGCAAAATAATATCTGTGACAGTTCGGCCATCCTGAAAAGTTCCTCGTCCCCGAGGAATCAATCCCAAATTCCTGCAGCATCAGCATCAACATTCGAAGTGCTGTTGTCTTCCGACAGTCACGTGTACATAAATATGGTTTCATCCTGGCAATCGCCACTACGTTACTATATTCTCCTCTTCTACTTCTATTTTTACCAAGCAAATCTTCTACTGAAAATTTATCGTTCGGTAGAACTTTCTTTATTTGGAATGGTCCTTCATATGGATGGTGTGAAATGGAATTGATAGTTTCTCAATTGGATTCAATAGTTCTGGCAGCTTCCTCTCTGTTGTTTATGGTAAAAACATCTGATACACAAGTCAGTGTACTTCGCAAATTTTCTCATTCCAGGAAATCAGTAAATTCCAAAATGTCCAAACTCATCAAGACAGGAACGTACTATCTGCAGCCGCTGTCCTCTAGGTACAACCCACTAGATTCCGGACGCGGTAATTCGGGAAACCCGTTCGTCTCGTAAACAGTATTTTATAAATATTCCTTTCGTAGTTAGTTTCCGGTGGTTTACTTAAAATGTTCAATTTGTCATTTGTCCGGCAAATATCCAGTCAGCTTGTTATTCTGCAGAAAGTCCTTCTCCTGACACGGGGTTTCGACTTAGCGCATCGACGTGACCCATTCGTAATCCTGGGCGATATTCTATATCGAATAAATATTCCTGCAGTACCAGCCAGCAGTTTCCATTCCATTTAAAATGTATTCTCAGCAGATATACTCTAAATTACTTTAAAGTTTCGACTACTGCTAAAGTCTCTAGATTATACGAATGATACTTCATTTCCGTTGGTGAAGTTTGGCGACTGAAATAAGCAACTGGGTGGAATTTACCTGTGTCCAATTTCTGCAGCAGGATTCCTCCTAATCCTAACTTGCTGGCGTTCATGTGCATCTCTGTTTCGGCTTTCGAATCGTATAGTCGCAAAAGTGGTCGTTCCGTAAGCTTTTCCTTTAGGTCTTCAAATGCTTAGTTATTTCGCCTCCCAACTCCACAGCGTATCTTTTCTCGTTAGATTAGTAATCGGTCGTACAATCTTAGCGTAATGTTTAATGAAGTGTCGAAAATAACTTGTAAGTCCTACAAACTGTCTTACTTGATGCACATTCCTCGGTGCCTGAAATCCGGTGACGGCTTTTATTTTCTCCTTTCCATGTCGAACTCCATCTCGACCAATCTGAAATCCTTAATAATTGATGCTGCTCTGAAAAAGAAACATTTCATCATATCCAGTGTAAAGTTGTTTGCCCTAAACAAAATGTCAAATAGTGTCCTCAGTCGCTGAATTCCCTCTGTAAATGATGATGGGCAGATGATGTCATCTAAGTAAGCCATGGCGATGGTGTTACGACATGATCCTAAAACTTTGTTGACCAGCCTCTGAAAAACTGATGGTCCATTAGAATAATCTAAAAGGGAGACGATTAAACTCGTAATGTCCGTCCGGTATTACAAATGCAGTTTTGTACTTCGAGCTCTGCGCGATAGGCACCTGGTGATATCCTGACATCATATCTAAAGTTGTGAAGTACTTCGCTCCTTGCAATTGATCTAGTTGGTCATCAAGTCTTGGAAAAAGGTATCGGTCGTTTACTGTTACTTTGTTTAAATGCCTGTAGTCTGTACACATTCGCGCTTCTCCGTTCTTTTTTTTCACTAGAAGAATCGGTGCTAAAAAGGGTGAAGTAGATTCGCGTATAATGTCGCCATCAAGAAGCTCTTGTACTATTCCCTGAACGTGTTGTCTCTCTGGAATTGACAATCTGTACGGCCTGTACGTAATGGGTGTATCATCAGTCAGTAAAATATCCACTTCGGTCGCATTCGTACATCGAATATCCTTCACAGTTTTTACAAAATATTCCCTATATTCCTTCAGCAGACGTATTAGTTGTTCGCGTTGATCCACACTTATATCCGTTCCCATGTGTAGTTCATCCTACGTAAAGTAAATTCCTTCATTTTTTGCGCTTCTGTATTATCAGCTTGACACTTCCATCCTCTTGTTATAATTTTATCCTTCTGAATTGTTAATTCCGCATATGATCAGTTAAAGACTGGTAGAACACATTCCATATCCTTGTTTGCTACTATAATTGTTCGCGGGAATACGTGCTCGTTTCCTTCATGGTTATGCAAGTGGACCCCATATCGACGTACGCTTAGACAATTACCGCTTACCTCCGCAGAAGTTGTTAAGATGTTTCTTTCTGGCAGTTGTGGTTGTGGCTCTTGTTGACGTTGAACATGCTGATGTTGACGTTGTTGTGGTCGCTGGTTCCTACTTGCACTGAATTCGCCTCCATTTCGTTCTGCACAATTCGATACTCGTTGCCGTTTTTTGTTATAATGTGAGCGTGTATGTCCCAATTTTCCACAAATAAAACAACAAATGTTCTCCATTCCATCGTCGTGCTGCTGCGTAGTATAGTAAGGCCACTTTTTCTTCTGAAAAGTACGATGTAAATCGCGTTTAACGGGAGTAGAAAGGTTTCGTGTCGCTAATTTATCTTCGATCGTCTTCAAAAATAATAAAAGAGACTGCGGCTTCTCGCATTCTCTGATAAGAGCAAGTGTTGAGTAGCGCCAGCTTCTCATAATAGTATTGCAACATAAGTTCATCCGGTTTCTTGTTGCGAGAAATCATTTCTTGAAGCAACTGAAAATAATTTTCCTGTGACGGAAATGCCTTCAACGACATAGCCTTCTATGACTCCCAAGAATGATTTATTCCTTGCAGTGCTTTATGCCATATTTCTGCATACCCTCTCCAGCGAGATGTCACATACATGATGGTAGTTATTTCGTCCCATTTATGCATAGCGCGTAAAGTGAACGTACATACTGAAATTAAGGACTGTTGTTAGGTAAAGTCTTGTTGTAATGTTGTTCCAGGTTCGTAATCCGGCTAAACATAAACGTAATCAATATCCGCACTGTTCCAAAAGCTGTGTTGGTGTGATCCCAAAAGCTGAAAGTTAAAAATGTTCTGATCCCACTTCTGAAATGTTATAAATGACGATTAAATGTTAGCGCTGAAAATTAGAATATTAAAACACATTTATCACCCAACCGGTATATACAGTATTAATACAAAAATAATAACAAATCTAGATGACCGTCGCCTGGCCGAACCCGGTCACGCGGAATCCTCCTTCACGCCGTGATTATTTCTGTAAAAGAATTAACACATGAGAAATACTCAGTGAGGAGGCAATCATTTACAAAAGGTTCAGGCATTCACACACTGTACACACATGTTGGCAACTACGGGCAGTACCGCTAGTTACTACGGAACCTCTGCCGCTTCGGTGGTGATCCGGAGACATTCCTCTTAACCAACTGGATCAGATCACTACAGCCCTAACTGCTGCTACCGTTGGCGACACCAGAATGTGGGTCACTACAGCCTTCCCTGCTGCTACCGTTGGCGACCCTCGGGTTCACACGAGCGGCCACTACGGAACCACTGCCGCTTCGGTGGTGATCCGGAGACAATCCTCTTAACCAACTGGATCAGATCACTACAGCCCTAACTGCTGCTGCCGTTGGCGACACCAGATGTGGGTCACTACAGCCTTCTCTGCTGCTACGCTGGCGACCCTCGGGTTCACACGATGCGGCCACTACAGTACCCAGTACTGCTCACACGCACACTCTCAATCATACACATGCTAGATTAACTCTCTCACCTGAATCACTATAATGTCGATGTTCTCACACTGAAATCTAGAAATAAACTGAAATAAAATACGTGAATACCAGTATCATTAAATGTAGCTCTTATCCAACAGCATCGGTTACGTACCTAAATAGCTAATTAGAGACAAAACATAATAAATTTAATAAAAATAATCTTACGCAAAATAATATCTGTGACATATATATATATATATATATATATATATATATATATATATATATATATATATATATATATATATATATATATATATATATATATATATATAAAGATAAGGATAAAGAACAAAATTCAACAAAACGTAATTTCCTAGAAATGGTACATATTTACAACAATGAAAATAGTATGAACAAACGAAGTGATGTGGGTAACTTGAGTCATATTTACAGTTTTTTGCTGCTTTTATCGAAAAAGAAATATCCACCAGATGAAAATAATTCAAATACCGACATAATAAGTTAATTGTTTTATTTATTAAAATTTCTTATTAATCTTACATTTTTCTGTATTTTTTTATATTATTTTGAGGTTAGATTTTTTCTTATTTTCTTATATCTTATTTGACCTTCATTTGTACATTCCCGCCTAAACTCATATTTAGGGTTTTTTTTTTTCCCCTACTTCACGTATCCGGCGCCACCAGTTGAAAAGTTTCTGGTTTTTTCTTGTTGTTTCGCAGCCACCATCAAAATTTGTAATAATTTTTTGTTAAAATGTAAAACGACATATTTTGTACAAAATTTATAATTTTATTAACTATGACAATGTTAAACTTAAAGTCCAACACTAAATTCGCATATTATGTTTGGTTTTGAAAATTTTACTTCCAAATCTCAAATTAATGTAAGTATTAAACTAAAATTGTCAAAATTCATTGTACAACAAAACTTTTTAACAATTTTAGAGTCCTGAGGATGGTTTTAAATAAACCGAAAGCTTGACTTTATTAAAAAGAGTGTCGAAATTATTTCTGCCCACTAAATTTCATTTGACTGTCAAAAACCCGCTTTAAAGTTTGTCTCCTTATATATATATATATATCAAATACAAAATACGAATAACACAATGAATAAAAAAAAACTGATATTGACAACCTGAGCCCGATTTATTGCAACTTATTCAAACTTGTTAACAAAAACAGATTACTTCAAAATCATGATACTACAACTTGAGCGTCGACATGGTTGAAACCAGTACAAATAAAAATCACTTTAAATTTACCGCCCTTTTCACACCGGTCCGGTACCAACACAATTTTTCAAAACAAAATATAACTTGTTGTAAAATTGCGACGAATCAAAAACCATGTGCTTTTGTCATAAATAATATAAGCTCTATCTTCATGACATTGTAAACCAAATGTATAGTTCAAATTCTTTTATTTTTAAGTAAATCAATGACTTTCAAATAACTTCAACAAAACGTAAGTTCGTTTAAATCAAATTATTTTATACATTGTAAAATTATTTGTATTTCAACTTCAGTGTCCTGATGAAGTGTACAATCCAAAAACACGAAAGCTTGACAGATTTTAAAAGAATCTACTAAAACAAATTTAAGCCCAGAAAACATCCCACTGATAAACCCACTAAAATTTATCTCTTTAACTGATCGACAGTGACGATTACACTACACACACACACACACACACACACACACACACACACACATATATATATACCGGGGGGCGCTCGAAATCCGTTACATAGGCATTTAACATGGGAAAACTGTTTTTCCTTGCACGTTGCTTCCCCAATAGTAAAAGTTGTAGATTATGAAATTCTGCATTTGGATCAATCACAAAATTAATTTGCATGCTTTGCAACGGCAGAAATTTTATATAAAAATTTTAAAAATCACGTCAAAAATAGTGATAACCATGAAATAAAAGAAAGCGTAACAACGGTCTGATTTTTGGTCATAAATTTTAATTTGCTTTCTAAATTTTAATAAAATTAGCATTTGGCAGGTAAAACAACGAATATTTGTTTGTCTTTTTGTTTTAATTCCACGGCTAGCACTATTAAACTGAAATTATATATATATATATATATATATATATATATATATATATATATATATATATATATATATATATATATATATATATATATATATAATATCTAGAGTTACTAAACATACGAAATGAATTTAGTTTACTAATTTATGACTAGAATTTTATGTTCCCTTTTATTTGAAGAATTTTTGTATAAAATAATTTGGAGGGCAACGCGCAAGGAAAAACTATTTTACCAGTTAAATGCCTATGTAACAAATATATATACAGGGTGTTATATTTTAATGGACCCAGCAAATATCTCGCTTATTAATAAAGTTGGCAATTTTTTTCATATAACATGATTTATATAGGAACATGTAAGCTACTTGATGATGGATGTACATTCGTGATACTATTTCCGGTTTATGAGTAATTAATATCTACTTTGAAATTTCAAATGGAACATACTATATTTTTTTACAAATTTGAAAAGTACATGAAATTTGCTTTACAATCATGTAAAATAATCCGTATGTTACATGATTAAAATTTAAAATGGCGGGCACTTTTTTATACACCTAACTGGAAAGAGAATAGTGAGCCATGACTGTGGCTTGTGTTCCTTATTCTTAATTTCTGCATTATTATGAGAAAAAAAAATTATTTCGTTTAATAATAATAGTTACGATTGTTTTAGTTAATTGTTTTATTTTAAGCCACAGTCATGGCTCACTATTCTCTTTCCAATTAGGTGTATAAAAAAGTGCCCGCCATTTTAATTTTTAATCATGTAACATATGGATTATTTTACATGATTGTAAAGCAAATTTGATGTACTTTTCAAATTTGTAAAAAAATTTAGTATGTTCCATTTGAAATTTCAAAGTAGATATTAATTACTCATAAACCGGAAGTGGTATCACGAATGTACATCCGTCATCAAGTAGCTTACATGTTCCTGTATAAATCATGTTATATGAAAAAAATGCCAACTTACTAAATAAGCGAGATATTTGCTGGGTCCATTAAATTATAACAGCCTGTATATATTCATAGTAAATAATGTATACAGTGTGACAATTAAAAAACAGGTCATAGGCATTTTACATATACTGTTTGTTGTGCCAAACTTCTCAATTAATTCTCAATAAATTTAATAGTTTACTAAAAAACATATACGAACAAGCTGAAAGAATTCTAGAAATAAGAAATGAAACATCAGAAAGCATCCCAATTTCGAAAGGAGTACTACAATAAATATTTCCAAACAATAGGATTAGAAAGAATCTGTCAATCATAAAAGTGATATTTTAACCTTACATTACGCAGACGACATGGTTTTCTTCGCTAGTATGCCTATAGACGTTGCAAGAAAACTAAAAGTACTTGGTGAGTACAATATATATATATATATATATATATATATATATATATATATATATATATATATATATATATATATATATATATAAAATAATAATAACTTTTTTTATTGTTAATGTTAAATTTGGGTTGTATGTTGAGTTCTGTATATTTCTAAATCTTTTTCTGCATGTAGATTTGTATACGTCTCAATTATATTGTTAGTCTTTCTTTTTAGTGATAAAAAATTTTGAGATTGCTACAACCAATCATAACCAATTCTCTCCAATATTTCGCATTGTTGGAAGGCCTAATTGTTTTCTTTATATTGTCAATATTAGAATTGTTACATATATACAAAAGATTTTTGTAGCATATCTTGACATTAAGAGGATCTTATTCCAAAAAATTAATATTCGATTGATGACTTTAACTTCTAATTTTGGTTGTTTGCTTTCATATCTGACAAGATAATTGGGTGTAGATGGAGCCCAGCTCCAGAAAGATTTGTCTTTTTTCGATTGCATCAAGCTGATTAATGGCTCATATCTCTGAACAATACAGTAGTTATGGGATACCCACAGAATTATATAATTTGTTATAGTGTTACAGCAATATAGATTTGATTTTTCAAAGCACCTGAAGATCTACTGCCCTTATTCAGGTAAAGATGTGCATTTGTATTACATAATCTGAAAGAGATGTAAGTGATACCTAAATAAGTATATATTTTTTAAAAAAATATTTCTTCTCCTTGACAGTAGTAGTGTCTTTTTTGTACTCTCCAAGTACTTTTAGTTTTCTTGCAACGTCTATAGGCATACTAGCGAAGAAAACCATGTCGTCTGCGTAATGTAAGGTTAAAATATCACTTTTATGATTGACAGATTCTTCCTAATCCTATTGTTTGGAAATATTTATTGTAGTACTCCATTCGAAATTGGGATGCTTTCTGATGTTTCATTTCTTATTTCTAGAATTCTTTCAGCTTGTTCATATAAGTTTTTTAGTAAACCAGTAAGTTTGCCACTGATTCCTATCAAAAAAATTTTCCAAAGAATTTCGTGGCGCAGCGAATCAAAAGCTTTTTTCGTAGTCTACAAATATCGCATAGAAACCTTCCTTATTTGATGTTAATTGAGTTTGTACTAAAACATTCATAACAAAGAGGTTATCTACACTGAATATTTTTTTCCGAAAACCTGTTTGGGCTTCCGATAGTATGCAATAACTTTGTGTCCATATTTGTATCCTGGAATTAATAATATATGTGAAAAGTTTCATTATAATACTGCACAGCGCCAACGCCCTGTAATTATTTGTTTTATTTTCATCTCCTTTTTTATGCAGAAGTTTTAGTTTCATATTTACAATAGTTTTTGGTAGATCTTCATCTGATAAAAATTTATTAAACATATCTAATCAATAAATTTTCTAATCTTGAGGCAATAGCTTTAAATGTTCGTTTTTAATGAAATTAATACCATGGCTTATGTTGTTTTTCAAGTGGTTAGGTGCTACGTTAAGTTCTTGAAGTGAAATATCTGATTCGAGAAATGGGTGTCTTACGTAAATAATAGATAAATCATTAAATATTTTAGCTCCATATTAAATCTTGAAGTGTTGTTCATATCTCCATTTTTATTGGATTAACTTTGAATTGTTGATCACTTAATTCGTTTATAGCTGTCCAAAATTCGGTTTGATTGTAAATATTGTTCAATTTTTTGTTTAAAGCGTTATTATATGCTTTTTTAGATTTTTTTATATGTTTAATGTTTATGGGGTCTCGTGGCCGCGTGCCTGAGTGTCTGGCCGCGAATTTGGGGAACCGGGTTTGATCCCGACCGACGCCAAATATTTTCGAATTTTGAATGGCACAAAATGGACTCCTGTGGTGCACTCTCCACACCAGCAATCAGTGCCTGTGAGGTGACGCCTGGTAAACGCTCGCACGGTACAAATATTTTATCATCATTACCGATATCTGCGTACAGAGCAGATTGGCACACCCAGCAATGGGTAATATGCCGTGATAATTTATGTATTTATGTTTTAAGTTCCTTTTTAAAGAAGGTATTGGATGGTGCCATCTTCATTAAAATTATTTCTTCTACAGATTTTAAGAAGATATTTAAGATCTTTTTTCAACATTTTACAATAATTATTGAACCTCGGTTTATTATAGTTTGCTTTTTGCCTGTCAATATAAATTGAAAATGTTTGTGAAGCTCCAGTATTTTCAGATGCATGTTTTATTAATTTACCCAAATTTTTGTAAAGATCTTCTTTTACATGATTTATAAGAATCATCTTCTATCAACATTTTGGTGTATTGTATACTTCGGCAATTAATGTGTATCATTGAAATTTTGGTTTTTGTACAAATTTACTTTTAGGTTGCTCGACAACGTTAGTTTTTTTGTTCTTCATTAAACAATGATAGCGTGCATATAAAATGACTAGAATAAAATATATCCTTGTTGACAGTAAAAATTTTAACAAAAATATTAATTTTAATCCATATCAGATCAATGATACTCTTGCCCCTCGGTCCAACATATATGAAATTTGCTGGATCTTCCTTTGGCTACATAAAGAGTTTTCCAAAACTTCAAGCAGTTCCTTTCCTTTTTTATCCACTATGCAGTCTTTGACCGAACGCATGGCAGATAGTGAAGTATTAGCAAATAGTTCCTCTTCTGATCAATTTTCTTCTCTTAGTTTCACGTTGAAATCTCAACCAATTATCATTAAATATTCATCTGATAAACAATTCAAAGTATTCTTAAATTAAATTATCAGTGTATTGTATTTGTAAGAGGGGAAAAAGTAATGTAAAGCCTAAGATAATTTTATCAATAGAAAATTCTATATAGAATAATCCAGAGTGCTTTTTTATAATAACAATCACTTTTTCAATTAACTTCTTTGCAAATATTATAATTTTACCGATTGCACTAAAAAGAGAGACTAACAATATAATTGAGACGTATACAAATTTACATGCAGAAAAAGATTTAGAAAGAACACAGAACTCAACATACAACCCAAATTTAACATTAACAATAAAAAAAGTTATTATTATTATTATTATATATACACGGTGGAAACGAACTTTACGTCATAAATTTAAGGGTGAATAGTATGACATGTGTAGATTACGAAACTGAAAGATTTTTTTTAAAATTCGAAAAACGAAAATTCGACTTTTCTTAAGGAAACTCTTTTATGCTGCTGTTTTAATTCATATTTCATTAAAAATATGTTTATCAAAAATACATTCAAAATTAGTTGTATTATTAATAATTAAATTAATTTATTCTTAATAATTCAATTAAATACCATTTGCACCAAAAATAATTGTGTAATAGGTACATAAAATATTTTATTATTCTCGGAAGTGTTAGTGACGAGTGATTTTTGCTGTGCTCTTGTTAAAAAAATGTACTCTAATTCTCAATTAGTGGATATGTTGTTGATTTATGATGAAGTGGGACAAAACGCGGTTTTAGCAGCAGGTCTGTATGCCGAACGGTATCCTGGAAGATGCCAGCCTGATCGCAGGATGTTCATCACGGTGACACAACGTCTTCGCGACACAGGCAATTTAAGAAGAAATAATGGACGAGATGGCGGCGGTCGCAGGCTACACCACAACATTGAAGATGAAGTCTTAGACTTGGTGCATGCTAACCCGGAAATTAGTACCAGAGGAGTGTCTCGTGTTATAGGAGAAATATCTCGCACGAGTGTTTTGAAAATTTTACACAATAATGATTATTATCCATACCATTTTCAACGTGTTCAAGGATTAATGCCTGCTGATCACCAAGCAAGAACGATATTTTGTCAGTGGATTCTGCAACAACGTGCCGCAAATTTTAATTTTACTTCACTTATAATATTTAGTGACAAAGCAATTTTCACACGTGACGGTGTCCATAATTTCCACAACATGCATTATTGGGCTCAAGAAAATCCACATGTTGTAGTAAGAAGTAGGTTGCAACACAGATTTTCATTAAATGTTGGCTGTTGGGCTGGTATCTTAAATGGAAATTTGCTTGGACCATACATACTGCCCAACAGATTAAATGGTGACCAGTATTTGTAATTTTTACAAAATGTTCTACCAGTATTATTAGAAGATGTTCCTTTACTCCATCGTCAACATGCATGGTTTCAGCATGATGGTGCTTCACCTCATTTTTCAAGAAATATGCGGCAACATTTAAATAATACCTATAGGAACAGGTGGATTGGCCGTGGAGGTCCTGTATCATGGCCACCAAGATCACCTGAACTCAATCCCTTAGATTTTTATCTGTGGGTCATTTGAAGACCTTGGTGTATCATAATCAACCCCCCCCCCCCCTGAAACTGTTGGAGAATTGAGGATGCGGATTCAAAACTGTGCTGAAATTATTAAACAAGAAAATCATATGAACCTGGCATGTAGTGTCTCATTAATTCAACGTAGTGCATTGTGTGTAGCTATGGGAGATGACAATTTTGAACAATATTTATGAGTTTTGTGTTTATTCTTGAATTGATTTTTTGATTAGGTTTTTTTCATATTAATATTATTACATAAAAAGTTTCTAGTATTGTTGCTATTTATCAGTTAATCCATTCTGCTTTTTTTTTATAAAAATAATTCTGCGAAGTATTACTATTAATCTTTGATATGGTCCATTGAACTTTCAAAATAAATTACATTAGAACTAATTAAGATTTGTTTATACAGAAACATTAGGTAAATTAATTAAATTAATTTCAAGTATTAAAGTTGTCAATGGTCCAGTGGTACCAAAAATGTTAGTTTAATGAGAACTACCCTTAAATATATGCGAATTTTAAAAAAATTCTTTCTGTTTCGTACTCTACACATGTCATACTACTCACCCTTAAATTTATGACATTAAGTTCGTTTTCATCCTGTATATATATATATATATATATATATATATATATATATATATATATATATATATATATATATACCGGGTGGAACATTATACCTGTGTACAAAGGCGATTCATATGAGAAAAACAGTTTTTTTGTGCGCATTGCTACCCAAATTATTTTAGACAAAAATGCTTCAAATAAATGTTGTAGAGCATAAAATTCTGCATCTAAATCAATAAACAGAATTACTTTTACATGCTTTGTAACGACAGAAATTAAATAAGAAAATATTGAAAATTACGTTGAAAATATCAAATAGCCATGGAATTGAAACAAAAATAGAAACAAATAAATGTCTGACGTTTGACAGATAAATAACTAATTTGACGGTAAAATATCAAAATGAATTCAGTTTATTCTAACGAAGAAAGGGTTTTTATAATAAAAACTTTTTATAGTGGAAATTGTTTACGTATAGTTAGAGATTTATTCGCCGTGAAATTTCCAAATAGGCCAATTCCAAGCGCTACAACAATACGCGCGTATGTTCAAAAATTTGAATCCACGGCAAGTGTTGCGGCGGAAAATAGTACAGGTAAATTTAAATTTGAATATTTTTTAAGAGATTTACGAACAAATCATATCTTTATTTATAGGAAATAAAAATAATCGCATTAATTTAGAAAACGAACAAAGAGTTCTGGAATTAATAAATTTTAATCCTAAATTAAGTTCAAGAATAATAGCGCAGGAATGTGAGATTGCTCATTCTACTGTATTGCGCATTCTTAAAAAACATAAATACCACCCTTATAAGATGCAATGCCATCAAGACATTTCGCCCATTGATGAAGAAAGTAGGCGAGTTTTTTGTGAAGTGAAGATATGCAAGAACGAGCAAATCGGGATCGTGATTTTCTTCCATCTATTTGCTTTACCGATGAGTGTACTTTTACATTAAACAATGAACCAAACGTTCAAAATGATAGGCACTGGGCTCTAGAAAATCCAAGATTAAATGTTACCACCAGAACGCAATATCCTCAAAAAATTAATACTTGGGCAGGCATTTTTAATAGCAATATTATTGGACCATTTCAGATCGTTGGCAACTTAAATTCTGAAACATACTTAGAACTCTTGATTAATGAGATCGGCCCTGCATTAGACAGCGTAGCGCGCGAAAATCAGGAGGTTTGGTTTCAACAAGATGGCTGCCCAGCTCATTTCGGAGTAAGTGTTAGAGATTATTTAAACCAAGCATTTCCAAATCGCTGGATTGGTCGTGGTGGAACTTTAAATTGGCCAGCCAGATCTCTTGATTTAGAACCTTGCGACTTTTTTTATGGGGTCATCTTAAATGTAAAATTTATAAGCAGCGCCACCCAAATATTAATTCATTGAGAGAAGCTATCATGGAGGAGAGCGCCTTAATCACAAATAGGCAGCTCGCTAATGTAAGAAATTCATTCTACAATAGACTTGGTTATTGCTTGGCTGAAAAC
Source organism: Harpalus rubripes (assembly GCA_963082715.1). Taxonomy (NCBI): domain Eukaryota; kingdom Metazoa; phylum Arthropoda; class Insecta; order Coleoptera; family Carabidae; genus Harpalus; species Harpalus rubripes. Next base: position 26,137,163 of record OY720454.1, read on the forward strand.
GGAGGATTATTCGAATATTTGTTATAATAATAAATTGTAGTGATTATTTTATTCAGAGAATTACTGTTTGAAATTTGAATTGTAGTAGATAGGTTATTTCCAATTTAAAAAGATTTTCAATAAAAATCCTATAAAAAATAAATATTTCATTGAAATGTACAATTGTCGTAATAATAGGTATGGAGATTTTTGTATGAATTTAATTTATCTATTTATTTGTTTCTATTTTTGTTTCAATTCCATGGCTATTTGATATTACCAACGTAATTTTCAATATTTTCTTATTTAATTTGTGTCGTTACAAAGCATGTAAAAGTAATTCTGTTTATTGATTTAGATGCAGAATTTTATACTCTACAACATTTATTTGAAGCATTTTTGTCTAAAATAATTTGGGGAGCAATGGGCACGAAAAAACTGTTTTTCTCATATGAATCGCCTATGTACACAGGTATGATGTTCCACCCGGTATATATATATATATATATATATATATATATATATATATATATATATATATATATATACAGGGTGTAAATGAAATAAGTGCATTAAATTTGACCAGTAGTATAACTCATCGAGAGCAACATTATTTCTTAATAACTTTTTCCCGAAATCGCATATTTTTTTAGCATTTTTACCACCCCGTAAATTGACGAGTCGTTCCAAATATTTTTGTAATAATTGAATGCAGCAGCAATAGCTATGAAAAATTTAGTTTTAGCAATTGACAGTCCTGTCAATTGTTGCAATTAAATTTTGACATTAGTAATAAACTTGTTTATAAGGTAAAATTCTGTCAAAATGCGAGTACACAGACATTGTAATTACTTACCTATGGTTTATTTATTTATCTTTTTACTCGTATCTGTACTACATGTTACTCTCTTACGTATTAATTAATAATAATGTTATTTCCCTTGATTCGTTTATTAATTACTGTGACTGTAAGTGTAACCGATAACCGACAATTTTTGAGCTGATTGTATCCCACTTGAACACGGTCATTTGTTCTCCATGAGCGGGTAACGAAATATGCAGTAAATCTTTAAAGAATTTTAACTCAAAATCTAAAAGACTTAGAAAAAAAAGTTATTAAGAAATATTGTTCCTCTCATCGAGTTACATTACTGGTTAAATTTAATGCACTTATTTCATTTACACCCTGTATATATATATATATATATATATATATATATATATATATATATATATATACAGGGTGTAAATGAAATAAGTGCATTAAATTTAACCAGTAATACAACTCGTCGAGAGCAACAATATTTCTTAATAACTTTTTCTCGAAATCGCATATTTTTTAGCATTTTCACCACCCCGTAAATTGACGAGTCGTTCCAAATATTTTTGTGATAATTGAATGCAGTAGCAATAGCTTTGAAAAATTTTGTTTTAGCAATTGACAGTCCTATTAATTGTTCCAATTAAATTTTGATATTAGTAATAAACTTGTTTATAAGGTAAAATTCTGTCAAAATGCGAGTACACAGACATTGTAATTACTTACCTATGGTTTATTTTTTTTTTATTCGTATCTGTACTACATTTTACTTGACATCACGGTTGACATAAAGACAGTGTCATGGAGTTGTGAACGCATTTACACGGAGCGTTTCCAAATCATCACCAAATCATTCTGTTCTTAATATTCGCACATTTGTTAATCTTTTACATCTTTATCACATCACAATACGGAGTGTCACATATGACAATTTTAAAAAAGCAACAGTTATATCCATAACATGTGGAAAAAGTTCTATGTTTTCAGACTAACAGACTCCAATTTTGGAAATGGCTCATAATGTTCATTAGTGAGACTGAATTTACTTGGGAAGGTGTATTTATTATGCACAATACACATCTCGACAGACGAAACTGCTGTAAAAGTTTTGGGCGGGAACAATAAATGGACGGCTAATTATTAGTACTCATGTACCTCTTTTAAATGGACAAAAGTTTGTACTAACATTTTTTGACTAACGTATTTAAACTATTATGATTTGTCGACGATAAATAATCATCTCATAACCTAACAACTATGCTTTTGCTCTTCCTAGTCCCTCCTTGTCTTCCTCTATTCACACTATTCATAGGTGATTAAAAGCCTGGTTTAATACACAACTTTATAATTTTGTTATCCAAAATTTAAATTTATTTATTTTAAAAATTGTACTATTACGTATTAATTAATAATAATGTTATTTCCCTTGATTCGTTTTTTAATTACTGTGACTGTAAGTGTAACCGATAACCAACAATTTTTGAGCTGTTTGTATCTTACTTGAATACGGCAACAGCCATTTGTTCTCCATGAGCGGGTAACGAAATATGCAGCAAATCTTTAAAGAATTTTAACTCAAAATCTAAAAGACTTAGAAAAAAAAAGTTATTAAGAAATATTGTTCCTCTCATCGAGTTACATTACTGGTTAAGTTTAATGCACTTTTTCATTTACATCCTGTATATATATATATATATATATATATATATATATATATATATATATATATATATATTGTTATTTGTATAACATTTTAAATAGTTTTTTCATTGAACTCTATTATAGGCATCATGTAAAGTATCATTTCTGGAAATTATGTAATGACCAAAAAGGGAAGTGCACAACTACATTTTATAAGTAATAGGCATAAATAAAAAAATTCAACTTTCTATGTCTTACCGTTTTAGAGTTATGCAAGATACGTACATACAGACGTCACGACAAAATTAGTTTTTCGGGATTACAATACCTACATCCTTTACTATCTACAAGGAAGTAAAAAAGGTATACAAGTAGCCTATTATTACAAATAATTCAAAGTTTTGCAATTCATTTAGATATTCTTTATTTATAACAAAATAGTATGTTCCATGCAATTTATATATTTAAACGTAAACTGACGATTAGATATTTAACGTGAATTGTACAGTTAAACTACATTATATTATGATCGAATATAATATAAACTAAATCTACGAACTCTTGTTGAGTGAAAATGTATCATAGATATGACCTTACCAAAAATTATAATACTCAATCGAATTTAGTTTATGTTAATGTCAGCAAAGAATTATGTACATATCATTATTACGTATTAAGTTTTAAATAAGTAGTTGTATTTCAAATATGTAATATGAAATTCGTGTTGATATCTGTTCATAATATGTTGAATATGTTACTATAGGAGAATTTGTAAATAGTTTTATATTAGAGGACAACTATTTTGCAACTGATCTGTGATAAAACATCTGTGTGCTGCATTTAATAGTAAGATTTCTAGGTGTTGTTTAAATTCGATATCTCCTACTAATACAAACAAAATATGTAGTAAATTCTTATTTACATTTTATTTTTTAAATTATTAAGTGTTGTCGCGAGACGAGACGAGATTTGGGGCCGGTCTCGCCTCGGTCTTGACCTGGTATCGAATGTCATGGCCTCGTCTCGGTCTCGAGTCTCGATGCAGCAGCGACGTAATTACACTGCCCGATTTCTGAAGCACTTGTAAAGGCATTGGTCCGTATTACGTACGCTCTATCATAATACCAGTATTATGAAGCGCAATTTTACATTATATTTTTATGATGCTAAACGTCAGTGTTTTAAAAAAGCATTGTACAAAAGTGGGTTTGTAATTAGGTAAGTAAGGTCTCACAGTTTAGAAATATGTCAGGATTCACTTTTGCAAAATATCAGTAAGTATCATTCCACTTAAGTCAACAATTAACATAAATTTATTTAGTTGCAATTTTAACTTCTTTTTAAATCAGATAATTTCATCTAACATCACAATTTTCTGGTCCCATTTTTTTTATTAAATTAAATTCCTTAAAATTTTAAGGGTTATTAATTTAAAAATAATACAACATTTATAACTTGCAGCTGAATTATTAAGATTTTTACAAGAGTTGTACTTCTTAAATTACTAATATTTCTTTATTTATTAATATTTTTATGGTTATTTATAAATTTTCGTATAATATAATAATTTTTTTAAAGCATTTTCTTAGGAATAAATTAAAATATTTTTATGCCCAGGTGCAGTCGAGGACACATATCTGAGAGAAGAAGACATCTTCATACACCTATGCAATTTTCTAAAAATACCAACCAAGCTAGTTCTTTTCTTTGTTCTTTCATACATACATACGTATTCTAATATAGAAATATTTAAAAGAATAGTTATTTACGATATAAATGGGATATAGACATTACTAACACACGTATTGTGCGACGAGGACGAGTAGGGTAATCACATAGTGCGTTAATGATGTAGTATCCCACGAATATCGTACAAAATTTTATCTATCACCGTATACCATATGGCACTCATTTTAATTATGTAATTTGTAATAGATTTGTTAGCCCAATGAGTGCGGTAATGAAATTGAAGTTAAGTTTATAAAAACTTACTTAAAATTGCATTTCTTGTAGACACCATTCCACTTTCACTTATATTTCAAAATATATAGTCTGTAATTTCCATAACAACACTTAACAATTGTCATTATGCACGACATTAATTGTTGTACCTATTTGGTATTCTTTCTATATAAACTAATTAATTTTTTAATAATTCTCTTCCTAAAACAAAACAAACATGTTAGCTAGAAAAAATCTATATTTATCGGTATCAAATCTAATATTACATTTTCTATAAACACAAAAGGTAATACTTCCTTACTTAAAGAATAATTTATAACATTTTACTTACCTACGTAAACACAACATTCACCATATATCTACTACGTTTATTAAAACTTACTAAAAATTGCATATTTGTAGTCACCATTCGACTTTTATTTATGGAATTTCAAAATTTTTAGTCTGTAATTTCCATAACAACATTTAACAACTGTCATTATGCACGACATTAATTGTTGTTCCTATTTGGTATTCTTTGTATATAAATTAATTATTTTCTGTGATATAATTACTAAGTTAAGCTTATTAGAACTTTTTAAAAATTGCATCTCTCGCAGTCACCACTCGACTTTCATTTATAGAATTTCAAAATTTTTAGTCTATAATTTCCATAACAACGCTTAACAATTGTCATTATGCATGACATTAATTGTTGTTCCTATTTGGTATTCTTTGTATATAAATTAATTAATTAATTATTTTCTTTGATTCTCAATAATTCTTTGCCTAAAACAAAAGAAACATGTTAACAACAAAAAACCTATATATTTCTCAGTATCTATTCTAATGTTTCATTTTTTATAAACACAAAATGTAATACTTACTTGGTTAAAAAGGATAATTAATAACATTTAATTTACCTACGTAAACACAATGTTATATTCACCATATTCACTAAATTTTGTTTATTAAAACTTATTAAGAATTGCACTTCTTGTTTTCATCATTCGACTTTCGTTTATGGAATGCCGAATTTTTATTCTGTAATTCCCATAACAACTCTTAACAATTGTCATTATGCACGACATGAATTTTTGTTCCTCCTTGGTATTTTTCGTATATAAATTAATTATTTTTTTTCTTTTATTCCTAATAATTCTCTTCTTAAAACAAAACAAACCGGAAAAAAACACAAAAGATGGTACTTACCAGCTTAAAAAGGATAATTTATAACATTTTACTTACCTAAGTAAACACAAGGTTAAATATATCATATTTTCATTAAGTTAAGTTTATTAAAACTTATTAGAAATTGCACTTCTTGTATTCATCATTCGATTATCATTTATGGAATGTCAAAATTTTCATTCTGTAATTTCCATAACAACTCTTAACAATTGTCATTATGCACGACACAAATTGTAGTTCCTCTTTGGTATTTTTTGTATGTAAATTAATAATTTATTTTCTTTGATTCTTAATAATTTTCTTCTTAAAACAGAACAAACATGTTAACCAGAACCTACATCATTGTAGGTATCTAATCTAATGTTTATTTTTTTTATAAACACATAGGATAATACTTTCCTATTTAAAGAATTAATATTAACATTCACCATATATTCACTAAGTTGTAAATTGAACTTCATGTAGTCACCAATCGATTTTCATTTATGGAATATCAAAATTTTAGTCTGTAGTTTCCATAAAAACACTTAACAATTGTCATTATGCACGACATTAATTGTTGTTCCTATATGGTATTCTTTCTACATAAATTAATTTTTTCTTCTTTGATTCATAATAATTCTCTTCCTAATACAAAACAAACATTAAGCAGAAAAAAACTTCTATATTTATCGGTATCTAATCTAATGTTTCATTTTATAAACACGGAGGATAATACTTACCTACTTGAAGAATAATTTGTAACATTTTACTTACCTACACAAACACAAATTAACATATATAGTAACTAAGTTAAGTTTATTAAAACTAATTTAAAATTGCACTTCTTGTATTCACAACTCGACTTTCATTCATGGAATTTCAAAATTCTTTGACTGTAATATCCATAACAACACTTATCAATTGTAATTATGCACGACATTGTTGTTCATATTTTGTATTATTTGTATATAAATTATTTAATTTTATCTTTGATATATGATAATTCTCTTCCTAAAACAAAACAAACATGTTAACCAGAAAAAACCTACATATTTATAGGTATCTAGTAAACACAGGATAATACTTACCTATTTAAAGAATTTTATATATATATATATATATATATATATATATATATATATATATATATATATATATATATATATAAGAGGAACAACAATTAATGTCGTGCATAGTGACATATGTTAAGAGTTGTTATGGAAATAACAGATAAAAAATTTACATTCCATAAATGATAATGGTGACTACAAAAAGTACAATTTTTAATAAGTTATAATAAACTTAACGTAGTGAATATATGGTGAATGTTACCTTGTGTTTACGTAGGTAAGTAAAAGGTTACAAATTATCTCTTTTAGAGCCCTATTCTGTAACTCGGTGGTTAAATTTTAACCACTGGTTAAAATTTTTATCCAATAGTTATTGATTTGACAACTAAAAATTTCTTTTTTTTTGTTATGTGTCAACATACTTGATTGGTTAAAAAAAATAACCAGTGGTTAATTATTAATCACTGAAATACAAAAGGCCCCATAAGCTGATAAGTATTACCTTTTGGGTTTATAAAAAATGAAACATTAGATTCGATATCGAGAAATATATTGAATTTTCTGGTTAACATGTTTGTTTTGTTTTAAGAAGAAAATTATTAAGAATCAAAGATAATAATTAATTAATTATTAATTTATAAACAAAGAATACCGAAGAGAATTAACAATTAATGTCGTGCATAATGACAATTGTTAAGAGTTGTTATGGAAATTACAGAATAAAATTTTGACATTCTATAAATGCAAGTCGAATGGTGAATACAAGAAGTGTAATTTTTAATGAACTTAACGTAGTGAATATATGGTGAATGTAACCTTATGTTTACGTAGGTAAGTTATGTTATTAATTATTCTTTTTGTGTTTATAAAAAATGAAACAGATTAGATACCGAGATATATATATATATATATATATATATATATATATATATATATATATATGTATATATATATATATATATATATATATATATATATATATATATATATATATATACCTATATATATACATATAGGTTTTTTCTGGTTAACATGTTTGTTTTGTTTTAGGAAGAGAATTATTAAGAATCAAGGAAACAAATTAATTAATTTATATACAAAGAATACCAAAGAGGATTAGTAATTAATGTCGTGCATTATGACAATTGTTAAGAGTTGTTATGGAAATTACAGAATAAAAATTTTGACATTACATTACTGAAAGTCGAATGGTGAATACAAGAGGTGTAATAAAAGTTTTAATAAACTTAGTGAATATATGGTGAATGTAACCTTGTATTTACGTAGGTAAGTTATATGTTATTAATTATTCTTTTTACCAGGTAAGTATTACTTTTTGTGTTTATAAAAATGAAACATTAGATTAGATAGCGAGAAATGTATAGGTTTTTTCTCGTAAACATGTTTGTTTTGTTTTAGGAAGAGAATTATTAAGAATCAAGGAAAAAAAATAATTAATTTATATACAAAGAATACTAAAGAGGAACAACAATTAAAGACATGCATAATGACAATTGTTAACAGTTGTTATGGAAATTACAGGATAATAATTTTGACAATACATTAATGAATGTCGAATAGTGACTACAAGAAGTGCAATTTTTTTATGTTATAAAAACTTAACATAGTGAATATATGGTGAATGTTACCTTGTGTTTAACGTAGGTAAGTAAAATGTTATAAAGTATCCTTTTTAAGCATGTAAGTATTATCTTTTGGGTTTATAAAAAATGAAACATGAGATTAAATATTGAGAAATATATAGAATATTTGTTTTGTTTTAGGAAGGGGATTATTACGAATCAATAAAAATAATTCATTAATTTATATAAAAAGAAAAGCCAAGAGAATTAACAATTAATGTCGTGCATAATGACAATTGTTAAGAGTTGTTATGGAAATTACAGAATAAAATTTTTGTCATTCCATAAATGAAAGTCGAATGGTGAATACAAGAGGTGTAATATTTAATTAGTTTTAATAAACTTAGTGAATATATGGTGAATGTAACCTTGTGTTTACATGGGTAAGTTATATGTTATTAATTATCCTTTTTAAGCAGGCAAGTATTACTTTTTGTGTTTATAAAAATGAAACATTAGATACCGAGAAATGTGTAGGTTTTTTCTGGTTAACATGTTTGTTTTATTTTAGGAAGAGAATTACTAAGAATCAAAGAAATTTTTTTTTATTTATATACAAGGAATACCAAACAGGAACAACTATTAAAGTCATGCATAATGACAATTGTTAACGGTTGTTATGGAAATTACAGAATAAAAATTTTGACATTACATTAATGAAAGTCGAATGATGACTACAAGAAGTGCAATTTTTTATAAGTTATAACAAACTTAACGTAGTGAATATATGGTGAATGTTAACTTGTGTTTACGTAGGTAAGTAAAATGTTATAATTATCCTTTTTAAGCAGGTAAGTATTACCTTTTGGGTTTATAAAAAATGAAACATTGGATTAGATATTGAAAAATATATAGAATTTCCTGGTTAACATATTTGTTTTGTTTTAGGAAGAGAATTATTAAGAATCAAGGAAAATAATTAATTAATTTACATACAAAGAATACCGAAGAGAATTAACAATTAATGTCGTGCATAAAGACAATTGTTAATAGTTGTTATGGAAATTACAGAATAAAATTTTTGTCATTCCATAAATGAAAGTCGAATGTTGAATACAAGAGGTGTAATTTTTAATAAACTTCGTGAATATATGCTGAATGTAATCTTGAGTTTACGTAGGTAAGTTATATGTTATTAATTATCCTTAAGCAGGTAAGTATTACTTTTTGTGTTTATAAAAAATTAAACATTAGATTAGATACCGAGAAACGTATAGGTTTTTTCTGGGTAACATGTTTGTTTTGTTTCAGGAAGAGAATTATTACGAATCTAGGAAAAAAAATATTTATATATGTACAAAGAATACCAAAGAGGATTAACAATTTATGTCGTGATTTATAACAATTGTTAAAAGTTGTTATGGAAATTACAGAATAATTTTTTTTATTACATTAATGAAAGTCGAATGGTCACTACAAGTGTAATTTTTAATAAGATTTAATAAACTTGTTAATGTTAACTTGTGTTTGCGTAGGTAAGTAAAAATTTATAAATTATTCTTTACATAGGTAAATTAACCTCTGTGTTTATAAAAAATGAAACATATATATATATATATATATATATATATATATATATATATATATATATATATATATATATATATATATATGTATATATATATATGATAGCACCCATAATGATCCTTCGGACAACGACGACAGTATTAAGAGGCTGCTGCTCGAAATGTGACTTTTTCTCCCTACTCTTGCTACTTTATTATAAGTAAATTATTGAAATTCGGCATGATGGATAATGAAGGCTGACTTTAATTCGCGGCAGATGCTTTTTTTAATAATTTAAAATAAATGTGTAATATGGTATTAAAATAGGTCAATTTGACGATATTTATTAATTTCGTAACAGTGTGGAGACTGTATTATTGGACCGATTTTGTTCTACTTTTGCACACTATATTAGCAAACCTGTAAATAGTTCGCTACAGAGCCAAATTTGTATTACTATTGATTATTACAAAATAAATTAAGTTTAAAATTCTTAATTTTAAAGTATATTTTTTATGGTTTAGATTACGAAATTTTGAAATGTGACTTAATAAGTTATTAATATAAGCTGTTTAATAGAAGATTTCAATTTAGAAAATGAAAACGATAATTTATTAATGCATTTTAATGTTATTACAATTTAAAATTAATTAAATTTTTCCTCATTAGATGTCTCTCGCAGACAATTCACGGACGGTTACGATCCACTTTTGTCGTCTATTTTGTGATTAGTTTACTTCTTTCCATGCTTCCTTCATAGAAAGTGGCAAAAGTTTTAGATTCTGCATTTATTTCAGTTACAGCCTTTTGAACGCGCACCTTAACAGACACATTTTTGTTAATAATTTTGGTACTAGCCGCACTATAATTTTGAAATTTGATATGAGGATACTACTTATTTAGGTGCATGTTTATACATTCTTTTGTTTCTATATCTCAACCAGAAGCGTCTCATATGAGGATGATTTGAAAGTATTACATTGTTATTTTTACCTATTAACATTTTTTAAATTTTTACTAATAAAATATTACAAACATTGCAAAAATACACGAAAAAAGTACTCTTGCTAAAACTTGATAAAAGCAGTACTTTTTCAGTTATTTAAAAAAATTTTAAAGTCAATATCCAATAAAATAAAAAATAGGTAAAAAGTAGTTACTGATCAAATTCATATAAATTCATTCTTGGATATAGCAAGACGTCAATATTTTATTGTCGCACAATTATACTATTACCGTTACAAATATCCATAAAGAAACACCAAATCTGCATATTCATCAGCATGAATCTTTTCCATTTTTTTTTTTTTTTGTTAATTAACAGACAAAATTACCAACAAGTTAGATAACAGTAGTTATAAACAGATTTTGTTTTTATTTCTTTATGTTCTATTTTCTGAGGCTAAGGTTAACTTGTTTTATTTGAACTGTAAAGAGGCTGCTGCTCGAAATTAATTTGATCGTTATGCCGTAATCATGTTTAATTTTAAAAATGAACAGCGCATTAATCTGAAATTCTTTGTAAAATTGAAAAATCACCGAGTGAGTGTTTGAAACTGTTGACGAATGTGTACGGATAGATATTAATATGAAGACAGCTACGCGAGTGTATGCACAAACTATTTGCCGAGAGACAAGAATATGTTGAAAACAGACAGAAGTCACATGGTGCCAAATCCGGCAAATAATGAGAATAAAATATACAATAATTTTCTCCTCAGCCAAAAACTGCTTTACGGCCAAAGTATTGTGGGCAGAAGCATTGTCCAGGTGTACAAGTACGATAGATATTGCATTACCAAATAGGCATGCACAAAGTTTATGCCAAAATGGTACCAGAAAACCTCAGGCAGGGACAGAAAGTTGTCCGGAAACAGATTTGCAGTGAAGTTAAGTTTACAGAACCTGACTGGCAGAAAAAGATAATTAGATTTTCCAGTACCATCCGGAAACCAAGAGGTAATCAATGCACTGGAAAACTCCTACGTTACCGAGAATATTATCGCCAGATCGGTTTTCTTAGCTACTATGAGAAAGAGAGCGTAAGGACTTAAATCCTCGAAAGATTTTTCATTGAGTTAGTGGCAGAGGTACAACGATATTGTGACACAAGAGGATAATTAGAAGTCAAAAATAAGCAAGCTCCTCCTACCTGTACGTGTACACTCATAAAATTTACACCGGCTAGCTGAGAAACTAAAGCGGCGGGTGGGTCTAGGGTATGTAATTTATTTCGAAATACAGGTATTCGCAACAAATGAAATTTAATCAAAAAATACGAACTCAATTTGGAAAAAATACAAAACGAACTTGTCTCGAAAAAAATTTGTGGGCGCCAGACTCTATAAAAGGGAAAGGATAAGAGTAGAGTCAACTCTAGAAAGTAAAGTTTAATGAAAAAATATATTTAATAAACAAACTTACGCTGGAGCTAAAGCTATTTACAGTGGAATAACAATATAAAAACAAATGCACGGCCTCTCCGGAACCCGAATCGAGAAGGACTGGGGTCGGCGCTCTAGCTATCGGCCACCAGCATCGACGAAGAAGAAAAAAGACTTATACCTGCCCTGGTATATATATATATATATATATATATATATATATATATATATATATATATATATATATATATATATTTACATCATACTATCATTGTGAGGTGGTTAATACATTGTAGCGTCTACCAGAAGGAAAATAAAATATACATTTATTGCCGCATTGTGACGTCTTTACATGGTTAGGTCATTGTGGGCTTCATCTATATACATGTTTCATATTGCTACTTTAATGACGTCCGATTCGTATATATTTTTACAAGTTCACGTCAATAGTGATGCCAAGAATTGGTGAAATGATTACATACTTGCGATATAAATTTCATAAAGGAAGAAAAAAGTTAATTAATTTTAAGTTTTAGTGAATACGCAACTTTGTATTTTTTTTGTGCAGAAGAAATGTTGAATAAGATACGAAATTAATGCACTTAAACTCAAGACATACAATAAATAATTAACATGAAATACAAATGGCGAGAGGTACAGGAACGTTTCTAGGGGTACTGCCGCCTGCGTGCAAATATATAATTCGCCGCCCCTAAATGATAACTACACAACAAAACACAAGTTTTATTATTTATAATACTTTATTCATACGAGGTGCTACCCAAAAAAATTCCGCGAATTTTTTTCTGGCGGATGGTAGAGCGCTAATTCCGACTTCACCCAATAAGTACCTTCACTAGACACCCTTTTGGATCTATTGCCCAAATGTTATTCTAAGGGAAACATCTGCCCGGTACGTGTGATTTTTTTTTCTTTTGAAAGTGCTGTTTGACGTTTTCAGCGATTTTTCAATCGCAGGCAGTAAAGTTTTCTTTCTTGTTAGAGAAAATCAGCAGCGGAAACTGTCACATTTCTTCGGAGGTCTTTCGGGGAGGTATACGAGTGGTTTTCTCCCGTGGTCGAATGGCAATTGAAGTAAAGATGAATCTCTCCAGAACGTCCGAAAGGATTGAAAAAATTATGATGCGTTCATATCTGATCGTTGTGCGTAGAACAATCGATGAGTTGGAGGAATTCACTGGAATAACTTGGAGATTGTGCCAACAAATTTTGACTGAAAATTTGAAGATGAAATTTACTCTACGCTACGACACCACGTCCAACGACCATAGAGCTAACCATTTGAGTGTGTCAGGATTTGAAAGAACAGTCAGAAATCGATCCGGAATTTGTGAGCTCTCCCAAATTATAACACTTGGGCAGAAAATAATTCTTGGATATTTTGGGTAGCACCTCGTAAACATAAAAAAATTAAACATTTTAGAAATATTGCTATATTCTTGTACATATTGTAAACTGATAAAACATTTACCTACGTTATTTATTATTAATATTTTGTTATATCTATACATTCAACGTAACGACGGCCGCCTCACCTTTTGGCAGCCTGCGTGCGGGGCACGCATTGCACACCCGCTAGGAACGGCCCTGGAGAGGTACTGTGATGGCTACAACATATTTTTATGACATAAAAGCATTATTTATTAGCACAATAAAGGTACAAATAAATTTCAAATATAAAGATAATATATTTATATTTATTTTTAAAATAACAAAATAATTACAAGATATTTGTTTAAGTATGTCGGTACATAATAGATACATGCTATAAAAAAAACAAATAATGTAACAATGGTAAATTCTATAACTAACAAAATAAGTTCTTATTATTGACAAAATACTTAATGGCTCTATTCTGAACAAAACTATAAGTTATAGAGATCTGTAAATATGTAAATAATTAACAAAATAGCAACAAAAACTACCAACTCATGTATAATTTTATATTAACAAAAATAGTTGCGTTTTGTCATTTTTTTACAGATATGCACATCTTTAAATCTTGCAGATTTGTTTAGAATTGGCACATTCTATGAGTGTCCCAGGACGAGCTTACGCTATCGGTATTTTAAAAACTATTCAATATTATTTCACGAAATTTGGTATCTAGGAGTTTTCCCGCACGCCCATTTCAGCTAAAATATTTTGAAAATAGTAGCACTTCCGGAAGTAGACCCTAACTTTCTTATTTTGAATGGAATGCTATATTTTTATTTTACCATTGAATTCAGCAGAAAATTCTACATATGAAACTATAAAAAAATTACTTATGATCAACCACTTCCGGTGTAATTAAACTTTTTAATTTTTTTTCTTTAAAAACGGCCACTTCTTTATCGCTCTATATCTCGAGATTGGAATCGAATTTCTATAATCCGTAAAACCGTTTTATAAAGAAAGCTTTTGTTTACAATAATATATTTGAATAATCGACAATTTTTGAAAATTGTAATTTCTACGACAATGTAAAGTTCAAGTTTACAAAAAAATCAAAAAACCTCAATTTGTTTAAATGGAACACCCCATTTTTTATTTTGTAAATGAATTCTTCGTTAAAAATAATGGTAGTTTGTGTTGCATGTCCTATGTTGAAAGTTGATAGATTTTTAGTAAATAGGAAAATATTTAAATTACATGTGCTAATTTTTGTTTATAAGTATAATTTAGTTGGCTGTCAACATTTTGTTTTAGCTTTGTTATATTTTCTATTTCTAGTCCAGTCAATAAAGGCCAAAAAAGACCTTTGTCTTAGAGAAGGTGGAGTAGAATAATTTTAACATGTTGTTTGGGTCAGGGTCAGGACGGAGATGAATAGTTCAAGTTTTTTGACCTTGGGCACCTTTTGATAAATAGAATCAAACTTGACAAGTTAAATTTCGATTTTTCTGTCAGTCTCGACTATTTTTTACTGGATAAAAATTATAACGAATCGTTAAAAATTTTACCAGTGTTTATGAATAGGGCATTAGTCTAATAGGTTTTAATATTTATAACAGTTACAGTCGTCGTTGCATCGAAAGAAGTAAAATTTGGATGATTATTAAATTATTTTTTTCAACGCTTTTCTAAAAATTTATAAACCACTCTGACTCTTTAAAAGATATGATTACGAGATTTAAAAATTTGGATTCAGCATGAAATTCTTCATCATGTCACGAGTTATACGATTTTTGCCGATGAGCGGTTCGCGAGTTACTAACAAATTAAACATAAGAAATCCCTCTAAAATATTAAACATCTGCAAATAGACCAGGTTCTCATTTTTCCATCTGAAATTTCGACACGATTAAAGGTAAACAATATTACGTATTTAAAACGTGTCGAAATTTCAGATAAAATAAAGAAAATTAAGCCGATTTGTAAATGTTTAATATTTTAGAGAGATTTCTTGTAAGTTTAAGTTAGTTGTGTAATTTAATTTTTTTCATAAATTGTTATTCTGGTTAACGCCAAAAAAACTCATTATTTGCACTTTTGATCAAAGATGGCAGCCCCGCGCAGCCTCCCCAAAGTTAAAAATTTGAATTTTTCATCCCCATCCCGACCTAAACAACATCGTTTCAACACCACCTTTTGCAGGATAATAACCTCTCTTGACTGGACTATTCTGTTTACATCGTACTTTACATTTAATATGATAGTAATTTATAAAAATTACTTAAAAAAAAATAATAAATAGATACTGAACATAATTTTCTTCTTTTTCCACATTACTAAAAATCTATCAACTTCCAAAAAAGGGTATGCCACACAAACAACCCCTTTTTTAACTAAAAATTTATTTAAATAATAAAAAATGGTGTTTTTATTTCAAAAAATTGAGTTTTTTGAATTTTGTGAACTTCAAGTTTACGTTGACGTAAAATTTATAATTTTCAAAAATTGTTGATTATTAATTCATATTATAAAAATATTACTAAGCGACTGGTAACAGATGAGAGTAGGTGTACACAGGAATGCAGTCAATTTTTTTTGGAATTTATTTATTTATTGACGAACATCGACGTTTCGTCGCCAATTGTGACTTCTTCAGGATGGCTACAAAAGTAAGTAGAATATAAAAAATTTATGTATAGTAAGCAATAACAATATTTACTTACAATCAATTAATTAATAAAATGAAAAATTAATAGCCGTTTGTGGATACATCAAAATTTGTCAAGGAAAACTAATTTTGAAAATTCTAAACAACTAGCACGTGAGGGTTGTGCGACGTAGAACAGACAATTTAACAATGGCCGATTCTTCAATCAAGGAACGGGGCGGAAGCGGACCTGCCAGGCATAGTCTGAATGCAGTTGCAGTAGATGTTGCTAAGGTCTGTCCTGGAGTTGACTGATTTCTGGTCAGAGTTAATGTTTAACATTTCTCGTGTGAGTCTCTTTGACAGATTCTTTTCTTTGTGTAAAATTTTGATATTATCATAATTAAATCTGTGTTGTACATCCCAGCTGTGTTTTGTTAAAGCACATTTCCCAGTGTCGTTTCCTCGCTCAACGTTTCGTTTATGTTCGGCTGCTCTTATTTTTAGGTATCGTTTAGATTGTCCAATGTAGTTTGCTTCGCAGTTACAACAAGGAATACTGTATACAACATTTGACTGGATTGCAGTATGTATTTTGTCTTTACAAACGCTGAAAAGATTTCCAACAGTTTTCACATTTTTTAAAATAATCGTTGATGTTTCATTTTCGAGAAGATGTTTCAAATTACGCGCCATTTTCCAACATTTGGAATAGTGAAGTATGTTTTGTTGCTGTCACGTTGTCTGTCTGTGTTGACGTGATGAGAATCGTTGTGTATTATTTTGTTTATTATCCTGGTAGGGTAATTATTATCCTGCAGGATCTGCCTAACCGTCACCAACGCTTCTGGCATGTATTCTGGGGATGATAGTTTTTTTGCTCTGGTAGTCAGGTTTCGAGCAGTATTGATTAGTTGTGATCGTGGATGGTTCGATCTATAATCTATGTACCTAGTTGATGCCGTGGGTTTTCGGTACCATCTAAATCTGATTGTGCCGTCTGGTTGTCTGCACAGGCAAGTATCGAGGAAAGGGAGTTTTCCGTTTTTTTCCAGTTCAATAGTGAACTGGATATTGGTATTATACTCATTGAAAATGTTGAGTATATGCTGTTCTTCTCCTATTGGAATAGCCAGACATAAATCATCCACATATTTGTAGATGAAAGGAATGTCAAAAGGTACGTTGGGTAGTACATCATCCAGAAACATATCGAGAACCAGGCAGGCGGCAATAGGAGCAAGCGGGCTTCCCATGGCGAAGCCATGCGTTTGTAAGTAGAACTTGTGTTGGAAGCTGAAAAATCCATTTTCATAGCAGAATTTTATAAGTTCACAGAAAAGGTCGCACGGAATGCTGGTCCGTAGTTTGATGAGATCCCACTTCTTTTTGACAGCTAGTATTGTCAGATCTAATGGGATGTTCGTAAACAGACTCACCACGTCCAACGAGGTTAGTTGATATCCTGGTGGAAGAGTTATTCCAGATATGGAATTTACAAATTCGAAGGAGTTTATTACATAGTATTTATCTTCATAGAAACCTTTGAGAAGACCTGCGAGAAACTCTGCAAGTTTGGTGCACGGACCATTAAATGCCGAGACGATAGGACGAAGTGCTTTATTCGGTTTATGCAGTTTTATAAGCCCATATATACCTGGTGGTGTAGCGTTTTCGATAGTCAATTTCTTTTTTGTGGGTAAATCTATGTATTTGTTATGAAATAGCTGTTTGACGTACTTTTTATTTTTATTTTTAACTGTAAGATCTTTGTTTACTTCTTTGTAATGTGTAGTGTCTGTAACTAATTCATTCATTTTTTCAATATAAGTATCTTTTTTAATAGCAACAGTTTTATTAGTTTTGTCTGCTTTAATTATCATTATGTTATCATTATTCTTTAAAAAGTTTTTACAGGAACTGTATGTGTATTTGAGGTTAGGAAAAATGCCTTCTTGTCTGGTGGGTGTGGTATTCTGCAGATTATTAGTTATTATATTTACAGCTCTAGCTCGAACTTCGTCACGGTTCTGAACCTCTACGGAACGTTTTATTATATCCTCCACATCTGCTATGACTTCGAACATTGGGATTTCAGATTTGGATAATGGTAATGAAAACTTTGGGCGCATTGAGAGCAAGTGTTTTATGTCCTTGGGAAATTCTGTGTCAGTAAGGTTTTCAAACCACCCTTCATGGGCGTTATTGGATGCAAGTTTTTGTTGTTGGTTCACTAAATTTTGCAGTTTGGTAATGTGAACATTTCTAATTTTTGACGACTTGTAGTGAAACCTCCGATTTATGATGGACATCAGTGCAGTCGTATGTTGAATGGACAGCAAGGTACGTAGTGATGAAAGAATAGTATTATACTAGGCTGAACTCCGCCGATAGTGTTTTATGATAGACTATACGAACATCCAATTTGACGGATGACAATGTTTATCTTTTTAATTTTGTATATGTACTCCGACCGATTGTCATAATAATTCTGCCTTTCTAGTCCTTTTCGACGTGTTTCCTTATTCATTTTCCAATATTCTATTTACAAAATAAAATATATAATACATTAATATAAAACATGGCTTAAAATCATTGTATGTACCTACCTCGTTCATTTTATCATCTTTTCTTTAATGTTACATATTATTGGAACATTTCTTTGCATTTAAAAGTATGAAAACCGATAATTTGTAATCATTGTCATTGACATACCATATGACATGACAGCGTTTATCTTCTTAAATTTTTCAATGAGAACTGTGATCGTTACTGCGACCTATAGTTTCTGTCCCAATTTTCAATTTTTAATAATTTTTTACTCGAAAACTGTGCATCCTACAGAAATTTGTGTTATTACGAGGGCACTCGAGACAATCAAAACCTACAATTTGAAACAAATTTCACGAAAATCGGTCGTACCATTCAGGCTGTAGAGGTGTTCAAAGGTTGGCGATTGGCTTTTTGATTAATTCAAATATACATATAACTATATTGAATCTAATCATTTAGTATTAGGACTAGCCTAAACTCGGCTTCGCCGAGTTCAGCCTAGGGCTCCGCCGATAATGTTTTATGATAGACTATACGTACATCCAATATGACGGATGACAATGTTTATCTTTGTAATATTGTACATGTACCCTTCGATCGACTGTGATATTAATTCTGCCTTTCTGATCCTTTTCGACGTGTTTCCTTATACATTTTCCAAAATTCTATTTAAAAAATAAAATATATAATAAATTAACATAAAACATGGATTAAAATCATTTTATATACCTACCTCGTTTAATTCATCATTTTTTCTTCAATTTTACATATTACTTAAGCATTTTTGTTGCATTTAAATGATGAAAACCGATAATTTGTCATCATTGACATTGACATACCATATAACATGACAGCGTTTATCTTCTTAAATTTTCAAGGAAAACTGTGATCGTTACTGTGAAAAATATTGTCTTTGTCCTAATTTTTAATAATTTTTTACTCAAAAACTATGCATCCTACAGAAATTTGAGTTATTACGAGGGCACTCGAGACAATCATTTCCTACAACTTGGTGTAAATTTCACATAAATCGCTCACACCATTCAGGCTGTAGAGGTGTTCAAAGGATGGCGATCGTCGTGATGAATTCAAATATATATATAACTATAACTATATTGAATCTAATCATTTAGTATTAGGACTAGCCTAAACTCGGCTTCGCCGAGTTCAGCCTAGGGCTCCGCCGATAGTGTTTTATGATAGACTATACGTACATCCAATATGACGGATGACAATGTTTATCTTTTTAATTTTGTATATGTACTCCGATCGATTGTCATAATAATTCTAGCTTTCTGATCCTTTTCGACGTGTTTCCTTATTCATTTTCCAATATTCTATTTACAAAATAAAATATATTACATTAATATAAAACATGGCTTAAAATCATTGTATATACCTACCTCGTTAATTTTATCATCTTTTCTTTAATATTACATATTATTGAAACATTTCTTTGCATTAAAAAGTATGAAAACCGATAATTTGTAGTCATTGACATTGACATACCATATGACATGACAGCGTTTATCTTCTTAAATTTTTCAATGAAAACTGTGATCGTTACTGTGACCTATTGTTTCTGTCCCAATTTTCAATCTTTAACAATTTTTTACTCGAAAACTAAGCATCCTACAGAAATTTGTGTTATTGCGAGGGCACTCGAGACAATCATTTCCTACAACTTGGTGCAAGTTTCACGAAGATCGGTTGTTTCATTCAGGCTGTAGAGGTGTTCAAAGGATGGCGATCGGCTTTTTGATTAAAGAATATATAGATAGTGAATCTAATCGTTTAGTATATAGGATTTTTGTTGTAGTTTATCTAATTTCCAGCACATTATCTTAATTTCTAAATTCAGAATTCCTCTCTTTATGTTGATCATAATCCGATTGACATCGCCTTGGAAGGGATGGTCACCGATGAGCAAATTGTTGACACAACCTAAGATGTTGGTTATATGAGATGGGTAGACTTTAAATTGTCTTGCTTTTATCAAGAACAACTTATTGTTTAAGATTTGGGCAATTTTATCGTTAAGCTTAAGTAAATCCTTTGTTACTTTTATAACACTTTCGTCATATTGTGACATTATCTCTTGTAGTGCGCACATTTCGAGTTGGACACGTGCAATTCTTTCCACGTATAATTTAAAAATATTACTAAGCGACTGGTAACAGTTGAGAGTAGGTGTACACAGGAATGCAGTCAAGTTTTTTTGGAATTTATTTATTTATTGACGAACATCGACGTTTCGTCGCCAATTGCGACTTCTTCAGGATGGCTACAAAAGTAAGTACAATATAAAAAATTTATGTATAGTAAGCAATAACAATATTTACTTACAGTCAATTAATTAATAAAATGAAAAATTAATAGCCGTTTGTGGATACATCAAAATTTGTCAAGGAAAACTAATTTTGAAAATTCTAAACAACTAGCACGTGAGGGTTATGCGACGTAGAACAGACAATTTAACAATGGCCGATTCTTCAATCAAGGAACGGGGCGGAAGCGGACCTCCCAGGCACAGTCTGAATGCAGTTGCAGTAGATGTTGCTAAGGTCTTCAATGTCTGTCCTGAAGTTTACTGCTTTCTGGTCAGAGTTAATGTATAACATTTCTAGTGTGAGTCTCTTTGACAGATTCTTTTCTTTGTGTAAAATTTTGATACTATCATAATTAAATCTGTGTTGTAAATCCCAGCTGTGTTTTGTTAAAGCACATTTCCCAGTGTCGTTTCCTCGCTCAACGTTTCGTTTATGTTCGGCTGCTCTTATTTTTAGGTATCGTTTAGATTGTCCAATGTAGTTTGCATCGCAGTTACAACAAGGAATACTGTATACAACATTTGACTGGATTGCAGTATGTATTTTGTCTTTACAAACGCTGAAAAGATTTCCAACAGTTTTCACATTTTTTAAAATAATCGTTGATGTTTCATTTTCGAGAAGATGTTTCAAATTACGCGCCATTTTTCCAACATTTGGAATAGTGAAGTATGTTTTGTTGCTGTCACGTTGTCTGTCTGTGTTGACGTGATGAGAATCGTTGTGTATTATTTTGTTTATTATCCTGGTAGGGTAATTATTATCCTGCAGGATCTTCCTAACCGTCACCAACGCTTCTGGCATGTATTCTGGGGATGATAGTTTTTTTTGCCCTGGTAGTCAGGTTTCGAGCAGTATCGATTAGTTGAGATCGTGGATGGTTCGATCTATAATCTATGTACCTAGTTAATGCCGTGGGTTTTCGGTACCATCTAAATCTGATTGTGCTGTCTGGTTGTCTGCACAGGCAAGTATCGAGGGAAGGGAGTTCTCCGTTTTTTTCCAGTTCAATAGTGAACTGGATATTGGTATTATAATAAGTTGTTCTTGATAAAAGCAAGACAATTTAAAGTCTACCCATCTCATATAACCAACAACTTAGGTTGTGTCGACAATTTGCTCATCGGTGACCATCCCTTTCAAGGCGCTGTCAATCGGATTATGATCAAAATAAAGAAAGGAATTCTGAATTTAGAAATTAAGATAATGTGCTGGAAATTAAAAAAGTAGAACAAAAATATAATACTATTCTTTCATCACTACGTACCTTGCTGTCCATTCAACATACGACTGCACTGATGTCCATCATAAATCGGAGGTTTCACTACAAGTCGTCAAAAATTAGAAATGTTCACATTACCAAACTGCAAAATTTAGTGAACCAACAACAAAAACTTGCATCCAATAACGCCCATGAAGGGTGGTTTGAAAACCTTACTGACACAGAATTTCCCAAGGACATAAAACACTTGCTCTCAATGCGCCCAAAGTTTTCATTACCATTATCCAAATCTGAAATCCCAATGTTCGAAGTCATAGCAGATGTGGAGGATATAATAAAACGTTCCGTAGAGGTTCAGAACCGTGACGAAGTTCAAGCTAGAGCTGTAAATATAATAACTAATAATCTGCAGAATACCACACCCACCAGACAAGAAGGCATTTTTCCTAACCTCAAATACACATACAGTTCCTGTAAAAACTTTTTAAAGAATAATGATAACATAATGATAATTAAAGCAGACAAAACTAATAAAACTGTTGCTATTAAAAAAGATACTTATATTGAAAAAATGAATGAATTAGTTACAGACACTACACATTACAAAGAAGTAAACAAAGATCTTACAGTTAAAAATAAAAATAAAAAGTACGTCAAACAGCTATTTCATAACAAATACATAGATTTACCCACAAAAAAGAAATTGACTATCGAAAACGCTACACCACCAGGTATATATGGGCTTATAAAACTGCATAAACCGAATAAAGCACTTCGTCCTATCGTCTCGGCATTTAATGGTCCGTGCACCAAACTTGCAGAGTTTCTCGCAGGTCTTCTCAAAGGTTTCTATGAAGATAAATACTATGTAATAAACTCCTTCGAATTTGTAAATTCCATATCTGGAATAACTCTTCCACCAGGATATCAACTAACCTCGTTGGACGTGGTGAGTCTGTTTACGAACATCCCATTAGATCTGACAATACTAGCTGTCAAAAAGAAGTGGGATCTCATCAAACTACGGACCAGCATTCCGTGCGACCTTTTCTGTGAACTTATAAAATTCTGCTATGAAAATGGATTTTTCAGCTACCAACACAAGTTCTACTTACAAACGCATGGCTTCGCCATGGGCAGCCCGCTTGCTCCTATTGCCGCCTGCCTGGTTCTCGATATGTTTCTGGATGATGTACTACCCAACGTACCTTTTGACATTCCTTTCATCTACAAATATGTGGATGATTTATGTCTGGCTATTCCAATAGGAGAAGAACAGCATATACTCAACATTTTCAATGAGTATAATACCAATATCCAGTTCACTATTGAACTGGAAAAAACGGAGAACTCCCTTTCCTCGATACTTGCCTGTGCAGACAACCAGACGGCACAATCAGATTTAGATGGTACCGAAAACCCACGGCATCAACTAGGTACATAGATTATAGATCGAACCATCCACGATCACAACTAATCAATACTGCTCGAAACCTGACTACCAGAGCAAAAAAACTATCATCCCCAGAATACATGCCAGAAGCGTTGGTGAGGGTTAGGAAGATCCTGCAGGATAATAATTACCCTACCAGGATAATAAACAAAATAATACACAACGATTCTCATCACGTCAACACAGACAGACAACGTGACAGCAACAAAACATACTTCACTATTCCAAATGTTGGAAAAATGGCGCGTAATTTGAAACATCTTCTCGAAAATGAAACATCAACGATTATTTTAAAAAATGTGAAAACTGTTGGAAATCTTTTCAGCGTTTGTAAAGACAAAATACATACTGCAATCCAGTCAAATGTTGTATACAGTATTCCTTGTTGTAACTGCGATGCAAACTACATTGGACAATCTAAACGATACCTAAAAATAAGAGCAGCCGAACATAAACGAAACGTTGAGCGAGGAAACGACACTGGGAAATGTGCTTTAACAAAACACAGCTGGGATTTACAACACAGATTTAATTATGATAATATCAAAATTTTACACAAAGAAAAGAATCTGTCAAAGAGACTCACACTAGAAATGTTATACATTAACTCTGACCAGAAATCGGTCAACTTCAGGACAGACCTTAGCAACATCTACTGCAACTGCAATCAGACTATGCCTGGCAGGTCCGCTTCCGCCCCGTTCCTTGATTGAAGAATCGGCCATTGTTAAATTGTCTGTTCTACGTCGCACAACCCTCACGTGCTAGTTGTTTAGAATTTTCAAAATTAGTTTTCCTTGACAAATTTTGATGTATCCACAAACGGCTATTAATTTTTCATTTTATTAATTAATTGACTGCAAGTAAATATTGTTATTGCTTACTATACATAAATTTTTTATATTGTACTTACTTTTGTAGCCATCCTGAAGAAGTCACAATTGGCGACGAAACGTCGATGTTCGTCAATAAATAAATAAATTCCAAAAAAAACTTGACTGCATTCCTGTGTACACCTACTCTCATTAATTCATATTATCGTGAACAAAAGCTTTCTTTATAAAACTATTTTTACGGATTATACAAATTCGATTTCTTTCTCAAGATATAGAGTGAAAAAGAAATGGCTGTTTTTAGAGAAAAAATCAAAAAAGTTTAATTACGCCGAAAGTGGTTGATCATGAGCAATTTTTTTTATTATATTCCGAACTTCGTAAAACAATATTGAATAGTTTTTAAAATAACGACAGAGTAAGCTCGTTCTAGGACACCACTCAGTCTGACTGCGACGTCCAACGTTGCAAATTCGTTGAAATTCACTTTGACGTCAGAGTGTACAATAAATATACGCATCGAATATACGGCGCGCGATTGTTGCGCCACGGGAGGAAAATTTCTGAACTAAAAATATATATGTATACACTTTTCTATCATTCTGGCGTCCATATGTATTTTCGCCATTAGGCTCTAGAGCCCTCCCTAGTACTGAAAATCTTATTTAAACAGTAAAATAATCTGACGTCCGTATAAAGACGTCACATTACACATGGACGCCAGATTAAATGCAATTTTTATTAAGGCGGACGCCACTTCTACGTCATGATGCAAATATATATATATATATATATATATATATATATATATATATATATATATATATCATTTACTATCTACTACGATTAACATTCACCATATATTCACTTAATTGTAAATTGAACTTCATGTAGTCACCAATCGATTTTCATTTATGGAATTTTAAAATTTTAGTCTGTAGTTTCCATAAAAACACTTAACAATTGTTATTATGCACGACATTAATTGTTGTTCCTATATGGTATTCTTTGTATATAATTTTTTTTTCTTTGATTCATAATAATTCTCTTTCTATAGCAAAACAAACATTAACCAGAAAACACCTATATATTTATTGATACCTAATCTAATTATTTATAAACGCAGAGAATAATCCTTGCCTACGTAAAGAATAATTTGTAACATTTTACTTACCTACGCAAACACAAATGAATATTCACCATATATTCACTAAGTTAAGTTTATTAAAACTTATTAAAAATTGTACTTCTTGTAGGTACCATTCGACTTTCGTTTGTGGAATGTCAAACTTTTAAAAAATTACAGTTATGGACGATTATTTGTTCAACAAAAATCTTTATGGAAACGTAAAAATGAACACCGCTTTTTTCAAAACTGTGTAAACTAACAGTGGCATCGGAATTCCACCAGGCTGAAAGAGAGGAGGGAGGCGTAAAACACACGGCAATAAAAGGACAAGAGATACATGAGAAACTATGCTTGTTCCCTTACTAATTACTAGTGAAATTGGCAGGCACTTACGCAAGACAAAGTTGTTTTAATCTGGGTAAACGGAATCGCTATACCTTTCAAAGATATTCCTTTTAAAATTCTATACCAAGAACAGTTATTGGAAACAGTCACCTTAAAATATAAACAGGTACTATATCTAAGTGCTATAGGTACTCCAAATTTTACTATCGGAAAAAAACCTAATGGAAAATTTAGTTTCCTTTTAAAATTTAATAGAACTAAATGTGTTCATATTACATTCTTTTTTTAAATTAGAGGATCTAAAATAGTATCAAAAATATTATTGATAACTATTACCTAGCAAATATAGTTTTCAAACGCGGTTGTTTTTACTATTAATAGAAAGCAAATTTAGAAATTACCTTAGATTTAGTTTAAAAAATCAGAGATATCAAGTTAATTGTTTACCATTTAGGTTAAATACATATACATATTAATAATGAGAAAAAACAAAACCATAATTTAGTATTAATGTGTATCAACATTAAAATTCCTTGAATCACTTTGATTCTTTTTTAACAGAGAAAAATGTGACTTCAATCCAACGCAAGAACTAAAGTTTCTGGGATTTGAACTATGAGCAATACTTAACCGAAAAATGATCATTCCGAACTACCCCAAAAATCATCATCAATTGATGATGCAGTCATTTTTCACTTACTTCACTTTATGTGTGACATAAAACAAAAGGTTTAAACTTGATTTTTTAATCTAGTGACTCAACCTCTAGCTAGGGAGCCCCTAGTCATGGGATTTAACTTAATACGCGTGTAATGCAACACGCAAGAGAGAAATTATCACATGAATTGTCTGGATTTATTAGCAGCCTTTTATCACATGGCAACAACCCTTGCTTTTCATCCATAAACTTAATAATTGTTGTATTTTTGCAGTTTGAAACAAATGAACATAGACATGTCATACATCTTTGGAAAGCAAAAAAACTCTTTTCAATGGTGTAACTTTTCAATATGGCGTCCATATAAAAATTAAAACTTCCACACCATAACTCGAAAACCAACAATGTAAAAATAAGTTTAGCATCACTAGTCGAAAAATTATAAAAAGTGCCCTAATGATGCGCAAACCAAAATTTAGTATTAACATTTAGAAGCATTTGAAAAATAAATGACAGCAAAATTACATTTTTGCCTATATTTAGTGACCTTAGCCATTTTCGCAAATAACGAAACACCATTAACATGGTCTTCTAAAGATGCAACTTTTGTCTAAATTAACCGGCTTCGTATCCCTTATTTTTTTCGAGATTCTCATGTTGAAATAGTTATCCCGGACACCGTGTATAGTTACAAAATTTGGGAAACTGCAAATTGACCTATATGTCAGAATAATTAACACAAAATGTAAAAATCACGCACTTCAGACTCCTTCTCAGTAGATGTCTTTACAATTAATTACGCGTATTACTTTTACGCTTTTCCAACTTATTTCAATAATTAGTTAGTTAAAAATAATAATACTTGAAAAAGCGATCGGTATTTTAATAGTTGGTATCTACTCTTCCGAAAATTGTTCAGAGAAAATCAAAATTTTGTTAAATTAAAAATTCCTTACTCTTATCATGTTTCAGAGACACACATCCGTTGTTCAAAGATCTTGCCCTAATATTATCCGGAAAGTGTTCATAAATAAAAACAATCCTCAAGCTGTTTTGCCTTTAAGAACTTGCTATTACTTTCACGGAGAGGTAAGCTTGCCAGCGATGTGGGAGACGAAGAAGGTAATAAGTTGGGTCAGTAAGTACCCCCACCTCTACAAAGTGTACACCTCTATTTACGAAATATTGAAGGCTACTAGCGAGCACTTTCACTAACTAAGCCTTATGACTTTACGCAACAACGGCTTAAAAACCAGAACTACCATTCCGGCTATATATTTCAGAGGTTAAAAGGGAGAAATCATAGAGGTTTTTATCCAAAACATAATAATCATATTTTTTTATTATTAAAATTTAAATATTAAGCTGCCTATAGCTTATAACAGGAAGTGGTTTTTGATCATTATACCACGAAGTATACCACCACAAGATTGAATCTGATTTTTCGACTACAGTTACCATTTTGTAATAAATATTAAATGCGTGAAGTATATTGTTCTCAGAATTTATAGTATATATATATATATATATATATATATATATATATATATATATATATATATATATATATATATATATATATATATATACATATTGAAGGTGACATATATCATTGTACCTCTGCCACTAACTCAATGAAAAATCTTTCGTGGAATCAAGTCCCTTCGCTCTCTTTCTCATAGTAGCTAAGAAAATTGATCTGGCGATAATATTCCCGGTGACGTAAGTTTTCCATTGAATTAATTGCCTTCAGGTTTCCGGAATGGTACTGGAAAATCTAAGTTTCATCTAATTATCTTTTTCGGCAAGTCAGGTTCTATAGAGTCAACTTCACTGCAAATCTGTTTCCGGACAACTTTCTGTCCCTGGCTGAGGTTTTCTGGTCCCATTTTGGCATAAACTTTGTGCATGCCTATTTGGTCATACAATATCTGTCGTACTTGTACACTGGAACAATGCTCCTGCCCACAATACTTTAGTCGTAAAGCAGTTTCTGGCTGAGGAGAAAATTATTGTCAGAAATGTTCACTTTACTTGCCGGATTTGGCACCATGTGAGTTCTATCTATTTCAACATTCTCTTACCCCTCGACAAATACTTTGTGCATACACTCGCGTACGTGTCATCATATTAATTTCTGTCCGTACACATCCGTCAACAGTTTGAAATATTTATTTGGTGATTTTTTCAATTTTACACAGAATTTCCGATTAATGCGCTGTTCATTTTCAAAATTAAACATAATTCCGGCAAAACGATCAAATACTTGAACTTTAATTATTATTGATAACTGACTGACTACTACAGGAGAAGCAGGCTTATTCTCATCTGGCTCATGTCGATAAATTGACCTATTTTAATAACATATTACTAATTTATATTAAACTTTTTCAAAAAAAGACTATGTAGCGCACTAAAGTGAACCTTCGTTATTCATTATACAAAATATCAACATTTTTATTATTAATAATACTGCCACGGTACTAGTCTAAATAAAATTAATTTCGAGCAGAAGCCTCTTTACACTTCAAATAAAAGAAAGTTAACCTTAGGCTCAGAAAATAGCACATAAAGAAATAAAAGCAAAATCTGTTTATAACTGCTGTTATCTATCTTGTTGGTAAATTTTTCTGTTAATTAACAAAAAAAAAAATGTAAAAGGTTTGTGCTGGTGAATATGCAGATTTAGTGTTCCTTTATGGATTTTTGTAACGGTAATGGTATAGTTGTGCGACCAGAAAATATTGACGTCTATGTATATCCAAGAATGAATTTATATGAATTTGAGCAATAACTAGTTTTACCTGTTTTTTATTTTATTGAATACTGATTTTTTTAATTTAAATAACTGAAAAACTATTGGTGTAATCGAGTTTTAGCAAGAGTACCTTTTTTGTGTATTTTTGCAAAGTTTGAAATATTTTATAAGTTAAAATGAAAAAATGTCAATAGATAAAAAATAACAATGTAATACTTTCAAATCATCCTCATACGAGACGCCTCTAGTTGAGATATAGAAATAAAAGAATATATAAACATGCATCTAAATAAGTAGTATCCTCATATCAAGTTTCAAAATTTTAGTGCGACTAGTACTGAAATTATTAACAAAAATGTGCCTGTTTATTATTTATTTATAAATATATTAAGAAAATAAAAAAAAATATATTTATAAATAAAAATTATATTTTAATAAATTTAGGGTTAGATTCTTAATTTACCGTATTTACCGGCTGAATTACTCGATCCACAAATCATGGATCCGGTAGATGGATCTGGTAGATATGGTACAATTTTCGAACACGGTAACTATTAACCATACGTGTTTTCGAACGCAATCGGCAGATGCGGTATCTACCGGTAGAATTTTCGTAAATGCCTAATTTTAGTACTACTCGCATTAAAATTTTGAATATGATGATACTACTTATTTAGATGCATGTTTATACATTCTTTTGTTTCTATATCTCAACCAGAGGCGTCTCATATGAGGATGATTTGAAAGTATTACATTGTTTTTCTTACCTATTAACATTTTTTCATTTTTACTAATAAAATATAACAAACTTTGCAAAAATACACAAAAAAGGTACTCTTGCTTTTCAGTTATTTAAATTTTAAAAAAACCAGTATCCAATAAAACAAAAAAATAGGTAAATCTAGTTCATATAAATTCATTCTTAGATATACATAAACGTCAATATTTCGTGGTCGCACAACAATATCATTCCCGTTACAAATATCCGCAAAGGAACACTAAATCTGCATATTCACCAGCACAAACCTTCTCCATTTTTTTGTAAATTAACAGAAAAATTTACCAATAAGATAGATAACAGTAGTTGTA
The DNA here is from genome assembly GCA_963082715.1 of Harpalus rubripes. Classification (NCBI taxonomy): domain Eukaryota; kingdom Metazoa; phylum Arthropoda; class Insecta; order Coleoptera; family Carabidae; genus Harpalus; species Harpalus rubripes. The sequence continues at coordinate 26,167,735 of OY720454.1, forward strand.
AACAGATTTTGCTTTTATTTCTTTATGTTCTATTTTCTGAGGCTAAGGTTAACTTTCTTTTATTTGAACTGTAAAGAGGCTGCTGCTCGAAATTAATTTGATTCAGACTAATACTGTGACATTGATAATAATAATAAAAATGTTGATGAATAAAGAATAAAGAAGGTTCACTTTATTGCGCTACATAGCCTTTTTGTGAAAAAGTTTAAAATAAATTAGTAATTTATCATTAAAATAGGTCAATTTTTCGACATGAGCCAAATGAGAATAAGCCTCCTTCCCTTGTAGTAGTCGGTCAGTTCTCAATAATAATTAAAGTACAAGTATTTGATCGTTTTGCCGGAATTATGTTTAATTTTAAAAATGAACAGCGCATTAATCTGAAATTCTATGTAAAATTCAAAAAATCACCGACTAAATATTTGAAACTGTTGACGGATGTGTACGGACAGATATTAATATGATGACACGTACGCGAGTGTATTCACAAAGTATTTGTCGAGGGGTAAGAGAATGTTGAAAACAGATAGAACTCACATGGTGCCAAATCCGGCAAGTAAGGTGAAAATTCCTATACAATAATTTTCTCCTGAGCCAGAAACTGCTTTATGGCTAAAGTATTGTGGGCAAGAGCATTGTTCCAGTGTACAAGTACGACAGATATTGCATGACCAAATAGGCATGCACAAAGTTTATGCCAAAATGGTACCAGAAAACCTCAGCCAGGGACAAAAGTTGTCCGGAAACAGATTTGTAGTGAAGTTGACTCTATAGAACCTGACTTGCCGAAAAAGATAATTAGCTGAAACTTAGATTTTCCAGTACCATTCCGGAAACCAAGAGGCAATCAATTCAATGAAAAACTCCCACGTCACCGAGAATATTATCGCCAGATCGGTTTTCTTAGCTACTATGAGAAAGAGAGCGAAGGGACTTGATTCCTCGAAAGATTTTTCATTGAGTTAGTGGCAGAGGTACAATGATATATGTCACCTTCAATATGTACACATACTATAAATTCTGAGAACAATATACTTGACGCATTTAATATTTATTACAAAATGGTAATTGTAGTCCAAAAATCAGATTCAATCTTGTGGTGGCATACTTCATGGTATAATGATCAAAAACCATTTCCAGCTATAAGCTATAGGCAGCTTATTATTTAAATTTTAATTTAATTTTAATAATAAAAAAAGTTAGGATTATTATGTTTTGGATAAAAACCTCTATGATTTCTCCCTTTTAACCTCTGAAATATATAGCCGGAATGGTAGTTCTGGTTTTTAAGCCGTTGTTGCGGAAAGAGTCATAAGGCATAGTTAGTGAAAATGCTCGTCAGTAGCCTGTCTCCCTTCAATATTTCGTAAATAGGGGTGTATACTTTGTAGAGGTGGGGGTACTCACCGACCGAACCCACTGCCTTTTTCGTCTCCCACCTCGAGGGTAAGCTTACCTTTCCGTGAAAGTAACAGCAAGCTCTTGAAGGCAGAACAGCTTGAGGAATGTTTTATTTATGAACACTCTCCGAATAATATCCCTGATATTAGGGCAAGATCCTTGGACAACGGATGTGTGTCTCTGAAACATGATAAGGGTAAAAAAATTTTGACTCAACAAAATTATGATTATCTGCGAGCAATCTTCGGAATAGTGGATGCCAACTATTAAAATACCGATCGGTTTTTCAAGTACTATTATTTATAACTAATTATTGAAAAAGGCGGAAAGCGTAAAAGTAATACAATGTAATTTTTATTTATAAATATATTTTTTTAATTTTCTTAATATATTTGTAAAATAGGCTCATAATATTCCACAAATATCATATTAGATTTGGGATTGTGACGTCATCAATTAGAACTTTATCGGACTTACCAAATAACCGTCGTAAGTCGCTTGCAGCAGTTTGGACAATGACAGACACCACTTGGCCATATTATTGTCAAAACCACGTCAGACAAAACTTCTTATGTTGCAGGTTTTTACATACTTATGTAAAAATAAAATCTGGTTCAACTGGAAGTGCTGCCATCATGCCAAATACCATGATTTATAAGCCCCTAAAGAAAAATTTAAAAAATAAATAAAAAATAATTATAATAATAATAATAATATAAATAATTATTTTTGTTGTATTATTTGCAAATAAGTAATCCATTTTAAAACTGGATTAAAAATACTATTTATATCCTCAAAGATTAGTTGTACTAGTATAAAAACTTTCCTGTTAATTATGTAACGATACATTAAAATCTGTAAAATTAAAATTTTATTACCTAAAATAATTAAAATAACGCTAGTTTATAACATTCGGCCCCTTTAATTTTCTTTCCAACCTTGATAACGAACACTTGTTTCTATACCAACTTGTTTTGTCGGCTCTATTCGGAAGTTTCCGATAAGGCAGGGTACATTTAGTGAGTGATTGATTTGCGTATTGGATGTGGAATAATACCCTGGTTTTACGCTTAAAGTGACAAATGTGTTATTGTGTGTAGTGGGTATAGGGGTAACTTGTAGGAGTTCGGTTTTTATAAGAGGAATAGGAACGTCTATTATAAGTTCTAACGCCAGTTTTTCGTATTTACAGTAAACTTTAATTAATTGTTGATTTTGCCAGTTTTTGATTATGAGGTTTTTAAAATCATTTGGCAATAGTTTGGCGATTTCAATTTTGATATCTTCTCTAGATAATATTCCAAAATATAGCGTATTTGTTTCACAGAATGCGAAAGTTGTTTCAATTTCGTTCATAATGCTTATCAAGTTTGTTGACGTGAACATGAGTTGGGTGATAATGTTTTCGAGATAACGTTTATCATTCATTACGTCTATTATTTTACCCATGGATCTCTTTAAGTTGTTTATTTTGTCTTGGATCAATTTGTTATTATTATTAATTTTGTCAACTTGATTATTGAAATAATTTGAAATACTTTTGTTAAAAACAATTAATTGGTTTAAGTTATCTTTGAGCATGTTTTCGTTTTAGTTTATAGATTTTAATGCTTTGTCGAATTTTTCCTGGTCTGAAGCGTCTAAATTTCCTGTTATAGTTTTAATAATGAAACCTAATCCGTTGGCTATCCCTTGTTTATCTTTATTATTATCATGGAATAAAATCTGTCTCTTATTATTAATTATATCTAAGAAGTTCTCTAAAACTATAAGATTATTATTTATTTCTTCTACATATTCATCGCTACTGTGTTTATTGTTTATTTCGGATTTTATTTTATTGTAGTGAATTGTAAGATTATTATAAGATTCTTTAATTTTATTAAGATTTAAGTTTACATAAATGTACTTATTATACTAGATATTAGAGTCTCGCCTAATTTTAGGATGTTAATTCCGGGATTGTCTCTTTCGTCTCTGATGTTGACGGCTGTGCTGGATCGCATGGCTCTGTAAATTTACGATAAGGTTTCAGATTATCAATTTTTATTTTTTATTATTTATTATTATATGTGCACGGTCTCTATCGTAAGTTTTTACTTCTTGTTGCTTATATCGTGGTTTTTCTATTTTACCAGTATTGCGTTTAGCCTGTTGTTCGTAAACTTTATTTTGCAATTTGCAAGAATCCACTCGTGATGTTGCATATTTCGCTTTATTTTTATCTCGTAGGATTTTGGTTTCTTCATAAATTTTCTTCATTATATCCTTATGCGTTTGAACATAATTATGTGTTATTATTTCAGGCGATATTTCCTCTTGTGATTCATTAAAATGGCCAAAAACAATTTCGTTTGGAGTTCGTTTAGTTGCCGAATGAATAGTTTGGTTATATGCATAAAGGGCGTATCGAGCTTTGTTACTTGTATTTAAATCTTTAAAATCTTTATTTTGTTATAATATTCTCATATGTTCTACAAGAGTGGAGTGAAATCTTTCTATGTTGCCGTTGCTTTTGGGGTTGTTTACGCTGATTAAGTGTATGCGAATATTTTTCGAGGACAAGAAATTCAAAATTAATAGATTATTAAATTGTAGACCATTATTTGAAATAATTAATTTAGGATGTCCAAATATTGAAAAATATTTAATTGTTATTGAACTACTGTTGCTGTATTGGTTTCTAGTAGGTGGTTTATCTGTGCGTGTTTTGAAAAACTGCCGATAATTGTTAAGAATTTTTCCTTTTTTAAGGATAGTATGTCGATATGAATTATCTCAAGGGGTTTTGAAGCGGTTGGGGTTTTTATTAACGGAATTTTGGATGGATTTCGTTCATATTTATATTCTTGACAAACGTCGCAATTATTTATAAATTTTGTAACAGTTAGCTGAATGTTAGGCCAATAATATTTTTGTTTTAGTTTTTTATATGTCTCTACTATGCCGCGGTGGTTGGTTTTACCCAAATGATAATTTTGAATTAATTCTTGTTGTTCATCGGATGATTCGACATCTTGTAGTTGATTTTCACAGCAAATTAATTGGTACGTGCCTGGTTGAAAATATACTTGTAATATATTGTTTAACATGTTCCTGAATGATTCTGGTACTATACAATGATATTTAATTCCGGGTGCTAGGTATTCCTTGATAAATTTTAATAAGGTGTCTTTATAATTTGTTTTTTTATGTACATTCGTTGTTTTCATAGCCGAATAGTTTGTCTACTTTTAAAGTGCTTTTTGAATTTGTGTCTTTGTATACTATTTGGTTTTTTCCAAAATTTATGGGACCGTCTACATAGGAGAGTCCATTTACCGGTGACTCGTCGTCCGAGTGTTGTGTACAGCTGTTGGTATCTTTTTCTGCGATAACAGAGTTAGCGTAGTTTTTAATGTTATTTAAAACGAATATGTTTATTTGTATGTTTGTGTTAAATATTTCTTTTAGCAAATTTTCTACGTCGGTCCAATTTTGTTTATCTAGTCCTGAACAAATTTTTGGCATGTTGATTTTGTTAATGTTATTTGGATTAAATAGTCTCTTAATTGTTTTAAACAGCTTTCTATGTTTTTAGGAGAAGGGGTTTCGTCATATTTATTTTTTTGTAAATAAATGAATTATTAGTCTTGGTGACATCTGAATAGCTTTTTTTATTATTATTTTATTTAAAATTTTGGTAATATGAAATTTTTCATTTATTTGTTTTGCAAAACCCTTGCCCATTTTAAAATCTCTGGATATGCAGTGTATTATATGTTCGGTGTGGTCGAAAATATTGGTGTATTTATGATTTCGAAAGGTTTGGGGATTCTAGAAAGATAATCGGCAACGACGTTTTGTTTTCCTTTTTGATATTCTATATTGTAATTATATTATGATAATTTTGTTTTCCATCTAATAAGTTTTTGATTTGGTTCTTTTAAGGTGTTCAGCCAAATTAAAGGTTTGTGATCTGTAATTAATTTAAATTTAGTTCCGTACAAATATCTATAAAAATGTTTGATTGCCTAAATAATAGCTAGTAACTCTTTTTCTGTTGTGGAATAGTTAATTTTGTGTTCGTTTAGTGTCCTACTGAAGTACGCTATTGGTAAGTCCTTTCCGTAAAAATTTTGAGATATAACTGCCGCTAATGCGTAATCTGAAGCATCGGTTGTTAATCGGAATTGTTTTGAAAGGTCCGGGTACTGCAATATTGGTGAATTTGAAAGCAATGTTTTACATTTTTCGAAACATGAAACATATTCTTTATCTTCAAAATTAATTTTTGCGTTATTCTTCAAACATTTTGTAAATGGTTTTGTTAATTTTGAAAAATTTTGAATAAATCTACGATAAGAACCGAGTAGACCTAAACATTGTTTGATCTCCTTTGGGGTTTTTGGGATGGTAAAGTTTTTAATAATTTCGATTTTATCGGGATTCGGACGTACATCTTCGGTAGTAATTATATGGCCAAGATACGCGACTTCTTTTCTCAGAAACTCACTTTTATCAAGTTGTAACTTGAGATTTGCCCCTCTTAGTCTATGAAAAACAGTTTTGATATTATTTATATGTTCCTGCAATGAAGTGCCTAAAATTATTATATCGTCTAGATAGACGAAGCAAATTTTGTTTACAAGATCTTTCAGGACGAAGTTCATCAATCTTTGAAAAGTACTAGGAGCATTTTTGAAGCCAAAGGGCATTCCAAGAAATTCGAAGTGTCCCTGGTGTGTGGAGAAGGCAGTTTTTTCGATTGAGTCGGAATTCATCTCTATTTGGTGGAATCCGCTTTTCAAGTCTATTGTCGTAAAGTAGTTTGCTTTTCCCAATTTGTCCAATATTTCCGTAATATCGGGAATTGGAAATTTTTCGTCGATAGTTTTGGAATTTAATTTTCGATAGTCGATAACTAGTCGGAATTTTTCTTTGCCGGAAGCGTCCAGTTTTTTGGGTACGATCCAAATCGGACTACTCCACGGTGATTTTTTGGTCTAATAATTTATTAATTTGTGAATATGCTTCCTCTTTATAAATGTATGGGATAAGATCTTTGATATACGGGCGTCTCGTCAGTTGTTTTGATTTTATGTTTTATTTTGCTGGTAAAGGTCAGGTCTTGATCATCGGGTATAGTCAAGTCTTGAAATTCTTTTATTAGTTTGTTTAGCTCGGATTTTTCTCTGTCATTTAAATGGTTGGTTCGGATATTTAATTTTTCGGATATTTCATGGATATTCAGTTCTAGTTTATTTTATTAAAATAATTGAAATTAAATTTGTGTTTATTTAATAATCTTACTGTTTCGTCGGAATAGTTTATTTTTGCATTTAATAGTTTTAAGCCTGAGTTTCCTATTACAACGTTAAAGTCTTTATGAAATTCGTAAATATAACATTTCAGTTTTTTATTAAGTAATTCTACAACGGTATGATGGTTTCCATGGGAGGCAGGATTGGCTGTTTGAATTTCGAAATATTCAGGAAATATATTGAATAAAATAAAACTTGCTGAAACTTACACTTCTTGTAGTCACCATTCGACTTTTATTTATGGAATTTCAGAATATTTAGTTTATAATTTCCATAACAACACTTCACAATTGTCATTATGCACGACTCTTTGGTATTCTTTGTATATAAATTAATTTTTTTTTCTTTGATTCATAATAGCTCTCTTCCGAAAACAAAACAAATATGTTAACCAGAAAAGAACTATAGTTACCAGTATCTAATGTTTTATTTTTTTATAAACATAAAAGGTAATACTTACCTACTTAAAGAGTTCGTTAAAGAGTAATTTATATCATGTTACCTACTCCATTTTTGTAAATGTATTTTTAAATAATATTTTAAACATAGAAGTTAGTACTTGCCTACTGAATAATTTATATCAATTTACTTACGTATAATACAAGTTAACATTCACCATATATTCACTTTATGTTTACATACTTACATAAAATTGCACTTCTTGTAGTCACCATTCGACTTTCATTTATGAAATTTCAAAATATTTAGTCTGTAATTTCCATAACATCCCTTAACAATTATTGTCATTATACACCACATTAATAGTTGTTTCTATTTGTTATTCTTTGTAAGAAAAATTAATTTATATCATATTACTGAAATTAGAAAGGACTGATGACATTTCTAATAAATTTTTGCATAAAACTACATTATTAGCAAGAAACACTTTTTCTACCATTTGTCAGTACTTAGTTTACTTTTGAAAAAATGTTTGAGTTTTGTAATTACATATGTTGGGGTGCGACTCCAGGCACCCAACTATTTTAATTTCGATCAGGGAAGGACAATATTCGGTGTAGTTTCTACTCGATATATTAACTATAATTTTTAATACAAAACATTAATTAAACAAATATTCGAATGCGAATTCTCGCAGAAGTCGGAGCTCTGGCAGCTTCTCGTAGGTTGCTCGGATCAGCTTCAACCGTGGGTCTGCTGGATGAACCCGGCTTCGGTCAACGTTGTGGTACTGATTCTTCAGCAGTATCAATCTTCGAAAAATGAATGGCTTCGGTTCTAACTGTGGAGCTGTCAGTCTAGAAGACGAGGTCCGACTGGAATCAGCTCGTGGGAAAAGCTGAGGCTGCAGCCGTGGGTCCGCAGGATGTAGCCGTCTTCTGTCGACGGCACGGAGACAGGACCTCGAAGGAGAAATCTGCTTCAGATCGTAAGACTTCTGATCTGGTGGCTGCTTCTGCTGAGAAAGTGCCCTCAGAGGCAGCCGCTGTGCAGTCGGGAGAGATCTTGGTCGCTCGCTGATCTCTGATGGTCGGCCTTCGGTCGATGGAGAGGTGCGCACCTTCAAGGTAGATCGAGACCGTGAAGACTGGCCCGGAGAAACTGGCGGTCGTGTCGATCCTGCTCTGGCCTTGTTCTCAGGCCCAACCGTGAAGTTCTACCGTTGCCAGTGTCGGATCTGGTCCGAACTTCGTCCTCTTGGGTTAGTCGTGGTGAAGGTCGGTGGACCAAGAAATGGTCAGCTTGAAAAAAGTCTAGTTCCGTTAACCTGTGGGCAGGTGGGAAAAAGAAGACTGACTGTCAGCTTATCCTGCTGTTACAGTCGGGTTGATCGTTCCTCCCTCAGTTAAGAACCGTGGAAGTCGTCACTCGGAGCGAAAACCGAGTGAATATGCCGTGTATCGCATACTCTCTTATCTAAATCCACAGTAGCAAGTCTACTGACGAAGTAACCTCGCAACGCGGAGCTATCTGCTTCTAGCGGCACTACTTGCTTGCAACCGATCAATAATGACGATTAAGCGGTCAAAACTACTTCCTGCGCCGATTGAGGATCAATTACATAGCTTCGTGTTCTTTGTGATGGCGCGACGCAACAGAACCCCTCTCCTAGTGATCTTTTCCGTCGGTCACAGAATGTATCGAGTTGGGGAGCGCACTTGTCTGCCGCTTCGGGTGGGCCATTTTGCTTGTGGCGTACTCAACGGTGACACTAACGTCAAAGGAACCGAGTCAGCAGTAGTCATATCGTCGAATTCTTCCCTTGCGGACATATATGCAAGCTTGAAACGGTTAATAAAGACTACGATTATCTGCCCGTTCCTGCTAATGCTGAAATGTTTTTCGCCCCGCTCTAGTACCGGAAATGGTCCGTCGTAAGGACTTCGAAGTGGTTTCTAGCTTCATCATGGCGGACGTAAACATGCGAGGTCGTGCTTAGTTCCTTGCACACGAACGTGCCTGCTTCTCGGCGTTCCTCTCTTCGTAAAAGTTTCAACCGCCGGAGTTGTTCACGAAGTTGCGTCACGAAGCTGGCAGGCTCGAGGTGGTGTCCTGTCGACCCAGAGAAGAATTCCCCTGGTAAACGTAGGGTCTTTCCATAAGTTAACTCCGCGGCGGTAACCCCAAGATCTTCCTTCCACGCGTTGCGAATTCCAAGTAGGACCGTAGGCAAAGTTTGAGTCCACTTCTGTGATCTTTGACACCTAAGCCCTGCCTTGAGTTGCCGATGGAATCGCTCGATCATGCCATTCGCGGCGGGATTGTATGCCGTAGTCCGGATTCTGGTGAAACCAAGTAGTGTCGCTAAACTTATAAAGAGTCGTGACTCGAATTGTCGTCCTTGATCACTCGTCACTCGAAGAGGTACTCCGAATCTAGTGACCCAACCATTATAGAAAGTCTGGGCTATTGTTTCCGCTTCCATGTTGTGTATTGGCCAAGCTTCTAGCCAACGCGTACTGTTGTCCCTCTGAGACTAACAGTGGTCCCACGATGTCCAAATGAATATGTTCGAATCAGGCGAACGGCGGTGTAAACGTTTCCTCTGGTGCGTGAACATGCCTGGTAATCTTGTTTTGCTGACAGGCCCCGCATTGTTTGGCCCAACGACGGCACTCTCTGGCGATGAGTGGCCACACGAATCTCTGTGTCCCCAGTTTGGTCGTAGCCTTGACTCCTGGATGTGATAAACCATGCAGGCTGTTAAAGGCGATTGTTCTGTAAGAGCCACTACGTTGTCCTGTACAGAGACATGTCGAATGTCGGTCGTGAATTGACCGATATAGTTGAGATGCTGGAACTGTCTGGCGGTTCATTTATCAGGTTTTTACCTAAAGGCATATATGAGTGGTTTATGGTCCGTAAAGATAACGAAATTGCGTCCCTCTACGTGATAACGGAAGTTCTAAATCATTGCATATATGGCAAGGAGCTCCTTATCATAAGCTGCATATCTTCGTTCTGTCTCAGTTAATTTTCAGGAGAAGAAGGCTACCGGTTCCCACTCTTGTTCTTCGCTTCGCTGCTGGAGTACTCCGCCGATTGGCTATGCCTGATGCTCATGGATAGCGCAGCTCCCGGGTTCGGATGTTTCAGCTTCGCTGCTGCTGCCAGTTGGGTTTTAGTCGCATCGAAGGCAGCTCTAGCTTCCTCCGACCAGACAATGGGCATGTTCCCCCTTGTTGTTCCCCGTAAACAAGGAGTTTAGTGGCGCCTGAGTCTCAGCAATCTTGGGCAGACAGCGTCGATAGTAGTTTACCATCCCCAAGAAGCGACGAAGCTGCTTTGCAATCTGTGGTATTATATAGGTCAGAATCGTTTCTACCTTCTGCGGCAGAGGTCGAATTCCTGCGGAGATCAAATAGCCGAGGAACTGGACTTGGTCTTGTCCGAAAACACATTTGGATGGGTTGATGACGATTCCATAGTCTTCCAGTCGCCGCAAAAGGGTGCGTAGGTGTTTGATATGTTCCTATACGGAAGTGGAGGCTATGAGTATGTCATCGTTATTTTTCTTTTCGGCCAAATGAAGAGGTGATGCCCAAGCACTCTTTGAAGGTCTGACGATACCGAGACGTATCATGGTGTCGAACTCATTTTTTCCAATTAGATACTTGTCTGGGGCAAGTCGTCTTGGTCGAAACGCTACTGGTGCTCCAGGTGTAGTATATACATGATGTTCGGTGGTATGTTTCGTCGTCTTGGCTATTCCAGTGGGGTTTATGACTCCCTTGAAATCTCGTAAGATTCTGTGATGCTTTGAATCTGTATTGATGACTTTAGGGTGGAAATTCGATTTGCTCTCGTCCCTTAACTGACCAGAGATGTTGTGCCATAAACCAACTGTTGGCGTCGTACGTCGACTAGTAAGTCGTAATGAGATAAGAAATCTGCTCCGAGAATGGGTTTTTTTACGTCGGCGATTAGAAACCGCCAAGGAAACTCACGCCGTAAACCCAGATTGAGTGTCAAAGGAATAGTCCCGTGCGTGGGAATCATTGGCAGCATACAAGTTGAACTTAGTAGCTCTGCATCGCCGGTAAATCATCTGCTTCGGAAATATATACAGGTCAGCCCCAGTGTCGACGAGAAATTGCAGTTTGGTTCTTCGATCTCTCACGAAAAGGCAGCTCGGTGGAGCTGACGGGTCGCTGGCCGCAATTAGCGCCCGTCGCTGGAGTTTTCCTCCTGTCTGTGGTTACAGGGCGGTCTGCACTTACGTGCCCTATTGCCAAACGTGACGTGATACCAAAATATCCCTTGCTGTTCGTCCGGTGTAATAATAGTTCGGCGACGTCTGTCTGCCTGCCAAAGTGTGTGTTCTTGTCGCATAATCTCCCGGTGTTTGTTCAAAAAACCGACCAGACTGTTGATGCTGGCCTCCATTCGTTGTAGAGCTTCCTGCCAAGGCGGCGGCGAGGTTTCTTCCTCTGCTGGTGGGCGCCCTGCTTCATTGATCATCTGCGGTCTTACGCGGTCAAGACTTATTCCTGCGCCGATTGAGCATCAATTACATAGCTTCGTGTTCTTTGTGATGGCGCGACGCAACTCATATATTAAGTATCTTTAACAGAACATTGTTCCTAGATGGCGGGTAGAAGTTTAAATGGTATTTTCTCCTTTAACAGAGCTGATACCATACGGTAGCATTGCTTGGGAAGCTACACATTGTAGAATACGAGTGTAAAATGCTTTTGAAGTCAATGTAAGCATATGGTTACATCGTCTAATAGCGGATAGTACACTATTTTAAAAAAGACCAATAAGGGGTTAAACTTTTCTAAATTAGCCATACTATGATGAATGCAGAAAATATTTTAAATAGTTTTGTATCTAAAACCGATATCTGCGAACAAAGACTATCTGGATTGTCTCTCATGAATATTCACAGAGGGATAGAGATAGATGTTGGCAAAATTATAGATCGTTTTGTAAAGTTATCCTCACGTCGACTTCCATTTATAATTTAATGAAACACGTATTTGTTTTTGATTATTATCACTATTATTATTCTTATACCGGGTATCTACTTAAAATACTTTATATAGGGAATATATCATGTTAATTTGTTTTTTATTTTGCTGTAGTTACTAATTAATTTTAGACAAGAATGTAACAAATACAACTTGTAGATAATAATATTCTACATCTAAATCACTAATCAGGTTTTCTTTAGCACGTTTTGTGACCTGTAAAACCTAATTTTAAATATTATAAATATTACTTATTTTTAGTGATAGCCATAGAATTGACATAAAATGACAAATAAATGCATAATGCTTGAGTTGGTAAAGATGTAAAATTTTATTTCCATGAAACTTTTTTGTTTAAAATTAATAGGTAAGTAATAAAAAAAAAATACATTGTATTCCCTATATAACGGATTTCAAGTAGATAACCCATATACAGGTACATTTATTTTCTGTGATTATAAATATGCAACATTTTGTATTTCTGTTCAATAATATTAACAAATAAATTAAAAGAAGTTATTTTAATAGTTCCTATTTTGTCGAACAATATAATTTTCATCTCAGAAATTTATATTAAAACCGGATTACTTTCTTTCACTCTATTATACAAAAAAAATTATAATCGCCCCTCCTACAATAATATCTTAGTGGATCCGTCACTGCACTGCATTTATATATTTTGCGTTAGAGAACACTTACGAGTACTTTCCGCAAGATTGTAAAGAAAAGTGTATTATGTTAAATCGGAAAATACAATTTTACTGAATAATGTATGCAATTTTTACGACGAGACACAGGCGTATTATTAATGACTGAAATTAGTAAAATGACTTTTCAGACGTTGTACGAACGCTATTTTAACTGCTACGTACAGTATAGATATTTTAAAATAGAACAATTATTGCAATGTCATACTTAGTAATTATAATGAAAAAAATGTACAAAATCTTTACACTTTATTAGTTACTGAGTTACTTTAGTAAGTATTGTGAAATTGTACGGAAATAGTCGCTAAAGTAGAAAGAAGAGATGAAAGTAAGGCATTCATTCAAGAAAGTTAAATTATTTCTCATTTAAAATTAGACCGAAAATGTTTTTTTATTCTCTTGTCGGTTATGATCCGATAAAATAATAGTATATTACTAACCGAGGTGGAAAGTGTTTCATTGTCGAGGGTGAAGATAGTTAACCAAGGCGCGAAGCGCCGAGGTTAACTATAGCCCGAGACAATGAAACTTTTCACCGAGGTTTGTATACTATTTTATTCACAATCTGAAATAAAAAATTAATATTTGATATTTAAATAATAATAACCTAACATAAATAAACGAATGGTCTGAGATTGTTCATTTGTCACATGAGCTGTCAGTTTGATTTCTAACCTTAAATATTGATTTCATTCATTACTTGTATTATTTTCAAGTTTGTTCCATATTTTTATCATATAAATTGTAAAGATGCTCTGTTTATATGTAAATACCCATCATTGATACGCATTGATCTCTCAAAGCGGGGGGCAGCTATTTCCCGCCTCGAGGTTGGAAAGTGTCAACTTTCCAACCCCAGCTGTCTTCACGTTATACTTTCCAACCTCTTGGAATATGAGGTTAACAATAACTAACTTTCCAACTTTTTAAAAGTCAGAAATCGTCATATTACTAACCGATTGTGAATAAAATTTCTTACAGTAAACTCATATATTTAGTATTGCGGTAAATCCCTGTTGTATCTAATTCATTTTTAACCAAAACTAATTACCAAAATACCGAAGTACGTTGTTAATAATTAGTAAAAACCCTTTGGAATAATTTATCTGGTCCTAACCAACAAGCAATCCTAACAACAACACAATAATCTCCAACAGCTTATTACAAATGAAATCATGAATAAATGATCAGAGAAGCACAGGACGGCATGCACACAGCTTCCATTCTCATAGGACATGAGCTCTCCAGCTTTATGCCACTACCAGGGCTTACAAAACTTTACAAAAGAGCAAAGAAATAAAAGTAAAGCTTGTTAAAATATACTCCCGGAAGTATTTCAATTGTCCCAATTAATAAAAATGTAAATATTAAAATTTTTAGGAAACGTTAAAATTTAATAACTGATATTAATGAATGATATGGAAATATCACCAAGTAGTTATTACAAGTACTTCAAAATTCAAATAGAAAAGTAAGATAATTTTATTGCCTATCTAGTAGCGTACGAAAATAATTTTTCTATCGGCAAATTTTCGAAATATAACACAAACTTATAATTTTTTAAATGAAACTCATATTTGATTTTTACTTTCAAAAAATACTTATTTTTTCCTCTTTCGGCTGATGTAAAGGTTTTGCCATTCAAATCTTAGACTTTTCTATATTTTTCATGAAATTCCTTGTTTTTTCAAGACATTCATTAGTTTAAAAAAATAATAATTTATTTTACTTAAGTAACTTATTCCATGCCTACCTTGCTTCATAATTTAATTTTAATTCTATATTTTGAAGTTAGCATAAGTAGGTACACCAGGTATGATCTAAAAAATATTTAAAACACAATAACCCGTACATCAATCCAAAGGCAAAAATAAGTATTTTCTTAAAGTAAAAAATAAAATATGGGTTTCATTAAAAAAAATTTTAACTTGTCTTATATCTCGAAAATTTACCGATAAATAAATTATTTCTGTACGCCTCTGGATATACAATAAAAAATATAACTTTTTATTTGAAATATTTTTCTCAATTATATGATAGTTTAGAAGTAATTTTGAAATGAAAAAAACGGCCATTATCTAGTAACCTATGAGAATTTTTGTCAAAACAAAAGCATATCTAAGATAGTCCCCGAAAGGCGCACCACATGTTCCATTTAGCCGAAGTCGTATCTCTTATAGTTTCCGAATTCACAACGGTGGTCTTCAAAAAGCCAAACACCTGTATAAATAATTTTGCTTGTAAATTTTGTAGAATTTTTCAATCATTTGTGTAGATTTTATAATTTGTTGAAAAAGTAAACCGGCCCAACTAATATGACTCGTAAATAACATACATTTGTGGATTCACGTTGTTTCTAGTGGAGCAAGTTTACCTAGAGCAAAAATTCAATTTCAGAATAGTCGTAACTAAAGTGTGATGGTATGAGGAAAAATGTTTGGCTTGCCGCATATAGATACACTGTTATATATTAGAATAAATTTTTTCCCCTAAAATACCAGCGACGGCCTAACTTGTAGCATAAACTAAGACAACCATCCTTGCCTACTGTACAATATTTGGTTGTGCTTATTGAGAATTGCGGGAGTAAAAGGTGTCCCAAAATAAATATAACAACAATAACCCAAACTAACGCACAAAACAGCCCGAATTTTCCAAGTATGACTCATGTGTAAATATAACAACAATATCTTAGTCTGACGCACAAACTTCAGCCCGAATAGTGCTGTCGCCAGAATTTTTATGACTTCTTGAAGTATTAAATTTTAAAAGATGTTGTTGTTTCTCATTAATATTTCATTCGACAAATTTCAACCAATCACGTTACAGTATTTTTTGAATTTCGACCAATGACAATCAAATATTCCGATCAATTTTCCAGCGATCAATTTACACGACAGGGGTGACTTTTGTGCCATTTTAAATTCGATTAATTTTGGCGTCGGTCGGGATAAATCGAGGGAAAAATCTAAGATTTCAAAATGAGGCGCTTCCACATTTTTTAGAAAGTAAGCATTTTAAATGAGAGTTTATGCACTATTTTTCATAGTAATAAAAAATTACAATAATTTAATGTTATTTTCGCAAATAATTAAATAAAAAGATTGGCGTAGAATATAATAATAAAAAACAATCTCCTACTCCTGTGACGTCACAGAACATACACAGCACGTCATTCATAGCCAATAGGAAAACAGTATGTCCGCCACATAGGTACGTTATTTATATAAATAAAACTAAGCGATAGTTTGTCACATGTTTAGCTGTATGAACTTTGACGTAACATTCTGTTTCATATCAAGTGACTTTTTCAAAATATTGTACATATTTCAATAATTAATTATAAAATATCAAATGTATATTTTCTGATATTTTCATATTTGTGGCCAAAGAACATATTTTAAAATTTAATACTTCAGACATAAAAATTCTTGCAACAGCCTCTATTGTACCATAAACATTTGCTTCTTCGGAAAATGTAAGTATATTAAATTCATTCTTGCAATCAATATTCTTGGACTATAATAAAAATATCATTTATTGTAACCAACACGTTTAAAGTATTTTGCAAATACTCGTACAGGCAGTTGCCAGTTGCACGTCAGTAAAAGAGACAATTATTTTCCTTTTGTTTTAAAATGATTGTAATTTTATATTTATATTATTAAATTAATAATTAGAACGTGAGTTTAGTCAAAACCTATATATTTAATAAAGATGCATATTTATAAATAAATTAAAATTTCTATTTGTACATGAGTTATTCATAAATACTTAATATAATTTTATATCTACAGAAACTCAGCAATTTTTGTAACAGTGTTCTAGTAGCGTCTCTTGCGGCGTTCCCCACTTGGCGATAGTGATAGTAACTTGTAAACATTACGAAAAATTTCTAATAACTCTTCTATGCATACGATTTTTGATCTGAAAAAAATCATATGTATTCTTACATGTAATCTCAACATCGAACTTTTCATATATTTTTAAAAGTGTTTCGGAATTAAATAAAAAAATAAAAACATCTAAATTTTTGAGAAAATCAAAATTTAAAAACAAGTTCGATGTTAACAATATTATTTAAAAAAAGTTTTTAGAATAACATTTTTCTCTAAAGTGCTCCAAAAATAACATATTAGAAAAGTACGAACGACACTTTTGCGGTAGGTATACTAGCCTCTAACATCTTTCGACCTCGTACATATCCTACGTTGTCCTATTTCTTGCACTAAATTTTCCTCTTTATCATGCAATTTACTTTAGTTACACATCAACAGAGCTGGGCAAAGTACCGGAAAGTAATACTTGAAGTACAAGTACCAAGTATCTTGATGTTGCTAAATGTACTTGAAGTACAAGTACTCTTTTAAGTTATAAAGTACTTGAAAGTACCAAGGACTTGAAAAAAAAAACTTGTAAATTTGGGTGCAACTACTTTTTCAGCTAATTGATATTTTTCTGAGTATATGGATCTTAAAAGGTAATTATTGACAAAATTTCAATATCTGATATTTATTTGGTTATTTAAAACAAGAGTACGTCGCTGGGCTTGCCGTATCACCTAGCGATCTCGTGACGTAAAATTGACGTCGAGAAGCTGTACCGAGATGTTATAATGACGTCATTTTTACGTCATGCGATCGCTAGGCGATACGGCAAAGTCCCAGCAATGTATTTAGGTAATACAAACATTATAATGTATATGCAGTATGCAGATTAGAATAAATTTATTTATGCCAAAAAATTTGCACATATATCTTTACTTTTATATTATCGCTGAAAATATATTTTTTAATAAAATTCACATGATTATGTACTACAGGAATAACGTCACACCACTACAAAAGAAACACTGACAAAGAATTCTCATAACATTGTTAACTTTTAAATTATTCATCTAACTTCAAGTACATTTAAAGTAATTCAAGTACATTTAAAATAGTTCAAGCTTCAAGTACTTTTCATTGTACTTCAAGTATTTTTCTATTAAATACCAAGTACATGTGAATAGACTTACTTTGTCAAGTACGAAGTACTATAAATAGAAAGTACTTGCAAACCTAATAAAGTAGGTACTTTTCTTGCAAGTATTGCCCAGCTCTTACTAACGCATTCGCCTGCTCCAGTTTCATTCCACCACCAACACATTGCTATTAAATTATTCTAAAGTAGGTACCTTTAAAGAAAATAAGAAAAAGATATTGATATAAGTACTTGTGTATGAAGTTCCTTAAATCAATATACTCAGTAATTCCTTAGCCTCTGTTTTGTTGATCAATCAAGTCGATCCATATCCTCGTATCAGAAGGGTGTGTCTTGATGTCTGATGTTTGCCGAGAGCCTGGCAGTTCGTAGATGAGATTACCGATGCATAGTGTGATCTAACACCGAAGTAGCAGATTAAGTGGTACATTATCTCCCGACCGATCCTGATTCTATTATGCCAAGAGATGGTTTGTCCTACAAACCTGTAATTTCATACTGATGCTGAATTTGATGATGTTTATACATATTAAGTAGTAAGTATATTCATAGATATAAAAAGTAAAAGATGTAAGACACTTTCCTTCACTTTATAGCAGGATATCGAACAGAAGTTCCGTAAAACAAGGATTTGTGAAACGGATTGATAGAAATATAACAAAGAGATAAAATCTGTAACAGGATTTGACCCGATTCTTCTGCACTAAAAGATATGAACACTATAAGCCGTAGTTCTTTTGCTTGATATGCAATAATAAAATACAGAATAGGTGAAATTATTGCCTTTACATAGACGATGTCTTTGTCATTTTGAGTTCTATACACTTAAGAAACGAAAATTCTCGACATACTCGACGTATTGTCTATAAAAAATATCACTCGACTTTCGCTCACGTCTACACAGGCATTTAACATGGTGAAACATTTTTTACTTTTGCGCGTCGTATGTTTAGTAACTCTAATAATTAAATATGAAAATTTTTAAATTTCAGTTTAATATTGTAAGTCGTGAAATTAAAACAAATGTTTAAAGTTTTAACTGTCAAATATTGTGATTTTATGAGAAGAAAAATGAGTTTTTGAACTATATGAAATGAAATTATTATTCTTAAGAATTTTACGAATTTTTCTATTTTTGTCGTAATTTTTAACATTTTCATATCAAATTTCTGCCGTTACAGAGATTGCAAAATTAATTTTGTTTATTGATTCAAATGTAGAATTTCATAATCTACAACTTTTATTTAAAGCATTTTTATCTTTAGGAAGTCGCGCAAGGAAAAACTGTTTTCCCATGTTAAATGCCTATGTAACAGATTTCGTGCACCACACGGTGTGAATAACTCAACTGTGATACCAAGGAGTTCTGTTTTAACTTTAAATCATAAGCTACGGGATTTGCCAAAATTATTTTTAAAATACAATATAGAAATGTATAGGTAAATGTATATCTGAAGAAAATTTAATAATCTTTAATTTTGTAAGAATATAAATAGCAAAAAATGACCCTTAAAGGTATTTTTCTAAGAAAAACTATTTTGAGCTTCAATAAAAATGCTACTTTTAGGTATCCAATTTAAACTAATATCTAATGCAGCGTTTCTTAACCTGTGGGTCTTGTAAATTATTAAAAAAATATATATAATTTTGTTTACTAAATGCCAATCATATTTTTCTAAAACGTATAATATAAAATTTCACTAAAATGTTATTTATGTTAACAATACCATGCAGAATCTTACTCATAATAACCCTACAGAGGCATTGAGTTCATTTTGGTTTTAAAAAAATAATAATAGATGGAGTCTAAGGTAAAATATAATTAAAACTATTATAATTACTTAACCTTAATTTAAACAGAGTAATCTTGACTACTCTGTTTAACTTTCCCTTGTTGTACTACTGATGATGAGAACTTAGTTCTCGAAATACGTATTTTGTTTTTATTAAAATTAAGTTAAGGGGTAATTATACTAGTTTTAGTTGGTTAAAAAAAGGAAACCCAATCTTGGGAAATAAATAATTGAAAATATTATTACCTTTTGCTACTACCTATCTACATGTGCGAATCTAGATTTTTGGCTCATGGAATTACCAAAACTTAATTTTAGGAACCGCCGCGATTTGAAGAACTTTCAAAACTAATGCAAACTCAGGGTGCACATTAATTAACATTAATTTTTGTAAGCTACTTGTATTTTTTATGTTCAATTTTGAAAAACCATGTTCGAAATTTAAATTGGACAATATGGGAATGTACGTAATATTTATGTTTCGGACATTTTGACTATCAGACTAAATTAAAATTGCATCAAATTCATGTACCAAATTGTAAGAAGTTTCGTTTTATTAGATATAATTGTTGGTCTTATTATGGTATTATATTTTTTATATTATTTTGTTTATAAATACGTAGGTATGTAATTTTCGTACGTATTCATTTTCTTATTTTCTTAAATAGATTATAGTTTATAATAAGACATTTGTTTTTTTTATTTTTTAAATAATATTTTAGTGGCTCACGAAACCAATACATTAGATAAATTTGGGTCGCGCCTTTTATAGGTTAAGAAACGTTGATCTAATAAGTTCTTTTCATGTTAGAATACAGAATGGAGCATGAATACATTGCTTTTCGAAATGATAGTATTTGAGTTTACTCATCATGATACCATTAACAATAACTTCACTAAACTATTCTTCCACTTCTTAAAAGTTCCCAAAAATCTTCTTTTGGAATGCTGAATGCTTTCAAAATAATTGCAGCATCAATATATCTTCTATAGAAGAAAACTCTCTATCCCGTAAAGTCTAAAAAAGGCAAAAATCGTATTACGGGTGTTCTATTACATTTATTTATTTTTTCCAAAAACGGAAGAAAATGTTTTCTGGTTAATTTAATATTTTCACTAATCCCGATATTTAAAAAAAATTGATTTACTTAATTCGTACTAATTTATCTTTCCAAATAAATTTCAAAAGACAGATAAATAGTGGTTTCTAATGTAAGTGTAAAGTTTATTTCCCATGGTCTACCTCATTTTCTTATTCACAATGATTCTAGCGTGAACCTAGCAGCAAGTGAAAATACGATAAGTACATACATAGGTACACGCCTCGATGATGAGAATTCTGTTTATTATCGTTACTATTGTTAAAATTAAATTTTCACATTTTACTGAAACGAACCACTAGACTGTTGTTCAATAAAATGAAACATTTATTCTAAAGTATTATCAGAAATCAAACTGTTAAAAGCATATTTTAATTAATTTAGATATTGCAAGAAATAAGGAAAAAAATTATTTTTGCAAATAAAAAAAAATCTCCTATTCCTACATTCTCTAGCTTGTCATAGATGGAGTAATTATCCTGAAGAGCTCCTGGAGTGCGCGATCAAAGGACAAAGCCTCTTGCAGAAGCAAATAGGTCACGAGGATAATGTCTGTTTTTCACAGGATACCACACTCGCCAGGACATGAGGTACTTGTATTTTTTACGCCAGATTATCCGCAAATCTCCATGGAAATTTCGCAAAGGATCATTTTGACAGGACAATAGTTTTAGTGGTATTAGTACAAAAAGTATTTCGTAACATATGTCAGATATATAATAAATGTTTCTCGACCAATTAAATAAAAAAACAATTACTTGTTTTCAATGAAATGAAATAAATGGTAAAATAATTATATTTGTTTTTTGTTAAATATTAATAAATAATGTTATGTTATTGCATTGTTCTCTTGTTTAATTTCGCAAAACTATTTTTAATAAACAAATATTCATTTGCCAGGAAAACAATTATTATGCAAATAAATACATTTTCACTAGGTACTTTTACTGTTTGCTTTTGCTAGATGCGTTATTTTCAGGGTTGTGCCTGTAAAATACTTCATTGTCGACGCGTAGACAATGATGTTGTTTACGTGATTAAAATTTGTGTATTGTCTATGCGCGTGTAGACTATAATTATTTTAATTTTTACCTTCCGTCACCTTTAGGCAAGGAAGGTATTGTCTTTGGTCAAAAAATTCGGTGGTGAGTTTTTAATGAATAAGCACGCTTTAGGGTCCTTAGAATACGATTTTACTATTTTTACGTTGATGTGTGTGTTTGTGTGTGTGTTTGTGTGTGTGTGTGTGTGTGTGTGTGTGTGTGTGTGTGTGTGTGTGTGTGTGTGTGAGACAAAATTTTCGCCTGCGATAACTTATACTACAATTCCAAAAATTATAATTCTTTCGTATTCTTCTTCGTTACATCCATATGAAAAGCTGATTAGATTTTGGTTATAATTGGTCAACCGGAAGTACCCTCCTTTGAAGATTTTAACAGTTTTTCTTGAAAAAACCATGTTAAATATCATTTTTTTACATTTAATGTTATTATACATATTAAAGACTATCTCTATACGATTTGATTGCATTTTATACTTCATATTAAATTGAAATAGAGTTGAAATGGCAATGAGCTTTTAAGAAAAGTATCACTTCCGGTTCATCATTTGTAAACAAAATCTAATTTTTTGTTCTAATAAATGGAAAAGTCTGTAATATCAAATTTTTTATTATATTTTATTATGTTTTTCCTCGAAAATCTGTTAAGAGCTCTAAATTAAGTAGCACTTCCGGTTTATCATATAGGTATAGCCAAAATATAATGTTGTTTCAAATTATACACGAGTTTTAAATACCAAATTTGAGAAGTTTTGAATCATGTTTTAATATATTTTTTCAAGAAAATCTGTTTATAGCTTCCTATAAAGTAGTACTTCCGGTTTATCAATTTTAGAAAATATCAAGTATGTCGTTCTCGCTAATATAAAAGTCTTAAATGCCAAATTTGAAAAGTTTTGGATTGTATCAATTTATTTTTCACGAAAATCTGTTCAGAGCTTCAAATAAAGTATCACTTCCGGTTTATAAATTTTAGCCAAAATCTAATATGTTGCTTCCAGTTATATAAAAGTCTTAAATACTAAATTTGACAAGTTTTGGAATATATCATAATATATTTTTCACAAAAATCTGTTCAGAGCTTCAAGTAAAGTATCACTTCCGACTTTTAGAAAAAATCTAACATGTCATTCTTATTAATATAAAAGTCTTAAATACCAATTTATTTAAGTTGTTATGACATTGTCGTTCTGTGAGATTGTTAATTTTGATTAATCTTTTATTAATATTTCTACAGATAAATTTTTCGGGATAACCATTTTTTAACAATGTGTGGAAAATGTAATCTAGATTTTGTTGATGAAAACGTGTGTCAGAGAGCTGTATTGCTCGGTCTACTAATGCATTAATTACGCTAACCTTATATTTACTGTTTGTGTATGAATGAAAATTTAAATATCTACCAGAAGCTATTGGTTTGATGTACCAATTTGTAATGATTCTATTGTTACATTTAATTAATTTAACGTCCAAATAATTAATGGAATTGTTGGTTTCTAATTCAATAGTAAATTTAAGACGGGGATGAAAATTATTAAATCTGTTGAAAATATCTGGCACTTTCGTTTTTGGTGCAATTAATAGACAATCATCTACATATCTCTTGTAATAACTGATACACAGATCAGGAGAAGTGACTATTTGCTGTTCCAGCCTCTGTAACACTAAATTCGCAATAAAACCGCTAAGGCTACTGCCCATAGGGCTGCCATTGATTTGTTTGTAAATGGTACCATTTAAGGTGAAAACAGATTATTCAAAACACAATCTCATATTCATGTATAATAGTGCAGTTTGTAATTTGTCGTAGTCGTTTCAAATTTAAATAAACTGCTGTATGTTTACACATCCATATATGAATTTCTGCTATTTACCATTCGTTAATTATTTAAAAAAAATGCGGTCCATGTATGAGCAACTTTAACATTAAATCCGGCATATGCGACAGTGAGATTCCGTAAAGTTTCTACTTACTTTACCCTAGCTTATACAGATTATGCATGTTGCTCTACGTGCATAGAGACCTTGCAGCATCTTGCCCTTGGGACAGGGAGTAATGAGACCGGGACTCACATGGGTCCACTTCATGAATACACCAGAAGAGAATTTAATAATTTAAAGGATTAGCGCTTTAATTCCTCTTTCCTAGAGTTTTTCCTGCGATGCGAGTGTGCGTTGAAAGAGCACGGCTCCCCAAGGAAACCAAAAGGAAAATAAGTTTTTCTACTCGATCGGAAAATGGGAATTCTTTTCACTATTAACAGGATGCCGACAAAATTCGGAGAATTCGCAGAGTAAATAACAGAGTTAGGGCGAAAATTCAAAATCCACGCAATAACCGACAGATTTCAGGACTAAACTGAAATTGTTTTCGGAGATTGAAGAATTTTGAATTGTTCAACACATAAAAAATAATCATATTAAATCCAAATATAAGAAATCCAAAACCGTGTCTCTAACATATTAATTTTAAATTACATAAAATTGAAATTCTTAGTATTCCTTTAAAATAACAGCATCAGAGCTGTTCGCAACGTAAAATTATATCCTGAGTACGACAAACCTACCTTTACAAGAGTAAAAAGGACAAAACATTATGTACGTCACGTCAGATGGCCCCATACCCAATATCAATCTAAAACTTCATGAAAAGTTAGTGCTAGGTTGGTGCTGGTTTGTGCTAGAATCTTAAAGTTTGTGCTGTTTATTTGCGCCAATTATTAACAATTGAAATTGGGAATCTGGCGTGACACTGAGAGTAAACCCACTTTGTTTATAACAATATTTGGATAATAAGACAACACACAGTTAATGCTAGGTTTGTGCTGCTCAGATTCAAATTATGTAAGTTTGTGCTGTTTATTTACATCTACTATTAACAAGTGAAATGGGGAATCTGGCATGACACCAAGAGTAAACTCCTTTTGTGTAAAACACTATTCGGGTAATATAGTAACGTTAATAGTTAGTGCTAGATTTGTAAGATACAAATTATAAAAGTTTGTGCTGTTTATTTATATATATATATATATATATATATATATATATATATATATATATATATATATATAATTAACCATTGAAGTGGGGAATCTGGCGTGACACCAAGACTAAACTCCTTTTGTTTAAAACAATATTCGGGTAAAAACAACATCCATAGTTAGTGCTAAGTTTGTGCTGCGCAGGTACAAATTATAAAAGTTTGTACTATTTATTTACATCTATTGTTAACAATTATGTCCATGTGCTTCAGTGAGTGTGCTTTTTATTACTGACATATAATTTATTTAAATTATGAATGCCATTGATGGCAAAATTTTATACATCTTTAACAGGATGATCCTGGTAGGATCGAAACGTCGAAGCAAATAATAAAAATTACATGACTGCATCCCAGAATTTATTTTTTCCATATCCAAATCCAGTCTGGTCGCGAATCTGGGGAACCGGGTTTGATCCCGACCGACGGCAAATATTTCGAATTTTAAATGGCACAAAATTGACCCCTGTGGTACACTTTCCACGCCAGCAATGAGTGCCCGTGAGGTGACGCCTGGTAAACGCTAGCACGGTACAAATATGTCATCATCATTACCGAAATCTGCGTACAAAGCAGATTGGCACACCCAGCAATAGGTAATATGCCATGATATATTTATTTATTTTATTTTGGTCAATAAATTACTTTTCCACGAATAGCACAGACTTTTATAATTTGTATCGGAGCAGCACAAACCTAGCACTAGCTATGGACGTTATTTTTACCCGAATATTGTTTTATATAAAAGTAGTTTATTCCTGGTGTCATGCCAGATTCCCCATTTCAATTGTTAATAGTAGATACAAATAAATAGCACAAACTTCCATAATTTGACTCTGAGCAGCACGAACCTAGCACTAACTGCGTGTTGTCTTATTATCCAAATATTTTTATAAACAAAAGGGGTTTACTCTTAGTGTCATGCCAGATTCCCCATTTCAATTGTTAATAATTGGCGCAAATAAACAGCACAAACTATAAGATTCTAGACCAAACCAGCACAAACCTAGCACTAACTTCTCATGAAGTTTTGGATTGATAATGGGTATGGGGCTATCTGACGTGACGTACATCAAAACATTTAACAACCCGCCTCGCAAATACACACGCTTCGGACTAGATACGTATATTTACTGTACGCACATTGGTGAACAATATCTAACAACCATAATAACTATTTCTTATTAGTAAAGAAAAGTGATATGGTCATGGCTGCTTGAAAATACAATGTATAGTCATCCAAGGACGATCTTATTTATGAGGATGAAGCGCACTTGTGCTTTACGTTTACCAAAAAGTATTACTTTTTATGCATTGGTCTCTTTTCCTACCGGACCAAGTTTCGAAATTACAAAAAAATCGCACAATTGTAGAAAATAGTTATATTTATATCAATTTTCGAAAAAGGTTCGTTACGTAAAAGTGCACGAGGTATACCGAGTGTGGAAATCGACAAGTGCAATCTACCATAAGATTATATCACGTGTATTTATTTGGATTCGAAAATGTTGTCATTACTCTTCTTATAGTATTCAAATTATTTTTAAATATGGATACGAGTTTCAAAGAGATATTTTATGTTTAATTTTCGCAACGTATACTAGATGCAATATATTATTTATTTCATTTCGGTGTCTTTATGATTCTATAAAAGCAATGCAAACACGTCGTTTAAAAGATCTATAAGCGCACTGTTTTTGGCGTTTTTCGTGTTATACAGGCGGTATGACTGCTTTCATAACTAACAGATCTGGTTTGCTCGTAGGATCTGAACAGATGATTACATATTATAACCTTAAAATGGTAAGTTGTTGGTTCTGAAATATTACTTTTAGTTATGGATTTTTTATCCTTTGTCTAGGTAGGTATATGATTAGAAAGAAAATACATTTATAGCTCTGTTAGTAAAGAAAGAAGAAGAATATGTAGATTTTAATTTTTCAACTGAAAAATAATGAAAACAAGAACAGCTTGTTCAAATTTTCTTTGTCAAAACAATTTAAACAGTAAGTTTTATTTATTATAATTTAAATTCATGGTAATATTGCAATTTTGAACTGAATGTTTATTCCAAGCAGGTTCATGGTGGACGTTACTTGAAATGTTGACATTTTTTTGTATTTCAGTATCTTTTTTTGCAGCTGAGGAGTAGATATATTGGCAAAATGGTGGAATGTAAAAGTCAATATCAATAAATTGTTCATTAAAATTAAAAGTTTTATCTATAATAATAACCATCAAGAACTAGCGATCCCGGTTCGTTATTTTATACATTTACCTTCATGGCAAGATATGTAAAATCAGATGCTTCATTAATAAACCGGTCTATGTCAACAGTTTCCAAGATTTTTGAGTTTTTTGGCTCAAAACCTTCTGACGTACTTTTTAGATATGCAACAAGTTTAATAAATTTACAAATTTAATATTCTGTCGCACACGCAATATTGTGCGTAATATTGAGTAACATGTCTAGTGTCCAACGTTTCTTGGTTTTTCTCATTGTGTCAAAATATTATTTTAAAACATTTGTTAATACGTAACACCTAATTCTCACTATTTTGACATTTCTTAAGAGTGAATAAAAATTGTTCTTAACCCACATACATTCATACTTAAGACTTAGTTTCACGTTTCACAGATGGAACTTTTATTAAATTACAGATACATACATACATACATATATATATATATATATATATATATATATATATATATATATATATATATATATATATATATATATATATATATATACAGGGTGTAAATGAAATAACTGCATTAAATATAACCAGTAATGTAACTCGACGAGAGCAACAATACTTCTCAATAACTTTTTTTCTAAGTCTTTTAGATTTTGAGTTAAAATTCTTTAAAGATTTGCTGCATATTTCGTTACCCGCCCATGGAGAACAAATGGCTGCTGCCGTATTCAAGTGGGATACAAACAGCTCAAAAATTGTCGGTTATCGGTTACACTTGCAGTCACAGTAATTAATAAACGAATCAACGGAAATAACATTTATTATTAATTAATTCGTAATAGTACAATTTTTAAAATAAAGAAATTTAAATTTTGGATAACAAAACTATAAAGTTGTGTATTAAACCAGGCTTTTAATCACCTGTGAATAGAGAAAGACGAGGAACGAGGGGTACGAGGTATCGAGGAAGAGCAAAAGCAGAGTTATTAGGTTATGAGATGATTACTTATCTTCGACAAATCATAATAGTTTAAATACGTTATTCAAAAAATTTAAGTACAAACTTTTGTCCATTTAACGAGGTACATGAGTACCAATAATTAGTCGTCCGTTTATTGTTCCCGCCCAAACATTTTTTAATGAAAATTTTTACAGCATTTTCGTCTGTTGAATTGTGTAATGTGCATAATAAATACATCTTCCCAAGTAAATTCAGTCCCATTAATGAACATTATGAGCCATTCCCAAAATCGAAGTCTGCTGAAAACATTGATCTTTTTGCACATGATATGGATACAACTGTTGCTTTATTTAAAATTGTCATATGTGACACTTCGTATTGTGATAAAGATGTACAAGATTAACAAATGTGCGAATATTAGGAACAGTATCATTTGGAAACGCTCCGTCTAAATGTGTTGGCAACTCTATAATACTGTCTTTATATCAACCACAAATTAAAATGTAGTAAAGATACGAATAAATAAATAAACCATAGGTAAGTAATTACAATGTCTGTGTACTCGCTATTTGTAAACATAAGCATTTTGACAGAATTTTACCTGATAAACAAGTTTATTACTAATGTCAAAATTTAATTTCAACAACTGACAGGACTGTCAATTGCTAAAACAAAATTTTTCATAGCTATTGCTACTGCATTCAATTATTAGAAAAATACGTGCTAAAAAAATATTCAATTTCGAGAAAAAGTTATTTAGAAATATTGTTGCTCTCGTCGAGTTACATTACTGGTTAAATTTAATGCACTTATTTCTTTTACAGCCTGTATATATATATATATATATATATATATATATATATATATATATATATATATATATATATATATATATATATATCCAGCTCTTCATATGGAAGTAAAGAAGAGGAATACATAAAAATTATAATTTTTGGTTACGTGGTATTGGAGTTATGCGATCCGAAAGAATCGTGACACACACACACACACACACACACACACACACACACACACACACACACACACACACACACACACATACATACAAACATTCATACATCCATCCATACATACATACATACACACAGACATCATCGTAAAAATAGTAAAATCGTATTTTAGGGACTCTAAAACGTATTTATTCATTAAAAACTCATTAACGAATTTTTTGACCAAAGATAATACCTTCTTTACCTAATGGTGACGGAAGATAAAAATATTCCTTTTCATATGACTTTTTAGACGCGCTACACACATAAAACTACCTCGGTAGAAAAACTAGTACAAAAACATGTTTCATTGGGCTTAAGGCACTCGTCATTTATAAAACTTGGACTTGTACGTTAATAGATTGCCTTATGTTATTTGTTTTTAAATGTACTAACAATTAACAGACACTTTAACCTAAACTCATAGTTAACAAACACTTTTATCTAACCTAATAGTTAACAGACACTTTAAACAGATATTATAAGATCGGGCTTTAGTGATATAATTCCTACTTGTATTTTACTGCCAAAATTAAACTACCACAAATTTAATCATTATCCCGTCCAAATTAAAAAATCTCGTTTAGTTTTGGTAATAAAATTTTTATAAATTGATAATATATTTTTCTACAGTCTATATACAAAGTAGCCATTTGCGCTCTCTTTTGTCAACGCAAAATGTCACTTTGCCGCTCATGCGCGACAAAGTAGAAAATCGCTCGCTGCCCAAATTTCTATCTATACAATGTTGAGAAATGTCACTTGTTTACATTCTTGATGGAAACGTTTAGTCAAGAACTAATGGCACTGTAGTTACACATGTACCACCTTCACACGTCAATCTGGCATATAACTGCTCTGTCGGTATATTACATAACCAAACAAAATGCCGCGCTACTGTGAAAATTAAATAGGGCAGTCATTTACAAAAAGAATGGAAAATAACGATAAATTAATATTAAATATAAAATAAATTGTGTGAACAGTTGTACTGTCACCTGCAAAAGTTTGGCGTAAACGCTCCCATCCACTTTAATGTACTTGAAATAAATAAATTTTTGTTATGGTGGAGGACCCCATTGTGGCGACTGTAGAAAAATCTAGTGTGTGTTTCGAGTGCAAATGGGCATTGTCGATTTCGAAAGAACAACCTCTCAGTCGACAATGTCCTATTTTGCGATCTTAATACACAAATAGCTATTGTTTCAATTGCTAGATATAATTTCTAATATGAAACTAGACATTTACTGTAATTTAATTTGAAACATTTTATGTAAAAACTGTTTTCCATTTCCAGGCAAAACAAATGAAATAAGTAATAATTAATAGTTTGCAAAGGTGCACGCTACAAAAGAATTGCAAAGGTATAATTAGAATACAACATTATTTCCAAGAATTTCATTTCCTAGAACAGCACATATAAATTTCACAATTGTTATATTTTTACCTTCCGTCTCCGTTTTACGCAAGTAAGGAACACAATGACAATTATGCTTAATATCGCATATCGAGATTGTTTACCAACCAGTAGCAGTACTATACTTGAACAGTATTCAAACGCCATTTTTTTACTAATTTGATTTTATACTAGAATATTTTATTCTGTGTCAAATTTGTTTAGATTTTTTATAACTTCACTTAAGCCTTAATTACACGAGGCTAGTTTTAAGTTACTAAGTGGCAGCCTGCTAGTAAACTTGCCAGATAGTGGGCGAGCAGATAGTAAAAAGCGGGATTTACTTTACATTGGGTGTAGTAACTAAGCTTAGTTAATTGTACTAGTAGCTAACCTGGCTAGCCTATTGTCTCGGACAGAAGACAGTGCATGTCTACACTTAAAAAGTATTAATGTCCACTTGTAGTAGTAAGGCTATCGCATCGAGAGGATGTATCCATTTTCTCTACTAGAAATAAAAAGTTAAAAGAAATATTTGTTCGAATTACACAAATTGTGATTGAAGAACTTATTAGAGAGATTGAGAAAGAAAAATGTCATTCTTGCAAGTTACTGGTACAAGCAACTAACCCAATTACTATAACAATGTCAACCCCGCATTTACACGCAGCGAGTTTAGCAGCAGGCAAGTGTAGGGATATCGAATTCATTTTTTTAAATAATTTTTGTAGCTTCGTTCGTTAATTATTTTGACATATGGCCCTATTCTGGAACGCAGTATTTAATTTAGAGCAAGTTGTCAAGAACGTCGATATAATAAAAAAAATGGATTTTTAAATGTCAAATCCACCTCTAGTAGCTAACAATTTTAACTAGTTGAGAGGGGCAGATACGTGAGCAATCAGCAATCCAATTTTCTCCTTTTCCTTTTTATAACGGGGAAGTTTTCAAACTTTTGATTTTTTTTTTAATATGTTAAATGATATTTAAATCTATACCTTGTTCTATTTAAGCCATTCCATATTGTAGAGAATAGGGAATAGTTTTGACCTATCTGATTGGCTGAAATTGTAGACAACGTAATTTAATTTCGACAACTTAAAACTGGCATTGATGTCAGCGCCATCTGCTGAATAGCCTAAATGGAATAGAGTATAAAGTGTTTTTACTTTCATATTTTGAAAAATTGTAAAAAATGCATGAGAAATTTTTTAAAATAATTTTGTAATATTTTCTTTCCGCCATTATAGCATACATAACATCAACTATGTGCGAATTAGGTCGCGAGATATGTGCTCCAAACGTGCATCGTAGAAAGAGACTTGAGCAAAGACGGCCACCTATTAATGTTTATATTTGACATTTTAACATCTGTGTTTATCGTATTTTCTATGTTTTACGTTTACATATTTAAAGTCAAATAATTAACTTTTTGCGTATTGACATTAACTTTGACGTTCCAATTTCAAATATAAAATACATACGTTACGCATACGTTCATATTAATTCTATAATAGCGCTCGTAGCGGACAACTACGGCGAACCGAAGATGCCGCATACGTCACCGTATTTCGGACGTTTTAAATAACAATAAATTTAATGTAAAAACGGAAAATAATCAGACACGCAGTCTAGTGGAAATTATTTATTTCCTGGTCTACGTTTCGACTATAACTACAGTCTTCTTCAGGGCTCTAAAAAGTATACATGGAGTAAATACAATATGAAGATTATAACCATAATATAAGGTACGTTCTATCGGTTTCAGAAATATTCCTACTAGAATAAGAATATTCTTAAAGTAATAGAACGCTCAGTAGTAAATAGCTGTCAAGTAAAAAATAAATACGATAGAACAGTGGCTGTGGTTATGTGCTATTGCTATTTAACAACTAAATATAAATTTGTACGTTTATTTTGGATCTTCAAAATGATGTTATGCAAATATTACGAAGATTATAATCATATTAAAATATATAAAAATAATAAAAACGTAAAGGAGGTATTTTTGTTGAGCACAGTCTAATTTGAACATTCACAAATGTAACAGAAAGGTACACGCGACAGTCGGCTAGTAAAATTTTGAATTTATCTCCACTCTATATATCTTCGTACCAGCGCTTCTAACTCTGAAGTTGGAATGATTCGTAGGAATATTCAGATTTTTTTGACGCAAAAGAACGATCATTGAGGTTCTACTAGAAGAAGTAGGAAGATTTCTGACACCGATAGAACGTACCTATAGTATACTTTTTTACATAAAATGTACTACAAAAATTATTTTATAAAATACTTTTTTATACTTACAGAAATGGTCAATTATAAAATGTAACATAGGGAACCTCCCATACGACCCATTAGAGATAACAAGGTGTAGAGGTGTGGCAATTAAGTTCCGGGAATTTGTCAATAAAACACAAGCAAATTAAGTTACAAGCAAAAATTTATTATTGACTTTCAGAATTGTCTCCCTCTAACTCTACACAACGTTTCCAACGTTGCTCCCACGATTGGAAGCACCCTTGGTAATCCTCCGAAGTTAACCCGTTCAGCATCGCGGTTACAGCTTCCTTGACCTCCTGTACGCCGCCATGATGAGTACCCTTGAAGTGCGACTTCATCTTGGGGAATAAGAAATGTCGCAGGGGGCGATATCGGGACTATAGTGTGGTGCGGCAACGTTGGAATGCTTTTTTCGCCAAAAACTCTTGCACAATGAGCGAGGAATGGGCCGGCGCGTTGTCGTGGTGCAAGATCCAGCCGTTCTCGGTGAGTTCGGGCCGCACACGGAAAATTCGTGTCCGCAGACGCTCCAGGATGCCAACATAGAACTGTCCAGTCACTGTCTGCCCGGCAGGAAGATATTCACGATGAACGATGCCGCAGATACCGAAAAAAAAGTATCAACATTGCCCTCGGTCGCGATTTGGACATCCTCGCTTTCGTTGGCCGCTTCCCACTCTTTTCCACACACGCGCGTTTTCGACATGCACTCGTCTCCGTACACCACCTGCAATTTTTGGAGGATTTCCGATGATTTTTCACCAGATTTCACTAAAAATTGGATCACAACACGTTGCTTGTAATGTGAGTCAGTCATTTTCACGACGCCACAAAAAAGTTACTTTCGAAAAACAAGCGTAAGACACAAACTCTCAACTTTAAACTTCGACTGGAATTAAAGGAAGGTCCCCGCTTTTCAGAGATATGTTTACAAACGACGCAGTGTTGCCAGTTCCCGAGTTATAACTAAGTTATAACTTAATTTCCACACAATTTACGGACATAACTATATATATATATATATATATATATATATATATATATATATATATATATATATATATATATATATATATATACACGGAGAAAAATGGATTGTTAAAAATTTATTGCTAAGTAAATTATATTTGTACTAGTAATATAGAAAATTACAATAACAATCAGATATTATTTTTGATACGTAAATTTACAATATAAATATTGTTAATTTCGTACGTATCCGCAATGTTAGTTTAAATATTTTGTATTGTTATTTTTGGAATATATATTGCTAAAAATGTTATAACAATATAATATTTTAAAATCAAGTATCTATTATTGTTTTAAATTCGGGGTGTATACAGATATGTATTACAAGCATATTTATATCTGTTATCATTATCTGGTATTGCTACAGCACATCAATCTGTATAGCTGCGGGTCCCTTCCCTTCTAGTAACGACCATTTTAGTGTAAACGTGTGCAACAAACACGACTTGTGATACAAGACGAAGGCGTTCTTTCTGGTGTTTTCGTTGTGTTAACAGTTAACACTACCTTTGTTTGCAATTCTTTTGGAATTAAAACTAGTACAATAATACAACGTTTGATATTTTGTATATATTTTCTATCGCCATAGCCCATGGCTGATGTCTACGTAAAAGATACTTTAAAAGAATGGGGATTCGAAGTGTCCATCGGCGTATTTGGATGTAAGTTTTATAAAATGACATTCTGTAGCGCCAAGACACACACACCATAATAATAATTTGAATATTTCTTCTTCTTGTTCGCTGAGCGCTACGCCCATCGGAAAATACATTTTGGCGCGATATTATATATATATATATATATATATATATATATATATATATATATATATATATATATATAGGGTGTAAATGAAATAAGTGCATTAAATTTAACCAGTAATATAACTCGTTGAGAGTAACAATATTTTTTAATAACTTTTTCTCGAAATCGCATATTTTTTTAGCATTTTTACCACCCCGTAAATTGACGAGTCGTTTCAAATATTTTTGTAATAATTGAATGCAGTAGCAATAACTATGAAAAATTTTGTTCTAGTAATTGACAGTCCTGTTAGTTGTTGCAATTAAATTTTAACATTAGTAATAAACTTGTTTTTAAGGTAAAATTCTGGCAAAATGCTTATGTTTATGATTAGCGGATACACAGACATTGTAATTACCTATGGTGAAGTTCTCAAAGTCAACGAAGTTACACGAAAATCATACTCTTCGTAATATTCGTGAATTTATGTTGTACCCCATACAATATCTTCGAGATTGTCACAGTTTGATGTGTCACATATGACAATTTGGAATATTTTAAAAGAGCAACAGTTACTTCCATACCATGTGCAAAAATTTCATTGTTTCCAGCATTTCAATTTTGCGAATGAGTTGTATTGTTCACTGATAGGGCCGGATATATTAGAGAAACTGTCTTTAATAATGCACAATACACTTAGCTGGTCACAAAAATCCTCATACTGTAAGAAGGAAACACAATTTTCAACAAAAAAATATCATTAATTGTTTGGGTGGGAATAAATTGACGAGTCATTGGTCCTCATATAATCCTACCTCGTTTAAATGGACTAAAGTATTTACTTACATTTTTTGAATAACGTATTTAAACTATTATGATTTGCCGAGTTGACACACAAAAATTCATCTCATAACCTCATAACTAGTATGCTCTTCCCAGTCTTCCCACACTCTTACTCTATTCACACTAGTTCAGAAACCTGTTTCAAAACATAATTTTATAATTTTGTTATCCAAATTTTAAATTTCTTTATTTTAAAAATGGTACTATTACGAATTTATTAATAACAAATATGTTTTCCGTTGATCGTTTATTAATTACTGTGTCTACAAGTATGCAAACACCACCCGACAATTTTTGTGCTGTGTACATCGATCTTTGATGCAGACAGCTGAGGGCAGCAGAGATCTTGCCAGTGGCGGGTAACGAAATTTTAAACAAATCTTTAAAGAATTTTAACTCAAAAACTAGAAGATTTAGAAAAAAAATTATTAAGAAAAATTGTTACTCTCGACGCGTTACATTACTGGTTAAATTTAATGCACTTACTTCATTTACACCCTATGTATATATATATATATATATATATATATATATATATATATATATATATATACAGGGTGTAAATGAAATAAGTGCATTAAATTTAACCAGTAATGTAGCACGATGAGAGGAACAATATTTCTTAATCACTTTTTTTCTAAGTCTTTTAGATTTTGAGTTAAAATTCTTTAAAGATTTGCTGCATATTTCGTTACCCGCTCATGGAGAACAAATGGCTGTTGCCGTATTCAAGTGGGATACTGTTGGAGATCTGAATCTCGCGCTATTTGGTTGCTAGGCAACGGCTGTACACGAGGCATAGCTAACTGCACACAAACTAATCAACTGTTTGTTTAGTAGAAAATAAATGATGTCAATATTATGTCATTGTATTTTTTGATCGTTTAATAAACTTAAAGGATTCTTGTTCAAGCTAGCTGAGTTGTATTACTCGATCCTCTGGTTCTCAAGAAGTTATGGGCCCAGAGAATTACGCATAGAGGAAAAACGCGTGGATTAGAAATCTTTTCTGTTTCTTCAAAACTGATTTTTCGCGTAACGTGTGTATCTTACTTTAGTCGCATTGAGAATGGCGACAGGAGGTATCGCAACAATAGATGCTCTCAACCGAGACAACTATGATACCTGGAAAATGCACATGGAGGCGTTGTTGATAAAAAACGATGCATGGGACTACGTCTCCGGCGCGAAGAAGAAACCTGAGGTTTTTGAAGGAAATTCTGTCTCGCAACAAGCATATGACGCGTGGGCACGAAACGATCAAAAGGCGAAATCGGATATAGTTCTTTCGATTAGTTCGAATGAACTTAAACAAGTTAAAGGTTGCGTGACTTCCCGTGACGTGTGGCAGCGCCTCGAAAATATTTATCAATCAAAAGGACCGGCGCGAAAAGCGACACTTCTGAAACAACTTATTCTGCAGCGTATGCAGAAGGATGATGATGTTCGCGAGCACCTACGCAAGTTTTTTGACGCGGTTGACAAACTTGCCGAGATGGAAGTGAGTATCAATGATGATTTACTCGCGATATTGTTACTGTACAGTCTTCTGTCAAATTTTGAGAACTTTCGTTGCGCGATAGAATCCCGAGACGATTTGCCGGCTCCAGAAACATTGCGCGTCAAGATTATCGAAGAAAGTGAGGCCAGAAAACACGATGCGCGTAATGACATTGAAAACGCGATGATTGCCAAGAAATATCCTCATAAAAATGTGAACATGAGAAAGAAAAGTGCGTCTGACAGTGACAAAAGCAAATGTCAGAATTAAATGTTATCGGTGTCGAAAATTCGGACATAAGGCATCGAACTGGTCGCGGAACAGTGTAAAATCTGAGCAGAAAGCGAATACAGCTGAACAGTTTCTTTTCTTTGGGACAGTTGGTTCGTGTGTTCACAAGCGCGAAATATGTCAGGTCGCGCGGGATGATCGCGATGAACTGTGGTGTTTAGATAGCGGTTGCTCATCACATCTTTGCAGAAATCAAAAAGACTTTTGCGATATTAGTTTAATGGAAACTGAAAGACTGAACTTAGCAAATAACACGTCCACAGAAATAAAAGCGCGGGGAAGTGTAAGTGTTCAAATTAATCAAAATAAAGACGTTAACACGATAAATTTGTCCGATACGTTACATGTTCCCGATTTACGTACGAATCTTATGTCGGTTGGTAAAATCACGGACAAAGGTTATCTAGTGATTTTTGAAAAAAGACTCTGCGAAAATAATTGACAAAAATGGCGACGTGTTATTAACCGCAAATCGAATAAATGGACTATACTTCTTCAAAAGTAAGAGCGCGAAAAAAGGCATGGCGAGTTCTTCATTAGCGGCTGAAGAAAATTTATGGTTATGGCATCGGCGCATGGGACATTTAAATGTCAAAGATTTGATTGGAGCAGCTCGAAGAGGTACATTGGAAGGTATCAGCATCACAGATTCTGGGGAAAATTTTAGGTGTGACGTCTGCATTAAGGGAAAGATGTCAAGAACACCATTTCCGAAACAATCGGAGCGGAGCTCTAAAATCCTTGATCTGGTTCACTCAGATGTTTGCGGTCCGATGCGCATCGAATCAAACGGCAAAGCAAAGTATTTTGTCACGTTTATAGATGACTGTTCAGGATGGTGTGAGGTACGTTTCTTACACAAAAAAATGAGGTATGCACAGAATTTAAAAAGGTCAAGACATTGCTGGAAAAACAGAAAGGTGAGTCTTTAAAATGTTTGCAATCAGATAATGGAACTGAATATTTGAATAATGAATTTAACAATTTCATGAATATTCATGGCATTCAACGACGTTTGACTGTAGCAAACAATCCTGAACAGAACGGAAAAGCTGAGCGAAAGAATCGAACCTTGGTAGAGATGGCAAGGTGCATACTCATTCAAGCAGGACTTCCATCATTTTGGGCAGAAGCCATTATGACTGCGAATTTTATTAGAAATCGCTGCCCTTCAAGGTCATTACACGGGAAAACTCCAAACAAAATTTGGCATGGAAAGAAACCTGATGTGAGTATTTTTAGAGAGTTTGGGTGCAAAGCTTTAATTCTTGACCGAACTTCTCATCGAGGAAAATTCGAAGCCAAAACGAAGAACGGAATTTTCTTGGGCTATGCGGAGCAGTCGAAAGGCTATCGCGTATACGTACCCAAAGAACGTAAAGTAGAAGTGACGACGGATGTCAAATTTATGGAAGATGCATCTGTTCCAGTAGCTGTTCTTTCTGAGGCTTCACCAGAATCGTCGGAAAAACATTATGAAGAAAAGAAGGTCGAAATACCACTGACTTCTATAGAAGTACGAAAGAGATGAAGAGGTAACTGATTCTTTATATGAAGCAGAATCCGACGAAGAAGATGGTGAATCCAGAGTTCAACGAAAGGGACGTGGAAGACCTCGATTAATCAGAACTGGACAAAAAGGCCGACCTCGAAAACAGTATACAGATGCAAGACTCATACTAGAAGAAGTGTTCTTGGGTGAAGTATCGATCCAAGAAGCAATTACAAGTCCAGATTTTTCTCAATGGTATGACGCTATGGCAGTAGAATTGAAGAATATCATCATGAATGAAACTTGGGCAATAGTTGACCGTCCGAAAAACCGACAAGTAGTTGGCAGCAGGATGATCCTGTGTAACAAATTTGGGCCGGATGGTTCACTGGAGCGTCGAAAAGCACGGATCGTTGCTCGAGGTTTTTCGCAACGTTCGGGAATAGATTTTCGAGAAACTTTTGCACCTGTGGCTCGCCTGAGTTCCATTCGCCTGGCAACGGCTATCGCATCACAGAAACGTATGCATATTCATCAATTTGACGTAACAACTGCATATCTTAATGGATTTTTGGACGAAGAAATATTCATGGAGCCGCCAGAGATGGTAGAAGAAGTTCTAGAACACATCATTCGCATCAAAAGAAAAGATAGCGTCGTTAAGAAAAAAGCTCAGCAAATGCTCAATGATTTGAAACAAGGGGACATGGTATGCCGTCTCAAAAGGGCGCTCTACGGTCTCCGACAAGCTGGACGTCAATGGTATAAAAGGCTAGATCAAGAATTCCGTCATCTTGGACTAACACAGGGGAGGATATGCTGTTAGTCATTGTATACGTGGATGACATCTTGATGTTTTCACTAAAATTGTGTACCATCACGAAAATCAAGGAAGGCCTTATGAACAATTTCGGCATTAAAGATTTAGGTGACGTGAAATGCTGCCTTGGGCTGGAATTTGTACGCCGTGAAGATGGATATTCTATTCATCGAAAAGGATTTATTAAAGATGTTCTTTCTCGATTTGGCAGGAGCGACTGTAAGCCCGTCTTAACACCGATGGATGTCAACACCAAATTATCTCAGAATATGAAATCGAATGTTGAAGATGACAAAAAGGTGCCTTAACGCGAGCTCGTCGGATCACTGATGTACATTGCCCTGGGTACAAGACCGGATATCGCACATGCCGTAAGCTGTTTAAGTAGCTACAATGACTGTTACCAGCAGGCTCATTGGATCGCGGCTAAACGCGTACTGCGATATTTAAAAGGAACGATGGATTTAACAATTTCTTATAGGTGAACGCATGAAAAACCTGTCATCGGATTTGTTGACGCAGATTGGGGGAATTGCCCCGATGACCGTAGATCGTACACGGGCTATGCATTTATGCTAGCAGAAGGCGTCGTCACGTGGCAATCAAGAAAACAGCGAACTGTTGCACTCTCTTCTACCGAAGCTGAGTATATGGGTATTGCTGATGCAGTAAAAGAAGCAATTTACTTGCGCAAGTTTCTGGAAGAACTTGGATTCGGTTCCCTGGCAAAAGTAACTATCTCCTGCGACAACGTTGGAGCTCAGAAGATTGCTACTAATCCAGTGTTTCATTCTCGCACGAAACACATAGATATTCGACATCATTTCGTGCGGGAAGTTCTGACGACTGGACACATCAAATTGCAAGATACAGCAACTGAAGATATGGCTGCGGATATGGTTCTCAAGAGATACACACAGCTCAAAAATTGTCGGTTATTGGTTGCACTTACAGTCACAGTAATTAATAAACGAATCAAGGGAAATAACATTATTATTAATTAATAAGTAATAGTACAATTTTAAAATAAATAAATTTAAATTTTGGATGACAAAATTATTAAGTTGTGTATTAAACCATGGCTTTTAATCACCTGTGAATAGTGTGAATAGAGGAAGACAAGGAGGGACGAGGAAGAGCAAGAGCATAGTTGTTAGGTTATGAGATGATTATTTATCGTCGACAAAGCACAATAGTTTAAATACGTTATTCAAAAAATGTAAGTACAAGCTTTTGTCCATTTAAAAGAGGTAAATGAGTACCAATAATTAGTCGTCCATTTATTGTTCCCGCCCAAAACATTTTTTAATGAAAATTTTTACAGCATTTTCGTCTGTCGAGATGTGTATTGTGCATAATAAATACACCTTCCCAAGTAAATTCAGTCTCATTAATGAACCTTATGAGCCATTCCCAAAATTGAAGTCTGTTATGTGCTGAAAACGTAGAACTTTTTGCACATGTTATGGATATAACTGTTGCTTTTTTAAAAAATTGTCATATGTGACACTCCGTATTGTGATGTGATAAAGATGTACAAGATTAACAAATGTGCGAATATTAAGAACTGAATGATTTGGTGATGATTTGGAAACGCTCCGTGTAAATGCGTTGACAACTCCGTGACACTGTCTTTATGTCAACCGTGATGTCAAGTAAAATGTAGTACAGATACGAATAAAAAAATAAATAAATAAACCATAGGTAAGTAATTTACAATGTCTGTGTACTCGCATTTTGACAGAATTTTACCTTATATACAAGTTTATTACTAATATGACTAATATAAAAATTTAATTGGAACAATTAACATGACTGTCAATTGCTAAAACAACATTTTTCATAGCTATTGGTACTGCATTCAATTATCACAAAAATATTTGGAACGACTCGTCAATTTACGGGGTGGTAAAAATGCTAAAAAAATATGCGATTTGGAGAAAAAGTTATTAAGAAATATTGTTGCTCTCGACGAGTTATATTACTGGTTAAATTTAATGCACTTATTTCATTTACACCCTGTATATATATATATATATATATATATATATATATATATATATATATATATATATATATAGTGTTTGCCAACGGGTTGGAACGGGTAGATCTTTTAATATTTCACGGCTCGGACTTGCGTTTCTTTTTAAATAGCCGGATACGTTTCCTACGCTCTACCTTTTCACCATGCGACCCCCTTTTGTTTTAATAATTTTAGATTATCCCTTGGTTCGAGGCGAAGCACTACCGGGGAAATTTGCACTAACGAGTAGTTAACTTTTTAGCTCGCGCGGTTTTATTTATTTAGTCCTATTGTTAGTCAGGCGGCCAGTGCTTCTAGAATAGCCAGTATAGTACGCTTGTAGGAAGGGCCTTTTCTATTTCTCGTCGGTGCCTTGCATCCAACAAAATGCGGTTTTATCTGTGTGCGCGGTTATTAAAGTTTATTTTCTACCTACAACCCTTAGCCCTTTCCCTTGTTGTACCGTATTTATTTGTCATACTTGTTTTGTTTTCGTATTGTCCATTCATTCACCATTTTGTTTCAAATTTAACTTCGGAAATTTTGTTTGTATAACTTCCGGACGGAGCACAGAAGTTTATTTTCTACCTACAACCCTTAGCCCTTTCCCTTGTTGTACCGTATTTATTTGTCATACATGTTTTGTTTTCGTATTGTCCATTCATTCACCATTTTGTTTCAAATTTAACTTCGGAAATTTTGTTTGTATAACTTCCGGACGGAGCACAGGATTCCTTCATTTTTTTGTAATTTTGTTTATAAAGTATTCAGTAATTCAGGTCGCTTTGTGCCTCCTATGACAAGTTACTGCGAAGAAATTTTTTTGGGACATAGTGGCTCTGGTGGTTGGTGGCTGATCCTTGGTCCCGGATTTTGGAGCTTCAGATTCATCTTCGCTAGTCGAGCCAATCAAGGGCTTTAGTTCCGCCAGACTTCGGAGCGGTAGCCAGTCTAAACCTCGCTGATAGCCGCATAGTTCCTACACCACTGCAGGATGAATTTACACCAAACCGGCGACCGAGGGTTACCTCACAGTATCGCTTTTGCGGCCACGGGCTACTCCAGCTCACGTAGAAGATCTACAGGGTTCCCGCTCTACGTCTGGGCCAAGGATTCGGTTCCCATCACCTTAGTGAATCGTCTTCAGTAGTGTAGAGTTCAAGAAAAATCCTTTTGGATTCTTATATTATTTTTTGTAATTGATTTTATCCAAAATTAAACTTTTCATTATATTTGTTCTGTGTTCCTTCTCTCGAGGACACTTTTCAAGGTTACTCTTTTTAAGGTGCTGGCGCCCGCAGAATAAATTGGTGGTATTCAAAAAAGTACCATTTTTTTTAGTTGGGCTACATTATATCACCAAACTATTATTCGACTTACGACCTCTGCTCCCGCCCTATACTCCTGAGTTACAGTTGCATCAACTTATGTGCGGCACAGGTGAGTATCCTTCATTTGTGCATGTCAAATTTGAATCCTATTGGTAATGTCAAGTTATTATTGTTATTATCGTATGTTATCTTCATCGTACTTCCCGTATTTGTATATTTTGAATATCTAGCCACTTTGCGTCGTTTATTATTCTTTTATTCATCGGATTTGTTTTATTCATCGGATGTTAACGTTCTTGCGACACACACACGCGGTCTTACCTCACTTGTTTGTTTATTTATGATTTGTGTAAGTTAAGCTTCATTTACAGCAACTTTTTTAATGCATAACGTTAATACATAGTGCTAATAGATAATGCGTAACGAAGTTTGTAATATGACAACGCACGGGACTATTTACAGCTAGTTTTAATATTAACGCATAATGCATAAACACAATGCACAGCAAGAAAAGTTTGCATACTCCAAACATTTATCCATTACGCCTTACATGCAGTAAGTAAATTTGTGACAGCTGTCAAAATGAATTTCCGAGAAATCTCAAAATCTTGAATGTCGAAAAAAATAAATAGCTGCATCTAGTACTACATTTGTAATACCATGTAAACAATAAACCAATAAAATTAAACAAGGAAATACATTTCAGGAATCCTTTCCTGCCATGAAAAATTCAATTCGGACAGGTAATTTGAAATAAATACAGATGTCAATTATCAATTAAATTTTGTTGTAGAAAATGC
The DNA here is from genome assembly GCA_963082715.1 of Harpalus rubripes. Classification (NCBI taxonomy): domain Eukaryota; kingdom Metazoa; phylum Arthropoda; class Insecta; order Coleoptera; family Carabidae; genus Harpalus; species Harpalus rubripes. The sequence continues at coordinate 26,211,279 of OY720454.1, forward strand.
TGTTTTTCACAATGTTACGCATTAGAACTATGTATTAAAATTATGTCTTATGCATTCTCAATGAGCATTAAAAATGTAGGTGTGGATGTAGTTTTATCGTAGGCCAACATAAAGTTTTACCCGAATCTTTATTTTAGTATTAATTATTCGCCTCTATCAACCGCCTCGCATGAACTTTATTTCAGACTATTTATGTTTGTATATTTTATTCATTTCAATATTAAATGTCTTATTATTGTAATTTTTACTACCCGTTAATCTGTGGTGATTATTGCATTGAAAGTTCGGAATGTTGGAAGTTGTACCTGCAATAGCAATAGCAATGGGATCTCGTGAGCGCGTGTTTGAGTGTCAGGTTGCGAATTTGAAGAACTGGGTTCGATCCCGACCGACGCCAAATATTTCCAATTTTTAATGACACAAAATTGATTCCTGTGGTGCATTCTCCACGCCAGCAATAAGTGCCCGTGAGATGACACCTGGTAAGCGCCCGCACGGTGCAAATATTTCATCATTACCGATATTTGTATACAAAGCAGATAAGCACACCCAGCAATGGGTAATAAGCCGTGATGATATATTTATTTATTTATTATTTTTAATATAGATATTTTTTCTTTTTATCGTGTTTCAAGCCTTTTAGCTCTGTATCCTTGTCCTTTCATGTACCGTACGTTGAATAACTTAGTTGAGAGGGCTTATTATATTCAATTGGCGCCCTAACCATTAAACAACCCTTCTACCCAGCCCTATTTCTCCGCTGGGCTAAGCCACTCTCAAACTGCTTGTACGGGCCTACCCATCTGGGCGTTTCAATAGATTTGTTTCTATGGTAACAGATTACAACTTATAACTTGACTTATTTGTAGAGTTATTAATTTATAATTCAACAGAAGTTGGTAAATAAATTTATTATTATTAGTACCAGTACACGCAATTTTTTATTAAGGTTAATGTACGCCTATTTGTTTCGTAAAATACAATTTTATCTTTTATTAAATGTCCTTCCTATTATTTTTCACTGATAAAATATTCCAGACTGGTGTATATTATTCGTCTTTTTCATTGTCTAGCAACAGTAAACAGCACATATTTGTTTAAAAATTTGAATAAAGTGTTTAACTGAAAAAAGTAGAACTAATAAATTACACAAACACACAATTAAAAGCCGTAACAGAAAAAGGCAACTACCTGATAAGCACTGTAAATCCCATCCTTTGTCTCTTTCTAGTAGATAGTAAAGTTTTTACTACCCGTTAATCTGTGGTGATTATTGCATTGAAAGTTCGGAATGTTGGAAATTGTACCTGCAATAGCAATAGCAATTCCTATGTGAAATATTGTGCACGCGTCTACGATATAAAATATTCATGTTTCACGTTCTGTCGCAGCTACAATATGTAGAATTTTGCTCTTCCAACTTCCGTAAATAAAGCTAAAAAAGATATATGCTAACGGCAGGAGACTTCCGAGAAATAGGAAGCTTCGCTTTATATCCAAACGGAGATTTATAAGCATAATAACATGTTTATAATTTGATTTAAATTCAGCAGTATATTATTTATCGTACAAAAGTGACCTCTGTAATCCTCTCTTTCAAGTGTAATAATGCAGTGCTTGTAAGGTAATGTCTAATAAACGCCCTCTACCTTTATAAATATCGTCAGTAACAAAGTCTGCAGAATAGTACATCCAACAATTACTACGTTTACATGCAGTTTTGATAATGGTTTCAATTTTCAGTCAAAATTACGCGTAGGTGTTTACATGTAATTTTCAAAACAGGTTTACAGATTGTTTTGAAAATTGTTTCGGCACATGCGCGTTTAGCTGATGTAAGTGACAGATCCTCTTCCCTCCAAATTCTTCGTTTTGCCATTATTCCAAGTACCTTATTTTTCCAATTTGTACCACTACGTATTAAAATTACACAACTGTCAGTTTATTTGTAGGTTAGTAGATTCCGTACACGCTAACTTGAAACCGGCTGCGTCATGACTGAATTCTGCAGACCACGTCTCCCACAAATTGTCCAGTGGCGTGCACAATATTAGACCGAGCGCTTCAGCCTTGCAAAAAAATTCAGAGTAGGAAAGTCAAAAGACCCTTTTGGAAAGTATACGATTTAGATTTTATACACTACCTATTCATGAAAAATTGTCAAAAATCCGATATGGAATAAGGTCAAAAATACGTTTTTCTCAATAAAAAAATATCAATTTACAATGTTTGTAATATCGCAGGAACTGTTGGAGATATTTTATCCAAATTTTACATACTTATAAACAGAGTTTATTAAAAAAGAACACCTATTTGATGACATAATGGATGGGCTCAAATTTACTGTAAATACGGGATCATCATCAGAGGAATGTGACTCAAACAAAGAAAGTAACTCAGACATAGAAAGCAATTTGGAGGTCACCCTCCGTCAATGTCTGATAGCAAATAGTGTGAATATGATATATGGAACAGAATTTTTAATACTAGCCTGTGTAAAATTTTAGAATTTTATTGAATTACTATTACATTTTATAATATTTACAATTATAATTTTGGAGACTGATGTTAAAAATACAAATTGCGTAATTTTAATTCTAGTTAAATAACGATCTACCGTTGCTATTAACATTTAGTTTCATTGTTGACAACGCTCCGCCTCCGTTAAAACAAGTGACACGTTAAATACATTCTTATAATAATATTCTTAAATTTACCACCAAAAATAAAAGCTTTATTACGGAACATAACTAGCCTCCGGTTTTATACAAATCTACCGAACCTCTGGATTCGAACTGCAGCCCTTGCCGCACACCGGACGATTGGTGACGCATATGGCTTGAAGTTAACGTGGCACCAAGTAACACAAAGCGACAGAAACGTTAGGCTATGTACGCATGCGCAATATCGTAACTGAATTTTAAGTGTTTACATGAGTAGTTTTGAAATTGTTTTTCAAGTCAAACCCATGAATTTTAGTTTTGGTTTGACATAAGTCAAAACCGTTTTGATACTATATATACATGACGTTTTCAAAACTAAATACGTTTGGAAACGGTTTTAAAACTGTATGTAAACTCAGTAAATAGCAATGAATGTTATATTTACTGTGACGAAGTGACCCCGTTTCCACTAGAAATACTTGGGTGAACTATTTATAACCCATTTATCCACAATCGACACTTGAAAATCCGAACCCCGTCGTAAATGTTTCCTCCAGTTGTTAAAGCTGTTGCGAATGATTTTTGTGATTCAGTCACACATTTTTATCATAAATCCTGTAAAGTAGAACATTAGTACTAGCGGTAATTAAGAACAAGGTACTTACCTGTGTTTTAGTCATTCAGGGGATAAGGAAACAATTGTTGTAATAGTTTAACCTGCAAAGTAAATGTCATTAGCCAAGTACAATAAAATGTTTTGTGTAACTTACCGATATTGTAATGAAACGATGCGGCAGTCAGCCCAAACGTTTGGCACAATGTTTCCTGGCATTGTAATTGTTGTTGTAGACACTTTGTGATAACAATGTAATAACAATATGTTTGTTTTGTATTACGACTTGGAGATTTGACATTTGACAATTGTGCTTGCAAATGTCATCACGATTGGCAGCACTAGCAATGTTGTAAAATATTGTAAATGGTAATTTATTAAAATGTAAATTGTATGGTTGTGTAAATACTGTAACTGTAGGGAAGATATGACCATATTTTATTTTTGCACATTTTATTAAATTAAATATTTTCTTTTATTGTAAAACGATCACAGCGCCGTCAAAGTTTTACAAAAAGATACCCCCACTAGTGGCCCCACCATTTGAATTTTGGGCTTTCCACCTCCACCAAAATAGGATATAAAAATCGCCGAATCACACAGACAAATCAGTCTCCCAGAGGCTAGTCAGCTGCTGACTTCTCTGGTCTTAGAGTACTACTCGAGCCGACTTCTGCACAAGGGTCCCGTCTCTGAGCTAATCCGCCGCCGCCGCCGAGAGAAAATAGAGAATTTGGTCTCTGCCGTATTTCGTCGCTATCGAGTGATAGAAAGATTTTTGGTGAGTGTAGTCGTCCGAGAACGACACTTAGTCTCACCAGCCGTCCGCTCTGAGAATAAACATAGAGTTAGTTTTCAAGTTAGAATTTATTTCATTTTGGTTACCTTTGTTAAGTTTGGGTCGCTTCACGGCCCGTGGTCGTTGTCACGATCGTCTATATGGTCATAGGGTCAGGTTTTCTTTTCACTTTATTTTTATGGTGTTGTAATTAACATTTTTATTTTAAACATTAAACAATTTATATTCTCCACGTGTTTCTATTGTGAATACCCTAACCTCACTCCACTGCCGCTATCCGAGGCAACCTACCCTCTCTCTTTCAGACAACCGAACGGCGCCCGAGCACAACAATTCCGAGAGTAAGGAAGAGAGAGATTGTGATGTCGACCCCCGACACTCCCGTAGCAGGGTCGTCGTCACATTACGTATAATAAATATTACTTATATGTTTCAGCAGGGTAAAAATAGTTGTTGAATGTAAGAGGCTCTCGCTAGAATTATTGAGTATAAGGCAAATGGTTTATATTTTTTAATTTATATATATATATATATATATATATATATATATATATATATATATATATATATATATATATATATATATATATATGTTCCTTCCAAAAATAATACATTTCACTATTTTTTTCTTCCATGTTTTAAAAGCTCCCAATAAACTATATTTGGAATTACGGTTGCCAGACGTCCGGTTTCACCCGGTCAGTCCGGTTTTGATGGCAATGTCCGGTACGTCCGGGTTTCACAAGGACAGTTCGGTTTTGAAGGTAATGTCTGCGTCTGCCGTGACGTTTTGTGAAAACGAAACCAGGAAGCAGTAAACACCGGTACCCTATATTCAACATCATATGTAATGCATTAAGAGTTCGTTATAAAAACAGCGCCATGAGCCATGAGGTAGTACTGCAATAATTGAGAACTATTTGTTAAATAAAATTATCTACAGATGGCTCTATGTCTGTAGATTCATTTCACAGCTAATATGAAATTTGCGCCATGCAAGCAAGCCAACAAACGTATGATTGGTACGATTACGAAACTCATATATTCGAACATTTGATGTTTTAAACCCAAATAATAAACAAAATTGTATAAATACTTAACAATGTTGCAGCGACCATGAATTTAATAGAGAAAATTAACATGGACTAATAATATAACGAAGTAGGATTGATTAAATACATTCTTGAAGGTATATCCGCAGAAATTACTACAATTCATAAGAAGTGGATTTATAATTTTGATGAGATAGAATTACTAAATCTTAAAAAAAATTGTTCAACCAGTTTTTTCGATATGCATTAGTAATGCTGGCGTAGAAAGTCTTTCTCCTTCATCAAGGGGCTTTGGACTGACGACCGAAAAAGAATGAACGAAAAACTAATCAAAGGTGAATTGTGTACAGGATTACTTTTGGCATGATTGCCAACTGTTTTATAAATTCATTCAATTTAATAGTAGTATTTTAAAGGCTGTATCTTCAAATCAAAAGTAATTTTTTTAGTTAGCTTATAATACATATTTAATTAAGTTCGAGGTTGGTGCAGGTGTTTTATGAAATGAGAGTACCTATTTTTATTTTAACTTACATACGTATACTCGTATATCTAAATTCTAACCTAAAAATGCCGTTTTTGTATTTAAATTTTTAATAAACGTTGAATTTTTTATATAATTTGTATATTAAAATACCTACTATCGTTCGTTATGTCCGGGTTACCAACATTTGGAATGCTGAATCCTTTTAAAAGTACAGCAGTAATCTTTTCTTCAGACAAAACCTTCTACCCTATAAATTTTAAATATTTCGAATTTTTTTTTCCAAAAATCGCGTATTGTCAAATAAGATGAGTGGGTATTCTATTACTTTTTTTTTCAAAAAACGCTCTGTGTTTAATTCGACATTTACACACAACGATAATTGGTTAACTTTGTTCTAAGTAACGTAGTTTGAAATTACAGACAAATATTAAATTTTTTATATTTTCCACTGTCTAAATGATTTTCTTATTCTCTTATATCTAACGTGATTCTCGTACCAAAAATACAACTATGTGCATAAAGATGTTTTTAAAAATATGTTTTATTGATTCGCAGATCAATAGAGTTTTTGCGTAGCGCTTTTCCAAAAGACGTATACGTTAACGACTACGTTGCTTCGAAATATAGTATTTTTAATTTCTCGTACACTCGTACGTGAAATTTACCGACGTAATACGAACTTCAAGGCCTTACGCTGCATCCCGTCCCCATGTCACGTGTCCGTGATACGTGATTTACGTACGTTAACATTTAGTGCATGCCCATTGGAACAGTACGTAGTCTGTTTTGAATTTGATAATCAGCTAATATACAACAAGGAACAACTTGTTCTTATGCATGGTACAGTAAAAAGGCAAACCACAGATCACCTCAAGCCATACACTATCCATTACTTATCAAAAACATAAAAACATTACCAGAAATTCATTATCCGTGAAAAGTTAAAATATACCAACTTTCATACGTTGCGTTCTTGAAACGGACCGTTGTATCATTTCGCTATTTTGATATTGGTTGCCCATGATCACGTATACGTTAATACGGATCCACAGGGATGCAACCTCAAAGACGGTTCAGACCGCTACTATTACCTACGAAATAGATGATTTTAACATGTCAAAACTGCTTTAAAAAGTTACTAATTTCCTAGTTTCTCACTGAAATTGGACAAAATATTTAAAATTGAGCTAACAACGTTGCAACATTAAATATATCTCCCATTACTTTTTGATTTCTTTACCGAAACATAACAATAGCTATTTATGTACCAAGAGTCGTAGGTGCAGTTTTCGGTCGAGAATGCATTTGGCAACATCAAGACCGAAGGGCCGAGGTGTTGCAAGCATTCGAGAGAAAATTGCACAGTACAACTCGAGGTGCATATGAGATTTTTCATCATACCTTGTAAATCATTTGCAAAGAAATATTATTCATTATTATTCATTATTTATACGTAGCTGTCATATCAATAATTAATAAAGGCAGTTGTGCTTTACATAGTCGATGCTTTAGATATCATTGACAGCGAAATAGCACATATTTATTTCAACACGAAAATTTCAAAAGTGTTAAGTGTCAGTATTAGTTCAATTTATAATTTTATGTAATAAATTTATAACTATTTAATCGAATCTCATATTTTATTACCTGTGAAATTTACACATCGGTGTTTATAGACAATTTGCTTTTTTGCCCTAGAAACCTAATGAAATATTTCAACCCGTTGTCTATGAAAACTAGCTCTTGAATGTAAACTGTCACTTACTGTTAACAAAACTATGACATAATGTCATATTTTCGTAGTAGATTGGCGAAAAAACAATTTTTATCTAAACGACTGTAATTTGAACATCATCCTCAACGTACATAACTTAAACCATTACGTAAAATCTGTAACCTTTGAAAACCAGTTATTTTGCAAGTTCGTTTTTAAACGACACCTTAACGTTGACCTTTTCAAAAACTGATATTTGGTTACTGAACTCTTTTCGATTGTTCTTATTTATAAGAAATGACCTAGGCCAACTATTTATCAATACCCACTTCAGGTCAGTTTGTAGTGTCATCCATATTACCGGTTATTAGTAGTCAAATATTTATCATACAATAATTACACCTGTGATGCATTCTGAAACAGCTATGAGATCCCATGAGATATTGATTGGTAAATGCTCTCTACTGCAGTGATCGGCTACCAAATTAACTAATGAACATCGGAACCATTTGAAGTGATCCTTGGTCCATTCAGCGTTTATAATTCATAACTAATAATACATCTAGGATTTTTTTTTAAATATTGCATTTGAATTTTATACTCGTATCTAAATAAATAAAAACAACTTAAAAATTCCTGTATTTTTTGTTTTTTTACAATATAAAAATTCCATTTAAAATAAATTATTACTCACAAAAGAAGATTGTTGGTCTTTTCTTTACTGTATAAATAGTATAATGTTATTTCTAAAATCTTTGTAAAACGATGGTTGGTCCACTCAACAATAATTTAAAATTTATGATGGCATATTTAAATAATTATATCATTATTAGCATCTATGTATTGGTGTGCTATCTGTTTTATTTGCGATTTTGCTAATGACTGTATATCTGAAGTACTATCTGTACGGTATACAGGAAGATTCTTATAGGTAGATTCACGAAAGACGACTATTGTAGGTCATTTTTTTAAAGATAGGATACTCCTGAGAGATACAAGCAGTATTTGTAATACAGAACGCTTCAATAAACTAGCTAACTATTGGTACCTTTTTACATGAAGAAGTACGAGTTTAGTTAAAGGAGCAAAATTGTGCCATTTAGAATAAAAAAAATTGTATTAGCGATTTTCAAAATAACGGACCTAACTTTTTCATTTTAAATAGGAATATATATTTTTATGTGGTTATTCGGTAGAGAATTTAATTCTGAATTCTATTATTTAATCGTTTTATACACTCATATAACATTTTTTTTGAGAAAAATGCTTATGTTTAATAATAACTTTATTAAAATAGTCTATTATAAGAGTGCCAGGAATAGAAAATGTGAATTCATTGTAATTTACGTACAATTAAAATACCATGAAAGAAATAAGTGAATATTATGTGTTTGTTGACATTTAATCAAAAATAGATGATCAATTGATAAAAAAATATTGACGAATATCATTCATGACATTCTAATTCAACGTAAAAAATAACATGTATTCATTGTTTTCATCCGTGGCACTCTCATTGTAGTCATATTTAAAACCAAATTAATATAAAAGTACGGATAACGATAAGGATATGTGTTGCGTCCCTCCGGTGCGAAGGACTAAGTAATAAGGACCTAATGGCTCGAAGGACCAAATGTTCAAACCCTAAACCAGCGAATCCGGTCTAGAAGAACCAAAATGTTTTGATCCTGCTCGCAAGCCCAAATGCGATGTCTCTAGATCAGCGAATCCGGTCTAGAAGCACCAACAATGTGTTTGATGTTAAATTCAATGAATAAAACAAAACTATATGTAAACCAAAATAATTACAACCTTCGATAGCTGGTTCACATCACTGGACTTGGCCAATAAACGGGATAATATTAATTTGTGAAACATACTAATTAACAACCAACGAAGGACCAGATAGTTTTACGAACTAACAAACGTGCTAAATATAATTGCAACAAAATAACAAACAACTGAAAACCAATTCTGAGAGATATGTGATAGCGTATTGAATATAAGTGACATAAACAATAATAAACCAAAGATAGAACAAATACGATATTTGTTGAAATTAACTAAATCATTTAATAAGTGTATGAACAAACAAATGTAGTTAAACAATATTAAGAATTCTAAATGAACTTAATAACAACCAACTAGAATGCAAACTTGTTGCATTGAATGTACCTAGTCGACAATAACAGCAGATGCGCTGTGAATGACGTCACTCGAACGTGGACGTGTGTAAACAGGTTTACAAAGAAAGAATAATAATTTCACCCAAGGAAATATGAATCAAATCCCTAACAACACGAATTCCCGTGAGAAATCAAATTGTACAGTTCGATTTTACAATTGATTCCTGAGATGTGTCTATTAGCTGCATAAATTGGCGCCGGAAAGTATTCGCGGACTATAAAGTACCAAATTAAATGAAAACCGAACGATACTCCTTGAATTAGTCGTGTTAGGCTAATCAAGCTACGCGTACGATAATTAAACAACCAATTACTTTACTGACCATATGAAAATCAGAAAGTTTTATGCAAAATGGTGGAAAAACCACTCTCGCGGACGACGACGCGATACGTGTTTACCGTTTGCAAGCCAGAGACACTCTGAGTTGGTCGCAGCCGGTCAATGCTGTAGCAGCTGCACTTGGCGTGGGGGTGCGCGCGCACTCGCGTGAAGCCAGATGCAATAATATTAATATTAATAAATAGTTTAAGATACTACAGCTATTTCAAACAATACTAAAATTAAACTTAAACACGTAAAGACATATAACTAATTTTTCCAAGTAACAGAAACAGTTATTTCCATTTATTTATTGACTTATTTAAATAGAGTCAGGGCGGGTTAACCGTTCTATTCCCAAGTGCAGCGGGTTGCTACCTCAAGGAGTTGATAATTTCTAATTTCTCTCATTTAAAACATATTAGTTTTAAACAATATGATAAACTAAGTCTTCCTTCACGTTTCTAATTTTAGTAATATTTTTACGTAGGTTTCGAGTATTTAAATACCCATCATCAGACGCCGGCAAACAGAGCTGCAACAAATCATTTTTATGTATATTTAAATCATAAATACAAGATACTTCCTTGTTATAAATATGATATAAATCAAATATCTTTTTATAAAAACTATAAGTATTTAAATATAAGATGGTAAAAAGATTTAAATACTTTAGCCATGAATAAATACATTTAAAAAAATTAAATATATTTTTTTTGTTTTTAAGATGCTTTTCTATATATATATATATATATATATATATATATATATATATATATATATATATATATATAAATATTTTGAAATCCCTGGTGTTCAACAATTGCAACGTTACAATAAATAGCTACTATAATAAAATGTAAAAATTGGACTAATGAACTTATATATTATGTCACAGTAATAAATTTTCTAAAATAATATTTTTATTTTTCGGTAGACCTTGTACCAATACTAGTAAATATTTATTCATTACGTACGTATAGAAAAATATATTAAAATTATTGACATTAATATTTATATAATGGTCGTAAAAAAAGTATGGTATATAATTTAAATTGTAAAGCAATTATACATATACAGGAATTACGTACTCACCTGGCGGCTCGTGCAAACTTTTCCACTTCGTGCGTAATAAGACGAACGCGCACATGAGCGACCAAAAAATTCGTTATGTGATGGTACGAAACGATTATATCGTTAAATTCAGAATTAAATTCTCTAGCGAATAAACAAATGAAAGATCTGTATTTTCCAGTTTTTTATTTTTTAGATTTACAAATCTGTGAAACTTACAATTTTGAACAAGAAACGATCTCGGTAAGCACTAAAAAAAAGATAATTACTATGTGTATGAAATGCAATTAGTTAGCTGCAAATAATATAAACGACAATGAATATTCATGGATAGAACTACACCAGAGGTAACCTCACAAGTTCTTAAAGAATAGTGAGAATACCACAGTGATCACTTTTATATTTTGTATTTGAAAAGTGAAAATATATCTGAAGTTTGACGTTGATCGGATACGAACACTCAACACGATGATATATTTATGTGTATAAATATTGTAATGTAGTGAAATGTCAGGATACATATTTGTTTCTCAAAGAAATTCTTACGGCATTCAATTTCGCTTTTCTTTGTCATTTTGAAGTTTTCTACAATGCAGTTACGAAAAATTGACTGTCAACAAAAATTTTGTTTATGTGAAACTTCCGTTGTTCTCTCTGTTTCGGTTTCCGCGTAGGTGATGCTTTATTTTTATGTGTGAGGTCAAGCTTCCCTCTCTCGAAGAGTGTATTTCTCCGATTTAAGGGCGGTAACAAAGTTGATTATGAATTTATGGTTATTGATTGTTGGGTATTTGGGGACTTGCGAATATTCGTTAGTGGTTTCGTGGTAGTGTATGTAATTATTTTATATTTATACGTTGACGTTATCGGACATTTCCGAGTCGGTGGAGAAACCAACCCAATTGATCTAATTACTGCCTGTATGCAAAGATATATTTTTAGCGAAATAAAATTCGCCACGGCACATACGAGGAAATAAATTACACACCAATACACATTTTGTCTACAGGTAAATTGATATTTTACGAAAATAGCTTTTTGTGAGAAAATATTATATTTATGCTACGTAAATAAGTTTGAAATATTTATTTCTTTTTAAACGTTGAGTTTTAAATATTTATTTCTTTTTAAATGCTATTTCCCTAAACATCTGGCGAAAATGTTCTATACTTACATCCTACAAGTATTTCACAACGATTAAAATAAAACTACTCTTTTTATTGAAATCACGAGTTTATTTATTTGGCTAGCATCATTGAAAAGATATTGGCCCGTATTCTGAGCGCACTTTTATAATAATAGCGCTTTTATGGAGCAAACTCCTGATAAGAATATAATGTAAAAGCGCTTTTATTATAAAAGTACGCTCAGAATGCGGGCCAATATTTTTATTTTCCAACGATGTATATATTTCTAGAATGCGTTTTTTTCAAAACGAAGTGGCTGAATGTCCGCCGGGGTTTGTACACGACTGGAACTCTCGAACATAGGATTTTCAAGTACAATATCATACTTTCGTAATTTCATGCTTCCCTAATTATTTTAGGTAATAAAACTTTAAGATTATAAAATTTTACACCTAAATCAATAAGCTAAATTTGCAAAAATGAAATTAATTATGAAAATATAGCAAATCACCCCAAAAATAGCGATAGCGCGATTCTCATGGAATTCAAACAAAAATTAAAAAATATTAACGATGTATCTTTCAAGCTAGGTTAGTTTATTTTTAACATTATCTGTAATTTATGTTCAAATGAACAATTATCTATTTAAATTAATAGATAATAATTATTGCGTACTTGAAAGGAAATTACAGATAATACACACCTAATACAAAAAAAATTAACCTAATTTGGTTGAGATTGGACCTGCGCTCTGTGCATCATAGCCAACCTGACAACATCGGCTATAATTTGTTGGTTTGCGAACGAATCTCCCCCTTTCTACCCACTGTAGAGTATTTTCCTCCTTGAAATATTAGCATATAATAATTACTAATAAATAGGTTACACTTATTGTAAACATTCGGTTAAATCGACAGTATACCTAAACCCCCGATTATTACATTTCAACCATGGAAGTACGAATATATATGGAGTATTTTCAATCGCTAGTGGAGCATCTTCCCCCTCTGCAATGTGTAGATGTGAGTATAACTTTAGTTGAAGTTACAAGGTTGCTGCTGTCAACTCTTGGAGTGCTATATGTAAATTTTCTTGCAATAATATTAAAGTCTTCATTTAACATAGGTAATTATATACAGATTTTTTCAACAATAGTGCTCTGTTGTGGGGTGCTTCAATACGTCAGGGACAAAGACAGCAAAACAAAAAGACAAATAAGAAACCGGTATATATATATATATATATATATATATATATATATATATATATATATATATATATATATATATATATTTACTGTAAAATTGAATAACAGAATACCATTTTCAAGAGTTGCAAATATCGTCCGCTTGTGGGATTCATGTTAATTTTAGTCGCCAAGCCTCCGTCCCCAACGTGCTTCACTCCCCCTGCCCCTAGTTCAACTTTAGGCTCTCACCAAGATTTCAACACGTCCAAGTACGACTTTTAGGTTCTGGTATACACGGTCTACCTCAACCACGAACGCGATCCAACTATAACTTATTTTTTTCAATTCCTTGGCTATCGCAATTTTTGGGGCGATTTTCTACATTTTCATATCTAATTTTTCTCATTGATTCAGATACCATTTTTTTGCTCTATAAATTTTATTCTAAGTTATTTTTTATCTAAAATAATTTAGAGAAGTAGGAAATTACAAATGTATAATTTTACATGTTAAAATCCTATATACGGCAAAATTCGTTTATTTTTATTTTTTATTTTCGTCGGTAGGCGGTATGTTTCTTTACAACATGAATATTTCACCGAAACTACCTATTATATAATATTGTTTAAATGCACTCATGATATGGACAATTTAATATTTTTACTTTCTAGTAAAAATTTAAAATTAAAAGAAAAAGGAAAATTTGGATAAAGATTCGGTGAAAAAAAAATTCCTTTTTAATATAATTTCACTGCTAAATGCAACGTAACTTGTTACCATTATGAAAATGGAAAGTTTTAAGTTCCCACTTAAGTAAATTAGTTCTAATATTTATGGCAATTAATTCTTACTTGGCTGAAAAGATCTTGAATACTCGGGACCTGTGAAGTACTAAATTAACCGACTTTATAACTATACAATATGCAGGTTTTGTTTTCAGAACAAAGGAGCTCACATGAGTAACATTGTGTTTAATAATTCATGCTTTCCAAAAATGTTTTTAAGCACTTTCCAAATATATAAATGTTTAACACTTTAAGTGAAAATAAGTTAACATATCATAGTTTAAAAAATTCTGTCGCATGTGCAGAATATGTAGGTATACATATTTTTTTATAAATAAATTACATAAATATTTAACAACAATTTAAACTAGTGAGAAGATTAACCATTATACTGATCTAAAGCTAAGTACATTATGCCTATTGATCATCCATTGGGGTCCAGTAGTTTACACTGTTGGCTTCGTGCAATAATCACTTGCCACTTGACTTGCACATCACTGCACTAGTTCATAGGGACTAATTTCTGTTTCTGGTTTATTATTTATGTTACAGATTGATTTACTTGTTTTGTTTTGTATTTAATGTATAAATGAATAATATGTAGTAGCCCTAGAAAAAGAAAGATAATAGTGACAGTTTTTGATATATTTGTGACAGATGTATTATAATTTCAGAATTATATATTTAAATAGATTCGTGTTCAATAAATAAGTGATCTATTAATTTAAATCCTGGCTGTTGTGTTTTACGGGTATTTCCAGGAGATACGCAAAATACTGAACTTGGAGGCAGTGACATTTATATGCGAATTTTCTTCACTGTCATCAATAACAATTTAATTGTGATTTATAATCCAATTTTTCAAATACCTCTATTATTTTTAATTAGCAATTTAATTATTAGTTATTTTTACCTTCCGTCACCTTTAGGTAAGGAAGGTATTGTCTTTGGTCAAAAATTTCGGTGGTGATTTTTACCTTCCGTCACCTTTAGGTAAGGAAGGTATTGTCTTTGGTCAAAAAATTCGGTGGTGAGTTTTTGATGAATAAGCACGTTTTAGGGTCCCTAGAATACGATTTTACTATTTTTACGATGATGTCAGTGTGTGTGTGTGTGTGTGTGTGTGTGTGTGTGTGTGTGTGTGTGTGTGTGTGTGTGTATGTATGTGTGTCCGTGTGTGTGTGTGTGTGTGTGTGTGTGTGTGTGTGTGTGTGTGTGTGTGTGTGTGTGTGTAACAAAATTTTCGTCTACGATAACTTCCATACTACAATTCTAAAAATTATAATTCTTTCGTATTTCTCTTCGTTATATCCATGCGAAGAGCTGATTAGATTTTGGTTAGAATTGGACAACCGGAAGTACCCTCATTTGAAGATTTTAACAGTTTTTCTTGAAAAAACTATGTTAAATATCATTTTTATTATATCTAATATTAAATGGATATAGAGTTAAAAAATTATAAAGATATTAAATTTCATAAAGTAGCCATAGCTGTGGAAACAGCTACTATATTAAGAAAATTTTGATTGAAAGATGTCAGTGTCAAGTGAAATTGACATAGTGTGTCTTATAATTTTACTGGAAATAGGTATAGGATCTTTTGCTTTCTGTATGGAATTTGTATAAAATACATACAACTGCTTTAAGGTAATGTACAAGAGATAATAATAATAAATCTTTTATTTCTGCAGATACATTACACTGTATATAGAAAACGTCACAAAATAATAATTTTCTGTATGAAATTTGCATAAAATACATGCAACTGCCGGAAGGTAATGTATAAGAAATAGAATATTTTTTAATTTAGCAAGGAACTTTCCGTATGAAATTTGTACAAAATACATAGAACTGACGGAAGGTAATGTGCTGGCCACATCAGATTTTTTTATGAATAAGGACGTTTTAAGGTCCCTGAAATACGATTTTACTATTTTTTACGATGATGTCTGTATGTGTGTGTGTATGTATGTGTGTCAGTGTGTGTGTGTGTGTGTGTGTGTGTGTGTGTGTGTGTGTGTGTGTGTGTGTGTGTGTGTGTGTGTGTGTATGTGTGTATGTGTCTATGTGTGTGTGTGTGTGTGTGTGTGTGTGTGTGTGTGTGTGTAACAAAATTTTCGTCCACGATAACTCTAATACTATAAATCCAAAAATTATAATTCTTTCGTATTCCTCTTCGCTGCATCTATATGAAGAGCTGATTAGATTTTGGTTATAATTGGTTAACCGGAAGTACCCTCATTTGTAGATTTTAACAGTTTTTCTTGAAAAAACGATGTTAAATATCATTTTTTCACATTTAATGTTATTATAAATATTAAAGAACATTGTATTCTCTATACGATTTGACTGCATTTTATACTTCATATTAAATGGATATAGAGTTATAAAATTATAAAAAATTAAATTCAATAAATTAGCTACCTATGCTAGAAACAGCTACTGCTACTATATTAAAAAAATTCTGATTGAAAGATGTTAGTGTCAATTGACATATTTGTAGTTTATTTGTGTTATAATTTTACTCGAAACATAGGATCTTTTTGTTTAAAACTTTCTGTATGGTATTTGTATAAAATACATACAACTGTCGAAAGGTAATGTACATCCAATAAATTTAGAATCTTTTGCAAGGAAGTTTCTGAGTGGATTTTAAAGAAAATACATAGGCAAAATTCTACCCGTAGATACCGCATCTACCGACTGTGTTCGAAAACACGAGTGGTAAAAAATTACCGTGTTCAAAAATTGTACAATATCTACCAGATCCATCTACCGGATTCATGAAGAATCTTATCTCAAAAAAAGGTAGTGATGCAAAGCGAAGTGCACGCGTTAAGTGGAAATGTAGTTAAAGTATGACTGGTCAGTTTATTAAATACATCAAATTTCGAACCTCTTTCAAATTTTTTTTTGAAGGTTATCGATCTATCCACTTTACCGCTTGTGTTCTTAAAATATGGATTCCGGTAGCTATAACCTGATAAACAGCTGTTTACCGGTAACAGCGATTTTTATATAAAACTGAGGAGATCATGCATTATATACACACGTAATCACATCAAAGAAAGACTCCAGAATTGTCATCCGAAATATAAGATTTAACTCTCGGTCTGTCGAGTGGGGTCTAATTTTAGATAATTTGTTTATTATAGCTTCCAAAATTTCTACCGCCTCAGTACCTTTGAAGTATCTGAAAAGGAACTATTTTACCTATACAAAACTGTTTTTCAAAATCCCTTTATTCTGAGAACATAGGGATTTAACATTGAAATTTCTTTTTAAAATTGCGAAGAAACCAAAAACATAATAATAAATGTAAATACATTTTTGTATGCAATTTTTAATTCTGAATAATTTTGTACTCTACAGTTTTTTCCGGAAAATGAACAGGAGAGCAGGAACCGCCACCACCCTATATATATATATATATATATATATATATATATATATATATATATATATATATATATATATATATATATATATATATATATATATGATGAAATAAAATAAGTACATTAAATTTAACCAGTAGATTGACGTGTCGTTCCACGTATTTTTCTAGTAACTTATTGCAGTCGCAACAGCTATGAAAAACTATGTTTTAGCAATTGACAGTCCTGTTATTTGTTGCAATTAAATTTGACATTAGTAATAAGATATTCTGTCAAAATGCTTACGTTTACGAATAGCGAGTACACAGACAATGTAATTACTTACCTATGGTTTATTTATTTATTCGTACTTGTACAACATTTTACTTTGTTATTGACATAAATACACTGCCATGGCGTTGCCAACGCATTTAGACGAAGCGTTTTCCAAATTCTTTTCCTAATATTCGCACACTTGGAAATCTTGTACATCTTATTACAGTACGGAATGTCACATATGATAATTTTAAAAAAAGCAACAGTTATATCCACACCATGTGCAAAAATTTCAAGATTTTCAGCACATAGCAAACTTCAAATTTTGCGAATGGCTAGTACTGTTCACTGATGAGGCTGGTTTTACTAAACAAGGTGTCTGTAGTGCAGAATACATATCACGGCAGACGAAAATCCTCATACTGTAAAAGTTGTCATTAAACAATATTTGGGCGGTAACAATAATTGGACGACTAATTGGTACTCATATACCTCGTTTAATAGGACAAGAGTTTGTACTTACATTTCTGAATAACGTATTTAAACTCTTATGATTTCTCGACGATAAATGAATACTCATCTCATAACCTCATAACTATGCTAATGCTCTTCCTCTATTCACAGATGTTTCGAAGTTTGTTATAATACACAATTTTATAATTTTAATATCCAAAATTTAAATTTCTGTATTTCAAAAATTGTACTATTACGAATTTATTAATAATAAATATGTTTTCCGTTGATCGTTTATTAATTATTGTGTCTGCAAGAAAACAAACACGAGGCGAGAGTTTGTGTGCCGTGTGAATCAAACATAAATTCAGACAACAGTGGGCAGCAGCAATCTGACCATTGGCGGGTAACCAAATTTTAAACATATATTTAAAGAATTTCAACTCAAAAACTAGAAGACTTAGAATTTTTTTAAGAGATATTGTTCCTCTCGACGAGTTACATTATGAATTAAATTTAATGTACTTGTTTCATTTATACCTATTTTCATTTATATGTAATTTAATAAAAGTTCCATCTGTGACACTAAATCTTAAGTATGAATGTATTTGGGTTAAGAACAATTTTTATTTACTCTTAAGAAATTTCAAAATAGTGAGAATTAAGTGTTACGTATTAATGAGATGACTATTTTTCCCCCATCTAATTGTAGAGTTAAAAGTAATTATGTATATACATGGTTTGTAGTACATATCCCAATATTTTTTTTATAAATTATAAAGTACTTGTGTTTTTGTGTACAAAATCTTATGTGATGACGAGTGGTGGGAGACTCGCCAGCCGTTTTCGATAACGCAGGTGTCCAACCAACAATCAACGTTTCAATAATCAGAGTTTTGCTTTATTTGGATATTAAAATAAAAATATGCGAGGCGAGATGAATTACTAACTACGACAGATTTTTTTTATTACTGACCGTGCGAAACAGATTTACGTAGATTTCAATAATAATGCTAAAAAAACTAAATATATTTGTTAAAATACTGCAATAATATTATCTAGCTAACTGAGTAAAATATAAAGTACAGTGTCAGTGTCCTTTTCGTTCTGTATGTTAATCTCATGTGATTTTTCGTGGTTGTAAATGGCGTCGTTACCGTGTGCATCATCTCCTCTCACAGCTGCGATTTCCTGCAGCACCGCAGCGTAACGACGCCGGCGCCGGATGTGACGTCGTATCACGACGTGTCACGTTACTGCTACAAGGCTAATGACGCAACATCTACTCACATACACTTCACATGCACTCGCAATGCATACTGGAGGAAATTGCGTACAAGATGGAGATTATTACATATATAAATGACTCAAATAAGATAAAGTTACATAGAGAACTTTATCATTCTATACTTCAGCTACGAAATGTAGATATACATGAGTTGATGTTTGAGAATCATCTTGCTAAGTAGTGCGTTTGGTTATAATGGAAATCTGCATTAAATACCAATGAATAAAAAACAGTAATTAATATATTTGCTTATTTCACATTTCAAATAAATTTGTAATTTGTTGACATACGAGGATGTGTCAAAAAGTTCTCAGAATAAAGGGATTTTTAGAGGAGTGGGTGTACTTATTTCTCATTTTTTGTGAAGTTATGTACTAAATATGCGTCCCCTCCCTCTTTAATTTTGCGCCCACCCACTGTTTTTAATAAAATAACAAAAATTAATCTGAATTTTCTTTACAATTTTCTTATGCTCTTACAAGCAGCGAGACGATTATATACCATTTTAGCCGAACATTAAATACGCTAGAATTTTTTTTAATAAAGGTACTATAATAAATCCAATTGATAGTGCCACCATTCTCTATAATATCCCACTGCGGAGACATAATGAAACAAAAAATTCAACAAATAAGGGCAATTTTCCAATTTTATAGAAACTCTAGATAATGCTGATGATACTCGGGACATGACCACAGAAGAACAGATGAATATTTGTGTTCGCTACATTACACCTGAAAAACTTCCAAAAGAAGTATTTTTATTATTAAAAAGAACTGGTTAAACAAAGTATTTTTATGTTTGAAACATGCCAAAATTTAAATGCAGAATCACTCTGGCAAAAATTATTTCGTTCTAAAAGTGCACCCTCCCTGTTAAAAATACCTAGTGACGCCCCTGCTTTTATTACAAATAAAGGCGATGTAACCCTAAATAATGAACATAAATATTTATTATTTTATTCTTATCTTTCCGTAGTGTATTTAATTTTCTTATTTATTATAAACAAATTATCACTTTTAATTATACGTTTAAAGATGGGATAGATTTATCAATATACTTTTAGTAGTTCTTGAGGTAATATTAATAGTTATAAAATGTAAATTTCGAATATATTAGGCTAATTTCCAGCCATTTCTCTCTTTTTCCCAAACTCGCAAAACTAGTCATTCACTAGCCCTTCGCTGCTACGGGTACAAAGTTGAAGGATACTGTTCCTCCAGAATACAACGCTATTTACTGTTGTGAGCATACCAGAAATATCACGTTGTACAGCTAGGGCCAGTGATGCACAAACTCCGGCCCGCGGGCCAATCCGGCCCGTTTACTAATTCTATCCGGCCCGCGTAGAAATCAATTGATTATAATTTAAATGACATCTTGCAGTTGGCTACAACCTCCTTAGCACCTGATATTGGCCAAATAGTTACTGGTATTCAATGTCATCCTTCGCATTCTTCAACGAGCCAAAGTTAGTTAACATCTCTTCAATCATTTGTTTTTATTATATCTAAGAAATTGTGATTTTTATAGTTATTTGTTGTTTGTTATATTTATAGCAAAGTCTATAATGATATTTATATTTATTCAGTTATTATATTATACACATACACAGTTAATAAAAAATATATAAAGTAATTCATTTTTTGTTCCATCCAAACATAAATTATGTTTTGAATTCTTACTGGCCCGCGGCAACACAATGTATTTTTATTTGGCCCATTGTCAAAATAGTTTGTGCATCCCTGAGCTAGGGTATAACACACACCTACACGCCTACCGTGTTACCCCTGTCACACCTGACCCGCCCCGCAACATAAAGGTAGTGGAGTGGGGATTCCTCTTAAATGGCGAAATACTTAAATAACGTATTCAATTTTTGTAAGTTTTAAAGCTATATTTTAACTAGAAATTTCTCACCATTTGCGTAAGTTTTACAGTTTATTTCTTGAAAATGTAAACCAGATGAACTATTATGAGTCTGTCAATTTCTCGTATTTAAGTAGGTATTACCTAACAACCTAACTAAACAATATAGAAATAAAATAAAATGTTTATGAGTTTTATATAAAAATAAATGAATCCGTATTTGCAGATTCTACAATGAACATGAAGAGTCATTAATACATCTGTTATATAACGTCGAAGACTTTTTAAGCCATGTCTATGTCACACACATACCCACATACCCGCAGTCATCACCGTAAAATGTTTAAATTGGATGCTTATTTATCAAAACTTCGATGTGCGACTTTTAGCTTAATCCCGAAACCTCTTTCACCTACAGTGGCGAGATGTAAAAAATAAAAACATTTATCGTATTGAATTAAGTATAGAAATGAATAAACTTAAAATATAGGGTAGCAAATTGCTCAAGACTAACGTAAACTACCTATATACTCGTATCCAGAAACAGAATTCCCGCCCAAACACAATTACGTGAACTCCCCATCTTTCAAGCCACAACATTGATTCGTTTCCTTTCTTGGCGATTCTATACGACATCGATGCGATATGAGTGCGTGTGGTGTGTCGTGGGGACAATGAATCGTGCACGTGACGTCGGCCAGGTGTCTCTGCAGTCTCTCGGGACGCCGGCAAACAAAGAAACAATCTACTGCCCACGGTACACCAGGACACTCTCGCCGATTAAACTGCGTACACGCACAGCACACCAAACGAGAAGAGGATGTGTTATTGAAAATCCACTACCAAGCCACTAGATAGTGGAAAACAATGACAACGGTACGGTAAAAGAAATGAAAGGTATAAGTGAATATATGATCGTTGCAAGTTGTTGAATATGTCTACCCGTTTTAATTTCATTTTATTTCACTATTCAGTTTAATTCGTTACTATACAATATAACATTCATTGTAACTCTGATAAGTACGAGGGTAATTTATAAAGAAATCTATCTAGGTATGAAGAAGACGCATTGAACTTGAACAATACTTTATTTTTCAACATAACTTCCTTCAACACTAGCACGCTTTTCCCATAGTTTCTTCAACTGTCCCATTCCGTCAAAAAAAAAATTTTTTTTGGGATATATGCAAAATGATGACATATTTGTACCATGCGGGCGTTTACCAGGCGTCACCTCACGGGCACTCATTGATGGCGATATCTGCATACAAAGCAGATTGGCACACCCAGCAGTGGGTAATATGCCGTGATGATATATTTATATTTATTTTATTTATTTATATCTGCAAAATTTAAATCTTCTTCCCCTAAGAATGTTTTCATATTTTTTAAATAAAAATAAGTCACTAGGTGCTAAATCGGGGCTATAAGGTGGATGGCGCAGTTCTGTACTTTACGCGCTTTGTGAACTAGGCTGGGTATCCACCCTGAAGACACTTTCCTCATGCCCAAATCATTATGCAAAATTTTTCAAATACTGGTTTCAGATAAATTCGGTTCCTTGGCAATAACAGAAACCTTCAACCGTCGGTCTGTAAGCACCAATTTTTCAACTTGTTGAACATTGTCTACAGTTCGTGCTTCAAGTGGTCGACCAGATCTTGGATAATCCTGTATCGTATCCCTTCCCTGTCGAGACTGTTTACACCAAAATTTGACTTTAAAATAATTTGGGGCATCTTGCCCATACACGGCCATCATTCGCTCATGAATAATTTTAGGACCATTGTCTTCTTTTGTTAAGAATTTTTTCATAATACCATATTGTTAAATGTGCATTAACAGTACTGTATGCTCAACCAATATATGCATCAAAACAGCCACGGCCGGTATTTTTTATAACAGTACAATTATTAAAAATCAAGTGTTTCTAAAAAAATTGCAGCATGAAGAGCTCTCACCTGTCAAAATGCCATAGAAAATAGAACTTTCAGAAGATATTTTATGTTATTATGAAAAATACTGCACGTCACACGGCTGATATACAAATAACAGACACGGTTGATTGTAAAATCTCGGCTATCGCCTCGATTTTACAATATTCAACCTCATCTGTTATTTGCTTCATATCAGCCTTATGACGTTAATAACTATATTACACTCCGATGCTCCAGTTTAATTTCACTCATTTTTTAACTCAAAATTGTACGCTAAACTATAATAAATATTACGATTTGAATGCAACTTATTGTATGAACCTAGAAATGTCACACAAATCTGTTAACAAAAAATTGTTATCGGTCGTCTTTTGTTTCATGGCTAGGTGGATTTCTTTGTAAACTGTCCTCGTAGGTACCTACTTACTTTATATTTTTTGCTGTTCTGTAGTATATAGACTTATCACAGTGTTACTACAAAAATTATGTCGGAATGACAGTTACTAGTCGATTTGAAATTAATTGCACGTGGCTATTTGCACATTCACATTGCAATTGAATTTTATAAAAATAATTAATTATTCAGATACTTTATATTTTATATTACTGACGTTTTCTGTAATTACACTTGTAACTCAAAGAATGAAAATACATAATAATAAGTACTATGGTTTCTTAATATTTATCTAACCAGAAACAGATTTAATACAGATGTTATAACAATTTGTCATTTCTAAAATGCCAGAAAAAAAACATACAGAGGCAAAATAGAAAAAAAAATCCCATTAGTTAGAAACTTTATTATATTATAAAAAAACACGGATTTATTAATTGCATATTTTTTTTCAATGAAATGGAAGAATGGTATTGAATAATTTAATTTAATAAAAATCTTTTGTTTTATTGGTTGTATACCTAAACAAGGCACAAACACAAAACACTAACATTGTACACTACCAACTATATGTTTCGGTATAACTGATACCGCATCCTAACAATAAACCTTTCTAGTCCACAAATATACATATTGTAACGGAGAACGGACATCTCCGCCCGCCGCCGCTGCACTGAGCAAGCGTTTAAGTTCAGAAATGATGTAATCGCGCGGGTAATTTAAGGACGTAAACGACACCCGGACCTACAGGGAAGACAGCCGGACTTTCTGATATAAACAAGCGTAGTGAAATAAATAGTTGGTAATATAAATAAGTAGTCGACGAGTGGTGAAAATAAATAAATGTAGTTATATAAATCAATAAGTGAAATAAATATTGTTTATATAAATAATCTTAGTGATTGAGTGTTTTATAATATTCTTATGCCCGGTTGCAGAAACATTTATTAACTCTTTGTTAAATTAACGAATCGTCAAAACAAAAAAATACAGCGTGATTTTTTGACAGCAATGATTTAAATATCATAAAACAAGGAAACTGATCCAAATTTGTTCATTTCGTTGGTCCGTTAATTAAACAAAGCATTAGTGAATGTAGCTGCAACCGGACGATAGTCTTTAAATTAGTGTTAATATTTGTTTATCATAGTGTTAGTGTAGTGACTATAGACCAACTCTTTGCTGTTAAACAGACTCTCAGCAAAGGATGGGCATATGACATTGATATATGTATATCAAATATTTGTAGACTTCAGACAGGCATATGACTCTATTGACCGGAGCAAGCTATTCTTAATAATGAGAGAATTCAAGATTCCGGAAAAATTGATTAGACTTACTAAAGCCACGATGAAAAGAACAATAGCCCAGATAAGGGTTCAAAATGAATTAAATGACACTATCGAAATCACACAAGGTTTAAAACAAGCGGATGGGCTGGCACCAACGTTGTTTATCTAGCTCTAGAATATGTGATAAGAAAGTTGCCAGAGAACAGCTCAAATCTGTTGTCTACTAAAGCTACGCAAATAGCTGCATACGCAGACGACATTAACATAATGACAAGAAGACTATCGGTAGCAAAGGAAATTTTCACCCATTTGAGAGATAAAGCTAAAGAGGTTGGTCTAACAATTAACACAAAGAAAACGAAAATCTTAAGACAAACAAGAAAAAGCCAGAAACTAGAAAATATTAATGAAGAGAATATGAGGATAGAATCCGTCGAAAATTTCATATACCTAGGCAGCAATATTTCAAAAGACGGTTCGGAATAAATGGAAATAAAGAGGAGAGTCAATTTAGCCAATAAAGCCTATTTTGCTTGTATTTCGAACTTTTTCTGCAATGGAAAGATCCCATTAGATTTTGGTGAAAATCGGATAACCAGAAATGGCACTTTACGAGAAGCTCAAAATAGTTTTTCTTCGAGAAATATCTTCAAATGTTATTTTTTCGAGATTAATGTTATTATAAAAATTAAAGATTATTAAATTTTCTATAGATTTACATTAATACTTTTTCTATACATTTTATGGATAAATTTATAAAATTATATATAACTGACAGATAAATGTCACTATCAAAGAAGTAATCATTTCAAAATAATATTAGTAACGTTTTAAAAAGAAAAAAGTAAATAGAACAATAGAAAGGGAATTCAATACAATTTCCAGCATAAGTAAATATGTAGGTATGTGTTTAGATTCATAAAAATTAACGATTCACAAAAATGTTTAAGCTGATCCTAATTTTTGGATTAGTGAATTCTATTCTATCCCGGTATTTAAAATTTAATCTTTATTTTATTATAACTCCGGCGGTTCAATGGTTAGAGCAACGCTTCATGTCATGAGTGCCCTCAGGGCTCTGGGTTCGAATCCCACTAAGGCATACATGTGTGTGAATGTGAACCCACTCTGTAATTGGGATTTAATCCTGTTGAGGGGTTTAAAAAACGGTATTTACTTGGATTAGATTAGACTATATTTAATTTTTTTAAAAATAAACTGTCAAAATTAGAGTAAAATTCGCTAATCCAAAAATAAGGATTAACTTAATCTGTTTTGTGACTCGGGCTGTAAATGGCGGGAGGTATTGTGTTGGCCACACCAGATTTTTTAAGATTTAAGTCAAATAAGTAGCCGAAAGAATTTTTCAGAAATTTCTAACCATTTGTGTAGATTTTATAATTTCTTGAAAAAGTAAAGCAGCCGAATAATAGCGAGTGTCGGCTCGTAAACCGAAAAGAGTTCACATCGCGAAACAATATACATATATACATTTTCAAGAGCTAAAAAATTGTTAAATATACAAAATGTAATACAAAGTTGTAAAAATACAATGTCCACAATCTGAAACTACTTTGAATGTTGTTTAACAATTTTTTAGCTTTTTAAATTGTATATATGTATATGGTTCCGCAATGTGAACTCCTTTCAAGTTATGTCCCCAAGGTGACTGTATGGCAAGCGCACTATTATATTGAATTGAAAACTTGAGTTTTATTCAAAATGTTAGCACAAATTCCGACTATTTACTGGTAGACACTATTCACAATGCATAAACTAATAATGTTTTTGTGCCATTATGTCTAAGGGTGAATTTCTCGGGTGGAATCTCCTTGACGCAGGGCGTGTCCCCAGTCTAGTAGTGTGAAGACGCGACGGGTTTTTGTGTGGGTCAGCATCAGCAGACATACGACGATGTGACAAGCACCGCACATCTAGAACTCCCAGTCAATGTCACACTCATGTGTGAAACACACAGATTTTATTCCATGTGACACTGGGAATGAAGGGAGAAAAATTTGGTGGACGCGGAAAAGATCATTACAGTAGATTTTGCTGATGTTCAGGATAATATTTATTTCTTTTAGGCCCGCTCCTACCATCTCTAATTAAAGTGCGAGTTGGTGATAACCAACGGCTATGTTGCAAAATTTTTTTTTTTTTAGATGGAAGTTATAAATGTCGTAATCTTAACTTTCATTCAGATCTCAAAAAAAAATCACACATAAAAATGAATATTATTGAAGATTTAGAAGGTATTAAGAATGTAAAAATTCTCTTGCCTTATAGAAGTGAAAGAGTTAAGAGATAAAGTAGATCATTTTAATATTTACAATGATAAAGAATTAGTAACGCGTTTTCGATTATCAAAAAATTGCATGATGATCTCAGGGATTTTTATTTATTATGATTATGAATAAAATGTTGGTGCAGTAAGAAATCAAAATTCTAGTTTGTACATATTTTCTGTATATGTAGTGTAGACTTTTGCTTCCCTTCGGAAAATGATTTAAGGAGATAGACTTCTTTGTGGAAGTCTTCCACAAACTTTCGGCCATGTCACCTAAAAAAATTATTTTTTTTACAATTTTCAAATAATTATGCGTCGAATAACGATAACAAATGTTAAAAAAAACGACTTAAAATATATCAAGCACTAATCCCTCAAGAAAACAGAATGGAGGTGATCACATTGATGATGTCAATAGAGTCTGAATTCATGACGGAGCTTGATGGACAAACAAATCCGGAACAACTTTATAAACTAAAATGTAAAACAAAATTCTTAATTATATTAGATTGTAAAAAAGTAAAATTCAAAAATAAAATTCTTTCCACACTTATACAGTGTGTCTCATTTAGGGCTGCCACCATTGGAACTTTTTATGCACCTATAGGGGGCCAACTCAGACGTGCTTTTGTTTTTTCAAATATTCTCATAGGGCACTAGATAATGACGAAAAACTGAATTTTATTGATTTTAATTTTTCAAATAACTTCTAAAAAATTAGTAATCTAAAAAAATATTTCAAATAAAGAAGTTTGATATATTTATTGTCTATCCAGTGGCGTACGAAAATATTTTTTTATTGGTTAATATTCGAAATATGACACAAACTTACATTTTTTAAAAAAGGAACCCATACTTGATTTTTACTTTAAGAAAATGCTTATTTTTTCTCTTTCGATGGGTATAAGGGAAAAATTAATTAAAGTCGACAAAAAAAAAAGAAATTTCATGAAAAATATAGAAAATCTAAGTTTTGAACGATAAAGCAAATTTAAAATACAATACACTTTATACCATTCAAAAGAGAAAAGAAATAAGTATTTTTTAAAGTAAAAATCAAATATGGGTCTCATTTAAAAAAATATAAGTTTGTGTCATATCTCGAAAATTTACCGATAAAAAAATATTTTCGTACGCCACTGGTTAGACAATAAATATATGTAACTTTTTTATTTGAAACATTTTTCTCAAATACTGATACTATAGAAGTAATTTCAAAATGATTTATCTAGTGCACTATGACAATTTTTGGAAAACCATAAGCACATATTTGATGGCCCCCTATAGGTGTACAAAAAGTTCCATTTAACTGACATTGTATCTCTTATAGTTCTCGAGATTCCAATCATGGCAGCTCTAAATGGGACAATGTGTATTAGAAATAATTCAATTTGTATCATGTAGCATATCGCTTATATTAAACAACGTAGTTAAATATTTTGACAAATAAAAACAAATGTAACAAGTGACATTACGTGTTTTTTTTATCACATCCACATGTTTTGATTGGATAACATTGTTACCTACATAATATAAGCGATGTGCTACATGAATACATGATACCGCCGATTACCATTAAGGTGTTAAGCAAATGGAAGTATACTTCTTCTATGACCGATTTTGCTAAAATTAGTCTTTTTAGTGCATCAGAATTTATAAGACAAGTGACCCAAGAAATTTTTAATTTAAGAAATGAATACATAAAGATACCAATGGAAAGAAAACTCAAAGATATCCAACGTAGTTTTTTTGAAATAGCAACCTCCCCCCGTCTCCTCGTAATAGGTAGGTTGGTACAATATATTGTACCCACATAAGGATTCAATATAAAGTTGTAAATTTGTAACAAATTTTAGCTAAATTCAATATATGTAATTAACTAACGGTCCGGCCCCAGAATCCAAGTTGAAATATTCAACAAAGTAATTATAATTTTTAATAATTATATCGCTCAAATCAGGTACATAAAATTATAGTAAAAATACTTAGACCTACTCTAGTGCTAACCAACGGTTATGTTGAAATTGTTGTTCGCCTCGCTAACCTTCAGTGTAATTCTTAACTAATGGTTAATAAACTGTCACTAAAGGTGGTAGGATCGGGTCTTATAACATTACGATTACCAGAAATCATAAATAAATACTAATCTTTTCGTTTTCCTTCCAAGTCACTGCATCTTACGTTTTATATTCAATAATACTTTTATATTTTGGACAAGTTCAATCAACAAGTCGATTTCATAACGAGAGAAATTAGTTTCTTGTTTTCGTTTCAGTACGGATCTGTCATTTCAATAACGTCAATAATAATTATAGCTTGACGAAATAAAATCTTGAAAATATATTTTACAATTATCACTTGTCACTTTTATGTGCTATAGGCACCGCATTTTAAAATTTGAATTAAAATTTAAATACCTTTTTATGTATTTCTAAAATTAAAAGTACATCATTTGAAACTGAAAATACTGTAAACATCGACATTTTTGGACATATTTGTTTCAAATGTTTCAATCAAAATCAATGACACTGATTACGTATATTTTTTGATATTTGTTATTTCTTCAATACCCAAAGCAAAGTATAATATTTATGTGAATCTAATTCAAATTTTGCCAAACTATTAATTATACATGTTTTTGTTAGATATACTGAATACAAATAAAATAGTGCGTTTCACTTTTTCCCAAAGGTGTTTAATATTTATTTTAAATTCTGTTAAATCCGAAACACGACTTTCTCTATTCTCATATTAGCAATAATTTGATTATTTTATAATATTTATAGATATAAGGAAAATACTGTAACATATCACTGATACATCGCACTTAACTTTGAATGATATTTGATACATTTATATAATGTTTTTATTTGTTACTCACTTGTAAACTTCATTCATGGATACCGCCTACTACTTATGAAAATTAATATTGACTTGTTGTAAAATTGACAGCTAACTTATGTCGGTAGCACACTTATTTGACATGTCGCTATAAATGTCATAAACAAATATTGGAGCTCGTATATCAATTAGACATTGATAAATCATGTCGTCGGACGAAAATGCTGTACTAATGTTATTAATAGATACTATTACGAAGCAAAAATGAGAAATATAATAATTTTCATTAAAATATACTTAAATATTGTATATTATTGTAGGAATCCACTAGGCACTGCAAGAGACAAATGTATGAAATGGCGCAAGCAGTGTCGTATAATATTTGTTATGGACATGTCCCTTTCTATCTGCGACATGTTGAAGGTGAAACGTAACGGGTATTTTTTCTACGATATTGTAGCGTTATTCTGACACCCTACCCCAGATACAAATGTCATGAGTGACCGGCTTTAGTAACGTTATGACATGTAAAAATTCTGTTTTCTTACTGTCCTACATGTTAAAAATAAGTCAATTGCAACTGACAGGTTTTGGATATAATTTTAAATTTGATTTACGAGTAACAAATAAAATATTGTACAATATACTCCAGGTCCAAGAAACTGTTTTACTGCTTCAAGGAGGTGACAGGCTCGCCTACTCGGCTTGCCAGTCATTTCCTCCTTTTATCAGTAAAAATTGTTTTACCTGGTTTATAATGTAAAATACTATATTTTTGTTGAAATTTATCCGTTTACTACCTGATATTACCTATTATCTACCTATGTTGTTGAATCCTTTTTAGACGAATCTCATAGCATAATCTTTATTTATAATATATTTTACAATGTGTGACTTAACAATATGTAATGATATAACAATGACAGCGCCACAAATTAGTAAATATGATAATGACCATAAGACCATAAGCTTTAAGATTTTTAGTCTTTTTCTTCTTCTTTAATCAGAATTCAACCACTTTTATTTTGACAAATTTTGTCTTCAATCTTTTTTTTTAAAAATGAAGTCTCGGCCAACTTAAAGTGTTGATAAAGTTATGTTTCCATATTTACGAATCTGTTTCGCCGTCTGCCGTAACATTCTCCCACCCGTAAGGCTGGTGATGTTCACCAGTTTTACTTTTATTTTCAAGGTCCAGTACGGCGAGTTTAGTTACAGGTCTCCGAAGAAATTTATTTCCTATTTGAACTTCTGCCTGACGAACTCTTCCATCACGTCCCATAATTATCTTTACTACTTTTCCTCGTAACCATTCGTGTCTAGTATTTGAGTCAATTACAAATACTAAATCACCAACTTCTATTGACTTCGTTTCATTGAACCATTTTGTTCTTTTTGTTATTACCGGTAAATATTCTTTTATCCACCGAGTCCAAAATTCATGAATGATTTGTTGTATTAAATTCCAATTCATTTTCCGTCCGGCTGTCTCTTCAGGTGTCTTTCTTATTCCGTTAGAATTTCCTAATAAAAAGTGATTAGGAGTTAAAGCTTCTTGGTTCTCCGATTCTAAGGGAATATAAGTAAGGGGTCTTGAATTAATAATATGTTCTGCTTCTATTATTATCGTTTGTAGCGTTTCTTCGGATGGAGTTCTGGTGGTAAGCAGAACTTTAAATGCTGTTTTTACCGACCGTACCATCCTTCCCCATGCCCCTCCCATATGCGGAGCTGCTGGTGGATTGAACAACCATTTTGTATGGCTGCCAGTAAAGGTTCTCTCTAATTCCTGATTTAATATTTTCTTTTCTATTTCCAGTTGTTTATTCGCACCTTGGAAATTTGTTCCATTATCTGAATATATTTCTAGTGGAGATCCTCTTCGTGAGATGAAACGTCGAATTGCCATAATACATGATTCTGTTGATAAACTGTGAACGATTTCCATATGAATTGCTCTTATCGTTAAACATGTAAATATAGCTACCCATCTTTTACTTGTACTACGTCTTATTTTCACCGATAAGGGACCAAAGTAATCAACGCCCACATAAGTAAAAGGTCGTGTGAATGGCATTAATCTTGCTTTATGTAATGGTGCCATCCGTGGATAAGTAGGCAATGCTTTATATACTCTGCACCATTGACATTTCTTCGTGACAGTTTTTATAGTGGTCCTAAGATTTGGAATATAAAATCTTTGTCTTATTTCATTCACTATTGTTTCGCTATTACAATGTAGAAATCTTCTGTGATACCAGTCTAAGAGAAGAAAAGTAATTCTATGTTGTCTTGGAAGAATAATTGGATATTTAGTGTCGTAATCAACATGTAAAGAATTCTCAGTACGACTTTCCATTCGGATAACACTAAATTCATCCATAAATGGCGACAATTTACAAAGTGTACTGTTGTTTTCTAATTTTCTTCTTTTTTCTTTCGGGTAATTTTTATTTTCTTGTAATATTTTTATTTCATTTAGATAATATTCCTTTTGTGCTAAAGTCCACAAAGTATTTTCTGACTTTAACAATTCTTCTTGATTTAAGTTTCCCGTAACCACTTGTTCCTGTTTTATGCGATGCCGACAGTTATTGATAAACCTGTTTATAAATCCTACAGTTCTTAAAATTCCTTCCCATTTTGAGAATCGTAAAAATTCAATAAAGGTTTTAATTTCTGTGTGTACATGATATGATGAGCGGAGTTCTTCAGTTGTGTTAGTAATGTTTCGGTTTTGATTTGGCCAAGTATCTTCTTGAAGATATAAAAATTCTGGTCCTCTAAACCATCGACTGTTTATATTAAAACATGGTCCTTTTCCCCACTTTGTTGCTTCATCTGCTACATTATACTTCGTCGGTACCCATCTCCATTCTTCTACATTAGTCTCTGTTAAAATTTCTCCTATTCTTAACGCAACGAATTGTCCATATTTTCGTGGATCGGATCTTATCCAACTTAACACTGTAGTTGAGTCCGTATGTAGATAACGTTTTGATATTGGAAGTGTATGACTACTGCATATTACTTTCATCAGTCGAGTTCCTATTAAGGCAGCTTGAAGTTCTAGTCGCGGAATTGATATGGGTTTTAAGGGTGCAACTTTACTTTTTGCAGATACCAATGAACAGTGTGGATTTTGATTTTTATCCACTGCTCTGAAGTAGGCTACGCAGGCATAAGCTGATTCGCTGACATCAACAAATACATGTAGCTGAAGTGAATTTAGTTGAGTACTTTTAAATTCAGGAAAGTAACAGCGTGGAATCTTAATTTCATTTAAATAATTAAATAAAGTTGTCCATCGATTCCATTGTTCTAGACATTGTGAACCTATTTCTTCATCCCACGTTATCGCTTTACGCCATATATCTTGGATCAATATTTTCCCATGTATCGTAAAAAATGATAGCAAACCTAAAGGGTCATACATACTCATTACGCATTTTAAGACTTGACGTTTTGTAGGAATACTATTCCCGGATAAAAGTGTTTTCATTTCCTCTTTAACAAGAGTTGAAAATGTAAATATATCTTTTTCAGGTATCCATATCAAGCCAAGAACTCTTTCAGTTGTACTAGTTTTCATTCCATCCAATTTTTTCTTAATTAATGAATTCTTTTCGCCAAGACATTGTAAAACATCAGATGAATTCGATATCCAATTTCTAATTTCGTATCCTCCTTGTGAATGAATGAATTTTACTTCTCTTGCTAGTTCTACGGCTTCTTCTATAGTATTCATACTGTCGAGATAGTCGTCGACATAATGATTTTCTAAAATTGCTTTGGATCCATTTGGGTTGGATGATGAAAATTCTTTTGCATTTAAATTTTTGACAAATTGCGCTGAACAAGGTGAACAAGTTGCTCCAAAGGTGGCTACATCCATTATATATATTTCTGGATCTTGTTTCGAGTCGTTGCGCTATATAAATCGTTGGGATTGTTTATCTTCTTCTATTATTCTTACTTGGTGAAACATTTCTCTTATATCACCACAGACTGCAATTGGTTTCTGTCGAAAACGACATAGTACAGAAGGTAATGACTGAAGTTGGTCCGGTCCTTTTAATAACATTAAATTGAATGAAATACCATCTACTTTTGCTGCTGCATCCCAGATAAGCCTGACCTTACCAGGTTTTTTTGGATTTATTACTATGCCTAGTGGTAAATACCAAACTCTTCTTGGATTTGCGGCTTGTATTTCTCGTTCTGAAGCTTTATGTGCGTATCCTTTGACTTGATATTCTTCAATTTGTTTTCTTACATTTTCGTATAATTTGGGTGAGGCTTGTAATTTTCTTTCGAGACAATGTAGTCTTCGTATTGCCATTGGATAACTATCAGGAAATTCAAAATAGTCGTACTTCCACAGAAGACCAGTTTCAAATCTGTTATTGAGACGCCGTGTTGTATTTTCAAGGATATTTAGAGCTCTAATTTCTTCATCGGATATCAGTATAGTTTTAGAAGATATCCCATTATTTTCCAAGTGAAAATATTCCTTTACCATATCATGAAGTTTAATGTCAGGTTGGTCAGGTGACATTGACACTGACATATGTGACATGTGTAATTAGAGATCTTTTTCTGGCTGTCATTACTACAGCTTCCAAAAACGCACCATCCTAATCTTGTTTTTGAAGCAACTGGTTCATTTCTGTTTCCTTCTCTAGTTTTAAGTGAAGTTATAAGTTTTACATTGTCTAAACCAATAAGTACTCTTGGTTTAACATTTTCGTAGTTTTCTATAGGTAGTCCTTTGAGATGTGGTTACATATTTTGCATTTCATCAAATTTCAATGTCTGTTGAGGTAAATCTTGAGATGTTACAGTTCTAGCATTTATTAAGGTGAACTTCTTTCTTGTTTGAACTCCTGATATTTGCAAATTTATTTTCTGTGAATTTGTTTCTGATCTTGTTATGTTGTTTGTCCACTTTAAACATAATGATTCTTTTTTCCCATTTATTTCTAATTCAGAAGCCAGGTTTTCTTCAATTAATGTAAGAGATGAGCCATCGTCCAGAAATGCATATGTGTTTAAAGAAGAATTCTTCCCATATAGAGTCACTGGTATTATTCTAAATAATATGGACGAATCATGGTGATGAAAGGCATTAGTTCCTTCTTCTAAATTCTTTTTCTTTGTTACGTCCACGTTTATCTTGGAAGAATGAAGCATGGGATGATGTTTCATTTCGCATCCGTTGATCTGACATTGCTTTGATAGTTTGCATGGCCATTTACCGTGATAATTTAGACAACATCTGCACCGATGATTTTTTTCTATAAATTTCCATCTTTCTTCAATCGTCATGTTCTTGAATTTTTGACATTCATTAATCTTATGTTTTATATCCTTACATAAGATGCAGAACTTATAGTTTTTGTTATTTGGAGAGGAACTATTATGATAGTATAATGTCCCTTTTTCTTTATTTTTATATTCTTTGTTGTATGTTGATTTATTGGATTGATTACAATCAACAAATAATGTAACATCGCTCGCCGCTGAAACAATTTGTGCCATGTATTTTCCAAACGTTTTTAATGTCACATTTTCGTGTCTTTTCTTGAATATTGCCCAGTCCAATTTAATATGTGCTGGCAATTTATCCACTAGTTCTTGAAGAAGAGCAGGGTTTGTCATGTGGTTTTCTTGTTGCGCAGCTTCAAGATGATCACATAAATTTTGGACTGATAAGCCAAACTGAATCAAAGATTCTAATTTTTCACTTTTAGGTGAGGTAATTTGGCGAATCTTGTTTATTAATATATGTATTAGGATCTCTGGGCGTCCATACATAATTTGCAATGTTGAAATTATTTGTGGTACAGATGCAGGTAGAAGTAATCTGCTGCGTACTGCTTCTAGAGCATTTCCTTTTAAGCATCGTTGCAGTCTTATTAAATTTTCAGCATTAGAATAACCACATGTTCTCGTTGAATTAACGTAACTACTAAAAAATATTGGCCAATCTTCTGGATCTCCAGAAAATATTGGTAATTCCTTTGGCATAACTTGACGTGCCATCATTTGATTTCTATTCAAAGTTTGTGATTTGGGTATTGAATCTTTAAAAGTCTGATTGTAAATAGTCTTGTGTTCTTCGTTAGGGAATTTATATCCTATATTTTGCAATGACTTTTCTTTCTCATTACGTATTGTTGATGACGATTTCGAAGATTGCCGAGATGAATGATGTACTGATTGGTTTGAAAATTTAGAAAATGATACTTGAGATGACTGGTGTGATTTAGCTGAGACTCTATCAGGTTCGTTATTTAATTCTTGAATATTAGAGATTGACGTGGTAACCTTTTCTTTATTTTCATTAGAATTCTTTGGTTCCAGAGTCTGATTCCTTTCTATCCAATTTTGTATTTTTGTAATACTATCCTGATAGCAGCTTTTTGATTTCACACTTATTTCATCGTTTATTTTTTCATTTAGTATTTTATATTTCTTCTCTAAGTAGAGCTTTTCTAATTTAAGTTCTTCTTCAATTTTCTTCAGTTCGAGCTCTCGAATTGCCAATTTCTTACTTGCAGTCCTTGAAACTGATTTTATTGTATTTCTTTCTTCTCTCTGGCAGGTACAGTACTTGCATTGCCATGGGGTATCCTTTATCTCTTAATTTACCCGAACGCACGAGTAATGGAACCATTTGTTGCACTTGTCGCAAGCTACCATGTCTTCGGCGTCGTTTGGACATTCACATTCCGTACAGTTTGTGTTCGACATCTTTTTTATATTTCTTTTTACATAAAAATCTTAAAGAATGTTGTTGAATCCTTTTTAGACGAATCTCATAGCATAATCTTTATTTATAATATATTTTACAATGTGTGACTTAACAATATGTAATGATATAACAATGACAGCGCCACAAATTAGTAAATATGATAATGACCATAAGACCATAAGCTTTAAGATTTTTAGTCTTTTTCTTCTTCTTTAATCAGAATTCAACCACTTTTATTTTGACAAATTTTGTCTTCAATCTTTTTTTAAAAAAAATGAAGTCTCGGCCAACTTAAAGTGTTGATAAAGTTATGTTTCCATATTTACGAATCTGTTTCGCCGTCTGCCGTAACAACCTATAATTTATCTAAATATGCCTACAAAGCAGTTAATTAGATTCGATATGCATGTTTCAATAATGTATGTTGTCAATTTGGAATTATTTAGAAACAATAACTATACCAATTCAATTCATATGTAGGTACAACATGACAGGACATTCCTAAAACATTATATGGTAATTTCATCCAAATTACTTAAATATGTCATTACCCAAAGTTTAGGTACAGAGTAGGTACCTACAGTATACATTAGAATAGAAGCTCAATAATCTCGTGTGAATGTTGAATAGATAAAATTCCATTCGTTTGTGAGGTCAAGGATGACCGATGCAAAATATAATCGTTTAGAATTTGAATACATTTGCATACGTTATTTAATTCGCATAGCAAAATATGGAAATGATATGGGAATCTATCACGTGCACACCCTGGAGTACGGGTTCAAATGCTTTACTAAATGTACCCCACAGTTGTACATGCATACACAACATTTATTATACAGGAGCCTGTTTTTCATTTTATCTTTCATTATTCATATTTATTCAAGAACAACACAATCTCTGAACTCACTACCAAATACATGCTACTAATATTTATTATTATTCAAAGATTTACACCGAGTATGAATGACGAGTTTTATTTGAAATTTAGATAACTCGAATTGAAAAAGACTTCTTCAGACTATTATCCTCAAAAGCAATAATGATTGGTAAACAGGAGAATATATGATCATTTATAAAATCTATCTAATGCAGATTAATAGGTCTGACAATGGTAAGAAAATTTTATAGTGCTCCTTTACATACTACTATGAATTAATGTGTATTTAAAATTGAATCATAGCAAAGAAATAGTAAACTTCAATACATATAAGGTACCATACTTTAAACTAAGAATTTTAGTAAAATGAAAATAATAAAATATTACTTCGTTGTAATAATTACGCTTAATTATTGTAAACGCAACGTCACTGTCACTGGCCCGAATAGATTATTATCGTAAAATTTCGGATGAATTCGGTCGATCTAGACCTACTATTCGTTGTTTTTGTTTGAAATCAAATGAAGAATTACAACAACATTACTGTCATCCAAATTACGTTCTCAAAATGTTTCATGAAATAGATTGAAATAATAACTATTTTAAAGATTTTAAACATTTTTATTTATTTCTTTACTAATTTGACAAAGGAAAGAAGTTTCAATAAATATAAATGAAAATATATGCCTAATGCAGACAATGCAGATACCCCTAGAATTAACTGTTTGAGAAGCATAACCAACTCAAACCTGTGAGGTCATAAATAAATTCAGACATTCAAAATTTCATATTTCCCTTACTAATTCCAATTTTAACACGTTTTCACCAATACTCCTAGATTTTTATATATTATCAGAACAAATGCATGAAAAAATCGGTAGAATACC
Source organism: Harpalus rubripes (assembly GCA_963082715.1). Classification (NCBI taxonomy): domain Eukaryota; kingdom Metazoa; phylum Arthropoda; class Insecta; order Coleoptera; family Carabidae; genus Harpalus; species Harpalus rubripes. Next base: position 26,249,828 of record OY720454.1, read on the forward strand.
CATTTTATGCGTCGGACAGTCAGATGTGAAAAAAGTCACGAGATTGGAACAGAAACTGCGTGTTTCGTAGAAGGATTTTCAGTCTCAGTGAACACTAAAGTTCTTGTAAGGAAATAAAAGTTGTTTCGAGTATTGTGTATGAGATGAGTCGGAAAGTAAGAATTTGAGTTTGAGATTCACCAGTTTCTCCCCTTTAGACTCAGAATATATAAATCAGGCAAATACTGACTTGTCTTTACACTTACTTTAGTTTGTTTTTTGTTGCTCATGCTTCAAAAATGCGCTCATGCGGGAACATCGTCTTCCCGCACTTAGTTCGTAAATAACTATTAAAAAAGAAACTAGAAACATAAAAAATCAAAAAACAGCATTGTATGCAACTTTTAGTTTGAACAACTTTACACTCTACAGTTCTTGCCGTAAAATGAATAGGAAAGAAGGAAATAGCATACATTTAAAATCCCAGGTTAAATCTGTACGAGGGTGGATTGAAAAGTTTCCGGAATGACGTGAAAAAATATGTATATTTAACACAAACTACATTTTATTTTTCTACATAGTCCCCTCTGAGGTCTACACATTTGGTCCAACGTTTTTCTAACTTTTCGATTCCCTCCCGGAAATGGTTTTCTTTCAGGTCGTCAAAATAAGCATTTACTGCTCCAATGGCTTCTTCATTGGATCGAAATCTCTTTCCGGCGAGGAACATTTTGAGTTTCGAGAAAAGATGGAAGTCCGAGGGAGCCAAATCCGGCGAGTACGGTGGATGGGGGACGATTTCAAACTTCAGTTCGGTCAATTTTTCTTGAGCAATTCGACTTGAATGAGCTGGCGCATTGTCGTGGTGAAACAAGATCTTTTTCTTTGCCATTACGTTTTTCTTGAATTGCTGCTTTCAGCTTAACTAAAAGTGTGGCGTAGTATTGTCCAGTTACAGTTTTTCCTTTATCAAGGTAATCAATTAGAAGAATGCCTTTGGCGTCCCAAAAGACTGACGCCATCACCTTTCCCGCCGATTGAACTGACTTCGCCTTCTTCGGGGCCGATTCACCATGTCCAATCCACGCTTTCGACTGAATTTTCATCTCTGGCGTGTAGTGGTGTATCCATGTTTCATCCATGGTTACGAAACGTCTTTTGAAATCAACTGGATTTTTCTTAAATAACTCCAAATTGTCGGCTGAAGTTCGTGCTCGAATGCGCTTTTGCTCCGAACTAAGCAAATGCGGCACCCACCTGGCACACATTTTTTTCATGCCCAACTCATTATGTAAAATATGAACTACACGTTCATACGAGATCCCTATGGCTTCCTCAATCTCCCGCACTTTTATTCGGCGATCTTCCAGAACCATATCGTGGACTTTATCCACAATTTCCGGTGTGGTAGCCGATTTTGGGCGACCTGAACGTGATTCGTCAGAGGTGTGTGTTCGGCCACGCTTAAATTCCGAAACCCAGAAACTCACAGTGGAAAACGAAGGTGAAGCATTCCCAAGGACAGCATCCAACCTGGTCTTGATCTCTGTTGCCGTCTTTCCTTCCAAATAAAAAACTTGATAACAGCACGAACTTCGTTTTTATTCATTATCGATTTAACGCTACGGAGATCGACACAGACGCTTTTCACGATTAGACTGATAGACAGATTGTACTGAAATTTTTTGACAGTTCATATAAAGAGTTAAACAAAACAACGACATAAGATTGTTTTCCAAAAACCAAGGCCTTCTCAGTCATTCCGGAAACTTTTCAATCCACCCTCGTATGTTCACCCCTAACCGCCGTAAAATTTATAACGAACACTCAATATATTAAATTTATAAATAAGAAACAGTTGTTTTAATGAAACAGCTAATATTCTTCGGTGTCCCGAAGACGCCATGCTTGATTAAATTTTAGGGGGCAATTGCCCCCCTTTGCCCCCTCTGGATACGCTACTGAATATGAATTAAACCAAAGCAATATTAACAGTTAACTAAAGCAATATTAGCAGTTTGCAAGCTTCAGATATCGACTCGTAAAGTTTAGAATTATAATAGTACATTAAAACACAAGTATCATAAGGCAATCTGTTAACGTACGAGTCCAAGTTTGGAAAACGAGCCGCCAGGCGAGTTTTACAAAGGACGAGTGCGTCAACAGGCCTTATGATACATGTTTTTTATACTATTTTTTCTATTGAGGTAATTTTACAATTCGATTTTAAAAAAAGGAGTTGTCAAAAATATGAGTTGGTGTTTTTTTTATCAGTTATGTTGGTAGCGTTTCCCGCTAAAAATTGAAATTTCACATTTTGACAGTTTGTGTATCTTGTGATTTTGTCTGATTGTTTACATTAAAACATTGTATCAAGCATTATACAATTATGAAAGAGGAAAACCAATACATACAATGAACTCCAAGGTTATTAATGAACCATCCTGATTTGACAAATCGGTGTTTCGTGTTGGTTATTATCATAAATAAAACTTGAATATGGGATTGAAGGACGTTACGTGGACCATCAAGCCTTTTTATTGAGAAAACATATAAATAAAACTCTTTAAATAATGAAATACTTTAATGAACAATTTATTGCTTTAGACTTTTACTTTCCACCATTTTTACAACACTCACTGCTCAGTTGCACAGATAACGGCAACAGCTTTTCTTACAATTTTTAATACAAAATATATATGGCATATATTCGATAGTTCGCCACAACGTGGAACTGCAAATCATGGATTAAAACGTCAACTTTTCATATTTGTTTCCTAGTAGCCGCCACAAATTGAGTAGACAGTGTTAACATTTTCAAGTAACGTGCATCATACATTTCATAACCTGCCTGGAATAACAATACATTAGATTCAAAATTGCATTACCATAAATTTAAATTGTAATAAATAAAACTTACCGTTTTAATTATTTTGACAAAGTAAACCTGAGCGCATTGTTTCTTGTTTCATAATTTTTTACTTGAAATTTTAACTTCACAGATTCTTATTCTTTCTTAAATAACACAGCTATAGCTAAAAATTTCTTTTCTTTCTAGTCCTATCACCTAGTGAAAGGATAAAAATCCACAATTAGAAGTAATATTTCAACACAAACAATTTACCATTTTAAGGCTATCTGTCAGTTATGAAAGCATGACTACCACCTATAGAACATGAAAGGCGCCAAAAACAGTACGTTTATAGATTTTCTAAACGTCGTGTTTTCAGTGAAAAACAGTGCTTTTATAGAAACATAAGAACACCGAAATAGAAAAAATACTTTTTTCGATAAAAGGGAATTTGTGCGAACTATTAAAACTTTGCTATGCAATTACCCCACCTTATCTTAGTACTGACCATATGAAGAAAAAAATCTTAATCAACATTCAACATGGGGCCGATCTTCAATAGTTTCCAGATATAAGGCAGATTAATACTAAAGTTTACCATTGGTTTTATTATTTAGGTGCATACTAAGAAAACAATCTAAAACCTAAAGAGTTACGACTTCGATTAAATGAGACTTTTTGTTTATTTTGAAGAAATCAACTTAGACGGGCATTTGGTTTACAAAAGAAAAATAATAATAATAATAATTGTAAAAGTAAAATGTTGTGGCGATATAACGAATATTTAATTTTCAAATAACTTAATTATTAGAAAATGAAAAAAATGTTTTATAAAATTTTAATGTATTTTTATAGTCTATTCACTGCCCTAGACAAATTATCATATACTCCGAAACCGGAAGTAATAGAACATTTGTTGATACGTCTTATTCTCTTATTGCCAATATTGTCTATAGTGAATTTGCGTATTTGAAGATATTCGATACCTCCCTTAATAACGGAGATAATTTCTGGTTCATTTTCGCGTGATTATTCAGCATATAGGTACAGGGTGGTGACATGGAAGACGCAACATAGGGGTTTCAATGGTAAAATCTTAATGTGCAGTTATTTGCCCCCCTAATTATTTTAGAGCAAAATTGTATTTAAGTTTTTGCTACAGAAAAAAATACTGCATCCAAATATGATATTGTTTATAATTTTTCAATTTCTAGTACCGTAAAAATAATCGAAAACAATAATAACATTTTTGCAAAAATCATTGATGCCATTGTTTGCGACGTTCTTGTGAACGTAATCTCTCAGATGTGGACTGTACATTTTTCGTTAGGATTTTATATGCAATGTATAATCAAAGGATCACGTATATTTTTTAATTCATATACACAACACAAATGAAATATTATAATGATTAACAATTAGAACAGTATCATGTCTATTATTGGTAAAATGTCTGTTTTCTTCGACACTAAGTCCACCACACCACCACTCACACTTCTCTCTTTTTTCTCTCTCTTCCCGCTGTCGGGTCACCAATCTGGTCGAAACTAAAGTCACTAAAAATACGCGCTGAAATACAAATAATCGTACAGCCACGTAATAAAAATTTAAACAATTAGCAAATGTCAGACAAGAATTTTACAACAGATTGGGGCATTGTTTAATGGTAAATGGTTTTGTCATATGTTTATATATATATATATATATATATATATATATATATATATATATATATATATATATATATATATATATATATATAAATTCATGTTTGTGATAGTAAAATAAAAATCCTTTTTCCCAATACATTTTATGTTTTTTAATTTAAAGAAGTTAAGGCTCGTATTTAGTCACTTCTTAAAGAAATCTTAAATTTCGTTCTCGTCAAATTACATTGTTGTAATCAACAATTCCGTTGTTGTCATCAACTACAATAAAGGTGTTTTCATTTTCCTCGTTTTGAAAATAAGTTGAAACCTCAAGAATCTGTGAAAGTTGTTTGCGCTTTTGTTAAAATTTTTGTTGCATGGTACAATGATTTTTGTAAAAATGTTATAAATGTTTTCGATAATTTTTACGCTTCCGGAAATTGAAAAATTATAAATAATAGCATATTCGGATGCAGTATTTTTTTCTGTAGCAAAAATCTAAATACAATTTTGCTCTAAAATAATTAGGGGAGCAAATAACTGTACATTAAGATTTTACTATTGAAACCCCTATGCTACGTCGTCCAAGTCACCACCCTGTATGTATATATATATATATATATATATATATATATATATATATATATATATATATATATATATATACCGGGTGTAACACGAAAACCGGCCATAGGCGTAATGCGAAAACAGTTTTTCCTTGCGCAAAAGTGGCCTTCTAATTTTAAACAATAATGCTTCAAATAAATGTTAACAATAAAAGTTTTGTAATTTTTAACTAATAAAATAGTTAAAAATTATCTATCCTTTAATTTATAGTATCCTTTAATTTATATTATTTATATTATAAATCCTTTAATTTCTCTGAGAAGTTGGACTATAAATATAAATAAATAATAAAGCTTGAAATATTCAATGAATTCTGTTACGTTCGCGTTCCGTGTTTATTATGTTTGTGAGATTTAGTGGAGTAATTTCATGCGTAAATTTACTGAAAGGAATCACACTAACCACCGAGCTGTAACTATTTCCATCTAAACGCTGTGACATCGGTTAAAATCGCAATTACAAATGAACGGTTGGTGTATGACATAATTTGCTTGTGATAGATGTTGGGTAGGAAAACCAGCGGAGTACGGAACGGAACAACATAGCTACACCGCAGTTACACTACACGGAGAGTTCTCTAGAAATAATTGAGCAGCAGAAGCATGGCAATATAGCAGTTGATTTCCGATGACGGCTCGTTACAGCCTAACAGGAAATGAACGGTGTGAAGCCCCTGATCTTGATATTGCAAGGGATACGGGAAAAATACAGCAATTTAGGGGAGGATGAAAAATGGTGAAGGCGCCAACCTTTGAAAATATATTATGTAGGGCAGTAGGGGCGCAGAGTTAGAATAATAGGATGTGAAGAAAGGTAAACTAAATTTATTCTTTTGTGTATTTATAACTATATGAGCATTCTATAATAAGTTTTAATTTCCGTATAGAGATTATAAAATAACAATTTGTAACGCGACATATACCTGGCCTCGTCTAATAGAAGATTGTACTTACCCTACGTTGGGTTTATGTTTAATAAGTAACCCTTATGTGGTTCGTAATACAGAGTAGTTCTTAAAAGTGGAGGAATCGAGATAGATATTTGACGTAATTAAAGAATAATGTTCTCTCCAAAAAGCAGACAGAATGTGTCTATCTTTGTGCATTTATTGATAATTACTTATGAAACCGAATAGTAAATAATATGAGAAATATGGTCGGGTGTAATGGTTTGAACCTAACACTCTGCTGTGGAAAGGTCCGCTCTCTGGCATTTGCCTGACGTGCGAGGGAAAACACAGCGAAAACCTCGTACAGAGAGACATCGAGGCACAATTTCAACAAATAATTTTAACAAATTAACCATAGTAACACCTAAGGGTTATCCCAACAATTTAATATTAGCAACATTGACAATAATACTTTAATTTGACCTGTATATTGATAGTCAATTATAAACGTAATTGTGTAAGTGAAGGTGAGTGTGTAAGTTTGGTGAGTTCGGAGTATCATCCGAACTGACATGACGCTCGGCATCGCCGACGACCAGCTTTTTGAATGGAAGGCGTGGAGTTAGCAACACAGTCCTGGTTTGCCGCTGGACCGGCTTCACCATGTGTACAGGCCACCCGGCATAGCCGAGGCGTCTACAGTATGTCACACGCCATACTGTCTATCCCGACAACCAATAACAGTAAACAAAAAATTGTTTTTAGAAAGTTGTTATATCAATTTAGATGACAAAACAATTAAAGTAAAATCAGATTATAATCAATCAAAAACTTTATATACCAATATAAAACTTTTCTCTACCCTAAAATTTTTAAATTTCGAGTTTTTACCCTCCGTCAGGAAGGTATTGTCTTTGGTAAAAAAATTCGGTGGTGAGTTTTTGATGAATAAGCACGTTTTGAGACCCCTAGAATACGATTTTACTATTTTTACGGTGTGTGTGTGTGTGAGTGTGTGTGTGTGTGTGTGTGTGTGTGTGTGTGTGAGTGAGTGTGTGTATGTGTGTGTGTGTGGTGTGTGTGTTTGTGTGGTGTGTGTGTGTGTGTATGTGTGTGTGTGAGACAAAATTTTCGTCTGCGACAACTCTAATACTACAGTTCCGAAAATTATAATTCTATCGCATTCTTCTTCGTTACATCCATATGAAGTGCTGAATTGATTCTAGTTATAATTGCTCAACCGGAAGTACCCTCATTGGAAGATTTTAAAAGTTTTTCCTGAAAAAACGATGTTAAATATACCCTGCTTTTTGGCGACACACTGGTTTGATGCTAGTTCGTAGTGTTTTAAAACTTATTATTTTCTCGAATGAAAACAATACAAACAATGACGTCACACTACGACCGTTTTGAAGTAGTTTTGAACCAGCCGGCAGTAGTGGTTTGAAACGTTTTTGAAGTGGGGGAGAGGGCGAGGAGGTTTAACCTTAACAATTTGCTCGGTGTTTTTTGTAAACAAACTTGACAGATTCGATTCATTCGAAATAATGAATAGAAATCTTCTTCTACATATATGTCTGCTCAGTTTATTATTTAATTGCTCTCTATATCACTACTATCCCTTAAAAAATGCATGAAATTAAGTTGCTCTATTGTATTTTCATAGTCATAGAATTAATTTCAACAAAATTTGCACTTCTTGATCTTCAACCCTAGTGACTAATAAACTTTTATATGATAACTCTATTTGTCAAATTCAAATACAACGACATCACGTCATTGTTTTAAAACTATATATTTCGGCGAGACGAAAAACGATGACGTCAGGTACGAAAACGGTTTGAAAACCTTGTTGAATACGGTTCGTCGCCAAAAAACAGCTATAATTTTTTCACATTTAATGTTATTATATTAAAGAATATTTTATTCTCTATATGATTTGAATGCAATTTATACTTCATATTAAATGGATATAGAGTTAAAAATTATA
>OY720454.1:26262812-26492812 GCA_963082715.1 Harpalus rubripes
CGACCAATAAAAATGACTTGGTTCGGATCACGGGTTAGTTCCAATTTCTGCCGTTTCGGTAAACGGACTATAGTAGTATTTTTAAAGCCTGGCAACCAGTTTTATTATGTAATAATATTATCACACCTCAAGATATCTTTCCGGATTGGTGGATTAAAAAGTCTTGTAACTCCGTTATGCAAGCAGCCGCAAATTATTTTCTTCTATTTGTTGGCAACCTATTGTCGTCGGCAAGTGTCAGTTTCGTATGGGGCGCGAGTTGTGAGACACCCTGTATAATATAATATATGTAATGTTTATTTTCTTTATGTGTATGTTATTAATGTTAAATATATTTGTGACGATTTATATGTAATTTATTATATTTAAAATATTGCTGTTTAGAAAAGCACTCCACCCAATGTTTGAACACATATATACATGTACATTTCTTGTAACTTCGACAAGGCATACCACTAAAAAAAAATGCCACTTCGACCACTGAACACACTATAAGAAAATTCTGATTGAAAGGTGTCAGTGTCAAGTGCAATTCACAGTATGTTTCTATTATAATTTTACTGGAACTATAGGATCTTTTGATACAAACTTTCTGTATGGAATTTGTATAAAATACATACACCTGCCTAAACGTAATCTACAAGAAATAGAATATCTTGTAAGGAACTTTCTGTATGACATTTATACAAAATACATAGAACTGACGGAAGGTACATCAGATTTTTTTAATTGTTCTTGGACGGGTCAAAGTTCAGAATGGGTTGTCATTCAGTTTCTTGTTTTCAAAATAGTTGGCAGGCTCTGTACTTAGTTGTAATTTTCATGTGGTGGAACTGTAAAAAAAATTATCCTCAGTCAACTCTGACTCCGCAACCTGAAATGAAATAAATCCTTTTTACATCCTGTCATACCGTAGGTAAGGGATGTAATGTAATCGTTGGGTGTGTGTGTATGTGTGTGTGTGTGTGTGTGTGTGTGTGTGTGTGTGTGTGTGTGTGTGTGTGTGTGTGTGAGACGATTTTTTTGTTCACGATAGCTCTTACAACAAACTTCCGAAATTCTCTATTTTCCGTATTTAAGCTTTCTACATTCATATAAAGGATTGATTAGATTTTGGGTAACATTGGACGACCGGAAGTGATACTTTACTCGAAGCCCATAGCAGTTTTTATTAAAAAAATTATTAAAATATAATCCAGAACTTCTCAATTCTAGTATTTAAGACTTTCATATCAAGCGAAATAACATATTAGATTTTGGCTAAAATTAATAAACCAGAAGTGACTCTGACTCCGCAACCTGCGCAGTTTGGGTGTCGCCTTTTAAACATGGTTTCAAAAGATATGAAATAAATCCTCATACCGTAGGTAAGGGAAAATCGTGCCAAAAATTCGATGGTGAGTTTTCAGTAAATAAGCACGAATTAGGGTCCCCACAACACGTTTTTACTATTGTTACGATGATGTCTGTGTGTATGTCTGTGCGTGTGTGTATGTATGTGGCGATTTTTTTCGCCCACGATAACACTTATAACAAACTTCAAAATATTTCTATTTTTCGTATTTAAGCTTTCTGCATTCATATAAAGAGTTGATTAGATTTTAGGTAAAATTGGATAACCGGAAGTGACTTTTTACTTGAAGCCCATAACAGTTTTTAATGAAAATCTATATTAAAATATAATCCAAAACTTTTCAATTTTAGTATTTCAAACTCCTATACCAAGAGGAATAACATATTAGATTTTAGCCAAAATTTATAAACCAGAAGTGACACTTTACAAGTACTTGAAGCTCTGAACAGATTTTCGTAAAAAATATATTGATATACTCCAAAACTCGTCAAATTTGGTATTTAATACTTTTATATGTAGAAGAACAACATATTAAATTTTGGTTAAAATTGATAATCAGGAAATGATACTTTACTTGAAGTTCTCAAAAGATTTTCGTGAAAAATATATTATGATATATTCCAAAGCTTTTCAAATTTGGTATTTAAATTTTTTTATTAATAGAAACGACATATTATATTTTTTTTTTAAATTGGTAAACTGGAAGTGACACTTTACTTGAAGCTCTCAACAGATTTTAGTGAAAATTATATTATGATATATTCCAAAACTTTTCAAATTTGGTATTTAAGATTTTTATATGAATGTGAACGACAAGGTTAGATTTTTTCTAAAATTGATAAACCGAAAGTGATACTTTACTTCAAACTCTGAACAGATTTTCGTGAAAAATATAATAGGATATATTCCAAAACTTGTCAAATTTAGTATTTAAGACTTTTATATAAAGGGTAGCAACATATTAGATTTTATTTACAAACGATCAACTGGAAGTGATACTTTACTTAAAAGTAAAGTGGCCACATCAGATTTTCATATTATAATTCATTCATAGAATTTTGACTATATGTAATTTACATAGTTTGGTAAGTTAATATAATTTTTATTATAACAATGAATAGCAAATATTGGTATTATTTATTGTACAACAAACAGACTTGATAATGACCTTAACCAAGGCCGAAACATCGTCAAAACAACAATAAACTCTTAAAAACTACGTTGAAGATTTAATCCTTCACAGCTGTAGAAATATTTAATGTATTATCTGCATTGTTTAAGATATATAAGTTGATTATAACGAAAATATTTTCAATTCTCTATTTAATCCTTTTGAACTGTGAGATAATTGGTTCAGCAAAATTCCGATTCTTCATTCAATTAGAGTAAATACTAGTATCGGCCTTAAGGTTATACCACAGATCTCATAACTATCAGATCAGCCGATCTTATGGAGCGTTTAGAAAGCAACTTCATAATTTTCAAAGTAACCAATAGATGGCGGAAGTTGTAAGTTTTTGGTTTTATATTGGTTCGTGTCCAGGAACTGGTTTGTGTCTAAACTAGACTCCGCCCAGTTTTTAGAGAAGGGAGAAGCATAGAAACGACAGAAACCAAAACTCGTCCGGTCGAGTCCAATCCATGAAAGTAGGGGTGTTAAGTAGTTATACATTTGTTCCAAAAGACAGATGCGGTGAGCGGCGGCGGCGAGTATATAGTTTGGAAGTCAATATTTATATGTTCGGTACTACAAATGTACTACGCATATTATTCCCTCCCCTAATTGTGCGGTTATCGTTGATTGAGGTTGAGAATATATAATTATTCTTCAATAAACGTTGTCACTGAGAACAGATTGTATTAAAAAACCTAACAATTATATAACAATAACTGTGACCAAAAAGTAATTATAATACTTTTAAAAGAATTATTGCTAGAAAATAGTAATTCATTTATTAATTACATTTTTTGTATTTGTAATTTATTTTTTTCCTATTACAGGAGTTGAAAAAAAATTGTATGTTAATAAAATTTATATCTTTATATTACATGATTTTGTTTATGTGGTTGTTTTCTAAAATAATTTTTGCAGTCTTTGTATTTGTTTGGGAAAATATACAGGGTGGTGGCGGTTAGGGGTGAACATAGGGATTTAACATGGGATTTTAGTTTTTTGCAATTTCCTGCTCTCCTGTTCATTTTACGGCAAAAACTGTAGAGCACAAAATTGTTCAGAATTAAAAATTGCATACAAAAATATATTTACATTTATTATTATGTTCTTGGTTTCTTCACAATTTTAAAAATAAACTTCAAAATTTCTGTTAATTTGTAGCAATAGCCATGACTTATAACTCAAATGTTTAAACATAATATGTCATTCAATTTCTGTCTCTGTGGATTATGCTAAAAAATAACGGAATTATGTAATAAAATAAAAATTGAATTTTTGTAACATGAGTTTTCTTGCAATTTATTTTGGTTCTAAAAAGACACCACGTGGTCTGTAACGTACGAGGGATTGATGATATTTCTAACAAATTTTGTGCATTAAACACCATTAACAAGAAGTACTTTTTATGCCATTGATGCGTCGTCAACTGTCTTGTTTGGGTTAGTTTTATTACGTTTTATGTTGTTATAAGTTTTCTATTTCTATAATATTTCTAAATGTCATCAGTTCCTTCTATCCGGTAAAATTCAGATTTTCATGTAATATTTAAAAATGGGGTATGTGAATTCGAATTTCAATATATATCATAATATATAAAAATGAATTCCAATATAAATATAGCAGTATAAGGAAAACTTAAGGATAATAAAGGTTTGAAAAACAATGCTACATATAAAGTTTATACCGGGTGTTCACTTTTTTATAGGAAATAGCAAATACAATATTTTCATTATGCGATAGTTCGTTCCCTATGAATTTTAGAACAAACGTGTACATACAAAAAATGTTCATAATTAAAAACTGCATCGAACAAGCTTCATTTTATTGATATAATTCGTTTCTGTCATGAGATAAACGTAAAATAAAATTTATAATTTTAAGCTATTTACAGTGTGTCATGGAAAACAAAACATTTGTCATTGTCATTAAGTTATTACCATGATTTAATTAATAAATACAACTGAATTATTTATTTTATTTATAATAATAACTCCTTATTAACAGTAGTACCTAATACGATTAAAGAAAATAATAATTTTAAGTTTCAATAATTCCTTATAAATATTGTTATAAAATTAGATGATATTTAGATTATATGTTCAAACAAATCCCCATAAACTGCTAAACAATACCTTAATCTATCATAAAATTCCCGTCGAACATGACTTAGTTGTCTAAATGTGACATTATTACATTCTTCAACAATTGCATTTTTCAGCTCATTAATATTGTCATAAATTTTTTCAGAGATATTAAATTTATCCATAATTACTGATAAATAATTTAAATGAAGGCAATAATTATTAAATCTTTACGACAATAACAAATGGCATCTGTCAAATTCAAACAATACGACTGTTTGAATTGCATATTTTGTTTTCCATGGCACACTGTAAATAGCTAAAAATTATAAATTTTATGTTACATTTATCTCATGACAGCAACGAATTATATCATTAAATTGAAGCTTATTCGATGCATTTTTTAATTCTGAACATTTTTTGTATTTACACTTTTGTTCTAAAATTCATAGGGAACGAACTATCGCATAATGAAAATTTTAACATTGTATTTCCTATGTCCTATAAAAAAGTGAACACCCGGTATATTAACATCATATGAAACCTAAATACATTGTGAACAGTAAGAAAAACTTACTGATATTTTTTTGTGATAAGTATGAATACACGTATAAATGTTATTTATTTGTTTTGCAATGTTCTAAGTTTACGGTTCATTTTAATACCTTCTTCATTTTTCCTGAATGAAATAAATTCTATAGTTTTACATTTTTGATAAATTTTGCAAATTACCAATTTATTTATTATAAATAATTTATGGTTCTAGCAATTTACTGATGCTATTAACCCAGTTCTTAATAACAGTATTATTTTTTATAAAAGAGAGTAAATTTTCTTTCAATTTTGTTTTATAATATAAGGCGTGAAATTCTTTTTCAAATATTTGTAAAATTAAATCAACAATATTGTTAAAATCAACGGAAGGTGCTTTGAGTCCTTTGTTACAAATTAATAAATATTTTTAGTATATATAAATCAATTACAGTGTGTGTATTGTATGCATACTTAACACAAATTTAATTCAATGTACTTACACCTACACCCAATTAAATTAATTTATATACACAAAAAATATTTATAAATTTGTGTCAAAATTTAACACGTTCTTAAATTTAACAATGAGTTAACTTTAAACAAGCTTTTATGAAACCGGACATTATTTGTTTCAAATACGTCTTTCCGTTAAAAATTTCGATAGTCACGTTAGGTGCCCCATTACACAGTTCATATTTCGAGTATTTACATAGAAGAAATTAAAATTTTTGTGAGAATATTATTATATGATAATTAAAAAATGTGGTACATGCCTGCATTAAGAATCTAATTTTTCATTCGTTCTGTATCTTTTACAGGTATTCTGTACATTTTTATTTCTGGGTGGGATCTTTTATTTATTTTGCAGATAGTATATGCACACTTATTCCCAGACATAAGCAAAATAAAACGAAAACGATAATAATTATTTAAAAATAAAATCGCAATATTTTTCACGATGTGACTGTAGTATCCGTAAAGCGCGTTCAGCTTCTTACGCAGTTTTTGTTTTGGCGAATAACTGAAGAGAGAGGTAGAGAGGGTGTACATACGCACCCGACATCTCTTGGTTGCGTCTAAAACTAAAATGACTCACTAGTGCCCTCTACTTTTGGCGTCCAAATAGTGGTTTAATTTTCGTAACACGTGTTCCAACGATCTGTTAGTTATGAGATCTGTGGTTATACACAGTAACAATTGTTTATAGGTTGTCAAAAATTTCGTTCCCAATAATCTAAAACTAATACCATATCGTTTGTTCGGCCTAATAGTACTTTACTGTTATTATTATAATAAGACGATTAAATCATGTTAGCTTGCTCCTAAACAACTTGAGAAGATTGAACACTCATAAACAATTGTTATTGTCATTAAAAAATAGTTTTTTTTCTACTAGCACTACTGTAGGTGGTTCATTATAGAATAGACTACTAACTGATTGTGAATAGTGTTACATAAAGAAAACCAAATTTAAGATGGTAGAACTAATTGTCAAACTGTAACAAAATTATTTAAGATTTAAACATAATAAAATCAAATTTAGCTGACTGGTTAACTCTAATATGTATGTAAATACATAGTTTATTGGGTTATAAATAAATAAATAATAAGTAAGTATATCATCATATTTATCTATTTCCACTCAACAGGATGATAATTATCCCAATTACAGAAGGAGAATATAAATACATATACATGAATGAAATTTGATATAAGAAGAGTATAAAAAGAAATCATTACATAAATATTTACTTAAATATCTAACATATATAGAAAGAAATATATTGTTTCTTCATTTAAAAAGACTAACCTATTAGAAAAAGAAATAAGCATATAGATTCTTAACAAACATTAATTAATTAGATGAATACTAGTTAATTTATATATGACAGAAGTCATTGAATCATAGAATATATCAAATTGAGTGCATATATTGTTGTAAGTTTTACACATTTGTATTATTGGTGAGTTTAATTGATAATTTTTTACACAATATGGTATAGCAAAAGTTATATTTTGTCTGGTACATATCCGAGGAATATTAATTTTTATTTTATTTTTCGAAGCAGTATCATCTATTTTATTGTGAATTAGTTTATATAGATATAAAACAGACAGAATATTTCTTCTTGACTGAAGGCTGATTTGTTTAAATTCACTTAACATAATGTTACAACTAATTTTATAAGAATACTTTTTAAATTTTTTAAACCAACAAAATCTTAAGAACTTTTTCTGAATATTTTCAATTTCAATGGCATATATTTATTATAAAATGGATTCCAGATTTATATGCAGTATTCTAGTTTAGATTTTACATAACAGTAATATAAACTCGTCATTGTATTTATATTATTAAATGATTGCGAACTTCGTATAACAAATTCTAGATTTCTATATGAAGTTTTACAAATGTATGTTATATGTTGATCAAATTTCAATTTTGGATCAAATATAATTCCAAGATCTTTAAACTTATCTACACGTGACAAAATATTTTGATTCATATGATACACTGATTAAATTAAAGTTTTTTTGTTTGTAAATGACAGAACATTACATATATTGAAATTTAAATATAACTTGGAAAACTCTGACCATTTTACTAAATTGTCTATATCAGTTTGCAATTTCCGACAATCATCTACAGTATTTATAGTTTTGTATATTTTAATCTCATAAAGCAAAATATTAGAATGATGTGTAGTTGTAGTGATATCATTGATGAATAATATAAACAAAAGTGGTCCAAGATTCGACTCTTGTGGGATACCAGAAGTAGAAGTAAATGGAGCAGATTTGTGACCATATAAATAGACATAATATTGCCTGTCAGTAAGATATGATTGTAAAAGCTGACATAAGTTTGTAGAAAAATTGAACTATATATTCAGTTTATTTAATAATATTTGATGATCAACTTTGTCAAAGGCTTTGGAAAAGTCTGTATATACAGTATCTATTTCATTAGAGAGTGATATATTTTCTGATACAAAATTAGTAAAATTCATAAGTTTTGTTGTAGTTAATCTTCCTTGCATGAATCCGTGTTGATGAATAGATATTGAATTAGATACAGACGAATAAATGTATTTATAAATTATTTTTTCATAGATTTTTGACAATACAGACAAAATACATATAGGCCTGTAATTTACATTGTTTGTTTCACCAGATTTAAATATAGGACAAATATGACCACCTTTAATAACTTAGAGTAAATATTATTCCTGAGAGACAAATTAAAGAGAAATTGTAACGGTTTAATAAGAATATTTTTACAACCTTTGAAAATGTACGCAGGAATATTATCCGGACCAGGGTTATATTTAGGCTTTAGTTCATTTATTGCATCTAATATATCAATTTTAGTTATATTATCAATTTTGACTATATCATGTTGACAGAATGTATTACTTAATTCATGTGAAATATCGCATGTATTTGAGGTTTTCGTGTACACTTCAGAGAAATAATCAGCGAAACCTTATACTATTTCAGGCGGATTAGTGCTGTGTTTGTTGACGTGAAACATATTATTGAGTATTCTAGCTGTTTTCTTTTTAGTATTTAGAAATGACAATACGTTTGAAGGATCAGTTGTAATTTTGTTTTCAATTTAAGAAATGTACTTTCGGAAAGCAACTTTAACATCTTTTTTAATTTTCGCTCGTAAGAATTCGAATGCCTCTATATTGTGACGTTTATATAGTAATCTGTTTCGTTCTTTAGCTTTAATATCAGAAATTATCCCTCTTGTATACAAGGGAGGGTATTTTGATACAGTACTATGTTTCTGAGGTACACCTTAAAAATATCATAAATAATATTAAAAAAATATTTGAAGGCTTCATTAACATCATTAATCCTAGATAATACGCACCAATCAACCCTCTCTAGTAGTTTATACATCAACAAATAGTCTGCAGATTTAAATTATGGTAAGTGTTGTTGTTAAAGGTAACAGATGATATATATTCAGTAGAGACTGTACAATTTATAATGCAGGATGATGACGATCCTCTTTTACTAGTTGAGAAGAGTCCCGAGTGACAATACATTTATTATTCGTAAGTACCAAATCCAGAATCTTTCCGTAACTATTATGGACTTTATTGTATTGTGTAGCATTCCTATAATTACTGAATTGTATGCAATTATTAAGATTATTAGTAAAGTTGTATTTATAGTAATCAATTAATTGTGTTATATCAAAATCACCTAATATTAAGAAATTATTATCAAATATGAATGGCTGAGACGATATACAAAAATAAGGTCAGAGAAATTATACTTTTCACACAAACTATATCAGATTTTGAATTTTCATTTATTTTTAAATTAATTTCTGAAGATGTAAATTTATTATGAACTGTACAAATCATCCCACCACCTGTTCCTTTTCCAGTATTAATAAAATCTGTCTTATTATTTAAAAAATTCTGTGCTATAAACAGAATCATTTAATCACGATTCTGCCACCCCAATGCAATGCTCGAATTATTGTATCGATTGTATCGATCTTTGTATTTAGTCCACGAACATTTTGGTAATATATATTCATGGTTTAATTGAATAATATATATAAATGTGCACAAAAATAAAAATAGTAACAGCAAAAAACTTAATTTAGTGAATGATTGTTTCAGTTGCAAGGAGATTAAGATTATAAGTGAAATAATTTCTTTTCAATAAATGTTTGCGCTAATGTAATCAAGGACACTGAATCAATGAACTTATCTTAACCTAAGCAAATTTTGCAAGATTTACAATGTACAATTCGGAAAAAACTGATATACAGCAAAATCAGAGAATGAATGTGATATATCGGTAATGATGAAATATTAGCACCGTATGCAGGCGCTTACCAGGCATCAGCTCACGGGCACTCATTGCTGGCGTGGAGAGTGCACCACAGGGGTCAATTTTGTGCCATTTAAAATTCGAAATATTTGGCGTCGTTCGGGATCGAACCCGGTTCCCCAGATTCGTGACCTGAAACTCAGGCACGCAGCCACGCGACCCCATTGTTGGGTCATTATATTAATATTATATTATGACAACAACAAATATTTAAATTAAATTTGCAGTAACTATTTTTTTGACGGTAAAATAATAAAATTTACACATATACCAAAGCAACTAAAACAAATTCCCTAAATCCCTACCTTGAGATTAGTACTTAACCGAGAATTCACGAAGTATCGGCTATGAAACATATGACGTGCTTGAGGTCGAGAACGACCGGAGCAATGCTTGGCGAAGTAATACTCAAGTACGAGATTGACTATGGATACGGGCATTAGTCAGATCGTATACTGAGGTAAATATATTCTACTAAATAATATTACTGCTTAGTTATACCTATTTATTAATTTTAGCTATAAAATATCAAGAAACAGCGATAGTTCAATTTTTACAGCACTGGAAATAAAAGCGAAAGCTAGAAGTGTCTACCAAAAATTCATGAATAGAGTCCGGTACTAAAAAAAGTTGCATATATTTTATCGTATTATGAAAATATGACTAATTTTAAATGATTTTCTAACAAAATATTCTTAAAATATAAAGCTTCTCATTCATAATTTTTATAAAATGATTAGCATTATAACGATATGGCGTCAGAACTGTATTTTTGTATGAATGTACCAATCGAAAAGAATATAATTTTATATTATTCATAACGTGAAAATAAAACCCATATATTTATATGTAGTTCTAATTTACATGAAAATATATGAAACATTTATCATTTTTATTTAAATAAAACATATTTATTCAGAATATTTATAACAGATTTTTCCTACGACAAGGTACAACTATAGTTTTCTAAAAGTGGCAGCTGTCACTAGTTAACCCTCCTTCAAATAAATTTTTGGCAGAATTAATGACATTGACATATTTAAACAACTTTAGTCAGTAGGTGAAGTAAAATTGGAGATATGACGTCACCGGAAATTAAATAAATTTGCCGCCATAATATCTTGTTATATTCATATTTGGACGAGTGGTAAAGAATACGGAAATAAGAATAAACATGAAGTCAACTAAAGTAATGAGAATCTGGAGTGTGAATAGCTACGGAAGAGGGAAAACATAAATTATTATGAGGAGAAATGATAAAACAAGTAATTATGTGTCTATTAACGCATCCAAACCATACATAACAAAGTTATTAAAAATACAAAAAATACTAATATTTAAAATAGTTGATTTGGTAATAATATAATATACTAAGCCAGATACATGACCCGGCATTAACAAGAACGGCTAGGAATGACATTAAAAGTGCGATTTTTTGACAGTTAACAGTCTGTAAACTATCACGTTTACTGCCTATTACATAACAATCGCTCTACAGACTCATAGCAACCGTTCAACACACGCTTAGCAACATAATTTCTGTCAGTGTCACTAACACTGTGCCAGTATCTTATTTTTCACATATTGGTTTTACATTTGCTAATAAACTTACCAGTTGACTTAGTTTTGAATTCTGAATGCTTTTACTGTAACATAGTTTTATAATAATAAAATAATAATAGTATCTTATAATACCCTCATAAAAACTCCTGAATTTGACACAACAAAATCTTAGTTGATACAATTCGTAGATGACGTTGATCAGATATCTTTCAAAAATTTTACTTGTAACTGTTCTCAAAATGTGAAAATTAATTAAATTTCAAATGTTTATTCAAACTGTCAATTTTACCAATGTTGATATTTTAATATTTCTTTCATTAATAATTTTGAAATAAAAGCAAATTAATGGGAAACAGGAAAAATAATATGAAAAACATGTATTACAATGTCTCGTACTACGGCTCGATTACACAAACTGTACTTGTATTACAAATGGACATTGTAATACGTGTTTTTCATATTATTTTTCCTGTTTCCCATTAATTTACTTTTAATAAGGATCATTATAATATTTGTCTTGTAATATACTATTTTATAATAACGATGTTTTCAGTTTCAAGCTGTACTACCATTAATTTCAAAAATATTCGAAAAGTTACCAAGAAACTTTGCTTTAAACTGAAAATAAAAGTATCGTCATTCTGTATATTATAGAAATGTTCTCTGCATTATACTAGTTAGAAAACTTGCACAAAATTTAATATTTTAATTGTTAAATTAATCATGTAGAGTGGCTTATACACACAACACCTATTATTGTTTTTACATTGCCACGACGTCTCTTACTACAACCGCAAGCCGGTGTCGGATAGCTTTGTGGTTGTCAAATAATTGTATCCCAACTTGGAAAAGGTAACGGGAGACGGTACCGATGAAGGCCAGTTGAGAAAAATTCCTCTTGACTAGAATTCGAACCATCGAACTCTGAATCCATAGGCTAGCACTCTACTACTTTACTATCCCGCCTTCTTGTTGTATTAATAATAAAATAGTTTACTATATGGTGCAATCAAAATTAATCACCGAAGAATAAATTGCAAGTATGTACATTGCTTTACTCTAAATTCCAAATCCAAATTTTATCAAGTTTGTGAGAAGCTTTACTCATTTGAAACTTTCAAAAACTATCAAATGAGATGGAATAGAAAAGAAAAGAAAAATTCCTTTAAAAATTTTAGAGCTCCGTACTTTCAGCAATGAATATCGTTTTGCATACATAATTTTTTTACTAAAAATTGTGGATTATAACCATGCATCCGGAAACTATGTATTTCAATGACATTATGAAATATTACCGAGTAATTAGAGGCCAAGTACTCTGACGTCACTGTTTGATGCGTGATAATATACAATATTTCATTGAAGCATAGTCGGCAGACTAGTTACATGTCTATCTGCCAAGGTTTGGTGTACTTACATACGTGATTTACGTGTGAATAAGATTTACTGGGATTACCCAGTAATAGATTTTGCATAGGATATTATAGTTTAGCGTGCAAACTTGTACTTGTACGACTATTACTATGTGTAAATGGAATATCTAACATTCTCACACTTACTATTAGACAGAAATCAAACTAAAATTGTTCACTCCATAATCTATTATTATACCTACAATGTGTATCAGGATAAATATTTCGAAGTTAGTAGAATGGACTAGGTGTAATTTTTGAACATCAACTTTTAACTACAGAAAATGATTCGTATGTTTTATATTATTTAAATAATTTATAAATGCAATCAATGCCATTAGCCTTTCCTTACACCTTTTGTGAGGCTTTTTATAACTAACATTCAATCAGCTGTATCTCCGTAGCCATTGAAAATTAGACACATGTTTATATGAACTTTTTTACTCAAAATGATTAATACTACCATCTCTATATATAGAATATTTGGTATTCCTTTTTTATAGAAATAAATATAAAATTACGAGGGGCAGAAGAAAGAGGCGCAGGGTCGACTCATGTGAAGACAATATTTCTGGTAAGACCTGTTCGAAGACAGAATTCACAAATGATGAGCATTGTATATTCTAATTGCTGGTTACAATTCGCAAAGAACAAAATATTCTATTTTGAATTATTTAATCTAGGTTATAAAAAAACGTAGGATTACAAAATTTATAAAAATAATATGTTAAAAAATATATTTTATTCAAATGTTTAACACGTATAATCGCTTTTTATTGCATAACCACAAATCTTATAAAATACAGGAAGCTGGTAAAAATTGGCAAAATAAGAGGCAATCTTCCACAATGTCCCTATTTTCGTAAATTGTCCTTTCACCTTCAAAGGTGTCTATTCAGGGTTTCCCAGGTCGTCTATTCTAAATTTGATCCCGCTGATAGTCTTTCTTTTAGGTTCCATTTTGGTGTATCGTTTTTAATTAGACGCTGTTCCTAATTCTTTTATTTGATCATGGTTTTCCAGACAATCTGAGGATTTGGTACCTTTAGTCTATCTATTTCATAGGCATATGTTATATTCCATTTAAGAGACGTGCATATTAGGATGAAGCATAACAAAGCAAATGCTGAAGTATAATTACGATTTCCTTTCATAATATTCAACAATATTTGAAATTAATTTGTAAGAAATCCTAACTTTTGAAGGTAAGATCAAATTTAAATTTACAAAATTTTACAGGAGAAGGTTCCCGTTGTCAAAATGAAGAGTAAAGAATTACAATATACGAGCACGAACAGTAAAATTATTGAAAGATGTCCGGTCAAGGTCAGCAACGAATTGTGTGATTTAAGATTTTCCTGCCAAATTCAGTAGTGTCGTTCACTTAGTTCTTATGAGGGTACATAAGATACTACTGTTATTTTTTTATTATAAATATATATGTTAACGTATTAAAAGCATTCCAAATTCAAAACTAAGTCAATTGGTAAGTTTATTAGTAAATGTAAAACCAAATATGTGAAAAATAAGATATTCACACAATGTCAGTGTCACTGACACTGACAGACAATAATGTTATTCGTGCGCCTATGAATCCAAGGTAATATATCTAAATTTATAAATAAACTTACGTTACAGCGAAAGTATTGTCAACAGCGAGCATCGTTTTAAAATGGAATGTCCTAACTTGTTCGAAACAATATAAATTTGTGTGTGTTATATCCATCCTTATCGCACACGCTTTTTGCGAGAGAGATAAATATATGCCAATTTGTTAATTCGTTCATGATATAGATGACCTTGATCGGACATCAATAATTTTACTGTAAATCAAATGTTATATTATTTTTATTTAAACTAACATACATTCATTTTATATTACATAATACATTTTTATATTTCATGACGTTTTTCAATAAGTCTTCAAAACTCTCCTCTCTAAACTTGTTCTCTATAATTACTTGATTTTTATTTTATAAAAATAATTTTATTAGCCTACTTCAATTCCCCCCTTTAATTAAATTATTTTTTGAATATTCCCAGTTGTTCCAAATGTTTACATAATTTTTCTTCGTTTACGTCTTTTGTCATTATGTCCGCTGGCTGGACTTCAGTATTTATATAATTTACCGTAATATTTTTTATTTTCTACTTCATCTCTTACAAAATGGTATTTTCGGTTTATATGTTTTGTTCTCGAATTTTGTCCTGAATTTTTTATCCAATCAATTACTGCCATACTATCTGTATAAATTTCTACTGGTTTCTTAATGTAATTTTCTACTCCTAATTCTTCTTATAAATTTATAATCCATAAGGCTTCACACGCTCCATCACAAACGGCAAGTAGCTCAGCTTCCATTGTCGACAAAGTTACTAACTTCTGTTTTTCGCTTTTCCAGTTTATTATGTTACTACCTAGTTTGGTTATAAATCCGCTGTAAGATTTTCCGTCGCTGGTTGTACACCATCCTGAGTCTGTGTATATTTTCGCTTTTTCATTGTCCGATGAATTTTTTAAATATTTCTGTTTTGTTCCTTGTAAATACCTCATTACTCTTTTTATTGCTATCCAATGTATTTCTCTTGGATCTTTACAATATTGCGATAACTCACAGAGTATGCAATATCTGGTTTTGTGCCTCTTGTCAGGTACATAAGCGAACCTACTGCTTCTTGATATTTCCCTTGGTTGAATGTCTTTGAATGTTGATAATCATCAAGTTTTTGTCCAATCACCCCTGGTGTTTTGACAGGTTTACTGTCAGTCATGTCAAATTTATGTAAGATTTTCATCTTCCTTAATTTCGATTCCAAGGAATAATTTTTTATCTGTAGTTTCTTTTATTTGTATTTCTTTTTTTACCTTTTTCATAAATTCTTCGATTGTATCGTCACTATTTCCAATTGCTAAGATATCATCTACGTATACGACGATAATTACATATTTTTTTTCGTCTTTTTCTTGATAAAAACACAAGGTCGGTTTTTAATTGTGTAAATCAAGAATTTTTCATTCCTTCATTCAATTTAGTATTCCAACATCTTCCAGATTGTAGCAGACCGTAAAGACTTTTCTTAAGCCAGTAAACATTGTCTTTTCCATCGCCGTAGCCGGAGGGTAATTCCATGTATACGGTTTCTTGCAGATTTTTATTTAAATATGCAGATTTTACCTCATAAAATCTTATAGCGCTTTTCTTCATGGCTGATAAGATCAAAAGAGTTCTTACTGATTCCCATTTTATTACTGAACTGTAGGAATCGAAATAATCCACTCCCATTCTCTGTCCAGCTCCCATTGCCACCAACCTTGCTTTAAATATTTTTTCATTGTTGCCTGGATTAGCTTTAATTTTAAATACCCATTTACATTTTATTACTTTAGCGTTTTTTGGTCGTTTTATTTTCTCCCATACGTTATATTGCACCATATTATCTATCTCTTCATCCATGGCTTTCTTCCATTCATTTCTGTGTGATGACTCTATTGCAGCGTTAAATTAATTCGGTTCTTCTTCTTTTGTAGCATTTACCAAATAATCTTTCAGCTTTTCTGGTAATTTTCTGATTCTTCCTGATCTTCTTCCATTTTTTATCTGGTCGTCTTCGGGTGTTCTTTCATTTGTTGTTATTTCATTTTTTGGTTCATTTTTGTTCTCTTCATAATGCAAAAACATATAGTTTGAATTATTACTTCCTTCTGTTTCTTTTTCTTCTACTCTGCTGAATCTTATTCCTTTCTTTGATTCGACAAACTGAAGATCTGACGTTTCATGTACTTGTTGCTCTTCTTCATCGTAAATTCTATAAGTTTTTTTCCTATATCCTATAAACATCCCCTTTTTCGCTTTTGGTTCCAATTTGGATCTTGTTAGTGTATTTATTTTATAATATGCTAAACATCCATAAATACGAAGATATCTGACGGATGGTTTTTTGCCTTCCATAATTCATACGGTGTTTTAAACTGTTTACTTTTCGTAGGTGTTATGTTATGCATATATGAAACTGAAACTATCGCTTCTCCCCAAAATTTTGCAGGTAAATTTCCATCGGCCAATAAACGTCTTGTTTTATCCAGTTCTATACCCTCTCTCAGCTATTCCATTACTTCTTGGAGAATAATATATTGTTTTTTCATGTTTTATCCCTTTATTTTTTAAATAATTTATTAATATTTCATTGATGAACTCTCTTCCGTTATCTGTTCTTATAATATTACTCTGGATTTTTGCTGATTTTCTATTTTTTGTATTATTTCCATCAATTTTTTTGTTGCTTCAAATTTGTATACTAAAAGTTCAACGAAGAAACATCTGGAATATTCATCCACGACCCAAAAGTATATATTTTTTGCCACCGATCGTCGAAGTCTTCATTGGGCCGCAAATGTCAATATGTAGTTGCTCCAGCGGTCTTGATGTAGTATCACTGTAAGTTTCGACGTACCTATTTCTTGTCATTTTCCCAATAAAGCAAGAACTACATAAATTTAATTTTCCTTTCAATTTACTTATATTTCTTACTAGTTGTTTATCCCCTATTTGGTTTAAATATTCTTCGTTTAAGTGGTCTAATCTTTTGTGCCATATTTCTCTTGTGTTTTCTAACATTTGAAAACAGTCTTCTTTGTTTTCTTCTTTCTCTTCATTTTTGTTTAATTCAATGCTGATCATATTTTCCGAAAATTTTCCTTTACATGTCAAAGTACCATCGTTTGCATAAATAAATGTACCTTCTTTATTTAAGGTGACAGAATTTCCTTTTTGTACTAATCTTGGTATTGATAACAAATTATCTCTTAATTTTGGAACATGTAGAACGTTTTCTAATCTTACTTTTCTATTTTCTGTACCTGCTCTATTGATACCACTTGATACTGCTTCTATACTTCTCTCATATTCTGCAACATTTATTTTTTTATCTTCTGCTATAATTTCTTCCATCCATACTTCAGATGATGTCATGTGTGATGTGCAGGCTGAATCAAGGAACCATTTTTGTTCCTCCTCTTCTCTATTTTCAATATAAACTGTCAATGCAAATTCGTTTGATTTAGCTTCTTCAGTAATGTTTGCTTTTTCTTTTCTAAATGTAGTAAATGTTTTTCTGTTGCCGTAATTTTTATTATTTAATTCTTCTTTATTTTTTCTTGTCCAGCAATATCTTCAAATGTGTCCAGCTTTTTTACAGTAAAAACATATATTCTTATTTTCTTTTGATTTAAAATTCGTTCTGTATGCACTGACATCTGTCACTTTTTCTATTTTTAATTTCTTTTCAAGGTTTAATAATGATTGCCTCTATTCCGTAAAACTTATTCCTCTATTAACTGATAAAGATGTTGCTAATGTAACATGGGACGCCTGCCGTCGCCGCCACTGTAAGCGAGTGTCTATTTATAGCGGTGACGTAATCGCGCTAGTAGCCGGCCGATGTAAACAGACTGGTCGCGACGTGTTTAATTACTTGCGGTCGCCTGAACCTTTTGTGTTCATTGTTATTATGTGTTCGAATATTCTAGACTGTTCTAGAAAATAATGGCAGCTGTATATAAGGGACGTAGCTATGCTCGAGTTACAGTTAGTTACATGGAGAGACATAGAGATGTTCATATAGAGTGTTAGTGAGTTTGAGAAGCACAGCAGTATCGTGGTGAGCGTATGCAGTTGGTATCGAGTAGGTACTCGGGAAGTTACTGGTATATTGGGATAGCTGTGGATGTGAATACTCGGTAGTGTTGACGAGTATTAGGAAGCTATAGTGTACGAGGAACAGTAACAGCGAGTCTGGAAGTTGCTGGTATATTGGGATAGCTGTGAAAGTGAATACTCGGCAGTGTGGACGAGTATTGTGAAGCTAGGTATACAAGGACAATAACAGCGAGTTGGAGTGGATACTCTGCATTGGTGTTGAAGAATTGTGGCATACAGATAGTTGATGATACTGAGGCTGTGGAAGAGAGAGAGAGAGAGAGTTACATAAATAAACAGACAGTGAGGTGAAAGGTGTGACTTCTGTCCGAGCAGTTGAATATACAGACGCTGTTGAGTCAGTTGAGTATATAGACGCTGTGGAGGTCGGTAGGCGGACAGTTGAACATGATATAAGTATATAGTGATATAAATATCGCGCAAACAGTCTACAAGAATCTGCAACAGACCGGCAGTATAAGATTGGACCGCGTAGTGAAATAAATAATATCGTGGAAATAAATAGTAGTGTTAATTGGTTAAATAAATAGTGTTAGTGTTAGTGTTATATAGTTAATTATAGTTTTAATCTTAATTAGTTTTTAATAATTGTTAGTAACTTTCTTTATAGTTTAATAAACACTTAATTTTAATTAATGATAATTGTCTAATATTTACACTTCACCCAGATAAATATAAAAACGTTACACTATTGTTTCATAATTTTGCGGTAAACCTTCTACTATATATCTAACTAGTTGTCTTTTAGAAACTGCTTTTCCGTAATCTACTATTTGTCTTGATAAACCTTGAGCTCTTGTTAAATAGTCTTCAATATTTCCTTTATCTTTCATTTTAATTTTTGCCAGTTCCAGCATTAAATCAATGGTTTTTTCCTCTCTAGCTCCTTCAAATCTTTTTCTGATTGCTTCCCATAATTGTTTCGCTTTCTTCATTCCTTTAAATGCTATAACCAATTTTGCAGATAAGTTCTATATAATGTAACTGTAAGCTTCTTTATTTTTCTTTTTCCATTCATTGTGTTTTACTAATGTTTCTCCATCATCTTCATTTATTATAGGTTCTTCTTCCTGTAGTATTTCATCATATAGTCCCTTGATATCTAATAATGCTTCCATTTTAATACTCCATATTGAGTAGTTAGTATTGTTTAACTGCTCTATTTTTATCATATCCATTATAATTGTCACTTTATTTTATTATTCTATTCTTCTTGTATCTCGTTTTCCTCAAACTGCGCCGTTTTCTCTAGCTATACCAATTTTCTTATTATTTTTTTTTTTCTACTATGTCGTTTTCTTCCAACTGCTACAACTAGGCTCTGCTACCAATTGTTGTATTATTTTTATTTAAACTAACATACATTCATTTTATATTACATAATACATTTTTATATTTCATGACGTTTTTCAATGTCTTCAAAACTCTCCGCTCTTAACTTGTTCTCTATAATTACTTGATTTTAATTTTATAAAAATAATTTTAGTAGCCTACTTCATGAATACTATATGGTAGGTAAATCAAGTCTGTCGGGTCTCGGTATCTGGTCGTGAATCTGGGGAACCGGGTTCAATCACGACCGACGCCAAATGTGTTAAAATTTAAGTGGCACAAAAGTGACCCCTGTAGTGCACTATCCACGCCATCAATGAGTGCCCGTGAGGTGACGTCTATGTACAAAGCAGATTGGCACACCCAGCAGTGGGTAATATGCCTTGATGATATATTTATTTATTTAGGCCCAAAATTTTCACTTCCGAATAAAGTTTCGAATAAGTATTCGTTAAATAAATTTATTCTATATATTTACGCAACGAATAATACCATTGCGTCTTTTCACACATTTGACAGGAACAAATAGCTATCTGTCGAATAACTTTAACGTTCGTGAATTGGTAGCCTTGCAGAGTAAATTTGTGTCAGTAGAGAAGGATGGAGCGTAGCCACGTTAAGCAAACAAGGATGAAATGTGTCAAGTTCTTTTGAATCCGTAGTTGTCAAAATTTTGTTTGATATTTTTAATGTCATTGTCATTTATATTCTTCTGCATTTTTTGCCCCGAAAGACAGTAATTTGACTAGTGGACCATCTAATGCAGTATTCATATATGTAGTAAATCATATACAGGATGTTTCTCGGATACGGGACACTCGGATTATTTTCTTTATTATTCAAAATAGAAGAAAATCATTCAATTAACCATGTATACATTTATACATATTATATCCTTACATTACCAAAATATTGAGGAAAATGCAATTCATATTTAAATAAATTTTAATTTTATAGTTATTTTTCAGTAGGCTATATATGAAAAACAAAACTGTTTTATGTCAATTTGAATTGTTTAGTGCATAATTCCTATTCTTGCTATTTATAAAGATATAAACATATATTAGTTTCGTTTTAATTTAGGTTCAATTTGTTTCATGCATAGCCTACTCTCCTGTGTGATAAGTATGATTACACTTGTATATTTCGTTTCAAGAGCATTCGTTCATAAAAGTATTGTATAAAAATTTAAAAATACATTTACAAAAATGAAGTTTTAATAATTTGGAAGAATGTGGCATGCTTTGCACCACGCTTCTAGCAGTCGAACCGAACTTGAACCATATCTCGCATGCTACTGAAAAATAACTATAAAAATACAATTTATTTAAATTTCAATTGCATTTTTCTCAATATTTTTGTAATATTATGATATAAAATTATTACACGATTGAATTCAGAAAAAAATACTCTATCGAATGAGTTTATAAAATATAACATATCATTTTTAAAAAACATAACTTTATGTTATAGTTTGAGAACCACCCCCTCTATCTACTACAACTTTTATTTGAATGATTTTCTTGTATTTCCAATAATACTTTCCAAAATAATTGGGGTGTCCCGTATCCGAGAAACAGTTTGTATATATTGCAAAATTATTCTTGAACTTTTTGTATATTTCTTTCAGTTCAAAGTAAATGTTTGTCATTGTATTCAACAAAAGTATCGAAAATTCGAAAATATTTTGCCAGCGTCAAATATCAGGATCTTTACAATGATTTACCTATTTACTGATGGAGATCAAATGCGATCCCCAATATGTAATTATAAATTGTTTTCATAATCGGAATCTGTCAAAAAATTCCTTCATGTATGTGGTTATGTCGCTGTGTGATGGCGTGTGATCGATATCTCACGTTCTTTATTAATTCATAGTTAAAAATATCTCCAAAATCATCAAAAATATTTAATGTGTCCATTTTGTTAATATATCTGCACTATATGGAAATATAAACTTACGAATAAACGGTTATTCGCTACCCAAGTACTGAATAATTTAGTGTGCGAATAACAGATGCTATAATATTATACATAAATTTGTTTGCAAGTGAAAAGACAAGAAAAATATTTATCCTTTATTTAACCTTTATTCGCATGTGAAAATACCCGCCCTTAATCAAGCAATAAATCAATAACTGAAATTTATTTGTTTTTTATTATTATTACACGCTTTGTAATCCATTCTATCCCATAAAATACAGTGATATGGGGAGAAGTTTTTTTCTTGGTTCTTTGAAATTTTTCTACGTTGCATTAGTCGCTGATGAAGATGAAATGATGAAAGACACACAACAGCCATGCCTTATCCGGGATTGGAACGTGAAGCGTGAGCTCCGATGTTAGCCCTACCGCTACTTCACCTGGATCGGCATAACTGAAAACTATTACCTAGAATAAAAACTATATAGATAATGTTTATTTAATAAATAAAGTGTTCATGTGCATAAAAAATAATAAATATGTAAAGTAAACATAAATCTTCAGTATTATAAAGGAGTATTCTAATAGTAAAACTTTGAGTAAAAAACGTTATAACATTGTTGGTTATACTATACAATAAACGAATAATGTAATGTAAATCAGAATTATTTTTTCTAACTTGAGTTTTCTTTTAATTTATTTTGGCGCTAAAAGGTATCACGTGGTTTGTAATGTTTGAGTGACTGATGTAATTTTTAACAAAAATTTTCATGTTAACAGGAACCAGTTTTTGTCATTGACGCGATATCAACTGCTTGTTCGTTTTAATTTTATTACATTTTGTGTGTTTACAACTTTCTTATTATGGTTCTTAAATGTCACAACTCCTACGTCACATCTGATAATATTCGAATTTTCAATCATAACTCGTTTAAACTAAATAAAAAAGAACTCAAAATTTTTGAGTTATAATACAAATATGTGAAAGCTTTAGAAAATAAAATATTTTTTATTAGAATACCCAATTTAAATGATTCTAGTACTATATACATTTTTCGTGTTATAATTAATTATTAACCTTTACCAAAATTATGTTTAATTAAATAAATTTTATTAATCTTTAAACTTAATATTAAATTATGAACTCGAAGTGTCAAAACCTTTGCGACAAATTTATATTTTATTATTCCATTTTAAATTCTCATAATAGTTTTATAGGTCATGCGTCAGGAATTGCTATCTCTTCCTTCTGTGCTAAATTTACATGAATTTTAATTGTGTAAATGTAGAGTGTAGAGTACCAGGCCACAGCCTCCATATAAAATTTACAGATTGAGGTAGATTTTGAACTCACAACTGAGATATCCCCGTTCAAAATATTCTTTTTCGAGATTTAATTGAAGTCTTACTATATATGCTAATTTTACGAGTGTTAAAATTATTCATAGTAAAATTTTAATAGACGTTTAATAACTTGCAACCCTCAAAATTCATAAATCACTATATAATTAGTCGTAAAAGAGAAACAAACTAAAACTAAAATGATCCAGGGCTATGCATCAGCAAAACTTAGTCGTTCGGGTGGAGTTCATAACCATATCACCGTAATGGGGACATTCGCAATCACTATAGCAGTCAACACTCGATTTCGGTTACGTTATCACATGTAGTATGAACACACACTCAAATATATTATAGAATATATCATACACACTCCAAAAAGGAAATAGCAATGGATTTGTCGCACGATTAAGATTAAGATCAATCAAGATTTAAATTACGCTAATGTTATATTTGTTTCATTTCGTTAGTACAAGTTATTAAGGTCAATGCCTATAGGGAATCTTCATTATTTATTAAATTCAGACATAGCTTGTATTTCGATTAATAGTTAAATTCCAGAATATATTAATAAAGAGCAGAAATCGGAATTTACATATTAACAATAAGAAAACAGAAATATCAATTCTAGAAGAATGTTGTACAAATATTAATAGAGGACAAAAGGAAAAATAATAATATGCAGTTACAACGTATCAAAATAATGTATCCTACAAACTACAAAAATATAAAATATATAAACAGCAAGCATTCCATAACAATATTACATTTTGAAAGACAACAATAACATCAGCTGAGTTACAAATGTCGTTTCAGAAATTAAGAGAAAAAATTAATATTGGGTAAAACAAGAGCGTTATGTACCGAGTATGCGGGAGAGAAGCAGAAACTCTACCTACGGAATCTGAGACGATTGTGGAGAATTATAATGGGAAAAAGAACAGAAAAACAATTATATGCGAAGACTGAAACTGACATAACACGGTATAAGAAAATCAAGAAGCATTTATTAAAATTGAATATAGAATATAAAAGTATAACAAAAATATATCAAATAATTGCGGTTGTTAATTTTATGAAGATTCAAATGCAGACATGTGACAAATCCCAAATCGTAAATATTTACTGAACAAATGTAATAAATTTACACACCTATAGTGTTTACCCCGTGATTCTATATATCACGTCTATATTCAGTGATTGATGAAAATTTGAATCATTGTTAATATATGTATTCTAAAAAAACTATCCTTTCGTTACAACATAATGAGAATTTCATTTGTTAATGCATCGCACAGGTTAAAAACTCTGCGTTAAGCTGCACACATTGTTCATGCTAATTACAACATTCTTTATAATCCAGTGCGAATCAAGCTAATTACTTAGTACACATTCTCAACTACTCGCGAAACTACACCAACAACCACTGCAGTCTGCACTGCACAAACAAATACAAATACGGGGTATCCTTGGCTATGCTATGCAGGCATAAGATAACATAGCAGGAAACGAGACTGCGGTGGAAACAACAAGGATAAATGACAAGCCTTAGAAACAAGGGTTTATCACACAACCAAGCCTATAGAAAGGAATTTAAATAGGACAGCTTTTTAAAAGATATATTATAGGATTTAAGGCTTAGGTATTGTACAAAAAAAATATGTGGAGAAGCCATATTATTCCACAGAATATCCGAATATTTTATTTTTATACTGGTATAAATTCTTTCTTTATTTATTATTATCTATCAGAATGTGACTTTTTATTTGAATCGTATGGTACAATCTCCCAGTTTAGTTTTTAATATATAATTTTTGTAAAACTACAATATTCAAAATGAGATTATTTTTGCTAGAATAGTTAACTACTGATTAAATGATCACCCCTGTAACAAAGTTACTAACTCGAAGCAATATTTCTTTAGCAAATGACCAATAATAATAATTTAAAATACTGAATAAAACTTGAAAATGACTAGCTTTATATTTGTTTCTTCTGGTTAAAATTTATAGAAATGTTCTCAAGATTTAACAACTTTCTTACAGATATTGATTTGACAACTAAAAATCCGGATTTTTTGTTATAAGTACATACAGGGTGTTGACCGCGACACCGGAACATAGGACTTAAACATGTAAAAAATTCACAATTTCCTGCTTATTAATTATTTTAGGTGAAAATTCTTCAAATTAAAGTTGTAGAACTTAAGAATCAATAAGCAATATTAATTTAACATGCTTTGTAACGGAAGAAATTATATATGAAAATGTCGAAAATCATCACATAAATAGGGATAGCCATGGAATAGGAAAAGATAAGTTAGCATATGTTTGATGTTTTACCTATCAATTTAGATAAATATATTTTTATTAGGTAATATTATTTATAATACCTGTTACCCATGTTTTCTTTTGACAATATTTTCATTAATTGGCCAGAAAAAATGAATGAAATTTGAATATTTAAATTACCGCCATATATGACGTACAATTACGCCGTACCAATGAATGGCTGTAAAGAAAAAGCATAGCATCGGTACGCCCCATAGCGGCGGTATGTGCGGGTAACTTAAACACGAGACAGATCACCTTTTTGACAATAGAGATTATTATTTCAGTTTGTAATTTTAATCTTGTACCAGTTAAAATCCTTCAAAATCCTGCTGAACAAATCGAAATACGTAATAAAAGTAACAGAAGCCACGCAAATTGCAAATAATAAACAAGAGAGACTGTGAGAGAAAAATGAATTATTGTTAAATTCCGATTAAAACTCGCACTCGCACGCCATCTATAGGTTACATTCTTAAATATGCTCTCTTTTCTCCAGTTCAAAATAATGACGTCACAGAAAATGTTGTTTCTTAATTTACTAAAAAACATAACTTTCTAAAAATAAGGTTTATATTTTTACAAACGTTTTCAATATAACTTTTGGTATACCGTGATTGATATCGGATTTTCAATACCATGCAAGTAGTCCATTATCTATTAATTTAAATATATAATTTTTCAATTCAACAGAAATTACAAATAATAATAAAAATAAATAACCCTAGATTGACAGATAAATCTCTAACGTTTGTTAATTTTTGGTTTCAATTCCATGGTTATCGCTATTTTTAAGCTCTATATTTTTCATTTGAAGCTTTTTTGCCTAAAATAATTAGGAAAGCAGGAAATTACGAAAGTATGATTTTACATGTTCAAGTTATTTGTTCTGGTGTCGCGGTTAACATACTTGATAGGGTATATATTTTAACCAGTTGTTAATAATTAATCACTTAGTTACAGAATAGGCCCGGAAATTGGCAACCTTAGGAACATTTGCTCGCATAGCACTTTATGTGCGCTATATATTATGCTGTCATCTTAAATTTTTGATTTTTTAAGAGAAAAAAATAATGAAATAATGTATGACACAATAGTTAAATATAAACGTATAATTAAATTTTACAAAACTATACATACCTACTGGTACCTTGCAGCGGGTAAGACACGTATGATGTACGAGTATGTAGTATAGGTATAACAGAAATGACGCTCATTTTTTCGGAATAAAACTATGTAATGTTGCTAATCTTCCTACAGATAATATTTTATCAATGAATTTTTTATAAACTTATTACCTACTTAATATAAAGGTTACCATTTTCTACCGCTAATAAGAAACGTTCTTGTTTCTTATGAAAAAACCTCAAATCTAACATTCTTTGTATTGGTTCTATTGGAATAAATTTAGAAAAAATATTTTCGATTATTTCTCAAAGAGCTAGTTCTCGTGAATTTATTTTTTTACAATTTAAAACTTAGCAGTTTTAATCAATTAAAAGTTCTAATGTAGACATACGATAAGAAAAAATTGACGTTTTCTTTTCAGATATGCTTAATGTATGAAGTATTACTTCTACTTCTACACTTTGATTAGGCAAAGTGAACAATGTAGACAAATTTGAAAATTTCGATACATTTCCAGAATCCAGATGTCAGTTTAGTTATACGAGTATTTATTTACTAACCTAAAATACTGAGAAAGACTGAATTCGGAGAGTGTTATCCCTAACTCTTGCAAAAATTTATTCAATTTATGTAACTGATGTCAGAATATGTTTTCTTTTCCAAATATATTCTTTTATATTATACAAGTTTCCGAAGAAGGTTGCTTGTGTTTTAAAAAGGAATATTTCAAATATTATCATAGGTACTTATTTTTTTTAAGCATAAAGCTTCATTCTCTTTCGCATGACATCCCGTGCGGTTGATTTTGTGAGCTCTAATTGTAAGAAATCTACTACGAATAATAAATTTGTTTCAAAAAATCTCTCTCCTAGAACTGGGAACATCTCTAATCTAAACTTGCTTCTCTCCTGAATTATGGATTCCAGTGCGGTTAACCATAAAGCGCACGAAATCTTTTTTTGGACAGTTGTCATTCTTAGACAAATATCCACTGGAGTGTAACTTTTAACAGAATAAACCTCAAAGCATAACGTTTAATTTAAAGGGACAACCAAACTTCTACTCGTATATTAAATATTAAACAAACCGAACCCCAAACAAAACCCAAGGAACCTTTCTCAGAATTCCTTCACCTCAATTATATAATAAAGTAACTAACTCTTAGTAACATTGCTATAGCAAATAAATAACCAACAATAAATAATTGAAAATACTGATTACAATCTGAAAATGGCATATGTATGCTTTACATTTGTTTTTATGGGTCACAATTTTATTTTATAGTCTTCATTGTGTACATAGTTGACTCATATGAGTTCATATAAATAATGAAATAAATTACATGGCCTAGATTACGTGCCATCATTGAAGGTAAGTGTCGACCTACATATTACAGTCGATGAAACGAAAGAAAAATGGTTTAGTAAGGGAGAGTATTCCACGTAATCGGGATTACCTAATAAACCATGGTCGTTGTTTCGGTATAATGTACTACTCTTGGTTGGAGTGCACGTATTACGTTAACAACTCAAAGTAAAATATTCCTAATCACAGTGCCGTTTAACAGAAATCTTGCTAACCTTTGTCGTTCCTCAGACCGGTTTCCTTTCATTTCATCAACTGGGATCATTTATTGCAGTATTTGTTTTTATTTACCTGCTGATTGATCTTCGTATTTTTACTTACTAATAAACAGATTTATGCTTTTATGTTTTTGAAGCAATGTATTTTAATAGAAAAAGTCTTAAATCTTAAAAGGTGACAAATCCTTTGTGCAATTTAAGTACTTCAAAGGTCGGGAATAAACGAGCCGAGTGCAGGTTGTATGTGTAGCCGAGTATAAATCAGAGCGCGAGCGCGTAAGACACATGCTTCCTGCGGCAAAAAGAAAAATACAAGCCATAACTGCCTCGCCCTGCGATACGCTTCAAAATTTTTTTAGTGTTGATTAAAGTGTAGCCGCTTCACGGCTGAACCATCACCATATTTCAGCCAGTCAAAGGCCGGAGTATACAACATTTTTCTCTTTATATTCTCTATACTGCGATACAAGTCTATCTTAACCCGAACGGTCAAAAGCCGGTGCTCTACATTGTTATGATAAAACCATTCAATAGACATCCAGCCAATAGGCAGCACTCTCTTATAAATAGATAAAACATTTAAAATCCGTCAATATTTGCAAAATCTGCATGGTGTTGAAACCCAGTTTGAAAATCAAAACGGTAAATGTTTTTTAATCATATTTTATTTGGCTCGAACGTGTATTAATAAGTGTAAAGAAATTTATTGGTAGTTCCTATAATGAATCAAGGTCATTAGGGGTGCAAAGTGCAGGTTCAATTTGAAAATTTAACGAAGAGGATGACAATACAGAAGTACTTGAGTGAAATAAAGAAATTAGAAATAGGACTTATTAGTTTAATATCAAGAACAAACTTAAGAACTTTGTAGTCAAATGAACACGGCATAAAAATTTAAAGTTTTTACATAATGTGAAACTTACTTCAAATAAACGAAGCTTTTTAGTTGGTCTTTTAAAAATAATAGATGAAACTTTATATTACTTACGCTGAAGAAGGTATTATGCATATGTATATACTAATATTTATTCCTTCATTCATTACGAAAATGATTTAGAATAATACATGCGTAGCCAGGAAACAAAAAAATTAACAATTGCAATTTTTGCTACTAAATTATTGTAATATTTGTCTACTGAAATATTTCGCTTGTTTGGTTTAAATAGTTTCTGTAAAGATTGAGTGAAGCGAAATAGCATTTGCTCGGTTTGAAAAAATAAAATGTGAAGTGATTCCATGTATCAGTTAGGAATACTTACAACTCTTTTTCTAAGGCTATACTTAATTTAACTAAAAATGTACGAGTACCTACATATATTTATTTTATAAAAAAAAAAACGTATACGAATCCAGATTCATAATAAATCGATTGGGTTCCATTTTCAACATATTATAAAACTTAGAAAAATAGTGACAAATTTCCACAAAATTCTTTCGACTACCTACTGTTAATACAGACTTAAAACTTAAAAAAACTGTGAGCCATATGACGGGTGATCGGCATTTAAAGGGTCATCTTCTGGTCCAGATGTATTTGGTACCGAGACCCTTTAATTTTGGAACAATAAAAAAGAGCTTCGTAAAAATTCAGTGCGTACAATAAAACCTACGTTGCAAGACTTATGCGACAATTCTATTAACAGAAGAATGTGCATGTTTTGTGGATACAGTGTCGGATAGAAGCTAAGGCAATGTAACAATCAATATTAAATGGCGGAATACTTAAATAACATTCAGTTTTGTACGTTTAAAACCTATATTTTAAGCTAGTCAAAAGAAATTTCTAGACATTTTTAACTCTGCGTAGGTTTTATTGTTTGTTGGAAATGTAAACCGGCCGAACTATTATGAGTCTGGGTTCATATAATATACTTGAAATAGAATTGCTGATAATGTGCTGGTCACATTATGGTTTTTAATTTTATATATATACCCAGATAGCACAGGATATTCTCGCAATATTCTCTCAATCTCTTTACTGCACTTATATATTCCAATTATTCCTTGAATATTATAAAAATATATATACCGAATATGAATATCCTTCGAATATTCTTTTAAGTATATTCGAAGAATATTATTGGTATTATAATCCTATAATATTCTGTGTGGAATATTTAATTATATTTATTCCTGGTATATTCTAGTAATATTTTTTATTGTTTTACTTTTACTTAATATATGATATTAAAAATGCTGAAATATAGGTACGTATTTCCAAAAACAAAATTTATTTTTCTGTATCTTTTTGTATTTAAATTAATTTACAGCCAACTTCGCGCGGCATCCCTACCAGATGTTCAGTGTATAACGCATGCGCGAGTGTAGCGCAAGGCGCAAGCGTATACTTGTAGTATCTGGTTTTAGGTCTGTGTCAACAAGCAGCTGATTTTGTTGCTTATATTTTTATCTAAAGAATTCATTTTTATAGTTTAGTACGTTTATAGTGTTTATGATTATGTAAGTATTTACCCATTTATTATATTTATAATATATGTTTTGATAATATCAGTATAAATAACATATTAAACTTTAAACTTAACCTAATTTGCATCTTGTCTGTTCTATAATGCTGTTTCGAAATATTTAACTTATCATATGCATGTAATTTGCTTTTTATAAAAAAAAATTGCATTTACAGATCTACCAAAAGTTTCCATTGACTTCTTTAGAAGAATTAGGCAAAATGGAAGATATTTTAAAATACGAAAAAAAAAAAAATCGCAGGCTTGGTGAGTATATTGGAACCGTTTTGTAGCATGACATGTACATTTCATCTCTTGTTATATAATTTAATATTATTTTGCATTTTGATATTGTTCAAAATAAAATTACTGATTTTAGATTGATCATATTGCTCGCCTTGGAGGTGACAGTGTATCCGAAAATGTTAAACTGTTAAATACAGTTGGGTTCGTCACAAAGGAAAAAATAATTTTTCAAATTTAAAACTTGCTACAGTTGTAATAAGTAAGTATTTTTTTAAAGGATTTATATATCAATTTAAAATAAACTCAAAACTTTCAAGTTTGATTAAACATGTAAATAAGGCAAATTGAAAGATTCCGTTATTGTGAAATATTCAATTAACTTTTATTTTTAAAGTTAAATATGCCCTTTTGAATCATTTTAACTTATGTTTATAAGCTAGGCTTAAACAAAGATATGTATATCAAAATTCAAACATCAGTATTAAAATTTTAATTGATATTTTATTATAAAATGTTTAGTGTTAACAAAACCTCTATTACGAGCACACTTTTTTTATACCGCTTTTAATTAAAAATACCGTTTACCTTCATAAGCACAATATGTAAAATCATGAGCTTCATAATAGCGATATTATTATAAAAATGAGCTCGTAACACACGGAACCAAGTCTTATTTTAACATTTTTTTAGAAGCCGTCCAACGAAATAATCCAACGACCGACAAGCAAATAGAAACCAATGCATCTAAATGGTAAGCAAAAGCAAATGAAAGGCTAACAAATTAAAAAAAACCTGGGGCGCCAGAATGAAAATATCGACGAAATAAATACGAATTATTGTGATGTCTGGAATACACTATTATGTACTGTTTAAATGCATTATAATTATGAAAAAGAGGGACAATAATATTTTATTGTCGTGAACACACTGCTCTAATTTATTTAAATAAAATTTAATTAAAATACATTGGCTCAGTGTAATCGCAAGACAAAGTAAATTTTATTTATCCCCCTTTTTCAACTTTCACTCCAAACTTTGCGTGTACCATTTCCTATAATGCATTATAATTATGTTTGTAATAAAAATAAATATATTTACACAAAATAATAATTTTTTTCTGATTTACCCTTATATAATCTGAGAATAATCTAAGAGTAATATGATTGCAACATCTATAGGATATTCTAAAATTATTTCTTAATATATTATAAGGTCATTTATAAGTTATTCTGAGAATACTATTTAAGATAATAGGAGTATATTTATAGGACATTGTTTAAGGGGACATTATAACATTCTCAAAATAACCTGAGAATATCTATGGAGATTGTAAGGACTTCCTGAGAATATTTTAATATACTGAAACTTATAATCGGAGAATATTCCCAGAATATGTCTGTGCTATCTGGGTATATATATATATATATATATATATATATATATATATATATATATATATATATATATATATATATATATATATATATAATTAAATATGTATACTTACTTCTGATGTTAGAATTTGAGTACATTTAACCTAAGTCGACGAATTATTCTTCTTAAATGATCAAATTTATGATAAAAATACATATTTGGTTGAATCGGTTAAAATCAATTTTAAAAAAACATACCAAGCAATAATCTAGTTCTAAATTTCAATCAGTTTTATATTTCCAAATAATAAATTTGTATTAAAGAAAGTTGAAAAGAGGTACAAAATGATAAATGTTCTACTTAGTATGCTGTGAAGTAAATGAAAAATGTCTTTGTTATTTTATCATTATTTTGTTATCCAGGTTGGCATTTATTTGTCTCCTGCCAACCAGTATTAAATTACAGGTGCGGTCTTTAAAAGTAAACTAAGTTTCAGATTGCACAACTTAATCGCCTGAACTAAGCTTGGCTTAAAACTTTCTTCTATAGTTTAATTGAAAATAGATTAAAACAACCAACGGAATTAAAAAGAAAGTGGATATAAGAAAGGGAGAAATCAACTTTTTAAACTAGTTTAAAATTATACGTTCCGTAAGAAAGGATAATAACATTGAACAAAACTCATAGGTATTCTATATATTTCTTGTTTTCTTAAAGGCATTCCGTGCTTTTATATGTGGATGCCTTTGCAATATCTTTCTATCTTGCTGCAAAATTTAATATATATCATCTACATTACACTTTTTAATTGCAGAATGAGGTTCTCCACTGTTTTTTATGAAACATCATTCAAATTGAATGCGATCTGTAGTTCTAGGAAAGACTATTATTATTCGTTAATAACTACATACTTTTTAAAAATATTCTGTTTATATTCATAGATGTTAAGTTCAATGTTCTCAAACAGTGGATTCGAATCACATGACAACTTTTATCTGTACTTATAAAAATATATGACTATAAATATGTTTAAAATAACTTTTGTGGTAAATAATTAGAAATATGCGTGGATAAAATGCAACTTAATACAATAATTTAAAAAATACGTATATTAGTCCAAGTTTTGTTGCGACAGGCAGACTAATGGGTGTATTCTAAACACAATCCGTTAAAATATATTATGTAAACGGAATCCGTTAAAATATTTCTTATTAACGGATTCCGCTAAAAATTCTATTCACAATATGACATTTCAACGGATCCGTTAAATTTAATATAATAAACGGATCCGTTTGCTACTGCAGGGCAGTGTTGTCAAATTGTAAATGTCAACATATTTATATTTTGATAATAACAAAATATATTAAGATCTAAACAGATATTTGTGAAACATAAAGTTAGAGAAACTATTTAGTAATAAATTTAAATCAATAAATAATCACAATAATAAATATATATTCTTCAAAATAATCTTTGGAATGTTGGTAGGTGAATACTTTGTTGTAATACTTGTCAAAATTGTCAGTTTCATAACTTTTTGATATTATTATATATTATTGTAAATTTGGAAAAAAATGGACATAAAACAAAAAAATCTATAAAACCATAATTCGTTACTTATTAAGTGCAGCTAAAGTAATAATGAAGAAGGTCCCTAACGCCCAACCCCAACATTTATCTTGAAATTATAGACACCACCAAGCTAATCTACAGTATCGAGAAAATGAACATACGCGGGGCCACAATTAAATATAGGCGCATGCACTTTAAAAACTACATAAATTATAAAAAACACATTATGAGCTTGATTCTTAATTCTTCGCAAATATTAATGAAATTTTCTTCATTCATTCATCTAATCAGTATTATTCGAATATAATCAAAATATCCATTGTTGTAATCAAAATATTCTTTGTTGTGATAAAAATATCGTTTGTCGTAATCAATAATTATAAATAAAGGCACCAATAGAGCATTTGTGTCTTGAGCGCCTGAAGATTAAATGCAGTCCTGAAAATACTCGAATATTTTTAAAACATTAGGTAAAATACAAGATTTGCAATGTAGAGTAAAATATCTGCTCGTTTCATTAGAGAAAGCATTTTTAATTTTTTTGAGAACGACAAATGGATAATTTTTGTATTGATAAAATCTTTCATCGAACCGATTTTTTATAGGTTATGTACGAGTATTATTTTATTATAAAAATTATTTATTTGTACTTTCCTTTCAATTACATTTTATGAATCCAAGGGTCGGAGCAAACAGTAAAGGATGATAACGCCATTCTCTGCTTAAAATTTAGAAATTTCTAAATATTTATGTATTAAATGTCGTCCGTTTACAATTAACGGCTATGAATCATTCTCCGTTTAAATTTTATTTATAAACGGATAACATAAACGTATCTCCGTTTATATTATTAACGGATAGTGTCTTTAGAATAGCAAAATCTAGTTAACGGATATCTTAATTTTAACGGTCCGTTTATAAATAACGGAATGTCTTTAGAATACACCCATAAGTCATACAATATATCTTTTACTTTTGTACAAATGCAAGTAACTTCTATCTGGCGTAGCATCATAAATTCAAACAAATATTATTTTGTTTACATGCTTTCGTTTTTTCTGCAATTATTTACTTGAAAATAGATTTTGGATTTCCAAAGGTCTAGTTTTAATATAAATGATCTATTTTCTAACTTGTTACTATGGTGAAGGAACCCCATTGTCGCAATAATATACGAGTAAATTATAATATAGGTAGGTCTTTATTTATAAGAAAATTCCAACAGCTAACGTTCGGAGAACATTTTTATCTCTTTTGCTGTTCGCATTTTGTGCCACTAAGGAAATATAGAAAATTTAATATAAAATAAAGTTGTTACATAATGTTAGTGAAATATGAAAAATGTGGCGTATTTTTCAGGAGTTTGAAGAGCTGCTTTCCACATGAAGGCCATCAGCCCGTAATTTTGATTTAATAAAAGTTTGTTCGAGCTTTGATGTTTGTATAAATTGTAGAACACTGGATATATATTTAATAATTAGAGGTAACAAATTGCTTCGTAATAGAGGAGCAATAATTCCTTTTATCTTTTGTTTCTTGACAAACTTTATTTTATGTTTTCTACAATCTCCTCATTCAAATATGTAGCTTTTATTACTTAACGAACTATTTCTAAACAATTATTAATTAATTACAAATTAAAACCAACATTTCAATGGGATATTATAATACTGTTTAATGTTTACTATCCAAGTATAATGATTGTACAAGAGGCTGAATACAAGAATCAGCGACA
The DNA here is from genome assembly GCA_963082715.1 of Harpalus rubripes. Classification (NCBI taxonomy): domain Eukaryota; kingdom Metazoa; phylum Arthropoda; class Insecta; order Coleoptera; family Carabidae; genus Harpalus; species Harpalus rubripes. Next base: position 26,298,540 of record OY720454.1, read on the forward strand.
AAGGACTTTCAAATATCTGAGTCATAAAACTCTAAAACTGGAAGTGTTTAAGTTTTAAATAATATAATTTCGATTTTTTTATTGCAAATTCCTGTCTTTGTGACTTAAGCTAAAGTCGTGGCAAAAAGATCTGTTTGATATGTTCGTTGTCATGAGATTAATAATTATCACGACCGCTTAAAAGTACCATTCATAGTAACAGACAAAAAAAAAAAAAATAGAACAGGTATATTTTGTATTTTTTCATATTTTTGTGACAAATTGCAGAAAAAAAATTATTTGTCCTCAAACGGAAAACATGATTCTCAAACTTCATGCAGATTTGGAAAACTTGGAATCGTTTCAGAATCACTAATTTCCAACACTTATTACAATAATTAATATATTACTTGATTTTGACAGATTACTCGACGTTCTTTTTTGTATAATCGCATACTATACCTATTTTTACCATGACTACATCAAATTAAATTTATGCGCTCAAAAACAAGTAAATTCATAAAATCGTGGCACCAAAATATAAAACACTCGCTAAAAACTGTTTTTACATGTTTAATTCTCGTATTCATTCTGTATAATACACAAAATTGTACTAGAAACAGTTATTTATATGAAAATACCGACGCTTAACGTTTATTTTTTTTTTGTCTAAAATTTAACTATTGTAAAAAATATTCGACAATTTATGTAGTCAACAATGGAAATTTTGTTGGTTTTTACGAGTATAGAAATTTTTATTCATCCTGATCATTAAACTTTGTATTTATTATTTACCTAGATAACTTTAAAATGACCCCCTTCTATTAACCCCTGTGGTGCACTCTCCACGCCAGCAATGAGTGCCCGTGAGGTGACGCCTGCTGAACGCCCATACGGTACAAATATATCATCATCATTACCGAAATGTGACTACAAAGCACATTGGCACACCCAGCAATTGGTAATATGCTGCTTTGTATATATATATATATATATATATATATATATATATATATATATATATATATATATATATATATATATATATAACTTTAAAATGCAGTACATATTATTCTAATATACTGCGGATGTTCTATATTTTTATCCTATATTCTATTGCCTATCGTTCTATATTATATTCTAATATACAGTGTTTATTTTATATTTTGGAAGTCACAACTATTCTGGATATGGATACTATATATTTGCTATGTGTTGCTATGTTATTGTTATTTATTATGTTGTCATGACAATGTATAACAAGTTGTTTATATATTTATAAAAATATATGTTTGACATCTTAAGGAGAATGTTATTGCAATTAAAATATGACAAAAAAAGTTCATTTGAAGATCATTTTAATCTTTTAGGCCGTATGACACGAGAGCTTAAGGCTGTAGGTGGAGTGATGTCTGAAAATGAAATTGTATGCAATTTACTCATGTCTTTACCAGAAGATTTTAACGAAGTAATCTCAGCAATTGAGACAATAGATGATTTGAAGGTGAATACTGAATACGTCAAATTAATTCAGCAGCTGAAAGTACCAAATTTGAAAAGTTTTCAATTGGATCAATATATTTTTCACGAAAATCTGTTCAGAGCTTCAAATAAAGTATCACTTCTGGTTTATCAATTGTATTCAAAATCTAATATGTTGTTCCCCTTCATATACAAGTCGTAAATACTAAATTTCACAAGTTTCGGAGTATATTGTAATATATTTTTCACGAGAATCTGTTCAAGTAAAGTATCACTTCTGGTTGATTAATTTTAGCCAAAACTAATATTGTTTCCCATGATATAAAAGTCTTAAATACTAAAATTTAAATCCTTTGGATTAGATTTTAATATAGTTTTTCATTAAAAACTGTTATGGGCTTCAAGTAAAGTATCACTTCCATTTATCCAATTTTACCCAAAATCTAATCAACTCGTTATATGAATGCAGGAAGCTTAAATACGGAAAACAGATCTAATTGGAAGTTTGTTTTAAGAGTTATCGTAGACGAAAAAATCGTCACACACACACGCTCACACACACACACACACACACACACACACACACACACACACACACAGAGAGAGAGAGAGAGAGAGAGAGAGAGAGAGAGAGAGAGAGATCATAGTAAAAATAGTAAAAACGTGTTGTGGATACCCTAATTCGAGCTTATTTACTGAAAACTCACCATCGAATTTTTGGCACGATTACATTACCTCCCCTACCTACGGTATGACAGGAGGTAAAAACGTTAGAATTGGTGTCAGGTGTACGGGTTAATAAACTATGAAGTGTAAATAAAAATAAATAAAATGACGAAATTATTAAAATTAAGTGAATTGAAAGTATGTAATCTCAGGACGGAACTAGAAGAACGAGATTTGGAAACAATAGGAAAGAAATCAGAGCTTCAAGAGAGACTGTGTCAAGCATTAGTCGGCGCTGGTGAAAATCTTGAAGATTACTTATTTAAAGTTCCGTATGACGAATTCAGCATTTATAAACTTTTAGAACAAAAATTAGATAATCATTTTATAAAATTAAACCAAAAATTTGATGTGGCCAGCACATAACCTCTCGCCAGATATTTTACCTGGTTGTACGCATAAAACGAAAAATATTTTTAAATACAAATACATATATTCATGTCTCACTACAAAATAATTCTCACATATATTTGGAAAATTTATGGGATATTTTAATATAAATTATGTACAATACATACATTTTCTTTATTTTCAATGTCCTGAAATTTTCTTTTTCTACTTTCCTTTTCTTTTTCTTTATATTCGTCATTTTTTCGCAAATTCGTTTTGTATTCTTTTTTACGTATATTCTTTTGCGTTGTTGACTTTTTTTATTTTCATAATCTTCATAATGATGTACATGTATTTTTGACAGTGGCATACAAATATATTTCACAGTGACATTTATGTGTCAATTACAAACATTTGAATTTCTTGCCTTGTAGTAGTTTGATCTGAGATTTTTTACATCAAATTATTTTATATGCATTTCTTTATCTCTAAATATATAGAAGATATAATAATGAATTTATATTTATGGAATAAAGAATTTAACATTTTTTAGTATAAGTATTTACATAAATTTTCGATAAATAATATTTACGTGATTTTTTTCTAACTACTACTTCCGATTGTCCAATTGTTACCAAAACTGAATCAACTCTTCCCATTATTGTTAGATTGAGGAATCCGTAGTTAAAAATGTCTTAAGTCTTATAGTATTTGAGATATCGTGCATCCAACATCAACACACATCCACACACACACACACACACACACACACACACACACACACACACACACACATATATATATATATATATATATATATATATATATATATATATATATATATATATATATATATATATATGGACATCATCGTAAAAATGTTATAATCGGATTCTAGGGACCTTAAAACGTGCTTATTCACTAAAATCTGGATATGCGATTTTTAGCATGAATACAATACCTCTCTTAACGAGAGGTAAAAAGTAGAAGAAAATTTTAGAGAATTAATAGAATTTTTTATAAAATTAAAACAAAAAAGTTTTGAAAGTATTAAGCGGAGATTAGAAGAAAATTCTGGAAGTTTGGAGGAAAATTCCGGAGCACCGGTGGAAGATTTAATGGAACATTCTAGAACATTGGAAAGGGATTTGCAGGATAGTTCTAGAAAAGCGGAGGAAAATTCCGGTGCACTCCAAGAAGTTATGGAACATTCTAGAATATTGGAAAAGGAATTTGATGAGTTCTAGAAACGTCAAAGAAGATTTTGAAATTCTGGAGAAGAAATTGGAAGTGCATTCTGGAAAAGTAGAGGAGAATTCTAGAATTATGAAGCAAATATTGGAGCGGAAGTTGGAGAAGATTTCTAAAAGAACTAAGGATGGCCTTTGGGACTTTGGGGCCGACGTAGCTCATGTGGTTCATCTCGCAAATCCTGCGGTTCATGACAGCGATTTGGAGTGCCTAGTCATGAAAGCACTCATTTACGCACTTCGAGGCAGTAAAACTCAGCAAGCACTGCGCGTAGCTCGGCCAAAAACGATTGATGACGCACTGCCACACGTATTCGATCATGAATCTGCCAAACAAGCTTCATGCAACCCATTGCGAGTGCGAAATTATTATACTGAGAGAAATAGGAACACCGAAGTTATATAAGAGAAGATGCGACGAACTACAGGCACAGGCTTTATTAGAAGAAAGAAACTCCGCTGTTACAAAAGAAGACGAAAGAGAAAATGGAAGAGAACGCGAGAGAGAACGAGAGCGTGTTCAGTAAGAGACTAAAGTAGAAATTTAAGACGAAATTCTAGAGATAAAGCAAGATTATGAAGAGAGTATGCACAGTGAAGATCAGCTGGAAATCAAGACGAACCCAGAAGAAGAAGAGAGGAGGCAACCAGAAATGAATAGTCTCCATCAAGCAGCTGCAATCACAATCAAAGTAATTTCAATGCTGTCAGAAGACAGTGAGGAAGACGCGTGTGGACAGCTTGAGAGAAAAAATGAAAACCCGAATCTGATGACGACTATATTATCTCTCATCGCAAAGAAGCAAGCCAAGAAGAAGGAGGAAGAGGAACAATACGTGTGGAAACGGTGGGAGGGAGAATGCGCTTGTCAAGACGCTGTTTATACGCTATGACGCTCGATCATACAACCAAGGACGTATTCAACAACATCATCTTCAAGAACTGGCGCAAGTGCATGACAGAGAAAGAGAGATCCACCCTCACTGATCACAAGAAGTGTAACTTCAAGTAGATACACACGTTCTTCAGGGAAGTTGCAGAGAAGAATGGGAACAGGACCAAGGAAGTGAATTTTGAGTTGAAAATGAAGAATGAAGAGTTGCGAAAAAAGTTCTGTACCACCGATGGGCTTAAAGAGAAGATTGGTATCTTGAAGTATCTCCTGATCACAAGTGATAAGAAATCCGCCGCGATCTTACCGTCACTTGGCTCGCTTCCTGGACTAAAACACCCGGAGCTAATTAATATATTTGATTCTGAACACCTCCAGCAAGCTGAAAGGCGAAATGGTTTGGTAGCGGGGGACGTCGTACTTCATTGTTGAGCTGACGCTCAGGGCTTGTAATGAAAAGGGAAGACCCGGCGGGTACTGTGGGTTATTACTCGTTGACAGCGGAGCATATAGAGCTACAGGAGGATGAGAAGTATTATGTCATGTTTGATTATTCTTCGCAAAAGATTCTATCCAATATTACAAAGAGGTTCCACTGGAGAAACGCGTTTTCAAGAATCTACAGCTCTTCATGGAGACGATCTATTCGACCGGTTGAACACATAAATCTTGGAAAAACATCTGAAGAAGTATAAATAGTCTCAAGACTAAGATGTTCTATACCTACAACGCTTCGCGGCCAATAAAAATAACAAACTGACTGAACAAGCGTCTAAGTATAGCGATGACACAATCGCGCTAGCAGCCGGGCTACGTAAACAAACAAGCCGCGACTTCCGGTCGCCTGAAACTTTTGTGTTCATTGTTATTATGCGGTCAACGGCAGCTGTATAAAAGGGACGCAGCTATGCTCGGGAGTTAGTTAGTTACATGGAGAGACATATAGAGACATTCACATAGAGTGTTAGTGAAGCACAGCAGTATCGTGGTGAGCTTATGCAGTATAGTGTCAAGTGGAGAACTCGGGAAGTTACTGGTTAACTGGGATAGCTGTGGATGTGAATACTCGGTAGTGTTGACGAGTATTGGCAAGCTATAGTGTACAAGGACAGTAACGGCGAGTCGGGAAGTTACTAGTATACCAGGATAACTGTGGAAGTGAATGCTCTGTAGTATTGAAGAGTATTGAAGAGTATTGGGAAGCTAAGTATACGAGGACAGTAACGGCAAGTGGAAGTGGATACTCAGCAATGGTGTTGAAGAATTGTGACATACGGACAGTCGATGAAACTGAGTCTGTGGAAGAGAGAGAGAGTTAAATAAATAGACAGATAGTGAGGTGAAAAGTGTGACTTCTGTCCGAGCAGTTGAATATACAGACACTGTTGAGTCAGTTGTGTATATAGGAATTGTGGAGGTCGGTAGGGGGACAGCTAATTGGTTAACTAAATAAATAGTGACACAAATAGTGGAAATAAATAATTAGTAATATCGTGGAAATAAATAATAGTGTAAATTGGTTAAATAAATAAATAATGTTAGTGTTATCTAGTTAATTATAATTTTAGTCTTAATTAGTTTTTAATAATTGTTCAATATTAGTAATCGTCACTATGCTTGGAAATGCAAATTCGAAAAACTGGGAAATTCAACATTTAGATGTGAAGACTGCTTTCTCAAATGGTAAATTACAAGAAAAAATTTATGTAGAATTACCTGGAGGACCTTTTTAAAAAAATAATACTATAAAAATACTAAACATATCATTATATGGTTTAAAATAAAGTTCGAGATGTTTAAATAATGAATTTACTAATTTTGTTTTGTCAATAGGATTTACAAGATCGAGATACAATGAAAATGTATATTTTAACACAAAGATGAATAATTACATAATTTTATATGTGGATCATATTTTACTAAATGGAAATAAAGTTCAGAAATTAAAAGAAAAATTAATGAATAAATTTGAAATGAAATAACTTGGAGATGTAAAAATATTTATTGGTATGCCTATAGAACGAGATAGAGAAAAGAAAATTTTGAAGATTTACCAAAAAAAAGTATATAGAGAAATAGATAAATAAATATTGTGAAGGTGAAGAGAGAAATATAAAACTCCAACAGAAAAATGTACTGAAGAAAGGAGAGCAAAATGAAGAAGGAGTAGAAAATGAATAAAGGCAATTATTAGGAGCTTTGATGTATGTCCGGTTAAATACAAAACTTGGTATTAGTTTCTCTACGAATTATCGGAGTACTTGGATATTAAAAACTTAAAATTGGAATTTCTGGAAGGATGTAGACGACAGAAAATCTGTAACTTGATATTGTTTAAAAGCATTCGGTACAGAAGCCGAATATACAGCTTTAGACAGCAATTTATTTGAAAGACATCGAGAATCTATTGCTTTAAAATATTAGAATTTTGATTATACAATTTATACTTTAATATATTTGTTATTTAATGTTTTTCTGTTTGCTTACAGCATATTTACAGTTTAAATGGCAGGGGAGTGTTAGAAGTCACAGCTATTCTGGGTATTATATATTTGTTATGTATTGCTATGTAATTGTTATTTGTTATGTTGTCATGAAAATGTATAACAAGTTGTTTAAAAACATATGTTTGACATTTGTGCCTATATTAAATTATTTTCTGTTATATTTACTTATTTGCTTCTGCATGATAAAGTATCAACAATGCATTTATATACCCTCTTTGCTAGGTAGCAGATATTATCTCATAGATATTTAAAACTATTCTGACAAGTACAACAAAGAAGCCTTTTTGTGGAATAAGTAAGATTGAATTTTATTAGATTTAATTTAATTTTCTAGAACCAAGGCCATTTACTCAGTGCCCTCGATCATTCACCCCAATACTTCTGTTCGCAAAGGAATCTTTCTTTAAAGAATATTTTACATCTTGAATGGGTTGGGGTTGATTTCTCGTTAATTAGTAAGTGTTGTTTTTGCAGAATAAATTTTCAGGGGTTGAATCGAACGACTTTCTAGCTTTCAGTTTCTTTCAGCCGACTTCAGCGAAGGGAAAAATGTGGACAAAGGGTTAATTAATTATTTTAATCAATCTTAAACTAATTCCCGAAAAGCCGATCAGAATTAGCCTTTCGAGGGATGAATAAATAATTAAAATGCGGGCGCATGTAATTAATGGAATTGTTTTCATAGTTTTCGGACCAAAAACAAGTTTACAAAATTCAATTTATACAAAATTTAATTCATTACGTACTATAGAAGGTGTCTCAATTGGAACTTTAGGATTTGTTTCTTGAATAAAATGCAAATTTTAAAATATTTTTTTAAATATCATTGTATAATAATGATATCGGACATATGCCCGCATCGACTAATTTTTCACGATGTTTGCTTAGAGGTAATTAATTGTAGCTGCGTATAGTTTATTGGCGTACACTTTTCCTTTTAAACAACCGAAAAAAATCAAATGATGTTAAATCACATGACCTAGCAAGCCATTTGGTGTCGCCATTTCGTGAGATAAGGCTACTAGGAAATTTCGAAATAGAGTTGTTGTTTCGCGTACTATGTGACATGTTGAAGTTTCACTGCCCTATTGAACCCAAATGTCGTCCAAGTCCAAATCATCAATTTGAAAAAAAAAATTGTTCAATATCCCACAATAATGTTTATTTATAAACGACGTCGAATTGATGTTTTGATCATCGCATAAACTTTCATTTACTGCACCAATATCTTCGTTTGACCGACCAGTATGAGGACGTATTGGTGTTGCTTTGTTACTTAACATATCAGTTTCTTTAAATTTTTTAATTAAATTACAAACTGTTTTCTTTGAAGTAACTTGATATCATCCTAATTTTGCAAATAATTCTTAATTCTACTAAAAATGATCGCCCATTTTAATACGCTTGTACAAAAACAATTCATTGTTGAACCTTAAAAAGCTCCAAGTTTACTTAGTTCGTATGGCTTGTCAATAAAATTAGAAAAAAACTGAAATATTTTATTTTTGACAGAACAAAATGGTGCACTTTTGAAATTCTAAAGTTCCAATGGAGACACTCTCCTATAGTATATCTACGAATATAGTTTTCTACTAACTAAATAGTAAATTTGGCTCTATCTCTGCGATATCATACTAATCAAAGGACCCAATTCTTCATTTTCCTCGAAGTAATATACAGTGAAAAATTTTCGCTTTCTCACTTAAAGCTATTCTCAATTGCAAAGTGATTTGATAGAATTGAGTGAGCAAGTGTGATTGTTGGATGTTCTTCTCTAAGACCGCTAAGGTCTATGGTTTATTCGTATAGACCCGTGACCTAAAGAACCCCCAAAGAAAAAACTCAGGAGCAGTCAAATCTGGCGATCTTGCGAGCCGGTGAAAATCGCCAAAACGAGAGATTAAAAACATAATTATTCCGCGTTCTTAAGGAGAATAGCGATCCATGATCTCTCTACTTGTATTCTGCTTCTGCTTACTTCATAAATGTTAAAGTCGCGATGATCTAAGACGCCATTTACAAAAATGGGAGAATCTTGGGTGATGACTTATGCGTCATTTTGTATTTGCAGTAGGTTGACAAGATTGGTTGTGCGTAACAAGAAAATAATAATTTGGCGCATGTGTTTTTTTGACACTTGACAAATAATATCATGATACTGACAAGAAAGTGATATGATATAAATTTATGAAGTAATAGTTAAGAATCGGGCCCAAAGTATTATTTCCGTTGCATGTGCAAAAGCGAGTGGAAATTACGATTATTTCAATATCACTTACATTGTTTTTTTTTTTATTTTAAGATATATTCTACCACAACGTGAATATGGAAATCCGTACAGAACAAATATTTTTTTGCCGACTGCAATTAACAGTATGATTTTGACAGATTTTCATATTGACCCACGAACTAACCAGGTTTAATAATTAAAACTTTATAATTTTTTTAGTTCGTTTTTCATGTCAAACTAACATACGGCCTAATTCTCAAAGCAAAGTTGTTAAAATTAACAACTATTTTCAGTTGTTAAACTGAATGTCAGTTGCTAAGTTCAAAATCCTAATTCACTGTTACATCAAGTTGCTAAAATTTAACAACTAGTCGTAATGTCAAGTTGTTAATCAATAATTGCATTTCTCCCGTTGTTAGTATTGAACAATCGTTGGTAAATTATTTTTCTTGAAAATTTTGTGTTAGGAAATAAACTTTTATTGGAAATAGAAGGACGACAATATATACCTACTTGACCAATAATTATATACATTTTTTAGACAAGATTTATGCAAAGAAATTTGCGAGATGTTAGTAATCCATTCTCAGTATCAGGAAAAAATATTTACAAAAATATTCAAACTGAGCAAGGTATCGCTCTTGATTTAATTCGTGAAATGGATGGTCTCATATGCTTTAAGCATACTGAGTCAGTATATGCTCGAAGGTCTCAAGTCACAAGATGAAAGATTTACATTTATTCTTAACTAAAACCTCTAGACGTTGACGGTCATGCCTGATGATGAGATTCTTAAAACTTCGAAATCGGTCGCATTCAACCATAGGAATTGAATAAACATGTGTACTAACTTAACTGTAGAACTTCGTCAGATTCTCCTAACACTTCATTTCTACGCGTGGTTATGGATCTTATAAAAAGATTATAGGGCAAAATTTGAATTTTCCGTGAATTCAATCAACGATTTACAAGGTGTCCAACTAGCAGTTATCAGAAATAGTTGTCAATATAGTAGTTGAAAAATGTGTAAATTTGTAAATTTCACGTGATATAATTTTATATACACAGTTTTATTTGCAATGAAGTTGGATGGTGCGAGCTGACTCATAATTTTTTACCAATACACCACTGAATGTACGGGTCCGGAAACATAGGTCGGTGATAAATATTCCAAGGACCAGAACACCACGTTCTGCTCGAAACGAAGGAAATGTTAAAATTAATTTCGGGGAGTACAATTGGTAACGACGACGTCAGTTCCCAACATTTTGAGACTATATACGGCAATCACTTACGTCACATAATATTCTGTTTTATTTTTATACCATAAAGTGCGTTAATCAAGTAGGTTTTACAGGTAATTATTGAATTATAATACAGTTTTATTATACAATTTTTTTATTAACTTTACATGGTATATTACGCAATGAGTAGCAGTCATTTTACATGATTTGCATAAATACACTATTTTTTCTACTATTCATAATAATTAATAAAATAAACCAGTGGTGGGATTGAGGGAGACAAGGGGGCAGAAGTTGTCTCAAGTTGAACAATCAAAGGTATAGAGTATTTGTAAAGATTATGTTAACGTTAAATAGTAGTAATTTAATAACAAATATTTATAAATAAAATTTAATAGTAGATAATTTATACAATATTTTTTAAAATTATTACTTGTAACTAAAACCCAAAGTATTGTACTTGATACTTAGTAATAGTCTTCTAGACGCCACTTGTCTTAATGTTTCACAGATTAAAATTTTGCGAAAAGGGTGATATTTGTGCCCTCAAACAGAACACTAATTTTATAATAATAATAATAATAATAATAATAATAATAATAATAATAATAATAATAATAATAATAATAATTGTAATAATAATAATAGTTAATAATAATAAGAATATATCATCACGTCATATTGTAAGTTGAGTGTGTCATTTTGCTTTATATATAAGATATCGGTAAGAGTGATGACGTATTTGTTGATTGTAAATAAACAATTAATATTGTAAATACATATCAAGAACGTGCATAAAAAAAATGATATGATATTAAAGTTGTCAAATATAAATAAAATATATCTGTCAATAAAATAAAATAAAGATTCATAATATTGAATATAAAGTTTATTTCGAGTTTGTCTAGTCTACTAATTTATCATTCTTCACTTCTACTGGTATAGGTACATTCTACAGGTTATGGGCCCAGTTCTGATTTGAAGTAATATGATAAATTGAAACTCTACATTCTACAGTTTTGCAGATATTAAAAAGGAAAATGGCCAGTGCAGATATTAAGTATTCAATTACTAAATTAAATGGCGAAAATTATTTTATCTGGAAATATAAAGTTGAAATGCTTATCAAACAAAAAGGAGTATGGCATGTTATAAGAGATGAAAAACCTGAAAAAGTTACTGAAACGTGGACGAGTAGTGATGAGCTTGCACACTCTATCATTGCGTTAACGGTCGAAGACGATCAGATTCAACATATCAGGAATTGTACGTCTGCGAAATCGGCTTGGGATGCTCTACAAAATTTCCATGAATGCAATACACCGGCAAACAGAGTATTTTTACTGCGGCAGATCATGAGACAGCGAGTTGACGAAGGAGGTGATGTAGAATTACATGTTAGCAAGTTAACAGACTTGTTTCAGAAATTAATGGCATTAGGTGACAAAATCAATCCAGAATTTTTTATGAGTGCCACATTATTAGGTTCACTACCTGAAAGCTATGACAGTTTAGTAACGGCATTAGAAGCTCGAACAGAAGAAGAATTAACATCCAGTTTTGTCCGTTCTAAAATAATAGATGAATATAAGCGACGTAAAGAACGACTAAGCTATAACGGAGAAAGCGAAAAGGTTTTAAAGGTAAATAAAGAGACTCCTAAAAAGAAGGTAAGCTGTTATTTTTGTAAGAAGATTGGTCATGTTAAGAAAGATTGTACAAAATATAAGGTATGGCTACAAAAACAAAGAAATAAAGAACAAATAGTCAATATAGCGAAAGAAAGTACAGAGAAATTATTTACAGTATTTGCTACGTCAAAGATTAATAGTGGTTGGATTGTAGATTCGGGAGCTACATGTCATATTGCTAGTTCAAAAGAGAAGTTCATACAGTTCAATCCAAATCATTATGAAAAAGTGTCTGTAGCAAATGGACAAGAGGTAGTTGCTATCGGGAAAGGTACAATTCGCATAGATTTTATAAATAGAGCCAATAAAATACACGCAGTTGAACTTACTGATGTACTGCTTATTCCGGAAATCGGTGGTAATCTTTTGTCAGTAAAACGTTTAACTGAAAAAGGGTATACAGTAATATTCAAGAAATATAATTTTGAGATTAATAACAGTGGTAAACAGGTTGCTTTTGGTGATATTTGTAACAATTTATATAAGCTTAAGGAAAAACAATTAATATATTTGAACAATAATGAACAAACGAACAATAATTGTATTCATGTTTGGCATAAAATACTTGGTCACCGAGATATAGAAGTAGTTCGTACATTATCATTTAATGATCTTGTAAACGGTGCAAATATTGGAAAATGTGGCAATAATTGCAATAATAACTTAAATTGCAATATTTGTCTAGAATGTAAGTTAACAAGATTAAAGTTTCCAGATGAATCGAAAAATCGAGCAAATAAAGTTCTTGAATTAATACATTCAGACATATGCGGGCCAATGCAAACAATAACTCCATCAGGAAAGAAATACATTTTGACATTTATAGATGATTTTTCACGATATTGTAAAATTTATTTATTAAAAGAAAAGTCAGAAACAATTGTGAAATTTCGTGAATATGTCGAATTATGTAAAACGATGTTTGGACACAAACCAAAATTAATTCGTTCTGATCGCGGAGGTGAGTACACAGGGCATGAGTTTATGCAATATTTAGCAAAAGAAGGCATACAATATCAAAGAACAGCTCCGTATACGCCACAGCAGAATGGTGTAGCTGAGCGCAAGAATCGTACTCTAATAGAAATGGCACGTTGTATGCTTACCGATGCAGAACTTGACAAGAAATTTTGGGGTGAAGCTGTCACCATGGCAAATTACATTCAGAACCGCTTACCTGGTAAAGGAATAAAAACGACACCATTTGAAGGTTGGTACGGAAAGAAACCAAGTATCGAACATTTTAAAAGATTTGGTTCTTCGTGCTATGTATTGGTACCAGCAGAAAAACGCCAAAAATTAGATTCTAGGGCTATATATGGATTGGTCGTTGGCTATGATGAAGCATCAAAAGCATATAGATGTTATATTCCTTCAACAAGAAAAATAATAATTAGCAGGGACATTCGATTAATTACTAAAAATAGTAATTGGCCTACAAATTTGCCAAGTAACAGTGAAAATGAGGTAACAATTGATGACAATGAAACACAAAAAGAAATGCAAGAATGTGACAGCAACGAGAATTCTAAGATGGAAATTGATACAATTTCTATCGAAGATGAGAAAGAAAAAGAACCTTTAAGAAGATCATCACGTATAAATAAAGGTATTCCTGCAATAAAATTTAATGAAGAAATAAAAATAGTGAAAGAAGAAGCAATAGAACCAAAAACCTATAATGAAGCAATTGCAAGCGTTTACAAAGATGAGTGGATTTCTGCAATGAAAGAAGAAATGAAATCTATGAAAGAAAATGGTACATGGGATCTCGTACCATTACCAGAAGATCGTAAAGCAATCGGTTGCAAGTGGATTTACAAAACGAAAACTGATACAGATGGAAATGTCATTAGATTTAAAGCACGTTTAGTGGCGCAGGGGTTTTCCCAAATATTCGGAGTTGACTATGACGAAGTGTTTTCACCGGTGGTGAAACAGACAACATTCCGAATTTTACTATCTGTAGCAGCTAAGGAGAAGTTAAAAGTTATACATCTTGATGCTAAAACAGCATTTTTGAACGGAGATTTACATGAAACCATTTACATGCGACAACCAACGGGATTTATAACAAAAGGCAAAGAAAAACACGTTTGTCTTTTGAGGAGAAGTATATATGGCTTAAAGCAGTCTGCTAGAAATTGGAATCAAACTATTCATTCTGCATTAATTGAAGCTGGTTATAAACAGAGCCAAAATGATGACTGCTTGTATCTTTTTAAACAAGGCGATCAGATTAGTTATGTTTTAATTTATGTCGATGATATTTTAGTTGCCAGTAAATCAAATGAAATGCTGAAATATTGTGAAGAGAAACTAAAATCGAAGTTCCAAATTAATAATTTGGGTGAAATTAAGAATTATTTAGGTTTACAGGTTACAAAAGATCCTCAAGGTAGTTTCACAATCAGCCAATCAGCTTATATACAAAAGGTACTTAAAGACTTTGGCATGGAAAGGTCGAAAATATCTGAAATACCGCTAAGTGTCAGTTATGGAAAAGGACAAGAAACTGATTCGTTACCGAACAATGAACAGTACAGAAAACTTATTGGTTGTCTACTTTACATAGCTATTAATACCAGACCAGATATTGCAGCCAGCATATCAATTTTAGCACGGAAAGTATCGTGTCCGAATACAGAAGACTGGAAAGAAATCAAACGAGTTCTGAAGTATTTGAAAGGAACAATTAATCTAAAATTGATACTTGGTAAATATAATAGTAAATCAAATTTGACTGGTTTTGCAGATGCTAATTGGGCAGAAGATAGAAATGACCGCAGATCTAACAGTGGCTACATTTTCAAATTAAATGATGGCATAATCAGCTGGAAATGCAAAAGACAATCGTGTGTAGCTCTTTCTTCAACAGAGGCCGAGTTTATAGCACTTTCAGAGGCGTGCAAAGAAGCTTACTGGATTCGAAGAATACTACAAGAGCTGAATCAATGTGAAAAGAATCCAACTATTATATACGAGGATAACCAGAGTTGTCTGCGATTAATAGAAAATCAACGGTTTACTAATCGTTCAAAACACATTGATGTTAGATTTCATCATGTTAAGGATTATGTGGAAAAGGATCTAATACAGTGTGTTTATTGCCAAACCGACCAAATGATTGCAGACGTACTAACAAAACCATTATCTGGACCAAAACTGAAGACGCTACGAGAACGATGTGGTTTACAATATTAATTGAGGAGAAGTGTTGATTGTAAATAAACAATTAATATTGTAAATACATATCAAGAACGTGCATAAAAAAAAAATGATATGATATTAAAGTTGTCAAATATAAATAAAATATATCTGTCAATAAAATAAAATAAAGATTCATAATATTGAATATAAAGTTTATTTCGAGTTTGTCTAGTCTACTAATTTATCATTCTTCACTTCTACTGGTATAGGTACATTCTACAGTATTCGTACCGTGCGGACGTTTACCAGGCGTCACCTCACTAATTGCTGGCATGGAGAATGCATAATCAGGTTCATATGTGTGTGTCTACTTGATATTTAGGGCATGCAATTTGCAACTAGAGTAATTTTGAAGTGTATTCAGTTTTGTTTTTCGCATTGTTTCCTACGTATTTGTTATAAAGCAGGCTTTCTTTTCTAAATGTATTTTTTAACATGGTACATTCAAATACAATTTTCTGTAAGCTGAAATTGTTTTTTTTTTGTAGTGTTTTTATGCCAATTCCAAAATTATTTTTATTAACTTTATATAGTATGGAGTCTAGTGTAAATCATATAATTAATAATTAAACGAATTTTTGATAAAATGTTGCGCTTTGTAGTTTGAATATGGTAGTCTCTATCTGCCAGGTGCCCCCCCCTTTAAAAAGTACGACCGATTTGCCCCCTTCCCCCCAATAAAACTGCTGAAATTCTACCACTAAAATAAATTATAAATCAATAAATTGGTTATAAAATTCATCTGTAGAAAAATGTATTTTACATATGACATAACATTTAATGCATTAAATTCTTATTTATTACGGCCATCGTTGCTATATAATAATATATATTTTCATAAAACTTCATGCTTTAAAAAATATTATCGTTGCACAAAGTAAAAATTAACAGACCCAGAAATAAGCAATAAGCCGCGGTTCATAAGTATATTACTTGAAACTGGAAATCTGTGTGAAGTAGATTAACATGCGATTATACACAGATTTGAGTCAAAATTGTGATTCATGATAAGATATAAAAATAAATTATTCATATTTCTAGTCTTAAAAGTTAAAACCCTTTTAAAGAGTTCATTTCGAGGCTATTAGGTAGTTTATACCATTTCTCCCCTACATCTATTATTTGAAGTGTTATATCTATAATAATCATTTTATTCTACTATATAGTTCCCAACTGCCGTCATAAAAAGTCTATCTCTATGACAACGATGTGTAAAAACTGAAATCTACTACTAATAGTTCTCCCATTCTCCGCTAATGGCGCTGTTAGCCCTAAAAATTCCTTCAGGACTTTACTGCGTAGCGTATCGTTAACCTGATTATTTATTTTCCCCGGTAACAATAAACGGAACATCTGAAAGCCGCACGTCAGCACGAAGTCAAGCGAAGAGAAGCGGAAACACTCGAAGAGAGGATCTAAACATTACTTACAGGAAGTAATGGTACGGAAGAAATTATCCTATTTAAGGAGAAGTCAATAAAATAAAGCCGAATTAATAGAAATCGATTTTTTTTTAAAATAGCAACATTATGAATATAGATATATTTTTTAAAATATAACCAACATATACAAACTGATTCATTGGCCTTTTCTTGTTTAAAAACTCGATTTTTTAATATTATGAAAAAAAATATGATGTGAGCACCACATGACTTCCTTGTACACAAGACCAATATGAAGTATAGACCCAAGTATAAAATTGCACGTATTTGACGTAATTTGACATTAGCATCTATTTTTAATTTTTTTGTTATTTTTTGTCCCCATAGCATGCTTCATTACAAAAACCAAAAAGTATATGTTTTAAATATACATATCTCGCTTATACAAAGGTCTAATTTAATAATACTTGATGTGCCAGACGCAGAATTTAATTCTCTAAAACTTTTATTTGAAGCATTTATTTCTAAAATCAAAATGAAACCATTTTATTGAAGAAAAACTGTTAACAACTTCAGGTAATATGTCACTTCCGGTAAACCTGTTTTAACCAAAATCTACTACGTTATTCCAATTGACATAAAAGTCTTATATGCCAAATTTGAAAAGTTTTAGATATTTTAAAATAGTTTTTCATTAAAATCTATTATAGGCTTCAAATAAAGTACCATTTCCAGAAATTATGTAATGACCAAAAAAGGAAGGTGCACAACTAGATGTCATAGCAGTCCTAAATACAAAATTTCAACTTTCTACGGCTTACCGTTTTTGAGTTATGCGAGATATGTACGCACATACGTACGTAAAGACGTCACGACGAAATTAGTCAAAATGGATTCAGGGATGGTCAAAATGGATATTTCCGTTGAAATCTGAAATCCGAAATTTTTCGCGATTATAATACTTCCTTTACTTCGTACAAGGAAGTAAAAATTCAAACGAACTTTGTTTAACATTAAAATGTTTATAGATTATTAGCAGTATAGATTTTTCTACAGGTGTTCCATTTGTACGCAATGGTATATAACTTTATATTTTCAAATGGAACACCTCTATATTTATTTAAATTTGATAAATTCATGAATTTTACTATCCGATATTATAAAAATATGTAAAAAAATTATAGTAATGTTTGTTTGCCAAAAAGTTATTAACCTATATAAATACGTTTTTTATTCTGGTTATTTTTTGACATTTCTTACAACCAATAAAATGTTACATTTTGTGTCACGTGTCTGCGTTTTAACCATTCCTGTTATTATTATACTGACAATAAAGCTCTAGAGAATAATCCCAGAAGTAATCTCTGTATCTTTTGTTTTTATTGACATATAATAATAATAATAATAATAATAATAATAATAATAATAATAATTTTATTCCCAACAGAAACCATTTACAGGGAAATAATTACTTCAAATATATATATATATATATATATATATATATATATATATATATATATATATATATATATATATATATATATATATATATACTATAAAATCTTCTTTTGGCTCAGTATTTTTGGTTTTAAGTTTTTCTTTGAAAGGAAATACATTTTCTTCAAATTTTACATTTCTACTTACAAAGAATTTATCTTTCTCCACATTCCAAAGTTTATATCCTTTAACTCCTTCAATATATCCGATCATGATACATTCTTCTGCCCGTGGTGCTAATTTCCCTTTTATTTGTGTGTTATCAAGTCGGGATAATGCTTTGCAACCAAATACACGCAGATAATCAATGTTTGATGTTTTACCTGTCCAAAGTTCTTCTGGTATGTTACCATTTAGTGCTGTAGATGGACATCTGTTTCGTAGGTAACATGCGGTATTTGCTGCGTCAGCCCAAAGATAATTTGGCACTTCTGATTGTATCAGTAAACATCGCATCATGTCAAAAAGGGTTTGATTCATACGCTCTGCAACACCATTCTGCTGA
The DNA here is from genome assembly GCA_963082715.1 of Harpalus rubripes. Taxonomy (NCBI): domain Eukaryota; kingdom Metazoa; phylum Arthropoda; class Insecta; order Coleoptera; family Carabidae; genus Harpalus; species Harpalus rubripes. The sequence goes on from OY720454.1 coordinate 26,317,468, forward strand.
GGAGTTCTTGGGACAGTCAACTGACGGGATATTCCATGTTTCTTCAAGTATTCATCAAATAATTTGTTCTTGTATTCTCCGCCGTTGTCACTACGTAGAAACTTGATATTGGTTCCATGAAAGTTTTCTGCATTTCTTCTATATTCGTCGAATTTTTCTAGAACTTGATTTTTAGACTTCATTGGTTTGACAACTGTATATCGAGAAAAATCATCTACAAAAGTCACTAAATAATTTGATCCACCTTTTGACGTTGGCGTGACAGGACCAATGACATCTGAGTGGATAATTTCTAGAGGTCTTGTAGCTCGCTCTGCTTCTCTTGTAGGGAATTTGGTTTTCTTCATTTTTCCCAAAACACATGTCGTGCATAGTTCATTCTTTTCTTCTTCATTATTTTTATCGTCTTTGGTCTTCTTACGTGAGATACAAATTTTGTCAATTTTCTTCATAGCTTCCAGATGAAGGTGACCTAGTCTTCTATGCCATAATTCTTCATTGTCTAATTTTGTCATATAAGTGGCTTCGGTTTTTTCTTCTATATGATACAGTCTTCCGCATCGATATGCAATTAAGATGGGATCTTCATACCTGTTTTTGTATATATTTGCCTTTCCTTCTTTGAAACTTATTTCGTACCCTTTTTGCTCTATCCTGCCGACTGAGAGTAAATTTCCACCAAGATCAGGGACATATAAAACATTTTTTAATATTAACTTCTCTGGACCGTATTCTTCATTTGGATTAAGTAAAATATCTCCAAAGCCTATTACTTCAACCTTTTCAGAATTTGCGACTTCCTAACAATGATGAAATCGAAGAAGACGAAGCCTATGAAGATGATGAAGAAAGAGTAGTCAATGACGAAGTAAATGAAACAGTAGAATTTGAAGAAGAATTGGATGGAGCAAGTCAACCTAGAAGAAGTAACAGAAGTCGACGAATACCTCAACATTTGATACGATGACATATGTTCGCTTGCTCCACTGTCAAGAATCCACAAATTTGACTTGTCATTTCCTGAATTTCTCGCCGATAACGCTTGGTATGTTTCTTCATTTGTAATTTTCTTTGCCGTATTTTGGTTTCTCGTCTTGGCTTCTTCACAAAACTTGGAGATGTGACCCCACTCTCCACAAGAGAAACACCGCACTGTTTTTCTTCTATTTATGGCATTTTTCGTATCAAAATTATTTTTATTTTTATGAACAGTCCATTTATTGAAAAATTTATTCGATGTTGTTTTATGATTCTTCGTCGCCAGCGCTCTTTCTTCTGGGTTCTCATTTAATATTTCCGTCTTACGATTTAGTCGCTTTTCTTCTACAATTAATCTCGCTTTTACAATTTGTGATGTCAGATTATCTTCATCTTTTTCTAGATTTTGGTAAACCCATAAGCATTACAAGGGCAACTTCTCTATCGGTAAACGCATATCCTCCACTTGCAAGTTTTCTATGAATTTCCATGAGCCTTCCTAAATAGTCTTTTACTGATTCGCCAGACTTCATTATAATATTGAAAAAATCACGCATTAGTTGAAGTATGTGGAGAAGTCCATACTGAGTATGTAGTTTCTTCAAAAAATTCCATGCTTCGGCTGCACGTAGGCATTCTCCAATATCATCAAGAAATGTGTCTTCTACAATTAAAAATAAGAACGTCAGTGCTTCTTCATTTTTTCTTCTTTCATTTTCTGTCATTTCGGCTCCAACACCAAAACCAGGTTCAACTGCTTCCCAACAGCGTTTTTGTACCAACGCTGCTCGTGCGCGAATGCTCCATGCATGATAATTTTCACCGTTTAATTTCGGTATTTTGTATTCTTCGTGTGCCATTTTTCTTTATTTATTTGATATTGTAATATTTACTTTTCTTCGTATATTAAAAATAAAACAAATATCCTTCTTCGTCTTTAATAAAGTGGCATTCGTGCTGATAACGTGTTAATGTTTTTTATTTTAAAGTAAATTATCAGAAATTAGCATGAAAATCTCTTAACGTGTTTTATTTTTCTATGTACATAACAACTGAAAAAACATATGATCTATTTTCCATTTTATTTCATAGTATGTAGGACATAGATCAAACATTTTGACATAATTGTGACATATGTCAGCATTTATTTCTAACATATATATATATATATATATATATATATATATATATATATATATATATATATATATATATATATAATAAATAACATTAAACATAATAACAAATTATAATAAAAGAAAGAAAAATTTAAATTAAAAAAAATATATCTTCATAAGTGTTGACGGCATTTGGCACATTACATGGACCAGGATATTGGTGTTGACAGTAGGCAGATGAAAAGACCTGCTTTGTCTGGAAAGCAACATTGGAACATATAACGGAACATACGACAATAACTGAGGGCAATCAAATTTGTTCGCTAGTAAAAATTTGGCTGACTGTAGTACTCGTCTGGTATTAAGAGATGGCATATCGTGACGCTGCAATAAGCTATTATGGTCTATAGCGCGTTCGGATATTTTATATCCTGTTTATATGACAAATATTTCAAGAAACGACGATGTATACTGTTTAATGCTGATGATTGTTATGCATACGTAGGGTACCATATTATGGATGCATAATCGAGTTTACTTTGAACGAATGAAAAGTGTAGGGTTTTTAGTAATGAAACATCATCGAACGGTTTAGTCACTCTTATGATAAAGTTTTAGTGGCGGACGAGCAAATATTTGAGATTATGAGAAAATGTCACACCAAGATCTTTCACGGAGATTTTTTGTGTTAGACTAATATTGTTAATTTTATATTGAAAATATATTGGCATGTGTCTACGAGAATAAGTAACATAGTGGCATTTGTTGACATTTAAAATGAACTTGTTGCTTTGGCACCAAGTGGTCATATAATCAAGATTTCTTTGTAAGGTCAAGATATCGTCGGCTGTGCTGCAAGCACGGGACATGTGAATGACTGTAAAATTTCATTTATAAATAACGTAAACAATATTGGACCTAAATACGAACCTTGGGGCACGCCAGACGTCGAGATAAAATGCTGTGACGAGAAACCATTGTACGAAACTAAACAAATTCTGTCTGTGAGGTGAGAATGTATTAGCCCAGCTAAATTTGGTGCAGCTCCATAAGCACTAAGGTACTAAGTTTTTCTAGTAGCAAGCCATAGTCGATACAGTCAAATGCATGAGAGAAATCTGTATATACGGTATCAATTTGTCCCCTCTGATCTAGTTCCTCTGAGACGAATTGGGTGAAGTAAGCAAGCAAGGTTAATTGTAGTCAACCGGCCTATGACAAATAGTAATCAACACATAAATAAAAGGAGTGAAAAAGACCAATTTTGTGCCATTTCTGATCATGAAATAAACCAAAAAATTATAAAAACCACTTTTAGAAATACCATAATTACTAATTATATCTTTTGATTATTTATATTTCGAATTTTAAATGGCACAAAATTGATCCCTGTGCACTCTCCACGCCAGCAATGAGTGCCAGTGAGGTGACGCCTGGTAAACGCCCGCACGGTACAAATATGTCATCATCATTACCGAAATCTGCGTACAAAGCAGATTGGCACACCCAACAATGGGTAATATGCCATGATGATATTTATTTATTTATTATTTATTTTAGGTATTTAGGTATGTGATTTATTTCTCTTTTGAAAGCATCGACAGCTTCATTGGCTAAAGTAAAGTGCATTCCCCAATTTCTCTTTGCCCTGCGGATATAAAAAGAAGTCGTACCATTCAAAATTTACCATATTAGTGCTATTGTTACAACATGCCAAAATTACTAAAGAAAAGTAGCGACCATTTTCTTGTTACGGCTTTTTGACGAACAGCTTTTTGTTGCAGATTCATTTGAAAAACCCAAACAGCCGACCGCCGCTTTTTTGGGATCATACAAATATATCTAATTTTCTTTGCCTGTGTGAGGATCCGCGAGCGAAGCGTACAAGAGTGACTTTGTACATAGTTTCCGTTTACCCAAATGGTTGTGCAATGCAACATGATGTTTATGAGTTTATGGACGTCTTGTACGAAGCTCATTCTTCAAGATTCACGGACAAAACAAATATGTTGTACCAACGTTTTACGGTAGTTAAAATACATCCATACAATTTCTTTATCACAACATTGTTGGCCACTTAATTCATGCCTGAAATTATAAAAAAAAATTCAGCTCGAAAATGCTCGTTGTTAAATTTAATGATTTTTCACTGAAGTATTCACTTCCAATAACTATCTATTTAGGTTATCTATACAGGCTGACACCGTTTCCTTTTTCCAACCGGACTCATCGAGCCGCAGTGTTTCACCACTGCCGTACGTACTGCCGGTTGGATTGCCAGTTTATAAATAGTATTCGAGTGTGATAAATACAAGTAGCTGTATTTTTTATGACAATTTTAATACGTTGACTATCACGCATCTTATTTATGAGCCACCCAGTTTGCTGTCGCAGACCACTGACTCATATATGACGCAGAGTGTAGACTGTTCAAAGCAGCCTACGATAAAGAGATCAGCACTAATAAGGGGTCTGCATAAATGTTCAGCTCACAGGTGAGTTAAATGGTCTATTGGATTTTTAAAGTTATGTTTCTTAACCCTCCGTCTGTCGGGTATCCTTGCTGAAAAACTTTCGATCGGGTATGGTCTGTGGAGACTGAAATAAAATATCCTCTGAAGGGCACCAACATAACTTCCAGTGCTAATTTTGCTTAAATATGTTTTTTACGAACCTGTTTCTACATAATGCCTAATACAGAACTAATTCCAAACACATTTTTCTTGTGTCAGTTAAAATTGAAAAAAGCTTACAATTTTACCGCATATTTTCCAAAATTTGAGAACAACGCTAAAATAAATAAAAATAAAATTGTCTTATAAAAATAATTATTTAAAAATATAAAAATATATAAATTATTATGAAAAAATAAAAAAAAATTCTATATATATATATATACAGGGTGGTGGCGGTTAGAGGTGAACATAGGGATTTAACATGGGATTTTAGTTTTTTGCAATTTCCTGCTCTCCTGTTCTTTTTACGGCAAAAACTGTAGAGTACAAAATTGTTCAGGATTAAAAATTGCATACAAAAATGTATTTAAATTTATTATTATGTTTTTGGTTTCTTCACAATTTGAAAAAGAAATTTCAAAATTTCTGTTATTTTGTAGCAATAGCCATGGAATTTTTTTTTCTGGTTGTCAAAAATTATTTATAAACGTCAACTATGCGTTCATCTAACTTAAAAATTAAATAAAAACAAACAACTTTTAATTTTAATACGCATTTTTTATTAGGTATACCATTTAATAATAAACCAATTCCAAATGTATCAACTACGTAGAATTTTGATTTATCATAGCCAATACCATTTCTTCATTCACTTCGTTATAACGTCTTCTATTATTATTATTATTTCCTTCATTACCTTCGTTCACAGCTACACTAGCTGTGTTCTCAATGTTTTTAACAAGTTTAGAAATTGTTGCTATAATAGGAATTGGTGTATTTTCGTACTTTATGGAAAACAAATCACGTATTCTTCTAAAACTATTTCCACCATAATAATTTTTTTATAATGAAAACTCGTTCCTTATTCGAATAAACATTCATTATTAAATTAACTTTTTATTAGAGAAAATTTCGAAAATTTGACAGAAATTGAATGACATTATTATGTTTAAACATTTGAGTTATAAGTCACGGCTATTGCTACAAATTAACAGAAATTTTGAATTTTTTTTTTAATTGTGAAGAAACCAAAAACATAATAATAAATGTAAATACATTTTTGTATGCAATTTTTAATTCTGAACAATTTTGTACTCTACAGTTTTTGCCGTAAAATGAACAGGAGAGCAGGAAATTGCAAAAAACTAAAATCCCATGTTAAATCCCTATGTTCACCCCTAACCGCCACCACCCTGTATATATATATATATATATATATATATATATATATATATATATATATATATATTCCATTTAAGCCATTCAATATTGTAGAGAATAGGGAATAGTTTTTACCTTTCTGATTGGCCGAAATTGGAAACAAGAGACAAGTTTACCCAATGTAATAGCGGCTACTTAAAATTGACACTGATGCCAGCGACATCTGCTAAATGGCTTAAATGAAACAGAGTATATGTATGTATATATATATATATATATATATATATATATATATATATATATATATATATATATATATATATATATACAGGTGTCACAAATTAATTGGGTTACCATTGAGATCTCGGAACTATAAGAGCTACGACGTCGATTAAATGGGCAATGTTGTGTAGTTTAGAGTGCTTATTCAGTTTCCGCCGAGAAACATTTTAAATTCAGAACAGTTTGAAAGTCATTCAAAAAAAAAAATTAAATCACTATTTTAGATGTCAAATAACTCCGTAATTTTAAAAGTTTCATGATTTGATGTAAGAAACTTAAAAATTATAAAGAATAAAATTAAAATGGCGGTTTCCAAGATATACGAGTATTCATATTGTTACACGTTTGACCGGGTGGGGTCTGTCAGGACAAAATGACATGTGTCAACTATTTGATATTTTAAATAACAGTTTTGTCTAGGTAAAGCAGTTGCTATTCAGATATTGGAAAGATACTGTGGCAGTAGAAATTTTGAAAAAAAAACAATAAACAGATTATCTAAAAATTTCAATTTGCCGTGGACTTATAGACCATACCCGACAGACGGAGGGTTAATTAAACTTGTATCTTATTCCGTAGAAAACAAGAGTAGTCTATTTTGAAAGATTTTTTTCTTATATGACGGTGGTCAACGTGTTAACAACTAGTTAAAAAAGTAACCAATCAAGTCCGTTGATAACAAAAAAAATATATTTTTTTAGTTGTCAAATCAATATTTTCTATTGAATAAAATTTTTAACCAGTTACCACTTTGTTATAGAATAGGCCCGATTGTCGGCCGACGAGAATCGAACACACGGAACATGGTTCGGGTGACGAGATGTGCGCTAACCATGTGCTAATCATTCGTACTGTAATAACTGTTACTTCAAAACGCCACTTGTGACGTTAGTTTGCACAGAGAAGTGCGGGAGTCAACTACGCACCCTAGTTGACAGGTGTGCGGCGCCAGCTTTTAGACAGTGGAGATGGGGGGGGGGGGTTCTAATGTTAATGACAGAAGAGATATAGGGCGCCACGTAATTTTTCTTTTATACGCCAAATTACGAAACGTACGGCAATGACTAAATAAATTATTACACTTACCGTGATTCTACTGTTGCCTGAAAACGTAACAGGTTTTCCCCAAAATAATACTCAACGAATACGAAATGTAAATAAATGTTTAATAACAAAAGGTTTTTAATGTGGTAAATGTAAAATGTCACGGCGCTCGCGAAGAAGCCCGTAACCTTGTCTAAAAATAATGCGTTCATAAAAATTACCAGTCAATACAGCCTGACAATGACTGTCCAAAAATAATGTGTTAATAGAGTGTACAAAAATTATATAGAACCTGTAGTCGCTAATACAGCGCAACAATGAAATAATGTACAATATAATAACAATAAAATAAAATCACTCATCCAAGATCCACGGTGGCGGCTGGTGGATAGGAATGATGAAGCTGGGCGCTGGGCGGCAGGTTAGCAGGAACCCGGTGGAAATGTCCTGAAGCGAAGACGGCGGGAGCAGCAATATATCCTCCGTAGATTTGGACGTCCGAAAGAAACCCAAACAGTGGTGCACACACCAATACGTGGTCACCCACACCAAGAACTCACTAGACAGTTCTCGAATCCCGATATTAAGCAAATCCGCACTTGGCGCGACCCTCTTGGGTAATTTTAATATTCGGGAATACTACTCCGGGTCTTTAAAAAGAAAACTTGCTCGCCAACTATGAGCTTAACGAATCACCAACCGATCAACCACGAGTCTCGGACCAGAATCCCCAGAAAGCTGAAGTTCTCTCCCTCAAGACAGTGAAGAATTTCACACGGGAAGGAGGTATCACCAACGTATAATAAATTACAATGAAAAACTCAAGAATACAACTAAAGGATGGTTTACAGCAACGACCATAGAAATAAACAATTGTTTAAGCTAGGAAATAAAATTGGAATAAATTCCTAGTGTAATTTACAAGGACAATGCAACCCTAAAAATAATACAGTTTACTGCTAGATGCTCGCTAACCATAAATTAAATTATTAACAACTAAAGGTCGAGCGGCGGAAGCGTAAACGCATCTTTAACTAGACACTACCTGCCAAATACAACTTGTAAACTTATAAACACTAGCGGTCCGTTCTTAGGTTAGTAAAATATGAAAAAGTGCAATAAAAGAAGGCCTAATTCTTAAACTATCGCTACAATAATAGAAAGAGGTACGTTACTCCAGATTTATTAACAATGAGTTACATGAAGACGATCTATTTCAGCTTTATATACACAACAAAACTAAACAATTTGATTTGGCAAAAACTAGCGAAGAAATGAAACGTGAAAGGAAACTAGAAAACACACAACATGAACCAGATTTAGTATGATACGGTAAGAGAAATAAGGTTAAAAGAAAGTTAAATAAGTCACGAAAGCTAGTGCAGAAATAAACTGTAACAACTCCTCCCTTACCAACTGAGGAAATTTTCTTAAACGAACGATACGTCGAAGTCTTGTGGATGCGACTTGAGATGTTGAGTACTCCAGGTTCCTCGAAGTATATCGCCGTCCAAATTCTTCAATTCATACGTGTCGGACGACACCTTACCATGAATTCGAAAAGGCCCAACAAATTTTTCCGCTAATTTGGCCGAGTAATACTTTGACGCGTTTGAATGTACGAAATTCTTCCTCCAGACCAGTTGGTTAGGCATAAAAGTAACATCCCGGCGACGAAGGTCGTACCGAGCTTTGGATTTTGTATACGGCTTGTGTAACTTGCTGACTACGTCCTTATAGAGCTTTGGGAAATTGGAAGCTCTGTTTACCACCTTATCTTTATCGAACCCATTCTCAACCTGTTCCAAATCACCCTTATTGTCATCTGAATTGCGCATCAAGATAGCTTCGCGCCCAAAATTGATAAAATACGGACTCAACCCCATTACCTCGTGCTTAGCTATCCTAAGAGCACAAGCAACTTTAGGAAGAAGTTTATCCCAGTCGTGCTGGTTATCCGAAATAAACGAGATCAACATGGTTTTGAGTACACGATTAATGCGTTCCGTGGGGTTTGCTTGCGGATGATACAGTGATGTGTAAGAGTGTTTTACGCCATAAGACGACAAGAACTGCTGGTACTCCCGAGATCGATACTGTGCCTCATTATCCGAGATAATACGACGAGGTGCTCCAAATACCAGAAAAAATCATTCTCCAAATGCCTAATTACATTTTTCGCCGTAGTTTCCGCAAAGGAAAACATAAAGGAAACTTGCTGAAGCAATCTGCCACCACTAATATATATGAATAACCTTGCCGCGAAGTCGGCAAAGGACCAACCAAGTCAGTACAGATTACCTCCCAAGGACGAGATATACGCGAATGCCCATCCATCTTACCAGCAGGCACTTTCTGTTCTGGTTTCGACTTCATGCATACAGAGCAGTGCCGAACATATTTAATCACATCAGATTTAATTTCCGGCCATTAATAACGTTAACGAAGGCGGTACACCCCTAAATGTCCACTTGTAGGATGGTTATGACAATGTTCCACCAACTCCATACACTGAGTTTTGGAACCACCTTTTTCCAGGCGTCTCCATCATCGGCTAAGCCAACATACTCCGGGCGAACAAATTTGAAAAGCTCGCCGTTAGTAATCCTGAACGTTGGAAAACGTAAGGGATTCTCCTCAACCAGTCAACATAACCTAGAATACCACAAATCCTTACAGTTTTTCACCCCAATACTATCAATAGTCGGAACCAAGCGGGATAGTGCAACCGGCGCCACATGGTCCTTGCTCTTCCTGTGGATGATCTTAAAATCGTACTGTTGGAGGCGTACCGCCCATCGAGCCAACCGACCGGAAGGGTTCGTCAGGCTATGCAACCACAGGAGAGAGTAATGATCCGTGATCACTTTGAATTGAGTGCCCTCTATATAGTGTCGTAACTTCTCGATCGACCAGAGCACTGCCAATAACTCCTTTTCGGTTGTTGAGTACTTTTGCTCCTGCGGCGTCAGAGAGCGTGATAAGTAGCAGATAACCTTTTCTCCATCCGAGTGTTCCTGCGTTAGCACCGCCCCAAGCCCAAAATCGGATGCGTCCGTCTGCAGCACAAACTCCTTCGTAAAGTCCGGACACGATAGTATAGGTGCAGACACCAAATGTTCCTTTATCCGCGACCAAGCCCCTTCGCAATTTGAATCCCAATGGAACTTAACATTCTTTCGTAAAAGTTGCGTCAATGGAGCGATGACAGAGGAGAAGTTTGGTACAAAACGTCTGTATCACAACGCCATTCCCACGACCCTACGCACCTCAGAAACAGTCTTAGGCGGTTTCAGCTCAAGGATAGCCCGTACCTTTTCTGGATCCACATGCAACCCATCTTTGTCTACCACGTAGCCCAAGTACGTTAACTCTGTCCTACAAAACTGACATTTGTCCCAACCCAAGGTCAGCCCCGCATCCCTCAATTGTTGGAAGACTTCGCGCAGAATTTCGAGGTGCTTCTCAAAAGTCTGAGTAACAATGATGATATCGTCAAGGTACACAAACACATAAGGCTGCAAGTCTACACCGATAATGCCATTAATAAACTTCTGGCAGGTGGCGGGTGCATTGTGTACACCAACCGGCATCCTTTTGAACTGAAACCACCCCCGATTAGGTACTGTAAAAGCCGTGAATTTCCTCGATTCCTCTGCTATCGGAATTCGCCAGTAGGCTAACTTCATGTCTAACGATGTTAGGTACTGGGCGTCCCGTAATTTGTCGAGTATACTCGATACATAAGGCAAGGGATGTACATCTCGCTCAGTAACGTTGATTTTCCGAAAATCTACGCAGAAGCGGTATGTACCGTCTTTCTTGGGGACCAATAAGATCGGTGACGACCACGGGCTGGTTAAACGTTAGACGATTCCCTTCTGCAACATATCATCCAGCTCCCTGTCCACGTGTTGCTGCATCGCAGGCGACACCGGATAGTAACGTTGCTTAATCGGAGGACTATTAGTCCGGATGACGTGTTCCACCCGATCTGTATACCCAACTGCATTTGACGTAGTCTCCCCCAACATACCGTTTACCAACTGCTTCAAGTCATCCTCTTGCTTCGGTGTCAGGGACGAGCGCGCAGTGACCCCATTGACCGAATCTACCCTAACAAGATTTTTCGAAAATGTCCATTCTCCTCGCCGCAAATCCGACACGATCCCCATAATCTTCCAAAAATCTGCCCCCAATATAAGATTATGCGATAGAGAAGGGACAACCACAAATTTAAGCAACTTTACTTGATCGCGAAGCCGAATAGGTGCTTCAATTTCACCTGTACTATAACATCGCTCTCCATTAGCTACAGTGCAGCTGCTTGGACTATTCCTAAGTTTCAAACCCAAGTTTAACAATAGTTCGTACCCCGTTGCCCCAACAACGGTACGCGAAGCCCCTGAATCTAACAACCCAAAAAAAACTTTTCCCCAAAATGGTCACCTCCAAGTGGGGTCGCTCATCGCCCTGTACGTGTGCGAGCACGAAATACAACTGTGCTTTATTAATAGCGGCCGATAATAACCAACGTCGGTGACGTATACGACCGTCTACGTCTACCGATTGCCGTTTCCCGAACAACACTTAGGGCACGTGTTCACCGTAACGTCCGGCTCCCCACATTTATAACAATGACGTTTATGAGGTGGGGGACAATTGCGAGCGATATGCTCCTGTTTACCGCAATTCCAGCATTTACGAGACTTGTCTTCCCTGACTTCGCCGATTTGATCTGAAGGGGAAAGATCACCTGATAATGTAGGATCGGCGTGTATATAGGCTAAGTCTGGCTCTAGCGACGACTGTTTCCGCGGTGGAGGTGCGAATCGTTCAATGGAATCTTTCCTTTCATCTAGTTTTTTTTTTACAGAGCTTCTGTAATTCTGTTGTAGACTTGACTTCGGTCAAAGCTAGCTGACTTTGATAAAACGGTAGAATATTGCACATCAGAATATTAACTTTTTACTCTTCCGAGAGTTTCGTTTGTAATCTAGTGAACAATAATGTCATGACCGCGATATATTCTCTGATCGACTCATTTGGACCTTGGGTACGTCGTTTTATCTCGTCAAAGAGTTTTTCCTCATAGTTTACTGGTAAGAATTCATCGCGCAACCCTGCGACCAAATTGTCCCAAGTCCGAAATAAACGTTTGTTCGCCCTAAACCAGACTAACGCAATATCATCGAACACATCAATAGCAGACGCAAGAAGTTGTGTCTTCGAAACATTACGCGCATGACGTAATTCCTCTACACGCTCCATAAATGAACTTGACATTTGCCTACAATCCCCATTAAATTTCAAATTCCATTTTACCACTGGTATCGACATACCATTTGGCTTCACCGTAGCCTTAACTACCTCACTATCTTCTGCGGAATCTAAATCCGAATCTGACAAATCTAATTCTCCCAAGGACGCGTGCAATAAAGGGTTAATAAGAGTTGAAGAAGTTCTCATAACTTTCGCTTTTGATTTAAGTTTCGACCCAAGCGTAACTAACTTCAAAAGAACTTGAGTGCGTTGCTTTACTTCAGAATTCTCTGTCGTCACCGCCCTATTTATTCTACCTAACCCGTGAGCGATTTTCGTTCCAATCTTATTATATGCGGGAGAGTTTTAATATCAGAAAATTCTTCGATTAATTTAGAAATTTCTGCGATGTTTGCTTCAAGGGCCGCAGCATCATCCTTAAAACTGAATGGATACCCGGGAAATTCAAAGCTAGAATTTTTCTCCAATTTAATCAATGCCCGAAGAGAACGCCTCATATCTTCCACCTTTCTCACTTCGTCGACACCCCTAATCTTCAGCTCATACACTAATTCGTCCTTGCCTAACCGACCTATTTCCATTTTGAACTCCATGATACCCTAAATCAAAACTAATATCCCTACTAATAAAGCCCTACTCGCTAAAATGACCTGACAGTGACCCGACCCTAAATTCCTTCCTAAAGACAGCAGCAAAAAAAAACAAGGATACAACAATGGACAAGGCTATTGTTTTTGAAGAATGGTCCTACACTAACGATATGGCTCTTTGAATCACGACGCTAAATTTGACTAACAATGACGATACCAAACAATGAAAAATGGTAACAGCCCTAAAGACTGAAATGACCCCAACAACAGTTCGACCTAAACGAGATGGGCTAAACAATTATGCCAACAATGAATCGCAACAATACCAACAACAATGGCCGCAACAATGCCGACAACAATGCCAACAACAATAAAGCAACAATTGGCACAACAATGGCCACAACAATAAAAATTACTAAGAAAATTAACAAGGCCCTCTAACGTTTATGGCCCCACGTTGGGCGCCAAAATTTGTGACGTTATTTTGCACAGAGAAGTGCGGGAGTCAACTACGCACCCTAGTTGACGGGTGTGCGGCCGCCAGCTTTTAGACAGTAGAGATGGGGGGGTTCTTAATGTTAATGACAGAAAAGATATAGGGCGCCACGTAATTTTTCTTTTATACGCCAAATTACGAAACGTACGGCAATGACTAAATAAATTATTACACTTACCGTGATTCTACTGTTGCCTGAAAGCGTAACAGGTTTTCCCCAAAATAATACTCAACAAATACGAAATGTAAATAAATGTTTAATAACAAAAGGTTTTTAATGTGGTAAATATAAAATGTCACGGCGCTCGCGAAGAAGCGCGTAACCCGATCGACATCTATGCGTCTATTGTTAGCCAACCATACGACGCAGGCCATGCAAGCCAGTTGAAACCAGGCGACGAACAATCCGCAAACGACAGAAATTTAGGTAACAAACAATGATGCTAAGTACCACAGTAAATACAGTCTGACAATGACTGTCTAAGAATAATGCGTTAATAAAAATTGACAGTAAATATATCCTGATAATGACTGTCTAAAAATAATGCGTTAATAAAAATTGACAGTAAATACAGCCTGATAATGAATGTCCAAAAATAATGTGTTAATAGAGTGCACAAAAATTATATGGAACCTGTAGTCGCTAATACAGCGCAACAATGAAATGATGTACAAAATAATAACAATAAAATAAAATCACTCATCCAAGATCCGCGGTGGCGGCTGGTGGATAGGAATGGTGAAGCTGGGCGCTGGGCGGCAGGTTAGCAGGAACCCGGTGGAAATGTCCTGAAGCGAAGACGGCGGGAGCAGCAATATATCCTCCGTAGAGTTGGACGTCCGGAAGAAACCCAAACAGTGGTGCACACACCAACACGTGGTCACCCACAACAAGAACCCACTGGACAGTTCTCGAATCCCGATATTAAGCAAATCCGCACTTGGCGAGACCCTCTTGGGTAATTTTAATATTCGGGAATACTACTCCGCGTCATTAAAAAGAAAACTTGCTCACCAACTATGAGCTAAACCAATCACCAACCGATCAACCACGAGTCTCGGACCAGAATCCCCAAAAAGCGGAAGTTCTCTCCCTCAAGTCAGAGAAGAATTTCACACGGGAAGGAGGTATCAGCAACGTATAATAAATTACAATGAAAAACTCAAGAATACAACTAAAGGATGGTTTACAGCAACGACCATAGAAATAAACAATTGTTTAAGCTAGGAAATAAAATTGGAATAAATTCCTAGTGTAATTTACAAGAACAATGCAACCCTAAAAATAATACAGTTTACTGAAGAAATATGAAGAAATGCAATAAAAGAAGGCCTAATTCTTAAACTATCGCTACAATAATAGAAAGAGGTACTCCAGATTTATTAACAATGAGTTACATGAAGACGATCTATTTCAGCTTTATATACACAACAAAATTAAACAATTTGATTTGGCAAAAACTAGTGAAGAAAAAAAACGTGAAAGGAAACTAGAAAACACACAACATGAACAGATTTAGTATGATACGGTAATAGAAATAAGGTGGAAAGAAACTTAAATAAGTCACGAAAGCTAGTGCAGAAATAAACTGTAACACACTATTATATATATATATATATATATATATATATATATATATATATATATATATATATATATATATATATATATATATATACGGGCTGTTTTCAATGTTATAATAAAAAAAAAAACTAGTTTCTCGCTAAAACAAACACAATATCAACCTTTGCTCTAGTTAAGAATTATGATAAATCATTTATATTTTAATTACTTATTTAACTTCTCCCCAAAGTTTAACAAAAAACTTCTTGGTTATGTACCTACCTATTACATATTTCGCAACTCCGTCCCACTTTAAACTTTGTGTAAAAAAAGTCTTTTTGTATGAAACTATCATCATCCTTTAACAGGTGTTCGCTTTGCCCTGTGCGTGTAGTCCGGGTGTCGTCGCGTCCATTACGCGAGATTACATCGCGGTCGGTAGCCGTGGAACACACACGCGGCCTAGTACGACACGACGGAAAGAAGAGTCGATAACAGATCTCATATACAAAGCACACTATACTACCTTAAGGAGATGTTCAGCAGAGTATGGAAGTTTAAAGATGGAACGTAGCTTACCTGTAACAAGAAAAACGGCTGTTAGATAATAGATAAGAGTATCTATCAAAATTTAAAATATGGAAATTAACAATTACATAGTTTGTCAATATGGAAATTAACTATTACATAGTTTATCAATGGCTTATTCACATTAGATTTACATGTTTACAGCATTACCTTATATTGTATCCATGAAGGCGTTTGCGGCGCGTTACCACATGGGCTCTCAAAGCTGAATAAGACAGCACCACAGGGATCACTTTTGTGCTATTCGAATATTGGAAATAATTTTCAAGTTTCAAATTTGACGTCTTTCGGAATCGAAGATGCTTCGCAACCCACTTCATACGAATACAACGTGAACACAAGAATCAAGTAACGTTGACATTAAAATTTAGTTACTTTTGTGTAACAAACGCAGCGCTTATTTCAGGAAACTTATATTCGTATCAGAATCACGTTTTCATCTGTGTTGCAAATCAAATTATTTTTGCAATAGTATACAACTAAGACAAATTACAAAATGTATTTAAATTTGCGATATATTTATCATGTGTTACTTGAGCGAAAATACATGGTATTTTTAAGCAGTGATAACAATAATTGCTTTCATGACAATAAACAAAATAAAAAATAAATCTTAAGTTTTTAATTATTTCCCACATTGCAGAAATTTTAAGTTACTTACTTCATTGTAGAAAATATAATTTCTCTACGGCCACTACAGAAAATTGCACTTTTTTCCATGCTTTACAAAGCCCGAAAGTTATTCATTTCCCACAGTCGTGGGTTAAAGAGTGAGAAATTATTTCTTACAACCAAAAAAAAACCAACACATAACCTTTTGCCAGATATTTTACCTGGTTGTACGCATAAAACGAAAAATATTTTTAAATACAAATACATATATTCATGTCTCACTACAAAATAATTCTCACATATATTTGCAAAATCTATGGGATATTTTAAAATAAATTATGTACAATACATACATTTTCTTTATATTCAATATCCTAAAATTTTCTTTTTCTACTTTCGTTTTCTTTTTCTTTATTTTCGTCATTTTATCGCAAATTCCTTTTATATTCTTTTTTACGTATATTCTTTTGCGTTGTTGACTTTTTTTTTATTTTCATAATCTTCATAATAATGTTATTTTTGATAGAGGCATACAAATATTTTTGACAGACATTTCGGGCCTATTCTGTAACTCAGTGGTTATTTTTTAACAACTGGTCAAAAAATTGAACCAATCAAGTATGTTGATATATAACAAAAAAGTGGATTTTTAGTTGTCAAATCACATTCTATTGGACAAAATTATTAACCAGTTGTTAAAAATTAACTACTGAGTTACAGAATAGGCCCGTATGTGTCAATTATAAACATTTGAATTTCTTGCCTTGTAGTAGTTTGATCTGAGATTTTTTACATCAAATTATTTTATATGCCTTTCTTTATCTCTAAATCAATAGAAGATATAATAATGAATTTATATTTATCGAATAAAGAATTTAACGTTCTTTAATATAAGTATTTACATAAATTTTCGATAAATAATATTTAGATGATTTTTTTCTTGTAACTACTACTTCCGGTTGTCCAATTGTTACCAAAACTGACTCGACTCTTCCCATTATTGTTAGATTGAGGAATCCGTAGTTAAAAATGTCTTAAGTCTTATAGTATTTGAGATATAGTGAATCCAACACACACACACACACACACACACACACACACACACACACACACACACACGCACGCACGCACGCACGCACGCACGCACACGCACACGCACACGCACACGCACGCACGCACGCAGACACAGACAGGATCGATTTGGGATCGATATTTGATCGATTTGGGATCGATATTTGATCGATTTCAATATCAACATGGGCATTTTCAGTGGTGCTATCGTTATAGTACGAAAATCAACGACACTTATTTTAAAAACCTAATTTTATATTCCCTATAAGAATTAAGGATTGACTTAAGGTAACGCCACATTGTTTATGTTATGTCAATGTCAGTGCTATGTCAATAATTTAAGTCATAAATGAGTAACAATATTTTAACATATCATGAATGTAGAGCATTTGTAGAGATTCATTATAATTTAATGTCGTCAAAATAACATGGACAATTGACATATGCATTGTGACCGGCTAAAATTAAAAATCAATTTCTGACATAGTACTGACATTGACATAACATGAGCTACGTGGCGTTACCTTTAGAAATAAAAGCAAATTTCATTAATATATTGGGATTTTCAAATAAGAAAACGCTAACTAACGGCAAATATTAGAACTACAAACAGTGGTACACATTTGACATTTACATGAAACTACAACTATATGACTACAAAAACTGTATTATACATATACTATTCACGAAAGATGACTATTCAAGGTCATTTATTCGAAGAAAGAATACACATCACTTTATAGCAATAGCTTAGCAACATTTTGTATTAGAAAGAGAAAGATTATTTGACCTACGTCTGTTCAATTTATGTGGTGTGACAGATATACGTAAATAGTGGCATTGCTTTCTAACACACTATAAATAATAATGACATATGTCGTAGAATTACAGATACCTAATTATCTACTACACTGCCCTTTGTTCTAATATTTACCCAGTGGCGTTGACGTTTAAATCAAATTATTATTTCTTGGTTTATAAGTTAAGTCTATGTTTTTGTATTTTGCAAAAACATAAGTGAACAACATAAATCTTTCAGAAAAGCATTATTTAGAAAGAAACATAATTTTATAATGAATTACTCTTATTTTCTCAATTAAAATGTGTCCATAAATATTTCATGTTGCACGCCTATGCAAACGAAATCCATTGAAGTTATCTGCAAGTAATATTATATCAGACTGACACAAATGACCTTGAATAGTCATCTTTCATGAATAATAGTTTACTTGAATTATAAATAAAAAATACCAATAAATGAGAAAAGAATAAGAAACAAAATTGCCAGCAATGCTACGCTTAAAGATATCAAAAGTGTACCATTGTTTAATGAGATAAGCGCCATCTCTTGATATTTGAAGATCCCAACACGTGTCTTAATACTACTATTTTCATTTCACCATTTTTTAAAAAATAAATAAACCCTCTAATTTCTACAAGTTATGTTTCATTTTATAAGGTTTTTTTGAGGTTGATGACGTGCGTTTTCTGCTTATTCATTTTTATATCTAATTTCAACCTACTTATACAATTTTAAAGTAAAATTACTCGATCACCAGAGTAAAAATAAAACATTTTGACATAAAAAAATAAGAATTTTATTTTTTAATATTTTATGTATAAATTACCTTTTTCTTTAATCTATACTACTGAAGATGAGAACATCGCTCTCGAAATACGTATTTCGTTTTTATTTTCACTTAATTTTATAGTTAGAGGTAGGTAATTTTTATTTTATTATTTGTTTTCGAATATTAAAATGCTCTACCACGGATTACCGTATTCATCCTGTATATTTAAGATGGCCAGTCTGTCTAAATTAAATCAAATTTCTTCAATTGGCATAAAATAAACTAAAATGACTAAATAAGACTATTTATGAATATGTACCTATGCAGACAACCTTACCATGTAACGTTCGTAACGCGGTTTACTTTATTGTAAATAATAAACATGAGAAATAAGGCACATAACTTGAATATTTATCATATTGACATTATTTGAAAATAGTTGCTCATTTTGTCGTAGCATTCTGAAAGTAGCATTGATAAAAGAATTAAAAAAAATAATATTTATTAATAGTCTTCACTTTCTGAGACCTATATACTATTGGAACAAACCACAGTTGTTATTTTTTATTTCTTACTTTTTTATAGATTTTTTTAACCCTCAACAGGATTAAATCCCAGTTACAAATTATTGCTAATTACTTATGTATTTTTTTATTGAGACTAACAATTAAATTTATTAGAATTCACAAATTTCTGAATTCCTATTTGATTTTTTTTACCCCACTGCCAACAGTTATTGCAGTGGCAGAGTGTACATGTGGCATGCATCTCATATTAAAACATCCATTGCAGAGATTGTAATCGACCAGTTTTTAGTACTAATATCCATATAATGTAGAAGAAACAAACATAATCCTCTCTTTATATTATAGTTTTATTTCCTGTTCGTCCGTAACTTTGATGGCGGCGTCGTTCTGTTCTGGACATGAACGTCGGCGCCGGTTGATGCATTGTTTCATTATCGCCTTTGTTGAATTTGCGTGGATTTGTCGCGCTGATATTGAAAGGATATTTTATTTTGGACGGTGTGTTGACAGCAAAGAGATGAAGAGCTTATATTTCACGGCAAATAGCTGCCAGTATGGCAGATATTGCATACTATATACTGGAAGTGAAAAGCTCAAAACACATAGTGACACAATAAAGTAAGTAACACAATAATGTCAATGACCTTACACTTTGGACACATGTCCAAACAATAGAGGTTTTTACCCTATGAAATGTGGGGTAGAAACGATTTTAATATATGTTATTTAAGTCGGCACGGGTATTCAAGTTTTAACCTAGGGAAAGCTCGGCGCTAGCCGCCGTCTTGGATCAAAAGAGCAAAAAATAGGTTTTTTTGGGTTTTTGGCTATTTTCTCAAAAACAGTAGCCCGTATTAAAATTTTACAAAATAAAGCTCGTAAATTATTGTACAAGAAAAGAGTTCATACATTTTTTACCTAGGACGAATTCTCAAATAGGTGTGTTAAAAAATAGTTACCCAGAACAATTTATAAAAAAATATTTTTTTAAAAAATAAACAATATTGGATAGTTAATACTTAGTCTAATACATACATATTAGGTTGTACATTCCCGGGGGAATTTGAAACCACTCTTTATAAGAGTCCTATTGATTCTATTAACGTGGGGAATCAATCCACATTGTTTAATAGAACTTTTCTTCTGTTTTCGCATCTTGGGCTATTCTCTTCCAGTAGTCTCTATTGCTGACGTGAGTTTTCCAGTTGGTTATCCCCATCGTTCGCAGGTCGTTGGTGACTTGATCTTCCCATCTTTTCTTCGGTCTTCCTCGTAGTCTGCCAGTCTCTGGTTACCATTTAGTGATTTTCTTAATAGTTGAATCTTCATTTTTCCTATATGTATGTCCTAGCCATTGTATTCGTCGGGATTTGATGAAGTTAACTATGTCTATTTTCAGTAGATTTCTAATTTCAAAGTTCATTAGTCGTCTGTACTCTCCATTCTCCGTTCGTATAGGGCCTGCTATTTTCCTCATAATTTTGCGTTTAAATATGCGCAGTTTCTCTTCATCATTTTTTGTTAGGGACATTACTTCGCCGGCGTAGGTTACCACTGGCCTGATGGCTGCCGTATATATTTTTAATTTCATTTTCTTACTTAAGTTTTTGTCTGATAACGTTTTCTTATAGGCAAAAAAGGCTCTGTTCACTGCAGTTATACGTGCATGTATTTCTTCTTTCCTGTCATTATTCTCCGATACGTAAGACCTGAGGTATTTGAAACTTTTAACTTTTTCAAGGTTGTATGTACCAATAGATATTTGTTTTATATGGTCTGTGTTTCTTCTACTACAAATCATGTACTTTGTTTTAGTTTCATTTATTATCAATCCCCTTTTCTTTGCTGCTTTCTCTAGTTCTAGAAATTTTGTTTTTACCTCCCTCTCGCTGTTAGCAACTAACGCTATATCGTCCGCATATGCAATTATTTGTACACTTTTAGTTATTATGTTTCCTATATTCTGCAGTTCTTTGATGGATCCATCTTTGGCGATGTTAAATAATGTAGTGGACAGTGCGTCTCCTTGCCTCACTCCTCTGTCGAATGGGAAAGGTTTTGTGGAACTGCCGTTTGTCGTGACAGTTGCATCTGATTCATCCATCGTCATTTTTGTTAGTCTGATCAGTTTGTTCGGGATGTTCATCTTCTACATTTCTTTTATTAAAGCGTTTCTGTTGACAGAGTCAAACGCTTGTTTGAAGTCTATAAATATTATGTACATAGTTTTGTTGTACTCGTGGCATTTTTCAATTATTTGTGTTATGGTGTGTATGCCATCTATAGTGGACCTTCCCTTTCTGAAACCTTGTTGATAATCTCCTAGTGCTTCCTCTGTGTAAAGTTCTAGGTGTTTACGAATGATGGTTGTTAGTATTTTATAGGTTGTGTTTAATAGCATAATTCCTCGGTAATTTTCGCATTTGGTAAGGTCGCCTTTTTTGGGGATCGGTGTCAGTAATCCTCTTTTCCATTCCGAAGGCATTAATTCTTCTTACCATATTGTAGAGATTAAGCTATATATTCTGTCCAATATGTCTTCTCCTCCGTGCTTTATTAGCTCGTTGCTGATATTATCTGTTCCTGGTGATTTTCCTGATTTTAACGTTTTTATTATATTTATATATTCTTCGAAGGTTGGTGTGATTTCACTTTCTGTATTAGTCGTGGTGTGTTGGCATTCTCTCTTCAGTATTCTCTACTTTGTACATTTGTGTGAAATATTGTTCTTAGGTAGTTGCTTCGATCTAGTTGTTCATTGTCTTCTTTTTCTTGGTTAGTTTAGATATCATTTGGAATAGCTTTTTATCATCTTTACTGTACATTTCTATTTCTTCCATGTAGTTTGTGATCCACTGTTGTTTTTTCCGTTTGCGTATTTGTGTCGCCTCTTTCCTCTTCTCTTTGTATTCTGTGAGTGCTTCATCTTCTCTTGTTGTTATCCATCGTAGTCTAGCTTTATTTTTTTGTTGTATACAGTCTAAACATTCATCGTCAAACCATTCGTTCTTTTTAGCTGTGTCTGTTCCTATTACTTTGCAGGCTGATAATGTTAAGCAATTTTTAATGTTTTTCCATTCTTCTCCTATGTTTTCTGATTTTGTGTGGAGGCGAGCTTCAATTTCTTCTTCGTATGCTTTGGCTACTTCTTCATTTTTTAGTTTGCTTGTGTTCCATCTTTTCTTTTGTTTAAGTTTTTTATTTTCTTTGATGATTTTTATTTTGAACTTTGTTATCACTAGGATGTGGTCTGTATCTGCATTTGCTCCTCTAAATGATCTTACATCTTGTATAGTACTCCTTCATTTTTTCTTTATCAGGACGTGGTCAATTTGGTTGCCTGTTGTTTGTCCCGGTATCATCCAAGTTATTTTATGTATGGGTTTGTGTGGGAATCTCGTGCTAGCTATGTCCATGTCCAAAGTTGTTGCTAATCCGTGCATTTTTGTTCCGTTGTCTTTTGTAGTTTCGTGAATAGTATGAATGTTAGCTGCATTACGTAAGTAATGTTCATTCCCAATTTTGGATTAAAATCGCCTATGATTAAAAGGATATCATTTTTGGGTATGTTTTCACAGGTTTCTTCAAGTTTTTCGTAGAAATGTGTTTTATATTCTTCGCTTGCATCTTCTATTGGTGCATATACGTTTATTATTGTTAGGTTTGATTGTTTGTTTTTTATTCTGATTAGTGAAATTCTTCCATTTACTGATTTAAAATTAATAATGTTACTCCTTAGTTTTTTATTGACTATAAATCCAGTTCCGTTATTTCCTTGCTTACTTTCTCCTCCGTAGTGAAATGAGTAGTTAGTTTTGTTGATTTGTCCTTCATTTTCCCATCTGATCTCTTGTAGCGCCAATATGTCTTAAGTTATAATTATTCATTTGTCTTGCTATTTCTTCAAGTTTTCCTGCTCGTAATAAAGTTCTGATGTTCCAGGTTCCTATTTTTATTAGTTTTTCTTTTTTGTTGCTCTTATTCTTTTTTCTTTTACCGATTATCCAGTTTATCGCCAGTTTGTTACCTTTTTTGCAGTCCGGTTTCTGTTTTCACGTATATTTACTATTTTTTTCTTATGATTTTTGCCACTTGTTTCATAAAATCCTGATTTTCTGGGGAGCGTTCCGCAGCTGTTCGTTTTTTGTCGTTCTGACTTGTTGTTCCTTCATCGTTGTGTATAAAGTCTTCTAGCCTATGCTTTTTCCCATTTATAAACAGTTCATTGTAACGGAGCGTGGTTCTGGCACGTTGCTCTCTCGCTTCTTTCATGAAGGGTATCAGTAATTTTCTCTCTTCTTGTACTGATTTTGTGAAGTCATCGCTAATCCATATATCAGATCCCTTTAGTGTTTTCGTTTTGCTAAATATTTCTGCCTTTTTGTTCCATGAGTTTAACTTGACAATTATTGGTCTAGTTTTTCCGTTTTTGTGGTTGCCTATTCTTCTAACCTCTTTGGCGTCTTGTTTCACGTTGAAGTTTACTTCCATATTTTCAAATATTTCTTCTATTTTTGTAATTAGTTTATCTTGTTCTTCTGCCTCATCTGCTACTCCCTGTATCACTATATTATTTCTTCTAATTTCTCTTTCCAGATGACCAGTTTTTTCTTCTTGTTGTTTTACTTTTTGTTTCAGGTTTTGGTTTTCTAGTAATAAATTTTTAATCATTTGCGTGTTCTCGTCTTGTTTATTCTCTATTTTTTCTATTTTGCGTTTTATTTCTGCAAACATATTTCTTATTTCTTCCACATGATCTTCTTTTTCCGAACAATCTTTTTCGTTGCCCATTTTTCCTGAGTGCGGGCCTGTTAATGTATTGGCAATATTGTAGGAATCACTGCGAAAAGTGAAAGACCCCGCTCGACGCGTCGAAGGTTAATCACTTATCAGTGTATTTGTGAACTGTTTAATATTTGAATTTAGCTGTATCCTACCTTATTTCTCAATATGGGTATATAATATTATTGTTGGTGTTCCTTTTCACTTACACAATTAATCACTATCACTATTTATATTCACTTATTTCTATAGTTTTTTTTTATTTAATCACAATAAACTTTAACTGCTGTCAGCTGTCTCAAGACCAGAGACGGACTCCACATAGTCTAATAGATTTTACTATTTATAACAGTTAACAGTCCTCGTGGCATCGAAAGAAGTAAATTATAGATGATTTTTAAATATTTTTTCAATGCTTCCCAACAAATTCATACACCTTTTGGCACGGTTAAAGATATGATAACGCGGCTTGAAAATTTGAATTCAGCATGAAATTCATCATCCTTTATGTATTATCTACACTATTTTTGCCGATGAGCGGTTCGCGAGTTACTAATAACTTAAACTTATAAGAAATCCCTCAAAAATATTAAATATCTATAAATCGGTTTATTTCTCTTTTTTTCGTGTGAAATTTCGAAACGTATTAAATAAGTAATATTGTTTATCTTTAAACGTATCGAAATTTTATATTAAAAATTGAGAACTAAGTCGATTTGCAGATATTTATTATTTTAGAACCGCGAACCTCTCTCGGCAAAAATCGAGTAATATATGACAGGATGAAGAATTTTATGCTGAATTAAAATTTTCAGGCCGCGTTATCATATCTTTTACCGCGTCAGAGAGGTGTATGAATTTGTAGGAAAGCATTGAAAAAAATATTTAAAAATCATCGATAATTTACTTCTTTCGATGCCGCAAGGACTGTATACTGTTATAAATAGTAAAACCTATTAGACTAAGTATTAAATAGTATTAAATACATAATATTGTTTATTTATTAAATAATTTATTTTCTCATAAATTGTTGTTCTGGTTAACTATTCTTAACATACCTATTTGAGAGTTCATCCAAAGAAAAAAAAAATGTAAGAACCCTTTTTGTACAAAAATTTACAAGCTTTAATTTTGTATTCTTCTAAAATCTTGATACGGGCTATTGTTTTTGAGAAAGTAGTCAAAAATCCAAAAAAAACTCATTTAATGCACTTTTGATCCAAGATGGCACCGAGCCTCCCCAAGGTCAAGAACTTGATTTTTTTATCCCCATCCCAACCTAAACAAGATCTATTGTAACAAATTTTCTGAAAGAAGGAATTAAGTTTCCTATCTCATTAGCAGTGAAGTATCTTTCATGCAGCTGGCGTATTTACTTCATATACCACATAGAGAACGTACAGGTAATATGTGCGTAATGCGGTATAGTATTAAAAACGACGTACATTTTTACGCCCTAAGCGGAGAGTACATAGCAACGCCCTTGACGACGTCCGGTAAATATTTCAAAATTACATAATTTGTAAATTGTAAATTACATAAAAAATGCGTTTAATAAATTTTACAATAACTACTCATCACAACAAAATTATTCAAAACAAAGACGGCGCTATTGATTAAATAATAATTATTTGGTTTCAAAATAGTTATTGAGTATACAGAAAAATTTCATACGACACTCGGCCGGTAGCTGCATTTACGGTCTCGCTAGTTCACGTATCTCGCCCGTAAACGCTTAGCAATACCGACCTAATGACGTAAGTCGGCTTGGTGGCCGAGCAAATTAGCGCATATCTCGTAGCTGGCAGTGGCGTCTGACGAACCATGTTCAGTGTGTTCAATTCTTGTCGACCAACAATGTGTGATTTGTCGTAAAAAATAAATACAGCTACTTGTATATATCACACTCGCATGCTATAAGCTAGCCACTTATACACCTAAAATAAATTTAGCAGTGGCTTGAATCCAACCGGCTGTACAGAAGTGGTAAAACGCTGCGGCTCGGTGAGTCCGGTTGGAGGCGACAGCTGTATACAAGCCCTAAATAGATAGAAGTTAGAGATTATTTACCAACTCTTCTACATACAAATTTGTTCGACATTTTATCAGATTGATGCGACATGCACTGTGCTTTTAGAATTTCAGATAGGTACAAGGTAAATGTACAAGCTAAGCCGTCGCAGAGCTATATCTTCCACACTATACTGTATTACGCACATACTGCAACTCCAAAGAATACCGCAATACGCACATCTAAAATAAATCAAAGACGTGGCTTAGGGCCTCTATGTTCTCTACGTGGTATATTAAGAAAATACGCATCCAGCTGGATGAGTCTATTTTCAGTTACAGCTGAAGCTGAACTTTCACATATAATTGTCCCAAATTTTCTACGTCCCCTTCGCCGAGTTAATAGATACCGTTTTAATCTATGCCAATCTTACATTATGTAAATAGTATTTAAAGGACAATGACCAGTAAGGATACTGTCATAGTTTTAAGGTCTTTTTGCTGAGAACTAGTAGGTAGCTACTTGGAATTTGTCGACGTAGGTATTATGAACTTCGTCTGACTGAGGCCCGGAATATCTCTCTAGTATAAGGCTACGACTGACTACTCTCACTTTTTGATTTCTTCCTTTCTATGAATTTTTAAGAGTCTATAAGAGGGTTGAGGTCCGAAAAAGGTAATTTGGCTCTCTTTTTAGTGAGCTCATCTAATTTTTCACCTAAAACTTTCTCCCATCCCGGTACTCACCATAATGTGACGTGGTTGTGTTCGAGCAGCAATATCAGACCAACTTTGACCCACAAGTGAAGGCATGAAATGGCTTTAAAACAACATAGCTCATGACATTATGTTGTTGTTTCTCCTCTCAGACCTTTATTCGAGCATACAGATTTATTATGTAAATCTCTGCTGGAAATATAATGGAACTGATGTCTATGGACTCCTTTATTTGGTGTGGACTAAATACACCCTCTCCAGTTTTTCCTGGGTTTGAATCATCCGTAAACCAGAACAGAAAATCTTTTTAGAAGAGGTCCTCCTATTGTTCACTGAAGACGATTACCAATAACTACCTATACGTCTAGTCAAAGTTGATCTAGGTAAATCTCCTTTAGAATTTCTGAGTAGACTACGAGGTTTTAATGGTTTTATTCTATCCTACAGAATGTATATAAGTGACTAGACCATCGCATACTACTTCATGAAGGTGCAGAGCCGTTATTGTAACAATAGTTAAAATAAATTAGCATAAAATAAATAAGTAGCATTTGAAGGAATGTCAAACTGCTTTTATTCACACATTTCGGAACTGACGAAATATATGTACCATTGAGGTCGCTTATGAGATGTCAAACTTATAGGTTAGTTATTCTATTTCAATATTGGCGACTAAAACTACCGATGGCGGCGCTAGTGTTGTAGCATACACGAGCTCTGAAAATGGTATTGTGCTATAAGATACATACATACATACATACATACATACATACATACATACATACATACATACATACATACATACATACATACATACATACATACATACATACATACATACATACATACATACATACATACATACATACATACATACATACATACATACATACATACATACATACATACATACATACATACATACATACATACATACATACATACATACATACATACATACATACATACATACATACATACATACATACATACATACATACATACATACATACATACATACATACATACATACATACATACATACATACATACATACATACATACATACATACATACATACATACATACATACATACATACATACATACATACATACATACATACATACATACATACATACATAAAATCACACATTTCCCACTTAGTGAAGATTGCATACAGAAACATTGCATAACCAACTTTCGTTTTGAAGTATACTAACAAATTCATTAAACTTTATATAAATAGTGTTAGTAATAATTTTATGTACGTATTTAAATTATATCGACATTCGAAGAAATTTATCTTAGACTTATTTCTAAGGAAGTGTTTACTTATTTGGAGGCAACAAATTCTTCTCGAAGTTTTATAGAAGGGAGAGAATTGTTGAATCGAGGGTTGTTATTTTTATGTGGCGTTAATGAACATAGTTCTACAGACTAAATTTTTTTTGGGCTGTTTAAACAAGTGCTCTAACGTCAGATCCTCATCCTCATGAGATTAGAAGAACTTTAAATTTACAATTGATTATTTACAAAATGCTCTTGTATAACTAGCCAAAGTGGCCAGTGCAAACACATTACAGCTGTCTTAATATTTTGTATAAGATAGTAAAATAGTACCATATATTACTTATGGATGCTAAATAAATATGTATTTACTTTACTTAGTAAAGAAAATTAAAATGGAACTAATGTCAAATACCTTTCAAATTGTTTTAATTACAAGTATAAGAAATATATTTCATTCTACGTGAAAAGTGTATTATTTTACTCATGAATTGGTCAGAAAATAATACAATACTTTTCATTTTTCTTATTCTCTTATGATTTATTCTGGATGTCACTCTTCCTTTCACCAATTTTTGGGACAGATAATTTCTTACCACCCCGAGAATGACGACAATAAACGCAGCAATTGACGTTTTAATTTTATTTATTTTTTCGTTCTTTGCTCATATTGCAAAGTAATTTATACGTACTTTAAATCAAAAAGACAAACAAGAAACAGGAAGGGAATCCAATGCACAACATATATTTACTGTATAGTTGAATAACAGAATACCATCTTCAAGAGTTGCAAATATCGTACGCTTGAGGGATTCACGTTAATTTTAGTCGCCAAGTGGAAATAATTATGAAAGTTTGACATTGGCTGGATTTGAATTCAAGCCATACATCCTTGCCCAGTAAGTATAATATACTTTACTATTTAATTTAATTTCATATTATTTATAACATTCTAACCTGCAATAATAGCTCTTTTCATTCATAAAGTTCTGGCCAACATTTGATATAAGTAGTGTCATCTAACAGGAGAATCTCCTACCATTGTATTTTAGAAAACTTACGCCTAATAAGGCAGACAACCCAAGCAACACCGAAATATTGGATGCTCTCAAGAAACTAAACACGAACATCCAAGCTAGTATAGAAAGTCTACGTACAGATTTAAAAGCTACTAAGATAAAAATACAAGACAAAATAGAAAAACATGAAGAACGAATGAACAACCACGAGACTATTATTTCAAACCACACCCAAGAATTCCGTAAATTACGCCAAAACAATTTAATTATATCAAGTTTGGAAGAAACAGAAGATAATAAAGAAGGTTTACATAATTTAGTTCTAAATTTCCTAAACAATACAATGGAAATTAGCACAAATTTAAATGAAATCAACCAAATTCGTAGATTAGGAGTTAAAACCGAAAATAAAACCAGATCAATTCAAGTACAATTTGTAACCTACATAAAAAGAACAAGAATTCTCTCCAAAAGGGAAAACTTAAAGGATCTAATATCCAAATATGGGAAGACCTACCGAAAAACATCATCGAAGAAAGAAAACGCTTTATCCCCATCATGAGGATATACAGAGAGGAAAATCACTACGCCGTTATCAATTATAATAACCTATATGTTGACGGTAAGCTGATTACAAAAGAAGAAATAGAAGCACAACTATCAGATAAAAAACAAAAATCGCGACCAGAAGACAATAAAGAAGAACCAACCAACAAGATACTGCTCAAGGATCTGAAAACACTAAAAATTAAAAAAGGGACACATCAAAATCAGCCAAAAGTCACGGTTCCAACGAGAGTATCCTACAATATATTCAAAGAGAAAGATCGAATTCAAATTCAAGTACGATATCTTCAAAAAGCTCTGAAAACTCTACTGACGGTTTGAACACCACTATAATCGCCAATACATAGCAACTACTGAACCCGCAACCGACCTATAAAACGTCAACGGCTAGAGAAACGACTCACGACTCAACTATAGCAACAATTAATCTAAGAAAATCGACTGAAAGATGCAAAATCTCCCACCCAGGCCGGTCACCTTGGGAGATTAAGACCACATCCCCCCATGTAAAAAAGAATAATAATATTTACATCTGCACCCTCAACACGAACACCTTAAAGGATGAATCCAGACTTGAAGAACTAGAATTTGGTCTAGAAAAAATTAAATGGGACATAATATGTCTCTCAGAAATACGCAGAAACTACGAAACAATTACGGTCAGAAAATATGGAAAAATTCTACTTCATAGCGCAGCAAAAAATGGTCAGTACGGTGTAGGCTTTTACATAAAAAAGAATGGAAAAATCTTATTTTAAAATTTCAACCCGGGAATGAAAGAATGGCAACACTATTACTAAAAATTAACGATAAACAAAAAATAGAACTAATACAAGTGCATGCTCCTACCAGTAAATCCTCTGAAGAAGATATTCTGCAGTTCTATGAATGTCTGGATCTAGTTCTTGAAGAATGCAAAGACAAATCAACACAAGTCTTCCTAATAGGTGATTTAAACGCTAAAATAGGAGGTAGACTGATAGGAGAAGAATCAGTACTCGGTACCTCGAAAGATGGTACAAGGAACGAAAGAGGTAGTCTATTAGTACAATACGCACTACAACACAACTTCAAAATAATTAACTCATTCTACATTAAAGCGAATGAAAGAAAATGGACATGGAAATCTCCATCAGGAAGAAAAAATGAAATTGATTTCATAATGAAACCAGATAAAAGAAATATTTCAAATATAGACATCCTTAGCAATTTTAACTTCATATCCGACCATAGATTGGTGAGAATTACACTAAAAATTAATAATAAATCTACACGAAAAGCATTTAAAAAACTTCCCAAGAGACCAGGCACTCAAGTACAAGAAACAAGTTCAAAGAAATACTTATAAGTAATTTAAAACATTTACAAAATACAAAACAAAACATTGAAACTATGTCTGTCCAAGTACTATATAACACCTTGGAAAATTGTATTGTAAAATCAGCTAGCGAAATCAAGATTAACAAAAACAACAAAACTTCCAAATTTAGTGATGACACCCAAAAGCTAATAAAGAGAAGGAGCGAGTTAGAGAAAATAAAAATTAAATCCCCAATACAGAAAATAGAACTGTCAGAAACCCGTAAACTGGTAAGAAAATATATAAGAAGGGCCATACGTCTAAGGGAAGAAGAACTTATAAATAACCAAACAACAACCCATTACTCGACTAAAAAACTGAATCAAGAACTATCCACTGGCACACAATGGATACCCAAAATGAAGAAAGGCAACTCTACTACATTTCAACGACAAGAAATCCTAGAAGCTGCTAATGTCTTTTACGAGGAACTATACTCACTTGATACACCACTATCTGCAACCGAAGAAGAAATAGAAGAAATTCACTCAACTGAAGTTGAAATAGGTGCAGCAATAAACACCCTAAAGCCAAACAAAGGTCCAGGCGAAGACAATATATATAACGAACTGATAAAAGCGGGAAAAGAAGAACTTCTTCCTCCTCTACAAAAACTGTTTAATAAAATCCTAACAACAGAAGAATTGGATAAATGGAATGATACCCAAATAATTCTATTACATAAAAAAGGCGACAAAGCAGACATAACAAGTTACATACCAATAAGCCTGATAGCTACCATCTATAAAATATTCGCAAAGCTCATTCAATGTAGGATCAAAAGAAATTTAGAAGAATACCAACGACATGAACAAGCCGGCTTCAGAAGCAACAAGTCAACACTAACAAACCTCCACATAATTAATCAAGTTATTGAAAAAGCTAACGACTACAAAATCAAGCTGTACTTAGCATTTATTGACTTCCATAAAGCTTTTGACACAATTAACCACAGTCACATCTGGATGGCACTCAAAGAAGCAAATGTGGATACAAAATACATAAAACTAATCCGTAACATCTATAAGAATAACAGAGGGCAAATTAAATTAGATAAACTGGGCAGATCATTTGAAATAAGAAGAGGTGTAAAACAAGGCGATTCATTGTCCCACGACTTATTCAACTGTGTTCTACAATATGCAATGCAGAACCTGAACTGGGAAGATGGTGGTATAAGAATCAATGGCAGAAAACTCACAAATTTGAGATTCGCTGATGACATCATTATCCTAGCTGAGACACCTACACAACTTCAAAAGCAACTAACCGACCTAAATTTACCTTGTAACCAAGTAGGACTACGCATCTACTTCGATAAAACAAAAATAATGACTAACTATCAGGAAACACCAATATTAACGCAGTCGAAAAATATAGCATACGTAGAAGAATACACATATTTAGGACAAACAATTTCATTTGAAGACAGACTCAATAAAGAAATAGATAAACGTATATCAAACGCGTGGAAAAAATATTGGTCACTGAAAGCTATTTTTAAAAATAAAAAAACACCGATACATACGAAAAGAAAAATATTCGACAGCTGCATCAGTCCTATTCTTACATACGGTTCCCAAACCTGGGCAATGACCAAAAAGCAAACAAACAAAATAAAAGTCCAACAAAACCGCATGATTAGGACCATGTTAAATATATCATGGAAAGACAAAGTACCTATCCACGAACTATATCAACGATCAAAGATAGCTGACGTCACCGTAACAATAAAATCACTAAAATGGAGTTGGGCTGGGCACATCATCAGACAAGATAAAGGTTGGTGTCGAGAAACTACTGACTGGATACCGTTAAGTAATAAGAGGGATAGAGGACGTCGAAAAGCAAAATGGAATCATGATTTTAGAAGAATTGCAAGTAGCACCTGGCCAACCAAGGTAAGGCACCGGGAAACATGGCTACATCTGGGGGAGACCTTCGTCCGTTAGGGCAACCATTCAACTATGAAATATGATCTGTATTATATAAAACTGATTAAATAAATAAAATGTATGTATATTAGAATAATTTAAAAAAAATACTATGTACGTATAAGGAATAGCAATAAAGGTTATAATAATAATACTTTACTATCAAATGTGAGTTACTGTTAAAGTTCGTCGTTTTTACTCGTAAATTCCATTTAAATAAAGTTTATAAATATCCACTGTTTTTTTAATAAGCGTTATTCAACAGAGCTAAGTGCTCCAATTACAAAAAAGCATTACATTACATGTACAGTACATAAATTTTAGGTAGTAGATAAATATATAATGCACAAAATAAAGCATGCTTAAAATTAAAAAAAAAACATTAGTACAAAAATTAATTAGTAACACAAAATTATAAAAATAATATAAATTATAAATTACATATTGCGAAAAATTTGTTGCATCTGTTTTTTGGATGACTTCAAAGGAGTGTTAAAAATATTTGAAAGATTGGCATTATTTGACAGTTTATTATATAATATAGGTAAACCGGTCATAACGAATTTTTTTTGAATAGCTCATTCGTGTGCAACTGTACGAGAAAAGAAAGTTGTGTAAATAATAGTGAGGGATCAATTATGTTATTCAGTAATTTATGCATAAAAACCATGTCCAGTAAATTGCTTCTGTTATACAGCGATGGAAGGTTGAGGTTATAATTCGGGAATATTGTGAAAAATATGTCTACAAAATTCATTTTGAATACTTTCAATTCTGTTTATATATGTATGTGAAGTATTGTGGTTGCGGATTCCACACAACTACTCCGAATTCTAGCGGACTTCTGACTTGAGCAAAATATAGGGTCAAAAAAGTTTAAGGGTTCTTATAGTTCCGGCAAGTTCTAATAAGAAATCCCAGCATTTTATAGGATTCCTTGACAATGTTGTCAATATGCTTGTCTAATAGAAATTTGCTACCTACAGTTATACCTAAATATTTAATTTCATTTACTCTAGTTAACGTCGTACCTTACACGAAAATATAGACGTCAATCCCTGTCTTATACAAATTTATTAAATTATTATTTATTTATTTATACATTTATGTAAAAGTAATGAAGAACCTATTCGTTACAATTGGTGACCCCTAATAAAAGAGCACGATATATTGACGGAGCACCCCAACTCCCGACTGGAAGATTAAGAAAAGTTGACTGAACACCCCGACTCCAAACCAGCCTCTCTACAGCTGACAACATTATTCAACACCTTCAACGAAACTAGTTCCGGCAAGCACGTCCCCAGAGCCCTGTTTGTTCGCCTGAAACCCACAGTTTTTTTATGAAGTCCAACCCAGAACCTACCGTCAACCCTTCCGCCTGAACATCTGGCAAGCAAAAAACCAATACCAACAGGTACAGCTCAACCATTTTACACCATTTTCACAAACAACATTATTTAACGTCATACATCCAAAACGTCAAATGTCAATTACAAACACGACTTGAAAATTTTTCTGGCATCTATCTCTTCGCTTTTTCTTCCTTCCTCCTCTCTTGGAATCAAACAACACCATTTCCCCGGTCGGCAGTCTCACTTGCCACGACCGTGGGAAATCTTTTTTCTGATAGACATGTTCCTCATGGACATGTCTATAACCCAAAAAGTCCAGATAAATTTTCAAGAATCAGTTGTTTTATACAATTTTACGAAATATACACGTCAATCTCTGTCTTATACAAATTTATTAAATTATTATTTATTTATACATACGTATTAGGTAACGATTAGTAAATCGTTACATATGTATATTGTACAATAGATCAGTTTCTTGTAAAACTTATAAAAAAAAACATTTGTTAATGTTAATCAGTAATTTATTGTTAGTAGCATAGTTTACAAATCTATTCAAATCTGATTGAAGTTCAATACAGTGAGCTGTTGTATTAATAGGATGATATATTTTAAGGTCGTCTCCATATAGATGGATCTACTAAACTGAAAATAACAACGTATATCATTTAATTTTTTTAAAAATAATAACGGCCCTAAATGACTAGCCTGTGGAGATCCAGAAGATACTAAGACAGGGTCATATCTGTATCTACTTGAAACTACACAATGACTTCTACCCGTCAAATACGATCGAAACCACCATTTACCCCGACATAAGCTAATTTACTTAGTAATATATTGTGATCTATTCTGTCGAATGGCATCTGTTATCTATAGACATAAAATATTATTGGAATAATTCAGTAAGTAAGGTTTCAACTGATCATCCGGGCTTAGGGATAATTAATGATTTAACAGACGAATATAGAACCGTTTATATTAATTTTTCAAATGTACACAGTTTAGATACAGGGTGGTTTTGAACTTAATGTCAAATTTAAGGTTAATTAGTATGACATGTGTAGATTACGAAACAGAAAGAATTTCTTAAAAATTCGCATATTTATGGGTAGTTTTCATTAAACTAACATTTTTGGTACCACTGGACCACTAGCAATGCATTTGAATTCTTCTGTAAGTAAAACATAACTTTAATACTTGAAATTAATTTACGTAATGTTTGTGGGTAATCAAATCTTAATTATTTCTAACGTAATTTATTTTGAGAGTTCAATAAACCCATAGCCAAGATTAATATTTCGCAGAATCATTTTTATTAAAAGAAAAAAAAAATAACAGCAAGGATTAAACTAATAAATAGCAACAATACTAGAAACTTTGAATTTTCATGTAACAATATTAATAAGAAAAAAACTTACCTCAAAAATCAATTTAAGAATAAATACAAAACTCAAAAATATTGTTTTGCCCCATTTTACAATAAATTAACAGCATATCCACTAACTCAGAAATAGAATACATTTTTTTAAGAACAAAGGCATTGCAAAAATCACTTTTTACTAACACTTCCGAGAAAAATAATGAAGTATTTTATCTATTACACAATATCTTATACAACTATACAACTAATTTTGAATGTATTTTTGAGAACCATATATTTAATGAAATATTAATTAAAACAGCAGTATAAAAAAAGTTTCCTTAAGAAAAGTCGAATGTTCTTTTTACGAATTTTTTTAAAAATTGTTTCTGTTTCGTAATCTGCATATGTCATACTACGTACCTTTAAATTTTTCACATTAAGTTCAAAACCATCCTATATAGGTCAGTAATTCTCTGTTATTCTTTGCTTCATTTTTCTAGACTGGCACGACATTAGCTCCTTTCCTTTTATTAGGAAAATGTTCTTCTGCTTAGGATTTATTGAAGATTAACATTAAAGGGTAACGGAGGGAAGAAGCATAATTTTTGATAAATAATTGTGGGATTTCGTCAGAACCTGCTCCTTTTCGAGTATCTAATGACAAGGACTTCTTCAGTATTAAAAGCCACAGAAGAAATAGAATTTAAGTTGATTTGTACATCAGATAAGTTATTATTTGGAATGATATCATAATTGAAGGAAGCCGCAAAATTATTAGAAGTTGAATTACAAATATCTTTTCCATTAAATACTTCTACAGTATTGTACAACATGGTATTAGGAATATTACATTGTTTAGATGTTGATGATACGAGAGACCAGAATTTGTTACTATTGTTTGATATTTGATTCTCCATACTTGCCAAATAATTTCTGTAGACAGTTACACGCGTGTAGAAAACAACGGAACATGCAAAACATAAAATAATAAAAATAACATCACATAAAAAATTAGATAATTAAGTATTAAAATACTCATGTAAATCATAAAAACTGTGCTGCGTAAGATATTCTTTTAATTTCTTTTTAAATACTTTAATATTATTTTCAGATTTCAAGTAAGTAGGTAACTTATAAATTTCTAAGCCTATTCTATTAGGAGAATTTTTAGCTATGTTTAGTTTTGAAGTAGGAACGTAAAAATTGTTTCTATGCCGGGTGTTATGGTCATGAACGTCTGAGATTTTTTCAAAGTGTGTTGTATTTTTTTGTATGAACAAAAAGATTTCCAATATGTATATCGAAGTAACTATTAAAATTTTTAAATCTTTAAAAACAGATCTGCATGATGAATTATAACTTAAACCTGCCATACAACGAATAATTCTCTTCTGAGTAATAAAAACAATTTTAGCTGAGTGTGAACTGCCCCACAGACATATACCATAATGTATTCTAGATTCAATAGTAGCTAAGTAAAACATCTCTTTAGTTGTTTAATATTTAAAATTAATCTTAGGTGACGTAACTGATAACAAAACGTACTAAGTTTCGTAAGTATTTTAGCACAATGAGGATCCCAACTTAGATGTTCGGTTATCAACATCCCTAGTAAATGAGCTAAAGCATTATTACTTTTTGTATTTTTATCAAAGTTAATTTCAATTCGTTGATTTTTATAATGATGCTTATTAAAACGGAGAATTTGGTTTTACTTTCATTTAAAAAAAGTTTATTTTCATAGCACCATTCAGTAAGTGATTGTACATTTCTGTTACATTCTATTTTCAAGGCATTATCATTCTTATTTGAGATGTAGTGTCATCGGCATATAAAACGGGGATGCAATTATTAGATAAAACTGTACAAAGATCATTAATATAAATGACAAAAAGTACTGGAGCGTTAAATGTTTAACTTTTCTTCGAACTATAGAAAAATCATTGTGGTATTCAAGTGTTTTAAATGGTTTATATTGTCTATGTGCTTTATATTAGACTTAATTAATTTAGTTAATTCATTTGAATACAACAAAAGATAACCATCGTCTGCTGTAATTATTCTTCCTTCGAATTTCATGAAACTGTTTCGCATTTTTAATGCATTTATCTTTTTCAACAGACATGATTGAATTAAATTAAACTGCATTTATAAACCTATATAATTCTTCAAAGAAATATAAAATAAACTTTCTTTTATTAAACTAAGTATGTGTCAACTAAAATCTGAACAATTTGCATCGTTATCCATGCCATTGTTTATACGTACACAGACGTATCCCATCAGGTCACCATTAACTACGTTTACCTGCCATTTTGAAAATGGTTTCAGTTTTCAGTCATAATTACGCGAAACTGTTTATATGCAATTTTCAAAACAGGTTTACAGATTGATTTCAAAACAGTTTCGGCGGATACTCATTTGGCTGATGTAAGTGACAGATTCTCTTCACTCCACATTCTTCGTTTTGCCTTTATTTCAATTATTTTTTTTTTGCTCTGTACCACTGCGTACTAATACTACACAATTGTCAGTTTATTTGCAGGTTAGTAACGCCAAGTAAAACAAAGTGTCAGAATTTTTTAAAAATTCGAGAAACGAAAATTCACCTTTCCTTAAGAAAACGTTTTTTACTGCTGTTTTAATTAATATTTCATTCAAATATGGTTATCAAAAATAGACTCAAAATTACTTGTTTAAGATACTATTCTTAATAATTAAATTAAATAGTATTTTTAACGAAAATAATTCTGTAATTTACAGAAGAATGCAAATGCGTTGCCAGTGGGTTCCACTGTATTCCCGTTTTCTTGTCTATTACCAGTGTCATTACCCAGTTCATTATAATAAGAAATAATAGCGGTGATAAGATACATCCTTGTCTAGCACCGCTCTGGATGCTATTTTTTTTAGTCAGTTTGCTTCTGTGTTCATTTCTTGCAGAGTATTGGTTGTAGATAATTTTGATCATTGTTACGTACTTATCTAGTATTCCGTATTCTTTTAAAATTTTCCACATTTTTGCTCTGTTTACCTTATCGAATGCTTTTGAAGTCTGTAAAGTTTATGAGTATCTTACCATTCATTTTCGTTACTTGTTCCAGAATTATTCTGAAGGTGCAAATCTGGTTGATACATGACCTTTTTTCACGAAACTCAGCTTGGTTTTATCTGACGATGGAATCTACAGATGCTTCTTTCTGTCTAGCTGTTACGCAATTGCAAATGGACTGCGTAAATACTCGCACAATATTGTGAGATACTGAACTTATAAAAATTAGAGAACTGACCTTGACAGAAGGGAAAAAGGAATATTCAAGAGGAAGGCGAGACAGGAACTTGTTGGTTGCTGGTCTAGCAGCAGTAGTTGACGATGACGCTTGCAGCGTCTTGAATGTCCAATAGGTCTTGACGGTGACGAACCTCACGCAGAAATGGCGGGAGGCGTGAGGTACTGCGCTGGGTGCATAGTTTGGTGCTGCGCTCGCTATGCGCCGGGTACGGGAAGCTGGCAATCCAATGCCGTAGGTGGGGCAATTGTACCGGCAGATATACCGGTCGGCAGGCTTGGAGAATGGGGCGAAATTGCCCAATGCGAAGTTCACTGTTCACTCGATCAGACGAAAACTGAGATAACGCAAACCAGTTTACTCCGTTGCACTTACACAAAACTTCACAATAGATTAACTCACTTCACCTTTTCTGAAATAAGAAAAAATTCCCTCTACCCAAATCAAATACCGAATTCAATTAATAACGTTTAATAGAAGTTGAATGCACAAGAATTGACGAAAGGAAGTAAGAAGATGCAAGAAAATAATGAATTTTGAGGGTTTATGTATGGAAAAAAAAATTACGTCTGAACATTGGTTCACGACCGACTTGTTATTTTTCATGAATGTTTTTCTTGTCGCTAAGGTTTTTCATTATTGCATCTTTTTACTGTTTTATATGTCTTGATTACAAAAAATAGTACAGAGTTCTTTAAACAATAAATTGTCATCAGTGACTGATTTTCATTCGCCCATACCTCACAATAAAACTTTCCACTAGCATTATTCCTGTCATTGTCTTGCTTGCCATGCATATTAATGTGATTGATCTCCAATTTTCACATTTTGTTAGATCTCGTTTTTTGGTATTTTTATTATTACTCCCTCTGACCAGTCTTCAGCAATATTTTCTTCTTATATTTTCTTTAGTATAATATACATTACTTCTACGGTACTTTCAATATCTGCCTTGAGCTTGAGTAGTTCTGCTGCAATGTTGTCTATTTCGCTGCTTTTCCGTCTTTCAGTTTGAGTACAGCATTTATTATTTCTTCTTTCAAAAATTCTTCATTTATGGCTAATTGGTATTTTTGTATTACATCTTCTTCCTCCTGTAGTGGAAAATTCGTTTCTTTGTAGGTTTCTGTAAAGTGTTCTATCCATCTCTTCTTTATTTCTTCTTCTGTTCCACAGACTTGCTTTCCCGTTGAGACGTAATCGGTACCTACCTGGTGGAGGTGCTCGATCACTACACACATAGGGGAGTGCCTGTAGCTGTAAAGTCGTAAGCGGGGTCGTGGGACGTGACAAGGAAATGTGAGCAAAATGAATGCAAGGCAAAGGGCGCCACCGGCTCTAATGAGTGAAAGTGTGTGAATGGTGTGTGCCAGACCACCGATGATGCTCGAGTAAAAAAAATGTCTTTTTTTTAAAACCAAAATGATATTTACCAAACTTTTATTTGCCGGCGTACAAGAATAAAAATACAAAGAGTAAAGCAGCAAATTTTGAATCTGCCTTAAATAAAAAACAAACCAAAAAATACTTATCTAAGTTTTGGGACGCTTCTGCCGGGCCTGGAGCAGACCGAGCCCACCTGGTGTGAGCTGGCAGGCTTGAAGCGAAGGAAGGCAGACGTTGGCTATTGGTAGTTTCAAGGCCGCTTCTGGATGTGTTGTTGAGAGTAGTTGTAAAACCACGTCGTAAAGTGTCCGTTGGTGGTTGCAAAACCACGCCGAGATGTGGCTGTCGATGGTTTCAAGGCCACGCTGAAATGTGGCTGCTGATGGTTTCAAAGCCTCGCCGGGACCTTGGCCTCCACAACTAACTTGTACACTTGTAATTATGTATTCGAATTTTCGGCGTCGCATCCAGGGAAACCACCCTGCCTCTGGGGTTGCGGGTGACCTTGACACCACTCTGCTCGGAAAACCCGCTGAGACGTACAGCTCAACACCAGGCAGACCCCAACCACTCCACACCCGGGCGAGAAAAACTTACTACAAAACACAAAGCTAAGGCAGAAAATAGCTCTTGGGGCAGCGTCGCCTTTGTTTCCGCAAAAAAATTCTTCTCACAAAAACAAGGAAAGCTAAAGTTACCAAACTGACCAAAAGAAGAAATTGAGAAAATAGAGAACCCTTTTTTTAAACAAAAATGACCAAAAATATAAAACTGAAAGTACACGGCAAACAAAATACCATACAAAAAGTTTATACAAAAATTTTGTGATGATGAAAGTTTGAAGAACTGCTAAAGAAAAAGATAACACAAAATACGCAAAGCGCGACGTAGAGCCACAGTATAGAGAATACAAGCAGTAGCGACACTCTTGTCGGAACCTTTGATGTTTCGTTCCAGGCTGCTCGGCGTGCACGGGGTAATAATGAGGAGCGCGAAATTTGAAGAAAACATAAAAATATATATTCAATATTTGTTATTTAATATCAAATGATAAAGTGTGATATGGTAAAAATAGATAATAGTGAAATATAGATATGTAACATAAATATATTTAAAGCCAATAATAATAAATAATTCAATAACCAAGTAATAAATATTATATATCAAATCCAAATGTTATAAATAATTATATATTTATAAAAATAATAGTATTAAAGTAATAATAAATCCATTCTTAGTACTAAACACAAAATATATTTATTATATATTTATAAAAAAGTCGTATGAAAGTAATAAATATTTAAATAATAAACAAGCAACAAATATTTATAAAAATACTAATAATAAAATAATAAATATAAACAATAACCAAGTAACAAATATGTAAGTGATCGTAGCGAGGATCGTGGCATGCTGGTAGCGTGTTAGCTTTTTGTTCCAAAGATTATGGGTTCAAACCCCCAGCACACATTAATTTTTTTAATTTTAATTTTTTCCATTAATTTTTGTGTTTTTATTTATTTTAATATTTTTTATTTGTTTTTATTTATTTTTATTTGTTTCTATTTATTTTAATTTAACAAGAAAATTTTTTTATTTGTTTTTATTTATTTTTATTTGT
This sequence comes from Harpalus rubripes, assembly GCA_963082715.1. Classification (NCBI taxonomy): domain Eukaryota; kingdom Metazoa; phylum Arthropoda; class Insecta; order Coleoptera; family Carabidae; genus Harpalus; species Harpalus rubripes. The sequence goes on from OY720454.1 coordinate 26,359,724, forward strand.
GTCTATTTATTTGAATTTAACAAGAAAAAATAATAAAACTACAATAAATAGAAACAAATAAAAATAAATAAAAACAAATAAAAAATATTAAAACAAATAAAAACACAAAAATAAATTGAAAAAATAATAATTTAAAAAGAATTAAAAAAGTGTGCTGGGGGTTTGAACCCACAATCTTTAGAACAAAAGGCTAGCACGCTACCATCGTGCTACCGAGCGTGCTACGACCTCTCTTATATTAAACTTTCTTTTATAAGAAATAATAATTACTACATTAAAATTGCCGTAACATTTTCTTATTTTACTTAATTATTCTTAATTAATTTTAAACAATTTGTTATTAATATGATACAATAAGTGTTCCCAAACATGTGTATAAAGTTTTACTGCAATACGTTTTAATGGGAGGCAAATATTCTATTCTTATTTCCCATGTTAAATGCCTATGTAACGGATTTCGTCCGCCACCCGGTATAGAATAAACACTTCCAAGACCTGTGCATAATATTAAAATATATTTTTTTTATAAAATTATAACAAATACATGATAATTATTACAAATACAATGAATATGCACGTAATATATTATTTGAATCTGATTCAAAGTCCCGCTCCTCATTATTTGCCCCTTCAACCCGAGCAGGTTGGAACGAAAATCAACGAAGTGTCGCTACTGCATATTCTCTATACTGTGGTAGAGCTCTGAACAGGATTGCCGATTGACGCTAAAAGCTTAGCAGAAAATTTACTCAATCCTCCCACAAGTTGTGCGTTTACTACAGAACTAAACTAAGGAAAAGCAACTGGCAGAATCTGTAGTAAACTAAAGAACGAGAAAGGCAAAAAGTAACCAAATAACTTTTGAGAGGATTGTTAACTGAAGTTAAGTAAAAATTCGCGAACGCGACGTAAATAAACTGCACAAATTATCTTCGCAAAGCTATACGCTCAACATCCACTCTGGGGTAGATAAGGTTAGGATTGTGTGGTTGTGTCTAGGGAATCAAATGGAGAATGAATATGAGTCCCAAAATTGTTAATAAGTGAATATACCCGAATTATGAATAAAAAATGATGATAGTACTGAACTAGAAAAAAATTGATAACTAAAAAAAGGGTGCAAAGTTTATAGTGTAAAAAGTGTACAGAAAAGAAAAGAATACTAAAGGTGCAAACGGCATGCAAAATTTAATCAAAAATAACGAGTAATAAAAGTAATAAAAAGTAAAAAAAAACTAATAAAAATTTTATTCAGTAGCAAAGAGTAATCTGAAAATATCTTGGTCACTGAAAAGGAATCAGAAAAAAAAATCGACTCACAAAACGTGGGTGCACGTTTTTTATATTTAAAACTGAAAAAACTCTAAACCAAAAAAATATATACTAAAGTAAGTAAATAAATCAGGAACTACTTACAGCAAAAATATCCTACGAAACAATCTAAAGACTTCGTAAAATACTACCAAAAAAAAAAACCGACTCTAAAAACGTGCACACACACTTGTAGCTGACCAAGAAGCTGCCTGACTAAGAAGTGGGACCAAGAAGAGCGAGGGACGCTGGTACAAGCGGATTTATGCTTGCAGAAAAGAAATGAAGATATGTAAAGAATCTAAAGATTATACAAAATTATCAAAAAAAAAACAGATGTGAGCAAAAATTAACCGTTACACCGTTTTACATTTTAATTTTCTTTATTGTATGCTCTTTTTTCCTGTTAATTGTCGTGTTATATCATGTAATGTTTTCATATTCTTCATGGAGGCTACTTCTTCTGCCTTTCTAGATATATTCTCTTGTCTCTCCGAACACTTTTTTGGACTTTTGTTCTTTTCCCTATATTTTCTTTCCAAAATTTCTTTGTTGGTGTTGTATAGTTCAAATAGTAATATTTATTTATCACTCATTTAGTTATTTAATTATTACACTGGTTGGTATTGTCGATCTGTTGAGTGTGGTCAGTCAAAGGTCAATGTACGAACTGTCGACGTTTTAGGTTATAATAAAATACAGTCATATGGTTTTCTGCACAAAGTCAATATATAATTTATTACTGAACCTGTGTTCCCATCAATATTAAAAGGCACGTACAACATGGTGTCAGAAGTATTGCGAAACAAGTAGATAGAAAAGGTTTGGTTATGATATACACGTGCTATGAGTGAAAATGAGTCAAACACGTCCGATTATTTCTCAGTCCTAGAAGATACACACTTAAATACGACTGTTTTAGCCTTACCTGAAGATACAGAGTCAGAATCCAGTAGTAGTGATAGTCAAAGTACTACCATGCCGCCAAAATTAAATATTAACATTCAACCTAACATTTTACCACTGGAACTAGAAGGAAGTACTACAAATATGTCATAATTGGAAGAATTGGTTACGACAATTAAAATTATATTTAGTAGCCGCTGGATTAGAAGAGGAAGATGATAAACGTAAAGTAGCTATCCTCCTGTCATTGATTGGCCAACAGTTTTCAATTCATTTGATGAAGAGCCTGACACAATCAAATACGAAGATTTAATTACAAAATTAACTAACCATTTCACTCCGAAGAAAAACATAACCGTCGAACGTCACAAATTTTTAACAAGATGTCAAGCATCTGATGAATCTATTGATGACTACGTAACAGAATTGAAAAATCTCAGTCTCACATGTGAATTAGATACATGATCCGATCATTTAATTGAAACCCCTGTTCCGACCGAATCATTTGGGGAATCCGGCCGAATCGTAATAATTTTTTTGTGAAACTTATTCCAATATAATTAATATTTTTAGTACATATTTATTGAAAAGGAACTTTTATTTTAAATATGTTACTATAAAAATATAATACATTCCAAATACTAAACATGGTATCATTATTCAAAATTACACGTCGGCAAATTGCGATGGTGATAAGTGAAGCTATGTTTCTGCGTTGACTAGAGTTATCTATAGAGGGCCGTTCTTCATTTCAGAAAATGTGCGTTCGTTCTAAACGCTACTTGTAGGGCTTGACAAAAATCGCTGAGTTTTTTTGCTTAATTCGAGATACAGTCCGCCAAAGACTTTCCACCAAATAATCCAAATTTTTATCTATTATTGGTAAATTCAAAGTAACGAACGATCCGGTGGCCAGAATACTGGCGATCCGGTTTAGAGAAAGGTCGGAATTCCGGCTCCGGTTATCCGGCTAAACGACAATCCGTGCCATTGCTATTCTTGACTAGTCAAAATTATTTGAGCCTTTCAACAGTCCGGCTCTAGTCCCCATGTTCTTAGACACTTCATTTTTGTTTTAATTTAAAATTTCTACTTAGTTCAGTTTAAACAATTCTTTCGTTCCCTATCCTATCTGATCCTGTAAGAGTGTTTGCCGTACTCTACCTTTTCGCCCATGCGAGAAGCGAGCCCTTTTTGTTTTGATAATTATAGATTATCTATTTGGCTCGGGGCGAAGCCCTAGCGGAGAGATTAGCTCTAACAAGTAGTTACTTTTTAGCTCGCGCGGTTTTATTTCTTTTAGTCCTATTGTTAGCTAGGCGGCCAGAGCTTCTAGAATAGCCATTCAATAGGGACTTACCGTTTAGTCTTTAGGTTGCTTCAGCTCTTCCTTTAGGAAGGGACCTTTCTATTTTTCATCGGTGCCTTGCATACCCCAAGGCGCGGTTTTCTCCGTGACAGCGGTTATTAAAGTTTTTTTTCTGCCTTCAACCCTTTCCCTTGTACTACCATACTTATTTGTCGTACTTCTTCTGTATTGTCCACTCAATCATTCATTTTATTAAATTTAACTTTTGAATTTTTCTTGTATAACTTACGGACGGAGTACACATTTTGTAAACCTGTTTGTACTCAAGCTCTTCAGGCTTAGTGTTCCTCCCATGTACACGTTACTGCGGAGAGTTTCTTTTTTGTAGGGACAGTAGTGGCTCTTATGGTTATGGAATGACCCTTGGTCCCGGATTAGTGGGCAACAGAACCATCCTACGGTACGAGAGAAGCCCATGTAAGAATTGCAAAATTTACTGAGAGGTAGCAGTCTACGCCACGCCGACTAGGCTGGTAGCCGTTAGTCTCCTACACCACTGCAGGGTGATTAGGACGCCGAACAAAGCGTGAGAGGGTTGCCTGACTGTCGAAGTTCTCCCAAGATACAGCTCTACGTCTGGGCCAAGGGCTCGGTTCCCACCACCTTAGTGTTTTCACACCAGTGCAGGGTGATTAGGACGCCAAACAAAGCGTGAGAGGGTTGCCTGACTGTCGAAGTTCTCCCAAGATACAGCTCTACGTCTGGGCCAAGGGCTCGGTTCCCACCACCTTAGTGTTTTCACACCAGTAGCTAGGAGACCTCCTGTGCTGCTGCCGTTTTGTGGTATTATTTTTTCTATTAACTAAGTTTGAAGATAATCATTTTGGACTCCTTTATAAAAAATTTGTAAGTTATTTTTTCATACATTAAACATTTCATTTTGTTTGTTCTGTATCCCTTGTCTCGAGGACACCTCTCGAGGTTACCATTTTTAAAGTGTTAGTGCCCGCAGAATAAATTTGTGGCATTCAAAAATATTTTTGCACGGGCACTGACCTGAGTCATTTTTTTGGTTTAGTTGGGCTACATTATACCACAAAATTGTTCGACCTACGACCTTGCTCCCGCTTTTTACCCGTGAGCTATCCACTTATGTGTTACACAGGTATGTAGCCTTCCTTTGTGTCACATTATTATATTCCTTTTATCCTCCCATTTCTCTATTTTAGCTATGGTAACTTGTTTTCCTTGCTTTTTAATTTTCACTTATATTTTTAGCTTATCTTTGATAAGATTTTCAACATCTTGGTTGGAATTTATTGTTTGTATACCCTTTATTATTATGTTATTGTGCTTTTAATTTTTGACCCTATTGTCTTCTATTTGCTCCAATACTTCTAGTTTGGCTTTTATTTCTTTATCTTTCCTCTCTTCTCTGTTCTCCCGCCTCTGAATTCTGTTTTTTTATATCTTTGCTTTCTTCTTGCCGTTGTTCATTTACATCTTTCACTTTTTGTAGATCTGCATTGATCTTTTCCATGTCTCCTTTGATACTTCTGCAGATTTCTTTTATTTCTTTTTAAATATCATTGAAATTATTCGTAAGTTGATTTAAGGCTGTATTTATCCCTTTAAGTATTTTCTCCATTTCTTCTTGTATCTCTGTTTTTGTGTCTTCTCTTTATGTGCTATGTTCTATAATTATTATTTGTTCGTTCGTGTTAAATTCGCTGTGTTTGACGTATTTCTTTTGTGGCGATCTTCTTATCAAGAACTCTTTTTAAAAGCTCTTTCCTCTTCGGGACTCTATCTCTTTCTAATTGTTCCTGTTTTTGTTTTTCCTATTTTTTTATTGCTCATTTATCTTCCCTTCTTAATCGGCCTTGTATCTTCAACTTTCTACATCTATATGTCGCTCTATTTTTGCTGTCACTGGCAAGGGCTATCTTATCTTCCCTTCCTTATCGACTTAAAATGAACTTGTAGTTACAGATTCTTTCTGCTATATGATGTTAGCACTTTATCCCCTTCTGTGGCGTTTTTTAAGGTAGACTCCGGTTTTTATGACTAGATGGTGCTATTTTTCTCACTGATTAAAAATGTACCTTATCGACTCTGTTTTACGTTTAATTGTTATTATCTGTTGTTAGGCCCTTTTCCACCCGTACTGAGCTGTAGCCGTACTTCACTAGGTCGCTTCGTTTTTGTCGGTTTTACTTTACTTTTTTTTGGTTCACCGCGGTTGTTGGTGAGGTATATGTAACAAAATTTGTAGTTTATGTCCTGAAATTATTTATTTGGTTATCCTACCAGGATTATTTCCCAGGAGAAAAGGTTTCTCTCTGGATGTAATAAGTGATTTAAAAAAAAATCTCCTTTTGTTGTATATCTAGGATAATTTTCTTCATCTACTTTCCAAATTATTGTTTTTAACTTCGCACTGTCATTTGTAAGTCACACAGGGGTCACTAGATACTCGTAAATACAATAATATAAAGTTTACTGCTTTTTTATTTTTAAAACTAACTTTTTTTTTATTTTAGAAAAGAAAGCACTTCAACTACTAGGTTATTAGTGCTGTAGTATACAATTTGATATTACATATTGTTTTTTGTATTGTGTTATATTAGATTAAATTTTATTGTACAAAGTCGTGTCTTGGAGATATTTAAGGATTTTTTCTTCTTTATCCGGGTTGCTCTGTAGGGCTTCTTCTATGTTGTTTGGGATGTTGTTATTTCGCCTTTGTTCATTGTAGTTTCTACATTGGGTTATTATATGTTCGACTGTTAGAGGGCTGTTATAGTCTGTACATCTTGGTGGGTTTGATTTGTCCATTAGGTAGCCGTGTGTTAGTGCAGTGTGTCCAATTCTTAGCCTAATTATTATTATTTGTTCTTTTCTACTTTTGTTTATTGTCCATCTTTTTGTGTCATTCTTTATTTTTCTTGGTTTATTATTTGTTGTGTGAACCCAGTCTTCTGTATGTTTTGTGTTGATTTTGTTTTTTACTATGGACTTGATATCTTCAGATGGTTGTTTTATTTGTATTATGTTCCCCTCTATGGCTTTTTTGGCTGCTTGGTATGCCTTCTCATTTCCCTCTATTCCGGTGTGCGATGGTATCCAGAGCAATGTGACATTTTTTCCTTGTATTATGGATTTGTGTAAGTTTTCTTGTATTTGTGTAATCATATTGTCTGTGGTATATTTATTTTCTAAATTTTGTAGTGTACTTCTGGAGTCTGTACAGATGACATAATGTTTATCAGGGGAAGAGATATTTTTTTCGCTTGCTTTCAATATCGCAAATTATTCTGCCGTGTATGATGACGATGATGATGGGAGGTGGAACGCCTGTTGCTCTGTTTCAGTTACCACTGCGGCTGTTGTGTTGTTGTTTTGTTTTGAGCCATCTGTGTATAGGAATTTGTGCATCGTTTTATTTTGTTTAAATTCTTTGTACAGTTGTTGGTATATTTCATGTGGTATATCTTGTTTTGTGTGTTTACTGAGGGATGTATCTATTGTTGGAGTGAGAAGTTCCCACGGCGGTATGTTGTATTGTATTTCTTCTATTTCCGGGATTTCTATGTCGAGTGATTGGAGTATGAATGATATCTTTTTTTGAAGTGATGTTGTGTTACGAGGTGTGGGTCCTTGGTTTGTTGTTTGGAATATGTATTGGTGCGTAGGATTTGAAGGATTTTTTGCTAGGCGGATAATGTAGGACATTGTTAGTTGGTTTATTCTGTGGTCTAGGGGTAATTCTCCGGCTTCATTAAGGATACTTGTTGAAGGGCTGGATCTAAATGCTCCTGATGCTGTGCGAACTGTGGTGTGTTGGATTGCTTTAATTGGTTTTAAGTAGCTGCTCTTGGCTGTGTAGTACACTATGCTTCCATATTCTATTTTTGATCGTATCAGGGATTGGTAGATGTTTAGGAGTATTTCCCTGTTCGCTCCCCATTTATGGTTTGCCACAGTTTTCAAAATGTTCATTCTGTTTTGGCAGTCTTTTCTTACATGATTTATATGGTCTATCCACTTGAGATTTTTGCTGATTATTATACCTAGAAACTTTGTTTTGTCCACGTAGTTAATGTTAGGATATTAGTTAGCCATGCTGTCTCCATAGAGACTTGTTATATATATGATTGACACTTATTCTGTTTTTATAAAATATTATGTCATGCTACGTTGTATAATTTGTATTAATAAAATGTCTTGTTCATGAATACAATCTTTTAATAAATCTATAATACTAAAAGGTTATGGGCCCAGTAATGCCCAAGTATTGAATAAAAAGGATAAAGATAAGTATATATATATATAGAAAGTCAAAAATAAAAAGATAGTAAACAATAAAAAATTATAACAGAAAAATGGCTTCGAGCGAGAATGCTTCGTTACCTCAATTAAAAGATGGTAGAAATTTTATAATTTCAGAATTAAATTAATATTGGAAGAAAAAGGTGTTGCGACAATTTTAGAAACAAATATTACAACAGAAGCTAATAAAAAAACAAGATGCAAAGGCCAGATTAATTATAGTTCAATGTTTATCAGATAAATATTTAGAATATGTAAAGAAAGGAAAAACGGCAAAGGAAATGATTCAATGTTTGGAAAATGTATTTGAAAGAAAGAGTACATTCAACAAATTATATTTACGAAGACAATTGTTAACACTAAAATGTAACAAAAACGAGAAATTGCAAGAACATTTTCTTAAATTTCAGACAATTATAAATAATTTAGAAAGTAGTGGATGTAAAATGGAAGAAACTGACAAGGTATGTCATCTTCTATTGACATTGCCAGAATTCTATGAAAATGCAACAGCAATAGAGACCATGAGTGCAGAAAAAGATATAAGTTTAGACTTCGTAAAATCATGCCTTCTCGATGCGGAAATTAAACAGGAAGATAAAAGTAGTAAAACAACAACAGATGAAGTGGCATTCAGTGCACCAGAACCAAAACAGTTGATAGAATGCTATAAATGTCATAAGAATAGTCATAAAGCATCAGGTTGCAGAATAATAAGACCAAAGTATTATCGAGGACGAGGGCGAAGTTTTCATCGAAGCAATCAAAATCAACGTAATGCCTATAATCAAAATCAACGTAATGCCTATAATCAAAATCAACGTAATGCCTACATAACGCAAGATGAAAAGTTCAATTTTATCGCACAGAAAGAAGAAGAAATATGTCACAATGCTGAAACTAAAGAAAATATTATAGAATTTATAGTCGACTCAGGAGCCACAGAAAATTTAATAAAAGAAGATACAGAAAAATATATGAATAATATTGAAGAATTAGAACATGAAGTAAAAATTAAAATTGCAAATGGAGAAACCTTAGAAGCAAATAAAAAGGGAATAATTACAATATACAGCGAAGGAAGACAAGTAAATATAGAAGCATTGATAGTTCCAAGATTGTACCATAATATATTGTCAGTCAAGAAATTAATAAAAAGAAATTATAAAATAATATTTGATAGGTACAGTGTTAAAATAATAAATCATTACCATAATCAAGTATGTACTTGCAATCAAAGAAATGGATTGTTTACTTTTCAGGGATATATATTATATGAAGAAGTATATTCACACATTTGCAACAATAAAAATATATGGCACCAACGTTTAGGACATCTAAACCGAAAAGGATTGAAAATAATGAAACTACCAACGTGTGAAGAAATATGTGAACCTTGCATGAAAAGTAAGTTAACTAGATTACCATTTAAAACACAAATAAAACCTAGAAGTCATACAATAGGTGAATTAATATACACTGACATTGCAGGACCTATCACACCAGTTTCAAAAGAAGGATATAAATATTTTCAAACTGTTACAGATGATTATTCACATTTTGTAAAAGTATATTTATTAAAACGAAAATCAGAAGCAGCAGAGAATTTGAAGAATTATATAAGAGAGATAAATACTTAGAAAATGGTAAAAGTACAGAATATAAGGTGCGATAATGGAGGTGAATTCTCATCAAAAGATTTTACAGAATTTTGTCAGAAGAAAGGTATAAGTATTCAGTATACACAACCATATTCTCCTCAACAGAATGGAGTATCAGAGAGACTTAACCGTACATTATATAACAAAGCAAAAGAACGAAACATATAGACACCCGATATCACTACATTAAAGATTTAGTGATAAGTGGAAAAGTGGAAATAAAATATGTGGAATCTGAAAATAATTTAGCAGACATGTTTACAAAAGTTTTATCTAATGAACATTTTAGCAATCTGAGAAAACAAATAAATGTTTTGTAAAATGTTATATTTATTTCAGGTCTTGATTCTTGTATACATATGTAGTTTAAGGAAGTTTCTTGTATTATGATTTGTAATTCAGATAAATGTGCGTAAAAGCCATTAGGGTTCCATTGAATTACTGTCGTTTTGAATTTCTAAAGGATCGTTGGTGTTTGTTACTGGATTGTTTATTGGGTTTGGATCTAGAATGTCGTCATCTAGATACTGTTCTTCTAAGTGTGTGATTAATTTTGTGATTCTGATTTTAAGATTTCTTTTGATGATACTGGTGTGTATTGTTCTTAACATATCTAAGACCTTCGGAATGTTTGTTGTGTAATCTCTAACTATATCCAAAGGACTACTTGAACCTAGTGAATTTTCTAGCATCTCTTTGATTTGGTTATATGGCATAAAGTATTTATTTTTGTTTATTATTAATTGTTGTTTTACATGTTCTGTTATTTCTTGTATACTAATGTTTAGGTTTGGGCTTACAGTTCGATTTCTTTTTTGTTTTTGTGTAGTTTCACGTATTTTTTGTCTTATTTCTTCATTATTTGTTTGTTCGTCTGTATTGTTGTCTGTGTTTTCATTTTGGAAAAGACATGATAGACTTCTTTTCTGGGCAGATATTTGGTTTTGGTTTTTATGAGTTGGTAGAGTTTGACTGGAGTTTGGTGAATTTTGGTTTTCGTTCGGCATTTGAGTAGCTATAGTGTCTTTTTGAGTATTTGTGGCTGAAGTGGAAGGTTCCTGGGATGGGAGTATTTTTTGATAAATTTTTTGAGATGTTTTTGTTTGATTTTGGTGATCGTTTAGTGGTTGGGAGAGAATGTTATTATTTGGTGGATTTGGGTCTTGGGTGAAAAGCTGTGGTGATAAAGGTGTTGGTTGATTTGGTAGTTGTTTATTTGCTTTTTGGGTTTGAGTTGTTTCTATATTTATTTTTGCACATTTTGCAATTGTGTGTCCATATCGTTTGCAGTTGTTGCAAAAGATATTTCCATTTTCTAAAAATATTCTATATTCTGTGTTTTCGTGTTCTATGAGCAGGGTTTCGGGTACTTTGCTTAGTTGATCTTCTTGTATGTAGATTTGACGTAGAAAGCTTAGAATATGTGCATATTCGTCGTGTAATCCTGCTCGTAGAAATGTAATTGGTGAAAGTACTTTGATATTATTCTTTATGAATTCTTGTTCTATAACATTATTCGGGATAGATGGGCACACGTTTGAGATGACGATTCGAATTGTAGGGGTGATTAATCGTCTTATTTCCAGTTTATGATTTTCAATTGTTATATATTTATGGTTGGCTATTAGTTCATCGGTAATTGTTTTATTTTGGAGATATAAGCATATTCTATTTGAAATGCGTGATGCAAAAAACTAACTTTTAAGTATAAAACTCTTTGGAATTTTGATTTAAACTCCGTTAGTGCAGCATTTTATATACTTTAGTCTTTCGAATCAAGATGCTCTCAATTTATATTCTTGCATCTCGATTTTAATTTTTTTTTTTTTTCAAAGAATTTATTTTGTTAATAATAACTGTAATTGTAAACATGAGATCCCACTATTTAGGTAGGTAACAAACCAGGCAGGTTACTTGTTGGTAGTTTAATGCACTTTCCAACATAATTAATATCTTGCATCTGATATATGGATATTTTTAAGTGGCCCGGTTTTTTGCTGGGCAGTATATTTGTAAATCGGGTATTTACAAGTACATTTAACAGAAAATAAATTTAGTTTCATTAATTCGTATTGATTGTTTGTATTTAATGAGATGGGTATAAAATCCTGCAAAGTCAGTTTATCTTAATGAATGTAACTATGTTTGCAGGCCATTTTCAGGATAAAATACGGTGTAGATAAATGTAATTGCTGTTCCACTCCCCGTTCGAGTTCTGCGCTTCTATTACGCCCTCAGTAGGCTGTGACTTGGCAAACAGCTGAGCACCGGCTGTCAGCTGATGCTATCTTAATAACAATGTAAGGTTTTTTGATTGTTTAGAGTGGTTTACAGTGAATAATCTAGGTGTTTGTGTTGTGAAAATGGATTGCGAAGTTTGTGTAGTGAGTTGTGATGTTATTTCGAGAGAAAGTTTGACAGGGGCTGATTAACTAACGTAAACTATGACATGAATTTCTGAAGCTTCGGTGTTCAGGGTTTCACTTTACATTTTATTCTGATATGTACATCATAGAAACTGGAATACCTTTACTATATGTACATATATTGTTTCACCAGGCGGCTTGTAAAATAATGTAATATAATTTAGAATGTAATATTTTAAAAAAATCTTTGTGTAAGTAACGACAAACATTATGTAAATAATAAATGTAGGATAGTAGAGTACAGTAGTTTTTCTTTTTAATTTAGTAATTGTTATAATAAAATAAAAATCTGATGTGGGCAGCACATAACCTCCCGTCAATTCCATGTTTAAAATAGCAATGGGCTTTAAGTAAAGTATCACTTCCGATTGATCGTTTGTAAACAAAATCTAATTTCTCGTTCCAATAAATAAAAAAGTCTGTAATACGAAATTTTGGATCATATTTTATCATGTTTTTCCTCGAAAATCTGTTAAGAGCTCCAAATTAAGTACCACTTCTGGTTTATCATATAAGTATAGTCGAAATCGAGTTTTAAATATCAAATTTGATAAGTTTTGGCTTATGTTTTAATATATTTTTTCAAGAAAATCTGTTTATAGCTTTCTACACTACTTCCGGTTTATCAATTTTAGAAAAAAATCTAATATGTCGTTCTCATTAATATAAAAGTCTTTAATACCAAATTTGAAAAGTTTTGGATTGTATCAATATATTTTTTCACGAAAATATATTCAGAACTTAAAATGAAGTATCACTTCTGGTGTATCAATTTTAGCCAAAATCTAATATATTTCTCCTCTTTATATAAAAGTCTTAAATACCAAATTTGACAAGTTTTGAAATATATTATAATATATTTTTCACGAAAATCTGTTCAGAGCTTCAAGTGAGGTATCACTTCCGATTTATCAATTTCAGCCAAAATCTAATAAGTTGTTCCCTTTTATATAAAAGTCTTAAATACGATTTAAAAAGTTTTTGTATAGGTCATATAATATATTTTTCACGAAAATATGTTCAGAGCTTCATATAAAGTATCACTTCCGGTTTATTAGTTTTAGCCAAAATGTTATTGTTTTTATATGAAAGTCTTAAATACTAAAATTGAAAAGTTTCGAATTATATTTTAATATAATTTTCCATTAAAAACTGTTATGGGCTTCATGTAAAGTGTCATCAATCAATTTTGTAAACATTTCAAATCTTTATATTGCAAAGATAAAATCTTTTGTTTAGGAAATATATTCGCAATGCATCTGTTGGCAGCACTGTCATTTTTCGCAACATCGCTAATCATGATCTCCATCTTATTAATTCTGCGCAGCTTTGATGTTGCTAGGTCCGTTCCACCGATGAGCCTTTGCCAATCTACTCCACTTACTTTTGTATCAAAGAAAAATCCGGATTTTGTGGTCAGATATTGTATCAGGGTTCGCAACTTGTAAAAACTTTCTGCACAATACGGAAACAGTCTCATTGCCTAGCGCAGTATCTGGAAAAGAACACCGACAGAAGACCCAGAAGATCGAGAAGATGAATGAATACCACAGCCTTACACCGCAAGGTAGAAAGGCTTTATGATTAAGCAAGTAAGTATACAAATTTATTTTCGCCGTACCAGTAATTCTCAAGCTATTGAATATGACGGACCGTTTTAATGTTAAATGTGATTTGAATATTTTTTCCGAATTTGTAACAAATAAAACATTAACAAAACACAAATATTTTATTTAAAAACATAAAAAACTGCATAGATACATAAAAATAATTAATTAATTTGACAAATGGGCTTGCTTATTTTTTGTTAGCATTTCTATCGGTAGTTCAATCGTTCAATTAATAACAACGCTACGCGAAATGGGGGTTGGATGTACAAAGTATTTCTATATTTTGTTTTAATTACACACAATTTAAAAGAAAACCTCACATGGGTAAGTGGAAATAGTAATATCGGCTAGATCGGCATGCTCACATTTCTAGCAGAAAATAAAATAGTGAGTGACTTCTTTATTTCTCGTTTTGCAGCGCTTCTGTTTCTCTGGTTGAAATGTAGAATGAATGTGGTGGGGATAAGCATGCTGATAATGCCTTCGACTTCGCGGATTTATAAGCCTATAGGTAATAATAATATCCCGCAATTTTTTCATGAACAACCTACGGACTGGCAGCATTATGACCACGGACCACCACCGGTCTTGACCACCACTTTGAGAACCACTGAGCTATTGGCAAATGACAGCAAACGCCATGACATCTGGCGGCATAAATTGTAACTATGTGATTTAGTACTCTGGCTGATTTGACATTAGAATTTGTATAGTAATAGCTATTAACATACCTAGGATTGTTATGAATGACAAATATTTAAATCATGTGTTTTATGCCTCGTTTATTATTTTAAAATATAATAAATCGAGTTCAAAACGATACACTAACATTATCTGTATGTATTAATCAGGATGATTATACTTTCATTTCATTTTCTTTTCATTTAGTAGACTGATGTTGACATATCAGTATGGTAATAATATATTACCGTACAGATTCAGTTATTACCTGGTTACTAGCCTACTTTTGTACATGTAAACAAAGGCTTAATATCCTGAAACTGATAAAAATTTATTTAATTTAAATTAAAAGCAAAACTCATTATTTATTGCGCGGTCGTAAGTCATGACGTGGACTGTCGGCTTTCAAAATTATCGTAACTTTTGTGAAAATATTTTAATTATCAGTTTTATCACTACTAAAATGAGTACAAAATTAAACTTTGACGGGCGCAATAAAGGGTTTTTATGTCGAATTAAACTATTAATTAAATGTATAAAATAAAATTTTAATACATTATCTTTGTGGAACAATCTAAATTTCATCAGAAACCGATTATATTGGGCCAGTTTGTAAGGAGCCCAAATATATACAAATGAATAGATCTTGCTTCTTCCGTAAATCATACAGTAATATGTAGTGCATTTATTACGTTCTTGCCTAATTTAAAAAAAATATACCAGACACATATTTAGTAAAATTTAATTTATTAACGTTCTTATTTTCGCATATATATGTACCTATATATATATATATATATATATATATATATATATATATATATATATATATATATATATATATATATGTATATATATTATATATATATATATATATATATATATATATATATATATATATACATATTATTTTTTTATAAAGCCTAATTTATTGAAATACCTTCTATATAAGATTAATCGATTGGTTTTTTGTATAATAATTTTACAGAAATGTGTTATATCTGCAAAATTTCACAACATGCCTGCAGAAGTAATACGAATGACAGTTAAGAGTACTAAAGCAAATGCACATGTAGTTGGCGACGGTGCTATCACCAACGGTCGTGTCAGTTGTTAATACAACCTCGTAGCTTAGCATAGTCCGCGGCATAGTTTAAACCAAGTAAGCGGGAAGTGCGAAGTAAATTTTAATCTACTGGGTCTCTAAATCGCTACTATCTTCGTTGACAAACGAGATTACTAGCGTCCCAAAAAAAAGAACTACTCAAAAACGGTAAACTGTACTCGCGTACTTCTCACATCCTCTTAGGTAGTACAAAAATAAACTTTTTGAAGCCGGAGCTAGCGGAAGAAATAGAGTCTCAACCTCGACGAATAAAATCTAAAGTCGTCCAACTTGAAGTGCATGAAACATTAGACTGTAACAGTGTTTCGCTACAACGAAGTGTCTACTAAAAGATTGATTATTACATATTATGTCATATATTATTAGCATTATTATGAATATAATTACATCATCCTACTTTTTACTATTACTAAGTTAATAGTGCACATTTTTCTGATAAAGATATGGTTTTCCCGTGTGTATTTTTGTGTATTTTTATTGCACGTTGAGTTTTAATATCATGTATGAAATAATGCAACAACGCAGTGTGTTCTAGTGTTGGTAGTGTGTGTGTAATTGAGATAAACGATATAGAGTATGATATAGTGTACACAGCATTATAGTCTAGCAGATGAATGAAGGGGTTTTTGTTACGATAAAGCATGTATAGAACTATCCTGATGTTTAATTGTCTGGTAAACTCGCAGTTCGTACACAGTGAAGTGATTAATGGAGAGATAACTACCACAGTTTAGTTTTCAACTTGCTTATTTTATTCTATACCAACAATAAATATATCATCACGACTTTTTGCTCACTTCTGGATGTGACAATCTATTTAACGCCAACGCCGGTATACTCGTATTTGGTTTAGTTGAACCGTCATTTATGAACTGCTATCTGTGTTGGATGTGTCTATATCCAAATATAAAGTATGATTTTATACATCTACCCGTAGACAAAGTGGATGTAGATAGAATATAAAATACCGTCAATGTGTACAATTCCAGATGGCAGTTCAGTACTAGTTCGTTATGAGGTAAACTAAAATTTAAGAATAAATTCGAAGAGAGTTATCCGTATACATAGCTATTGTACATAGTATATTACTTATTACGAAGTTACGCTAGAATTATTGATAAGGCCAATAATTCATATTTAAAAAAAAAAATGTTTTAATTATATACACTAATTCACCATTCTTTCTTTCTACATTTTAAAAACTCTCAACCAATCATCCTTAAGCCGATTTTCCACAGTAATTTTTTTTATTAAAACGTCTTTAAGTATTGTATCCCACTGTAATTTTTTTTACATTTTTTATGGAGTGTTAGTGTTGCATAAGTTATGAAAGACAACTGGCGCCGAAGAGATTATTAAACTTCATTTTATGGCTTTAAAGTTTTTTTATCTAAAATATTAAAAAATTACGAAAGTAGGTAATGTGAAATTTAGTTGTCTCAGTCACGACCCTTATGTGTGTATATCAGTTTATAAACAATTTTTTGCCTAACCGGGCGTAAATGTTACTTTGTTGACTCTGTTTGACGTTTATAATGATACTCTTTTTAGCTCTAGGGCCGAAAAGGGCACTTTTCTGCCTGACTACTTTTCCGCCCGGTCAACAATAAATACAATACATTACATTTTATTAATATTTAATGTTATATATACAATTCCCAATTTAAATACTCTCCGTGGAAAACACATTTTGTGTACTATCACTTTGACCGCCACTATCGCAATATTCAGTTCCAGTTAGTAACACTTTTTTGGCGATTTCAATTTTATTATTTACAGAGTCTTCAACATAACTCAGCAATTTTAAATGACTGTCATTCTCCATGACGTTTCAAAGTTAAAATATCACCTCCTTTATCAACAAGTAGCGTTGCTGATGTTCGCCTGAAGCAATAACCAGTATAAGTTTCAGCTTCAGGAAGTTGCAAATAACGCGCTATTATCATGGGGAATGAGCCGAACGAACTGGTTGAGATGAACACTTTCCATTTTATAACATAAAAAAAAATCGTTGATGGGTAACATGTTTTGGTTGCAAAATTGCATATTTTCTATAAATTTTTACATAATTTAATGAATTTTCCTCGTCATTTATTACTGTGAATTTTCTGTCGGCGTTTGTTTTTGTTGCTCTTAATTTTATTATCGAAACGTTTCCTGCATCTTCTATGTCTGAAGTAAGTAATATGCCTAATTCTTCCCTTCGAAATGCTCCTGCCACTCCCAGAATTAAAGCTACCTTTAAACAAAAAAATATTAGAAAACGAAAAAATGTAACAAATTAAATTCCCACTTTGATCATTAAATATGTTCCATATGGCGCTTCTTTTATAAATTTGTTTATATCGTCTCTACAAAGAATTTTAGTTTTCGTCGGTTTGAAACCATTAGAATTTCTTATCAAGAATGCAATTAGTTTTGAAAATGTATTGATCAGAATGTTCTTATTAATTGCGAGACTTGCGTTTACCATAGAATAGTGACTCAATATAGAGTAGAAGGTTTATAAGTTTCCGATCTTTCAGCAAAATATGCTAAAAGTACACTTTCTGTGTAATTATTAACATTTTTCTGATCGCACCATTTTAAAAATTCGTTATATGCCTGTTTATATAAAATTTTGGACTTTTGGGGATGTAAATCTTGCACTGTTCTTTTCGCAGCATTTTCAATGTCTTCTATTTTCACTAATATGTGCTAATATTTCGTTGAAATAAATGACATTTATATTTTTCACTACATTGTTTCTGATTTTGTTTCATAGCGCAGCAACTGATAAAAAAAATCTGATGTGGGCAGCACATTACCTTCCGTCAGTTCTATGTACTTTGTACAAATTCCACACAGAAAGTTTCTTGCACAACATTCAATATTTCCAGTACATTATCTTAAGCCAGTTCTATGAATTTTGTACAAATTCCATACAGAAAGTTTCTATATTTTCAGTAAAATTATAACACTAACATACTATGTCAATTGCACTTCACACTGACATCTGTCAATCAGAATTTTTTTAATATAGTAGATGTTTCCATGTTTATAGCAAAGCTGGCTGTTTTATGAAATTTAATTTCTTCATAATTTTTTAACTATATCTATTGAATATAAAGTATAAAATGTAATCAAATCGTATAGAGAATAAATATTCTTTAATATTTATAATAACATTAAATATGAAAAAATATATATTTTTTCAAGAAAAACTGTCAAAATCTTTAAATTAGGGTACTTCCGGTCGACCAATTATAAACAAAATCTAATCAGCTCTTCATTTGGATGTAAAGAAGAGAAATACGAAAAAATTATAATTTTCGGAAAGGTGGTGTTGGAGTTGGAGATACAAATTAGGGTACTTCCGGTCGACCAGTTATAAACAAAATATATATATATATATATATATATATATATATATATATATATATATATATATATATATATATATATATATATATATATATATATATATATATGTTAAGTGTAATCGTCACTGTGTCGATGAATTAAGGAGAAATGTTAGTTGGTAGTTCAGTGTTTTAATTTAGGCCTAAATAAAAATGTTGATTCATTGAGAATTTAGTCAAGCTTTCGCCTTTTATTTAAGGCTTCCTCAGGACTCTGTAAAGTTACAATTTTGAATACAGTAATTTTTACAATTAAAAAGTATTTTATGTTCTACTTACAATTAACATGAAGTAATTTTGAAAAATAAGTACATTTAAACATAGAAAGATATTTGTCGTAGATGGTGTTACATTGTTTTTATTTTATCATAGTATGATGATGCTGATAAACTACGATGATTGTTTAAATTTTGTCAAAAAATAAAATTTGTATAAAAATTACATGTTTATGATGTTTAGAAATACAGGTTATAATTTTTTCTGTTTGTAGCGCATGCTATGTGACTAGTGTTGGTGTATGAAAGCGGGAAAACTTTTGAAATTTAAATTTTGTAAACCATTATTTTTTGAGATTGTTGCAATCATAACAATACTCAAGTTATGCCATTATTAATGTCTCTTGGATTTCTTCCGCGGTGCTTTATATTTTGTATTAAATTGAACAGGTTACAGTATATAGGGCTCAAGTTATCAATGTCTGTCTTTTTATTCATTGTATTGTCAGATGTTTTTATTGGATACATTTCTAAGAAAGAGCGTTTGCTATAATTTTTTTCCGACTCTAATATTTTAGTATTTTTGAAGTCTATAGTGTGTTTATATATATATACCGGGTGGAACATCATACCTGTGTACATAGGCGATTCATATGAGAAAAACAGTTTTTTCGTGCCCATTGCTCCCCAAATTATTTTAGACAAAAATGCTTCAAATAAATGTTGTAGAGCATAAAATTCTGCATCTAAATCAATAAACAGAATTACTTTTACATGCTTTGTAACGACACAAATTAAATAAGAAAATATTGAAAATTACGTTGAAAATATCAAATAGCCATGGAATTGAAACAAAAATAGAAACAAATAAATAGGTAAATTAAATTCATACAAAAATCTCCATACCTATTATTACGACAATGGACCTTTCCAATTTAAAGAGATAGAAGATATGCGCAATGGAAATCTGCGCATAGTAAGAACAACTGAGATCTATGACGTTTGATTCTAAAACATTTAGACGTAAAATGTAAGAATATCTCGGATAACTTTAAGAAATCTTATCAAAATAAGTTACAAAAGCTTTTATTGAAGGTAAAATGTCTAACGATGCAAATTTTCACTGACAATACAGGTATTTTAATGACTGCAATATTTTTGACGTTTCGTTTGGCAGCCCAACTGGCAGTTGTTCGCGCCATTTTCTTACTATTTGCAGCGATAGAAAGAGATAGTCGTTAAATTGGAAAGGTCCATTGTACATTTCAATGAAATATTTATTTTTTATAGGTTTTTTATTGAAAATCTTTTTAAATTGGAAATAATTCATGTAAACATTAAGACCTATCTACTACAATTCAAATTTCAAACAGTAATTCTCTGAATAAAATAATCACTACAATTTATTATTATAACAAATATTCGAATAATCCTCCGTTTTCAGCCAAGCAATAACCAAGTCTATTGTAGAATGAATTTCTTACATTAGCGAGCTGCCTATTTGTGATTAAGGCACTCTCCTCCATGATAGCTTCTCTCAATGAATTAATATTTGGGTGGCGCTGCTTATAAATTTTACATTTAAGATGACCCCATAAAAAAAGTCGCAAGGTGCTAAATCAGGAGATCTGGCTGGCCAATTTAAAGTTTCACCACGACCAATCCAGCGATTTGGAAATGCTTGGTTTAAATAATCTCTAACACTTACTCCGAAATGAGCTGGGCAGCCATCTTGTTGAAACCAAACCTCCTGATTTTCGCGCGCTACGCTGTCTAATGCAGGGCCGATCTCATTAATCAAGAGTTCTAAGTATGTTTCAGAATTTAAGTTGCCAACGATCTCAAATGGTCCAATAATATTGCTATTAAAAATGCCTGCCCAAATATTAATTTTTTGAGGATATTGCGTTCTGGTGGTAACATTTAATCTTGGATTTTCTAGAGCCCAGTGCCTATCATTTTGAACGTTTGGTTCATTGCAAATAGATGGAAGAAAATCACGATCCCGATTTGCTTCGCGTCGGCTTTAAATATTGCTCCTCGGGCCAAAATCTATATTATATCGCCCTTAATACATAAATAACTATTATTATTCTTGTTGTATTACGAGTTCTGAAAGATATTTTAATAATTTAAAAAATGTTTAAATTTTAAACATACAACCTTAAAACAGTACTTATATTTTGTGACGTAACTTTTTCCTAAAGGGTTAATTGAGCCACGGATACTCCACAGGGATGTTCTGTTTTGAGGCCGCAAGCTTTTAAACAGTGGAGACGGGTAGGGTTGAAAACCAATAGGAATGGTTATAAAAAAGGAATAAGGGCGCCACGTAATTTTTAACCTCAAAATTACGAAAAGGACGGTACTAAACAAAATACTTAAAGAGATCTTACCTACCGTAATGTTGTTGCCTGTAAACGACTGAGTTTTGCGAAATAAAAGAAATAATTTAATAAAATAGAATTTAATGAAAGCAAGTTCCTGCGTGCTTAAGGTACGGTGAAAAAAAATGTATAAACTTGTAAATGTATTCAACAATATAAAAAAAATTAATATGTGGTAAAAAAGGTAAAGAAAACATAAATACACAAATTTTTGAACCCTAAACCCATAACCCAGTTTCGGGCGCTGTGTAGTTACATCAACAACAATCGAAGTGAAATCAGTTCAAAAGTGGGCAAATCATGCCAGTTGATACGCGCGTTCTTGTTGAATTATAAGTTGTAACAATTGGGCAACAATTCAAACATATTAAAATCATCAAAAATGCTACTATACAAAATAAATCTCAACGATAATTAAATATACTGAGCTGAAGGCTCCAATGTCATATTCACAATAATAATTTCAACAAAAATACATTTACTAAAGCGTCAAAAAAATTACAATGAGGACACTGTAGAACAGTCCTCTAGGGCAACACACAACTTTAAAAAGACTTCAGTTCTTCCACGCAAAAAATCACAAAACGGAAGAACGCTCTTGAAAGAAGTTAATGTACTTAGCTCATGTGACATGTGCAGGGCGGAAAGGGCTACACAGGTGGGCGATGTTGGCGGATGGACTCAAGCTGGCTGATGTCCCAACAAACGAAGATGAGAATGTAGAGCGGCCAAATCCTCCCTCGGAGAGTAACTGCCAGAATGAAAATGTAATGCCCATGAATCCACAATGGCGCATCACCGAAAAACCAACACTGGACAGTCAAAACGGCACTTCGACGTTATCAAAATCCACACAATGGCGAGACCAAAAAAATATTGGTTCAAAACGACAATGAACGAAACACTCCACTTTGGCATCGACACAACAACTACACAAAAAAAATCTACGCCGAACAATGGCCAGGTGCCACAAATACGATGGTCAAAAACACGTCCTTCCTGCATCACATCAGAAACCAAAGTCCCCGAGATCGCAAACTTTTACATGAAAATAAAAATGGTTGCCGGAAACATACAACGCCACAGGAAAACAAAAAAATAGCATAAAGAAGAAATACAATAAAACAAACGCGCATGCCACTGTAGTATTAGATCGCATTAAACCTGCCAAAAATGTCAACAAAAATTCAGAAGGTCGCTACGAAGTGAATGTTTGGAAGAAGTTCTAAATAAAACATAAACAGGCCAAAAATAATGAAGATAAAATACAGGTAAGTTACTAAATAGAAGTGAAACATATTTTACATGAGAGATACACAATGTAGGAACCAATGAAACACTAAACACAAACAATAAAAAGAAGAATGAAGTTGCAAAAAAGATTTATTGGACAGAACACTAATTAAAGAAGTTATAACAATTGAAAAACACAAGGAATATAAGGGATTGACAGAATAACAGTAAACATTCGACGAGGGAAATCCTCCTCCTCATTGCTGGCGTGGAGAGTGCACCACAGGCATCAATTTTGTGCCATTTAAAATTTGAAATATTTGGTGTCGGTCGGGATCGAACCCGGTTCCCTAGATTCGCGACCTGACAATCAGGCACGCGGCCACGAGACCCCATACATAAATAAATATTATATTGCACGATCGGGTTTTATTAAATGTTTACCGATAGGGTTTCCAAGGCAGTGAATTTTATTTATTTATCAAGATTTGGTTGCTAAGATTACAAAGGCAGTAAATCGTACAAAAAGCTAACGAGCGGTAAGTAAATAAATAATTCGTACATAGCAACAGCATTAGAATAAATACAATTAATTAATACAAATCATAGTTGTCTAAAGGCACTACTCGAAGAGTCAATTTTGACAATATTTCTAAATTTTATTCGATCAATTGTATAAAAATGCTACAAAATGTCAGATCGTGCAAAAAATATAATAAGCATCACGGACGATACAGTTATTTAAGTATTAAGGTCAGTAGTGCTTCCTACCGGCTGAGGATGCCAGTAGAAGAGCATTTACTGACCATAATGATTTTTAAGTTTTCTGCACGATCGACGCACAAAATAAAAAATATAAGATTTGAAAATTATTTTGACATATTAAAAAATTATGGTTATCATTTTCAAAGTAAGCTTTGGTCGTTGTTTTTATTTACTTACCGCCTCCGCCTGATAAAAATCACTTACCGATCAGTAATTTATAAATAAACCTTACTGTCTTGGAAACATTATCGATAAACTTAAGAAAACGATCGTGCAAAAAGTACATTTATACCGCTTTCGGGTAGCCTCGGTATCCAAACATTATCCTCTAGGGGTAAACTGCACTTACTAACCTTAACACTTAACTATATTATTAAATGCATTGAGGTCTATTTATTTCTGCTAAAATCGAACTCGGAATATTAGAATCACAACCCGATACTTTATACTTTCAATCTCATTATATTAAATTTGATCTACGAGTAAAATGAAATTATTCGTAATAATGACATTCGTAAAAAAAATAACGTGACATGCTTCCATATTGTTAATAAGTTTAATTATTGCCAAAAAAATATTTCCAGTTCAAAATTAGGAAGAGGTTGAAGAATGTAAAATGTTTGGGGTGTTCTCAGTTGTCAGGGTAATGGCGCGTCGATTTGTCGCCAGAAACTTTTTCCTCCTTCAAATATCTCGGCACTGCGATTTTAAAAATATTAAACCGTCGAGACTCTAGACGCTGTTTTGTTTCTTTGTCAGGAAGCCGCGCGCTGCTTTGTTTTTCACAGCCAATATGTTATTTTTTTAATAAGTAGTTGCAAATTCTACTGCTGTATGATATTACAATAAGAATAATGTGTGGCGAGTTAATTATATGTCATGCAATAACTGGTCCCTGTTGTGCACTTTACACAATGACTACGAATTGTAAATGCCCTTAACTGTGAAAATATATTCTCGTCTGCATAAAATAAACCAGCACAACTAGTAAAGAGCAGAAACCGCGATGATAAATATAGTCGAATTTTTCTACTGCCGACTTCATAAGTGAGATTTCTTACTCCAACAACATTTAAATAATGCGTACGGGAAACATCGTAGGTCCCTTGTTGCTAATCCAGTAAATAAAAATAGAGTATACTACCACTAAATCCTTATGAAAGATTTACACGATATTTATAAATGAATATTTATAATCTGAGTCTCTTTGCTCCGTAAACTTATTCATTCATGAGTTCTTATAAAAAATCCCACAACTGGCGTTTTTGAGTGTCAAGAAAAAAAAATTGTTGAAATATAACATGCTTTAATTATTTACAACTATTTTTTTATTATTGTTACCAGTGGCGGCTCGTGGAACATTTTGATGGTAGAACCACTCAACATAAAAAATATATTACACCCGTCCCCTCCTCTTTTTTTAAGAAAGAACGGTTGATTTTTCTACTCCAAGGTTATTTTAAGTTGTAAAGTAATAATTTTCAGAAGTTTTATTTATAACCAATTGTTTTTTTTTAAGTATATACAGGATGCCCATTTTAAAAGTTCCCGCATGAATATATTCATGAATAGGCAATCCATGATACATTTCATAAGTGACTTGGTTTTTAAAATTTTGTTTTGCTTTTATACCTACTGTGATTATTCGATTTATAGTACTAATAATTACCAAGTGGCTTATGAAATGTATTCTGTTTTGCCTATTCTTAAAATTTTAGGCGGGAACATATAAAATGGGCAACCTGTATATACGAGTATATCTCGATTAAACTTTCTCGTTCGGACTTATGATTATTTTTTTCAGTATTATCAAATTAGACAGAGGCCTACGTAACTGTTTAATTTGCACGTTTTCCTCGATAATACATGAGAAAAAGACTTATTCCCTAATAAACTAATTTTATTCATCGTGTAACTAACAACAAGTGCATGTCGAAAGAGATGAGCCAGCAGACGTTCGACGTTTGTCCAAAGGCACATTCAGAACACGACCGCCCCACTGTTCTCCAGTCCCCTACCTACCCGCGCACCGCTGTGCGGCAACCAACATTCTAAAGAGATTCCGTCAGGGTTGCTCGATTGGTGGAAAAACAGGGGAACAGTTGTTCTGGAGGATTTTTTAAGCGACGGCTGACAGGAACTATATTTATAATATAATATATATATATATATATATATATATATATATATATTATTATTATTATTATTATTATTATTATTATTATTATTATTATTATTATTATTATTATTATTATTATTATTATTATTATTATTATTATTATTATTATTATTATTAATATTATTATTATTATTCACGAAAGATGACTATTCAAGGTCATTTGTTCGAAGAGATAATATACATCATTTTATAGCAGTAACTTAGCAACATTTTGTATTAAAAACAGAAAGATTATTTGACGTATGTCTATTTAATTTGTGTGGTGTAAACAGATATACGTAAAGAGTGCCATTATTTTTTAACACACTAAAAATAGCAGTGATGTATGTCGTAGAGCTCTAGACATGTAATTATCTACTATACTGCCCTCTGCACCGATTTTTATCCAGTGGCGTTGACATTCAAATCAAATTATATAATATGGTCTACGTCAAGTATATATTTTTGTTTTATCCAAAAACGTAGATGAAGAAGATAAAACTTTGAGAAAAGTATTATTTAAAAAGAAACAAAATTTTTAAATAAAACACATTTATTATTTCATTTAAAATGTACCCATAAATATTTCGCGTTGCACTCCTACGGGTATGAAATGCAGTGAAGTTATCTGCAAGTAATATTATATCAGACGGCTCATAAATGACCTTGAATAGTCATCTTTCGTGAATAATATTATATGTATGTTTCCTTATAACCAAAAGCCAAAAATATGTAACCAAATTTATTTTTAAAAATGAAATTGTTACGGGTGCGTCATGAATCTATATGGAATGAAGTTTCTTCCAAAGATATTTCCTCCACCCGTTTTATATACAATGATTAATGATTAAATTCCGATTCTACTTGGGCACGTACTTTGGATGAATCAATTTTGAATCATCAGTATGTTAAAAAGATTTAATTCTGAAAACATTTACAAATACAAGGAGAATGAAGTAGGTATTATTGTTGAATTTAATTTAGAATAAGTATAATTTTTAACGGTTGTATTACTATTTTTTAATATATTTTGTTATAGATGAGCTAGATAAATAAATTTTATTTGGGGTATTTTTCTTTAAATCTTGTTGATTTAGGGGATTTTTAAATTTCGTTTGGGAGAAATCAGTCATCTGGCATCCCTGGATTCCGTGCCAGAAGTAAGTTCGCACCGTTAACGGCGTTCTGTTGGGGAAGAAAGCGTTGCGATTTTTCTTTACTCATTAAACTTACGCAGGCATTGTTTAACATTTAAAATGAGGAAAAAGTGTTTTTAGAATTCATTTATAATTCTTGCTGAGGTTGAAACTACAGGTATTGCCAAGGCTCTATATAACGAGCCGCCCTTGATTGTTTCTAATATTTGATTAAAATTCACTTAGTAGTAAATAGTTATAGTCGAAAGAAAAGGTTTACGCGTGCGGACGAAATTTGAAGCCCGACGTGTAGCGGAGGCCTTTTATTCATCCAGGGGTGTAAACTTCTTTCGGCCTGAAGTATGTACAACGTTTTACACATTACTGCAATCAAATGAAATGTTTTAAAATTATACACAGTTAAAGCTTGTTGATATGTATAAATATTACGTGGACAGGTGGCCATGCCAAAAAAAGGCGATGCGTAGCATTGCTAACTATGTGATTTTTTTACTGTTAATTTTGGAGCCTTACGGCAGTTTCTAAAGGAATTCCTCAAGCAATTCTAATAAAATCTAGTGAAGCTTTAGCGAAACATATTTTTTAAAAACAAAAATGTTGATTATATTTACAAATGTATTTTTAACGTTTTGTTTACCAGTCGCTGGGCTTTTGCTTTACTTTACCGCCCGCACGTGCTACTTTACCGCACAATTTCAATGCATTTGTGCATAAATTTTCTTCAACATACGCTGCGTAAATCTTTTTTAGCCTCTGAGGTTTCACAAGCTATGCCTTTTGTCCCGACCCGATAAAGTACCTCTTCAACTACAAAAGTTCTTTACGCAACTTATTTATTTAAATAATTATTTTGCCCTACCTTTTCATGGCAATTTATCCACTAAGATCTTGATGCTAAATTATTTATGAAATGATGAGGATAAATTAACAAAATTTAATCACTTATGATATGTTCAAAATAAAGCACTTTGTCTGCGAATCTCGAGAACTATAATAGTTTCAAAGTCGGTTAAATTAACCCTACTGCATATAGTATCTTATAAGGGCGGCATCATATAATTTTTTTATGTCGTCACGGACGCAAATATAGGTTTGTTCATGCACAACAATTCTTCCTAAAAGAGTAAAGCACAGTATCTCAACTAGAAGTAAATTAGATTTTGATCTTTGAAGTGTTTTACTACTTTATAAATGGTTCCTAGTTGGAAGTCTGCGCGACATGGAGGGTAAGTTATTTTTTAAATATAATTACATTAAATTTTGTAATATTTGGCTGTGCAGTTAGTTTTATATGATTTTGTGCCTAATTTTAACAAATTTTATTTACAAATATATTTTGTTTTTCATTTTGCTTTTAGATTATTTTTGCATAAATTATTAGAGATTTTAGGGGGCGGATGATGATGCACAGTAGCCTTCTATATGGTTTATATTACACCTCCTGATGATAAGCCAGCAGAAACAGAAGAGGACAATGATAATTCCGATGAAGAAGCTACAAATTCAAATTGTATATCGCAGGGGTTTTTAATCAACAATGCTATGTTCCTTACAATGGCTTCTATTTTTTCCAGATAATGTAAAGAAATCAAATCAAGAAATCTCATTGGCATGCTAAAAATTATTGCATTTCATAACAAGAGCATGGATGGAGTCAACGAGGTAGACGGATTAATTGCAGGTTACAAAACACGAATTAGGCTAATAAAATGGTACTGACCTATTGTCGTCTACCTATTTGACGGTAATGTAATAAAATGTTGAACTAATGATGAAAAAACTAAAACCTACGCACTTTAATAATGCAAGCTTTTTGATTTATGATAAGTATTTGGCCCAAAGTTTATAGATTCGAACTCAAGACCTCTATCTTGTCGGGATAGCGCTCTTATCAACTAAGCTGTTGGATGCTCTTATTTCGACGGCTGAAACAATCTTTCATTTATCGTCGTGTATAACTGTTGTTCATTATCACATCATTTATTTTACTGAATCATCTTACTTCTTTCAGCTAAAAAGAAAATTTTAAGTAAAAGTTGGTGTTATTGCCTTTAATGTATTTTTAATTTAAAAGAAACTGATCTTTAAAATTATTTTTAAATGTTTTATCAGATATTTCATCTAATTTTTATATAATTTTACATATCAGGATTTTTTAAACGATCCCGGGTTCGATTTTGTAGACACTTTTGCTTTTTATTTTAGTACAAAGACTATACTTTAGCCGAAAAAATAATGTTAAATTCGAAATTCCATAGCTTACTATATTTTAAACAAGAATTGCTCTTCCAATTTTTAAAGAAAAAAATCTGATGTGGACACCGCACGACTTGCTTGTACGCAGAACCAATATGAAGTATAGACCCAATTATAAAATTGCACGTATTTGAGGTAATTTGACATTAACATCTATTTTTTTATTTTTTTGTTATTTTTTGTCCTAATCCATAGCAAGCTTCATTACAAAAACCAAAAAGTATATAAGTTTTAAATTTACATATCTCGCTTATACAAAGGGTTAATTTAATAATACTTGATATGCTAGACGCAGAATTTAATTCTCTAAAACTCCTATTTGAAGCATGTATTTCTAAAATTAAAATGAAACCATTTTATTCAAGAAAAACTGTTAACAACTTCAGGTAATATATCATTTCCGGTTAGCCTGTTTTAACCAAAATCTACTATGTTATTCCAATTGACCTAAAAGTCTAATATACCAAATTTTAAAGGTTTTGGATTATATTTTAAAATAGTTTTTCATTAAAATCTATTATAGGCTTCAAATAAAGTACTATTTCTGGATATTATGTAATGACCAAAAAGGGAGGTGCACAACTAGATGTTATAGTAGTCCTAAATACAAAATTTCAACTTTCTACGGCTTACCGTTTTTGAGTTATGTGAGATACGTACGCACGTACGTACAGACGTCACGACGAAATTAATCAAAATGGATTCAGCGATTGTCAAAAAGGATATTTCCGTTGAAATCTGAAAACCGAAATTTTTCGCGATTACAATACTTCCTTTACTTCGTACAAGGAAGTAAAAATCTCACAAACGAATGATTCTAAGACAAAAATTTATTATGTTTTTAATGTACACTAGCGCCAGTATATTTGTTCGTACATTTACAAAACCCTACATATGCTATTGATTACTTTTAGAGCAATATAGTTTTAATAAAATTATTTTCAACAAAATATTTTCTACAGCGTGTGTATTTTATTTGAATTACGCAGTCATAGCTAAATCATGTTCAAGAGAAAAATTAATTTATTATTTTCTCCCCTTGAAAACATTCCCTGCTTGTATAAATAGTTTAAAACAAAACTAAAACAATACATTTCACGTGTACACAAATGACACATTTTTATCTCCCTGTTTTAATTTCATAATTAATACTCCAAAGAAAACAAATGTTCGACATGAAATTTTAACGTCCAAATAAAAAATGGAATTATACAATTAAACTTTATACAGTTTGCAAATTTCACAGTGAAATGTTCCGCGTACAGGGTGCTAATTAATTACTACAAATATTGCATGACAACGCTAAACAAACATGCATGTAAATTGTCAAACAGAATTTTATATAACTATTTCCCTATACAAATATATCACCACAGTATAGATGCAAGAGTGTGTAAAAAAACCAACAAATTAATCATGAACGCTTTACACATGCAAATATATACAAATAAACTGCAATCATTTAATAAGATTCTGAACGTTTTTGATACTTTGGGTTGTTAATTAAATTTACGGCTAATGGCTACAAATTTCATTTAATTAAAGATAGTTTTTTAGAAGATGAAAGATGCATGTAAAAGGACGACATAATTGTGTAACATCAAAACTAATTATAAATTTAAAGTACAGTTCATTTATAAGACAAGAAATTTATTCCTGCATCCCTAATATTTATCTCTATCACTTTATTTATTTTCAGGTGGCCATTTTCTCCCGTTTCACTTAAAATTTAAGTAGATTGGAAACTGGCGGTACAAACCGATTCAGGTTAGATTTGATTCCGTTGCGTCATGCGGTTATTTGAATGTACAACTATTAAGATCTGAAAATAATCTCTTTTCGGTTTTACAATCGAAACTAATTGGTTCTCGGTTCTAGGACCAAAACGACTGAATCTCATTTGGGAATTGATAATAAGTATTTGTATGAAGTGAATATCCAATTCTGAATTCAAACTTTTCGAATCTTTGAACATTTTACATTGTTTAACTATATTTGGATCCTTGGTTTAATTATTACGTGTAATGATTCGCTGTAATGTGCAGAATAAATTCATTACTTCCTGAACTTGTGAATCTGAAGTAATATAAAAAAGTCATAAAGAAAATATGAAACGGCCATTCTTCATTTATGTTATTACGCCTGGTAAGCGCCCGCACGGTGCAAATATTTCATCATTACCGATATCTGTGTACAAGCAGATTGGCACACCCAGCAATGGGTAATAAACCGTGATGATATATTTATTTATTTTTATTTATTATACTCCTATACGAAAAAGAGATGCAACTTCGTTTAATTAGACAAATATTTCCCCATAAAGAGACGATTCCAATAATGTATCGTTTTTAGGAAAAATGAGTAGGTCACTAGATATATACGAAAATGTAAATTTTGCAGTTTATACCTTCCGTCACCTTTACGTATTCTTTGGTCAAAAAATTCGGTGGTGTTTTTGATGAATAAGCACGTTTTAGGGTCCCTAAAATACGATTTTACTCTTTTCACGATTATGTGTGTGTATGCGTGCGCGTGTGTGCGTGCGCGAGTGTGCGTGCGTGCGTGTGTGTGGTAAACAAAAATTTCGTCTACAACTCTAATACTACAATTCCAAAAATTATAATTCTTTCGTATTTTTCTTCATTATATCTATAAGAAGAGCTGATTAGATTTCGGTTATAATTGATTAACCGGGAGTATTACCGCTTGAAGATTTTAACAGTTTTTCTTGAAAAATCGATGTTAAATATCATTTTTTCGCATTTAATATTATTATAAAAATTAAAGAACATTTTATTCTCCATACGATTTGACTGCATTTTATACTTCATATTAAATGTATATATATATATATATATATATATATATATATATATATATATATATATATATATATATATAGGGTTTAAAAATTATAAAGAAATTAAATTTCATAAATCAGCCAGCTATGCCAGAATTTTGGAACAGTTGCTATTAAACGATGTGTGCTGGCCACATCAGACTTTTTAATTTTGTAAATAACTTCCAAGTGTGAAATAATCCTGAATTTTTGTTTGGGTGATGTTCATTTTATACAATTTTTGGATTTCGAGTTATGGTGCCAATGTTACAATTTATAGTGGAGTTGGCTGTTTGCAAGTTTTATGGCGAGACCAAATCCTCACAAGGTTCTTCTTTACTCGACAAATGGTACAATAGTCCTTTATGTCTACGTGACCATTTGATTTTAAAAATGTTATAACTAAGCAAATATGTGTCACATGAACTTGTCTACTATTGTTATCGAATAAATTTTCCTTATTACACATCATAATTCAAATAACATTGACGTTTATTTATTTTATAAATTTATTTTAATTTCCACGACCATAATTTTTATAACAAATAATTTGTTACTAAATTTATTACCATAATTTTGTGATTATGTCAGACAGATACAGTGAGGTATGCTTTATCGAACACAGTTGGGACCATAATCATGTTCGTACTAACATTAGCAATACGATGAAGACGAGCGTGTTGAGAAATACGATTTCAGATACGGTACAAATCATAATAATATAACGGCAATCGTAATAATAAAAGCCTGCAAAGAACGACTAGGATTAGTCCTTGAGAAGTTGCAACCATTAAATAGGTAAGTTGCACGTGGAGGTGGAGACCTGACTTGAAGTATGACTTTTAAAGTGAAAATTGCCTACATTAAAGAAACACTGTGTTTAAATTCCGAAACAGATAAATCGGCACGAAAAAAATGCCACGTCGAGGTCTCACAACATCTCGAAACAGAGGGACAAACTTTTACCAAAAAGTAACTAAACTAAAGAAATCAGATTCAACCTTGACGCAATGACGTCACAAGAGGGCATTTACCTCAACCTCAACTAAAATTATTACTGGAACGTCGACCAGGCGTGAAGAAAATAGACCGTAACAATTTATAATAAAATTTGTGATGGAATATAAGATCCTATTTGTTACAAAATTCGTTTTCAATAGAACAATTTATGACCGCGTCAAGCAGGCTTAAATCTAAACCACTACACAGGTAGCATACTATTTTTCAAATATGTTTTTCCTATATATTTTTCATACACTGGTAAGTAGGTAAGGTTAACAATCAAAAGTTAGTGGTAAAGGTAGAAGCAGTGGAAAGGTAATGCCAGAAGTAGATGTTTGACATTATTCATAACAAAAATTAACCGTGGAGTAGCGGTGTCGGTAACGCAGCGGTAGTGGTGCAAGTTTGCGAATTCCAAACTTTTACCGCTGCTTCGCCACTAATTCTACCATGCGTGACAGAAAAAGAAAAATGTTTATGAGAGAAGACAGTTTTGGTGTAATTCAACAGTGAAATTTCTGTAACTTAAAGTTACCATCAAATATATTAAATATATAAACGAAGACGGATTTGTGAAAAATTCACGGACCCCAGCGGGATTCGAACCCACGGCCTCCCAATTTCTAGTCGGGCGCTCTGCCAACTGAGCTACAGGATCCCACTGAAGTTCGTGAATTTTTCACATGTCACATGCACGTTGGATACGAGAACGGTCTCCCACATGGAGTAACGTTACCCGCACAACATCGAGACATCACCCGTGGTAGTGAATAGGCACTACAGTATTATGTATGAGAGAAGACTGTTTTGGTGTAATTCAACAGTGATAGTGATATTTGGTTAACTAACTCCGATATGTTTCTTTATTTATATTATTTTATGAGAATATATAATGGCAATTAATTTATCATCGTGCAATTTTACAAATAGTATTTTTGTCTTTTTTAATATTTTCCTTTTATCTTCAAAGTTTTGCACGTAAAAACTGACAGATAGAGTCATAGCTATTGCTATTATTTCTTACCATGCAAAAAATTTTCTATTCTGAACGCAAATTAATGCTAAACATTCATTTTATCATTTTGTTACCATACCCATCCCTACTAATTCTACCATTACCATTACCACTCATTTTTTCATTGTGAATGTAATCTTCACCCTATAACTTCATATATAGACGCGTTCATTACTGCAGATTATTACATTACCAGTGAGTCACAAGTCGCTGTAAAATTAATACCACAAGCTGCCTCGGCATTTCGCCGCAAAAAAAGTGAAACAACAGATTCTAGTGATGTTTCATTGTGCCGCGACTGCAACCTGAGACGCACAGCAAATAAAAGATAGACCCCGTGGGGTAGCGGAACAAACAAACCCATAATAATTTAAGAAAATATATAACTTTTTTAATAAAATACGAGTCTTGTAAAAAAAAACTATCATATCCATCAATGATTATAAGGTATAATACATAATGATAAAAGCATTTATGCGAGTTTTTAATTTTTTATGGTCTCCAGGGTAAATAATCTATAACAGCTCTACATGTTCAGGAAAGAACTTTTTTGAAAGTCCTCTAAGATATAAATACAGTCATAACCGAAATCTGCATAAAGCAGATTAAAACAACCAACAATGAATTAAATGCTGAAAGGAAAAATTTATAAAAGAATTCTAATAAAAATTAAAAAAGAATTTTACTTTATGAATGGTTTATTTTTAAAAATTCTTTCCTCTTTGTTATTAAAATGAATCGAAAAAAGAATGGAAATGTATAATTCTTTTATTCCTTAGTTTTAAAGCTGGAGAAAAGTGTAAGTTCAAGGAAAAATATATGTATAGTTTGGAGAAAAGTTGGCATTCGGTGTTCCATCTGTTGCCTAAGTTAGGGATCTGTTAAGTCCTTGAAACTTTTCTTCAGATAAATCTGTGGGAACTTCCATCCGTCGTGGATATAGATAACAACCAAACATATTTTCTTTTTTATCTACGCAGGGAATTCTACTCCTTTCCACACTCCATACGGCTACATTAACAGAGCCACGCGTTTCAAGAGAAATTTTAAACCAGGGATAGGTATAACGTCAGAATAAGACGAAAATAAAATTATTCATCTGTTTCAAGCTTTTTCATAGTATGATCACTATTTTTCAAAAATATTCGTTTCAAATGTTATGTTTAAAACAGTACGACTATGGCCCGGTATTTCAGTACAAGGTTAAACCAAAAAATTTTGGTTAAACATTTTTTTTATTGGTTAGACGTATTTCAGTTTCCAGTTAAGAGTTAAACGAGTTTAATGTAACCGAAAAGTTAAACCGGCATGTGAAGGTAGGTTAACCCAAAATTTCATGGTTAAGTCATGCGCAGAAAAATGTTTTGAAAGTTTGGTTATGTGAAATACTGAAATATATAATTTTGACGTTTGAGGATAGCACAATGGAAAATTCACGTTCTAAAAATTTCACAGAGGACGAAATAAATTTATTAGTTGAAGTAGTAGGTGAGAAACGAGATATAATAGAATGTAAGAAAACGGGGGTTGTAAACCACAAGCAAAAATCAGCGGCTTGGATAGAAATTATGAAAAAAATTAATGCACTTTCTAGTCGTGTGCCACGAACAGACAAAATGTTAAAAGAGAAATGGGCAAATATAAAGAAAGCAGCCGTAAGAAACCATGCCGCAGATAAGAAAAAATATCAAGGAACTGGTGGTGGTAGAATGTTTTATAGTTTCAATAATTTCCTCCAACAATTCGGTCACAGACTCATTGGATAGCCGAAAACGGCAATAAAATTCATCGTCGTCTGAATATTGAAAATGATCTTTTCTTATTTGTAGTCTGTGGATCTTTCGTATTCGTCCCAAATGATTAAAAAAATTAATAATTTGTTCATCGTCTGAATCAGACGAAGATTCGCTTGAAGTCAACATGTAACCATCCATAATATTATTTAAAGTTTAGGCGAAAGCTATAACTATCAGGCTGTTGTTGACAATTATTTAACATGTGATTTTGACAGCTGACTTTAAAGACATTGCTTTTGAGCATGCTCGACATGAATGTTACTTCAAATTCTACTACCAACACAACAAAATTCTCGGTTAGCAAATCTCGGTTAAGTTAATCTGGATTTAGATACTGAAATACGAATGCCGAGTTAAAATGTCGGTTACAAGTTAAACGAGATCATGTAACCAAGATTTTAATCCTGTACTGAAATACCGGGCCTATATTTTGTAACTAAAGGATCTAAAATATATTTTAATCTTGCAGGCAACAATCGCACGACGAGGAACGAAAAATAGTATATAAACTTTAACTGTGACCCTTGAGAAATATATTTCAAGTCTGAGGCGAGCGCTAGTGTGCTGTATTTTGAAGCAAGTCGATATAGAAGAATCCTTTATATTTGCTAATCGCAACTGTTGGGTAATTGCCATACTTATATCCGTAGTAGTATTCCATTTGCCAAGCTTTCAGATTAGTTCACTTTGTTCAGTTCAGATAGTTCAGATCACTTAATAGTGGTTCGGATGTGCAAATGGAACAACCATCATACGGTTGTCACTATTTTATTAAAAAATAATAAAGAAATTCTTGTGTCAACGTTAAAATAGCTTAGATATGGTCTCTAGCTAAAGGTGACCTTTAGTGTTTAGAGTTGATGTTACCCTACTGTCAGTAAATGACCTACGGTAACTAACAGTGACCTTTACGTAAAATATTACTTGACAGCACTGTATTATCTGTCGAAACTTGAACGTTACGAAGTGTGAAATCATAATTCAATAATATATTTTATAAAAAAAAAAAACGAACTTAACACCCGTTTTAAATAAAATATTTCATAAACTTGTAAGTTATAAAGAAAGAACTACTTAATAAAAAGAAAAATTAATTCTCAGGTACCTCCTGAATGATGCATATATGTGTGTAAAAACAAAATAATAGTTTTTGGCGAAAATACAGTTTTGGTATCTATTTTTATTGTAATATATACGTTGTATTATTTTCTCCATTATACTTATAATGTATCCATATTTAGAAATTGTATTCAAATGACCCACAATTTTATTAAACTGAACCAAACTGATCCGTAACTAAACAAACTGCATTAAGTATTTTGAGGATTACTTCGTGCTGAGCAGGATCAGTAAATATAGTGATGGGGGTAAACTGATCCGTGCAAATGGAATGAATAAATAAATGAACTGATTCAAAATTGTAAGTTTGATCTGATCCAATTGGCAAATGGAATATGCATCGTGACACAAACCAGAATTCAAAGAGTACCCAAGTAATAATTTTTATTCCAAATTTCAAAAATGTTGAAATCAAAACAATACGTTTCAGAAATATAGAAAATATACAAAAATAGATACATACTTTATCGTCATTAAATAAATATTTTCCAAATATCGTTCAATTTTATTTTATATTAGTTTGCATTCATTTAATATATCTTTACTGCAAAAATACATCAACGGTTTATGTTTATAAGTAGTATTAAAAAATGCAAATTTCGAATTTCTCCGTGAAACGAACATAATAGTAAAAATATTATTGATATAAAAATCAACTTAAAAATTCCAAATTGTAGACATTATTTCAATTTACGTTTTATTTCCGAACCTACACCTATTTATTTATGTTAATTATGTTACTGTTGAAAACATTATTGGTGTATTATATTCAAAGCGGTGATGGCGAATTTTCAAATATCAACTATTTGTTAGAATATTTCCAGTTCTAGTTGCGTCACCGTGTCGTACCTAACAATCTTTTTATCCCTTATAAAATTTCCTCACGAACTCTCGATTGGTTGGCATATTGAATGTGATTTTACAAATGTTATTCATAACAGTATTT
The DNA here is from genome assembly GCA_963082715.1 of Harpalus rubripes. Classification (NCBI taxonomy): domain Eukaryota; kingdom Metazoa; phylum Arthropoda; class Insecta; order Coleoptera; family Carabidae; genus Harpalus; species Harpalus rubripes. The sequence goes on from OY720454.1 coordinate 26,397,375, forward strand.
ATTTCAAATATTAATAAAATAAAAGTAACATCCTAAATACTTTGAACGTTGCACTATTTAACAATAAATAAAATAGCTATTTATTTCCGATGAAGATTGGAATTTAAAAATATAGTTTTGTGATTCAAGACTGCATTCGCAACTTCTCCCTCTACTTTTCAAGAAACTAAGTTCATTATTCGGTTTTCTCCTTTTAGTACCTGTTTACTAACATGCTTCTATCTTTGTTCAACATAAAAGCCCGCCCGTACAATACGACAATTCACTTGAATCACATTTTCCATTCTATGAGTCACAAAAACAAATTGACTAATTGTTGATTCCCAACCCTTTGCATAGCAATTCTATCGGTGAAAAAGCGATGTTTCTGTAAATATTTCGCTGGAGTTTCTACATATTAATTCAGTAAAGTAGGATACTTTGGGTTATATTTGTAACACACAATGAAATGAGGGATGAAAGAAACATTACAAATCCTTATGTTATTGTATTACATAATATTATTGATTACTTATTTTCATTACATAATGATATAAATGACATGAAAAAAAAAATTGTTTAAATATACAAGGTGTTGACGGCCAGGTGCGAATATGGGATTTTAGAAATGGTGAAAATTCAAATTGTAAAGTGTAAAAACCAAAGATTATTAAATGTAATATATAAAAAGGGGATATAGCTTATTGATAACAACAACAAATAACATATTGTTATTGTCAAATAGTCATAGTATAAGGGAAAAAAAATAGCATAATTATTAAACAAGAGCAGGTCAAAATAAAGAAATTTTAATAAAACAAATTCAATTGGATTACATAGGTTACAACTCAATTTATTTCGATTTTTCATTCAAAAATAATAAAAATGTGTATTAAAAAATATTCGCTCACAGTAAATAAAACAAATGACAGTGCATCCACTTTTTTCTCATCTTTGTAAATGCAGAGAATATGTAAAAAAAATTTTAAATTTTTCATTTAAATAATAAATTAAATTAAAATAAATAAATTTAAGTAAATATTAACAAAATTTAAGCATATTGCGTTTTAATTTATTTAAGAATAATAATTAATATATATCTACATAAAGAAAAATGGCCGAAGATATCGAAATATGATTTTTTCATGATCTCTATATCTCCCTTATCTATTGTAGTCGGGAGGTACATATCAGCGAGAGGTATTATGGTAGCCACAAAAATGTACGTGTATTACTTTACATTATTTGTATAGTACATCGTTTAATAGCATGTTATACATACTCTGTCTTCACGAAATTTTTACCTCATTTACTTAATTTGCGAGGAGCAAAATAAGATAAATTGTAACCCATAGTGTCAGAAATAGAATAAAACGATAAATATAAAAAGAAATTTGTAATAAGCGAGTTGCTCTACCAGTGATGCACACTCTGCACAACGACAAACTAAACTGAAAATTCATTAGGAAGTATAAATTACCCCTAACCAATGAATTTTCGGTACGAGGAAATTATGTTGTAAACAATTCCCTGAAATTAGGGGTGAAACTGAATACAGTAGGTAATACTCCGAAGTTACGCTATAGGTGGGACCGACAAAAATCGCTTATGTCGAATTCGTGTAAGTCGAGATACAACTTTATATATAAATAAATGTATTACCGCTTTTTTTAGAAAAAAAAAAACGTGCATGAAAGCAGATTTTGTGAAATTTTTTATTGACGAAAATAGAAAAGTACATAACATGTAATGTGTAAATATATCGTTCGCGCAATTTATATTTCCACAATTTAAGAAAAATAAATAAAATAGTAAACAATTAAAAAAATTGATAAAATCGGAAATATCTTCGAAAATGGGTGCCGGAACGTTACGTTACAAAAAAAGTCTTGTGTATTACATATTTAATTAGAACCAAGGACTAAAAAACACTAGTTGAGAAAAAATCTTTAATAAAAATTATAATTTTATACATAGTACTGGAAAACAATAAATACCTAATATTATAATAATCGCAATGTGCGTAACTGCATTAAGAACGGTAAGGGCAGTTTACCGATCGAAGACTTGAGATTGAGCGAAGTGAAGGCTCCAATTTTATTTGTGATCGGTAATTCCTTAACGTTCGTTATGCGTACAACATTAGCACGTTCGACGCACAACAACAATTTTAGTTATCATTTTTAAAGTAAGTTTTGATCTCTGTTTTTATTTACTTACCGTCTCGCCTCCTGAACGGTAAGTGATTCACTTCCCTTATCGTTCAGTAATTTGTAAATAAAACCTACTGTCTTGGAAACACTATCGACATCGACTATCCTATCGGTAAATATTGAAAAAAAACTCGATCGTGTAAAATTTTGCACCCGAGCGATAACGAGGGCTGGCAAATAAGTTCGAGAGTGGTCAAATGTACCTACATCTCGTGTTGCAAATAAGATTTTTTCCACTCCCGATGATTTATTTTTTACCTGTTCATTTTCACTGACAGATATGTCAAAGAATACCGTTGAATATTAATATTATTAATAAATTTAAAAAAAGAATCTTAGTATTCCATGGAAAATTTAGGATGAAAAACGCTGTCATCTGTCACATTTGACACGTCAATAGTAACTTTTAAATGAAAATATTTATGTAATGAAGACAATATTTAATGGAGATCAAATTCAAAATCATAAATTTTAAGAATTATGCTCTGATCCATTTAATCCATTCAGTAGATGGCACTGGCAACAGCGCAAATCTGAAGTAGCCGAAATTACATTGGGTAAACTTGTCTGTTGTCTCTAATTTTAACCAATCGGAGAAGTCAAAACTGTTTCCTATCCTCCGCAATACTGAATGGCTTAAATGGAACAAGGTATAGCAAATTATATGACACAAGTTTAAAATATGTTGGTATTTCACAAACAGAGTCGTAAGGATCCTCCTTGGTCGTAAGTTCAGCTGTAGGGAAGTAAGGACATTTCTTACATCCCGTCGCTAATAGAAACAGATACCTTAACAGTAAATCAGGAGTGAGAAATAGTTATTTATGCTCAAGAGATGTAGATACCATTTGCTAATCGAGGACAATTTTGCGCCCGCGCCAGCGAGGGCTAGCAAATAAGTTCAAGAGTGGTTAAATATACTTACATCTCGTGTTGCATATAAGATTTTATCCACTCCCGATGATTTTTTTTTACCTGTTCATTTTCACTGCCAGATATGTCAAGGCTGTTAAGGAGTACAGTTGAATATTGATACATTAAAAAATCTAAGTATTACATGGAAAATTTAAGAAGGAAAACGCTATCATATGTCACCTTTGTCACATCAACGGTAACTTTTGAATGGAAATAGTAATGAAATAAGGATAATTAGATAGAAATTAAATTCTAAATTATACATTATAAATCAATAAATATTTGACACAAGTTTAAAATATCTAACTGTTGGTATTTCATAAAGAAGGGGTAAGTTCAGCTGTAGGGAAGTAAGGACAATCCTTACTTCCCGTCGCTAATAGAAACCGATATCTTGACAGTAAAATAAACATACATCCCTACAAACAATGTCCTAATAGCCTACTTACGACATTGGGAGTGGGAAAAGGTATTTTAGTCGCGTGATATTTTTTTAATTCCGAATAATATCAGTACACAAAAATAAATTAAAAATGGAAAGAAGAGTAATCGAAATTCTCTTGTTTTTATTATTGATAAATTGAAATAAATTTTGTTAAATATTTACACTCTTATTTTAAAAGTATATAACTAAATATATTTTATATTGAATTTGTTATTTCATAAATCAAATTTATTATTATAGTTTAAAATGTTTACTAATATTAAAAATTGGATGTACATATACAAAAATATGAATGTCACTAGAAAAAGGAGGAAAACTGATTTTGGTTATTTTTCTTTCACAAATAACTCGTAAACTATATACCGAGAAAAAAAATTTAAATGAAAATGTTACAATATTGTATTGTCTATCCAGTGGCGTACAAAAATTTTTTGTAGTGGTAAATTTTTTTATATAGGTGATGTGCACATTTTGAGCGTCAGCGCCTCTAACGGCTACATTGACATTTTTGGTTACCGAATCAATTTTGACATTTGGAGAAAGTGATACAATTTTATTTTGAGTTGTTGCTATTGTGCATGAATATTATACGTTATAGTATATTGAAATGAATAAAGAAAATATTTAAAATGCTATATATGTGATGTGACAATCAAAATACAAGCGAAGGTACTGTGGCAGAAAATATAACTTTTCTCATAATATGTGTGATTTCTGTAAACCATTTTATCATATTTAAATTTATATTATAATTTATAATATTAGTTAAATGTTACAAGATGCACAATACATGGAAATTGAGATTAAAAAATTGGAAAACTTAAATATCACCTTATCAGTGTATGATGTTAACATCTTTCTTTTATATTCGCAATAAATGAAGAAGATTCTTCATTGAAAATATACCAGGCTCTAAGTGGAATTACTTGCACTAGCTCGGAAAAAAATACACGAAAAATACGAACCATATGAATTTCTACCTTTAACATTAACATTACAAGTGTAAAATTTATAATAAATAGAAGAATTATGTCAAAAACAGACTTCTATTTCATACAACTGCAAGTATTATACAATTATATGACAATTTTCTGCTTCGTGTATTATATTTTGTTTTTGTTCAAATATAAATTTAAGAAATACATTTTTATATAATTCATTATAGCCATCGACTATTGTTGGAGTTTTATTCATATGATAAGCATATTTTACAATGAGAAAATATGTATACCTAAAAGAACTTTTCACGTTAGTAGAAGAAAAAGTTATTTTTTACAACATCTGTTCCTCATATAATCTTCCAGAAAATTTATAAAATTTGATACTTCAATCGGTAATTTTGTGAGAATTATTACATCCCCCAATACATCACATAATATTTGACATCCTATCATTCGCATTTATTGCGAATATTTTATAAAATAGAAATTGCAAAATTATTCAGACATAAAACATAACCTTGCTATGTTTCAATGAGTATCCATTTTGTCATTTTTGTCCGCTGTCGGCGCTGACAACTTTTGTGCACACCGCCTATAGAACATTTTTTTTAAAATGGAATGCATATTTAATTTTTACCTATAAATATTCTCATTTTTTTTCTCTTTTCATTGATATAACTTTTATTGTTTCGTATTTGTTTTATCTCCAAAACTTATTTTTACATTATTTTTTCTGAATATTATTGTTATTAATTTCCCCAGAAACTTAATTATTTTTATTAATTAAACTTTATTTGTTTGGTATAATTCATTTTATGACTTTCTTACTTGATATTTTCATTCTAAACTCATACTCATAAATTAAATTGTAACATGTCAATGGCAAGCTGATGAAAAATAGTTTTTTTATCAAAAGTATTTTTTTAATGAAATAATTCATTTATATAAAAGTAGTATTTCTAAATAAAAATCTTACCAATATTTCAAAAATAACAGTAAATTTAATATAAAATAAGAAAAAAAATATTATTTTTCCAGGGAAAGCAAATACGAAACAATAACAATTATATCATTGAAAAGAGAAAAAAATTTAAAAAATATGTGATAAAAATCAAATATGCATTCCACTTAAAAAAATATATAGTTTATGCTATATCTCAAAAATTTACCAATATAAAAAATATTTTTGTAGGCAACTGTATACACACTATTATACTGTAACATTTTTATTTGAAACATTTTTCTCAATAAGTGATAGTTTATGAGTTATTTGAAAAAGAAAAAAATAACCAATATCAGTTTTTCGCCTTTATCTAGCGACCTATGCATATTTTTACAAAAAACAAATACATCACTAAAATGGCTTCGTAATATGGCAACTGTTGTCCCATTACTCCGACGTCGTAGCTCTTGCATAAACCTACACCTTGTGATAAAAAAATAAAAAAAACCTGTATACATATATATAAATGGTTTAAAAAATCTACTTCTAAAATAAGAAGGTTCAAGGAAAATCAAGAAAAACATTTTAATGAATTTTTTGATTAGCCATCTCATGTTGCCATGAGAACATGTTTATTTTTCATCAGAAACAAAATGTTGTAGGTACACTCCTCTGTGGAAAAAGTATTTATCAAACTGCAGTTTTCAAATAATGATAAAGTTTTCTTACTTTCTTAGTTTCTGAAGTCTGAACCAATGCTGTTTGTCTTTTTCTGTACTTAAAGACCAGTGGTGTACGCAGACAAAACTTTCAGGGGGATTTTCAATGTAAATTAACTTTAAAAAGTTAGTATTTTATTAATTTTATATAATGTATTTTAAATAAATAAAGTACAGTAATGATTATAAAAGTATAACTCTTCTGGATCTCTTCGCCAATGCGTCTAAAACTTCGTAAGCGTCTAAGGAAGCAGAAAGCACACAATTCTTAGTAAAAGTACATTATAGCTCAAGTTTTTGTATATTATATGGCGAAAACAAGCCCAATACACATTCGAATAATGTGATTACTAGCTTCGATCTGATTGGTTAAATCTTTATACCACGATTGATTTTCCTCGTTTTACACTCACAAAATCCGTAGTCAAGTTTCACTAATCATAGTACTAACTGAACAAATGCAAACTATTTAGCTAAAATTGAACAATAACGCGCAGATGGAAAATTTAAAAGGCGCACAATTTTGAAATGCGGTAATTAAAATTTTAGTTCTTTTTGAAATTCCGGAAGAGGATATATCCCCCTAATCCCTCCCTTGCGTACGATACTGTTAAAGACCCGTTGTAAAATATTAGACAATGTTCACCTTTATTAATATTTTGTGTGTGTGAAAATACAAACACAATTGAGATTTCTTTAGAGGGAAAAATGTATGAAACCGTAAATTATTCAAGAGTTTTCAACAGGAATTTCTCCTGTTCAGCAGCAGGAATGCGTGAAGTAATCTAATCACGCAATCGGCCGTTTATCCAGGATCATCGGCCAATTTTTCTAATTGTTATCGGGTAATTACACACTGGCTTTCAAACCGAATATCGGATGATTTACGCATTTGTAATAAATGCTTTATCTAATTTATACCGCGCTAATTAGTCTTGAATTATTGCTAGAATATTACAACAATCGGGAAAATAAACAGTGTAAATATAACGCCTTCTAACTATATTTATAAGTTTCGCAGCTCTGTCAGATTTCATTAGATGATATATTTAATGGTAATTCCAGTTTTCTCTTTCTAAATGACTGATTCATATAAAAATATTTACATAAACTTACACCGCAGATTAAAAGTTTCCGGACAGTATAAAATTCCACTATATAAACTACGAAGATTTAATTAAATTTATTATGATTTTTTTGACGTTCCCTAAAACCAATGAAATGCTTCATTGTACGTAACGTGTCTGCGTACTAACCAATCCTGTCATTATTATACTGACTATTTCATACATAAATTTATAACCCAATCCTAATTCAGGATTCTACCTATAGTTACCAAGTTTCATTTCGACAAAACAACGTCACAAAAAAATTCGCACCCTTTAAGCCAATAAGATGCTATATTTTTACAAGTGAGTTTTGATAACCGAATTTTTTTGACGTTTTAAGAGTACCCAGAAAAATATTGTTTACTTACCTATCGAAGTGTATAATATTCTCACTGTTATCAGTTTTTATTAAAAAAGAGTCGATTCGGATAGGAATCTGTTTAAAACGATGAAAAAGCAATAAATATAACACCCCAAAACACAATAAAAATAAATTATTACCTGATTTTTATTTTGGAAATAGTCATCCGAATTACATTCGTGGTTAAATATTATTCTACAAAAATTTTCCGCTTGCTTTACTCCAGCCTGTTGCTAATTTATCTCGTGACATTGATCAAAAATCACTCGTTTGACGACAACTCGTGATTTTTTGTCAACGCCACTCAATAAACAGACAACTAGTTCTCGTAACAATCTGCAAATTTTTCTGGCAAAAGTTACCACTTATGATATTATATATGAGAATAAAGCTCTAGAGATTATTCCCGGGAATAATCTCTGTGGATATTGTTTTTGTTGACATGTCAGATAGTTATCAACACATAAGTAAAATGACCGAAAAAGACCGATATAGAGCCGTTTGTGATCATGAAATAAACCAAACAATTATAGAAACCACTTCTAAAAGTACCATAAGTAGTAACTATAACTATAATTCCTGATTATATTTATTTTTCCTTGTCAAAGTTGTGTTTTAGTTGTCAAAACGGACGTGCCAACTGGGCCATGTAAATTAATGAAGCTGGTAAATTACGATAGTAGATGGCATTACAATAGCATCAAGTCTGATTCATTTGTTTAAAATAAATTTGTGGATCAAAAATAATCTAATTAAGTATATTTCGAGAGTTCCATAAATGAGACTATACAACTCATCGGAAAATAGATCAATCAGATAGCTCAATTTTTCTTAGTTACGCTGTATAACATCGGTTATTTGCGTTTCTAAGTTGTGTTTCGCGAAACAAATGGTTCGCAAATAAATGAAATATATGTAAACATATCATCCATGGATATAAATGAACAAGTAATATTTTTTACATTTAGACCCGATTTTACCATCTTCTTGTTAAGAAATAACATGTGGTGAAGTTCACGTTAGTAAACAAAATTGTTTTTCCATTCCATGTTATCTATTGGGCTTCCAAATTATCAAGAAATGGCGCTGACAACAAACGTCAAACTCATGACCAAAGGTACACTCTTCGCTGGCTTTCATAACAGCAACATTGCTGTCAAAGTAATTTTCTTGGATTCTTGAGTTATGTTGTGTTTTAGTTCAGGGCTTTTATTAATTTTGGAAGAGCTTAGTTGAAAGTTTCCGTAGTTGTAGTTTTAGTGATAGTTTTATTAATATTTTCATTTAATAAGGATAATTAATAAGTAGTTGTAGGTTAACAGTATATTAGTTGAGTTCATATTAGTTTTTTACCTTCCGTCACCTTTAGGAAAGGAAGGTATTGTCTTTGGTCAAAAAATTCGGTGGTGAGTTTTTAATGAATAAGCACGTTTTAAGGTCCCTAGAATACCATTTTACTATTTTTACGATTATGTTTGTATGTGTGTGTGTGTGTGTATGTATGTATGTATGTATGTGTCTGTGTGTGAGTGTAACAAAATTTTCGTTTACGATAACTCTAATACTACAATTCCAAAAACTAAAATTCTTTCGTATTCCTCTTCGTTGCATCCATATGAAGAGCTGATTAGATTTTGGTTATAATTGGTCAACCGGAAGTACCCTCAGTTAAAGTTTTTAACTGTTTTTCTTGAAAAAACTATGTTAAATATCATTTTTTCACATTTAATGTTATTATAAATATTAAAGATTATTGTATAGAGCATACAATAATCTTTAATATTTATATAGAGCATACGATTTGACTGCAATTTATACTTCATATTAAATGGATATAGAGTTATAAAATAATAAAGAAATTGATTTTCATAAAGTAGCCATAGCTATGGAAACAGCTACTATATTAAGAAAATTCTGATTGAAACATGTCAGTGTCAAGTGAAATTGACATAGTGTGTTTGTCTTATAATTTCACTGGAAATATAGGATCTTTTGCTATAAATTTTCTATATGGAATTTGCATAAAATACGTGCTAGAAACTTTCTGTATGGTATCTGTATAAAATATATACAACTGCCGGAAGGTAATGTACAAGAAATAGAATCTTTAGCAAGGAACTTTCTGTATGAAATTTATACAAAATACATAGAACTGACGGATGGTAATGTGCTGGCCACATCAGATTTTTTATATTAATTTTAGGCAAAATATACAATCTTAGTTTCTTATGTTTGTGTGACGTAGATTTACAGCAATAAACGAAACATGTTTTGCTAGTTTGCAACCAATTTGTGGACAGCAGAGGCTGGTTCCAAAGGTTTCAGCAATGATTTGGAATATGTTCATTCAAAATAACGGGTGAAAAACTTTCCAGTGACGAAACAGCTTTGGAATATTCCGAATTGAGTTGCAAGAGTTAATAAAAGATCTTGGTTTAGGTAACGCTGACGAGAAAGCAGCACCCAGACAAACATAGCAAAAAAATTATCGTTATGCTTTGCAGCAATACAAGCGGCAATCATAAGCATTAAATTCTCGTTATTGGTAAATCCCGCAATTCTAGAGCATTTAAGAACATGCATCTGTCTGTACGCTATTACAGTCAAAAAGCGCATTGATCACTTAAGAAATTTTCAAGTATTGGTTCTATAAAGAGTTTGTGCCGAGTGTAAGATGATAAATTACAAGAAAAAGAGATTCTTACTGTAGATAAAGCTTCTGATCATAAAATAAATGAGCAACTTTCGAGTGATGAAAACCATATTACTGGCTTATTCTTACCACCAATTTTCACAAATTTAGCCTACATATGGATCAAAATGTAAAACAAACGTGAAAATCTGCAAATATATGTTTTAAAAGATCCTAACTCAAGAAAATAATGACATTACTCAATATCTTTAAAATATTCCGTTACAAGATACTGATTTTGGCTGAGTGCAGGGCTCAAGTATCAGTCAAGCTGATTAAAAAGTCGTGGTCTAAGATGATCACAAGATGATAGGGACTGAGAATAAGAAGATGGTGTTTCTTCACACTTTACAGTATTTGTAAACAAAAACTTGTAATAGTAAATTAAAATACACGTTTCGTAAGACATGATTTTAGCGCTCACGCGACTTTGCTAGAAACGAGCGGCTTGCCGCGAGTTTTCTAAGGGGACAAGTGCGCTGAAATGTCTTATGAAACGTATGTTTTATACTATTTTTTCTATTTGGTCCTTTTATCAAAAAATATTTAAAAATATACGTTATTTCATATTGAGGAATTTCTATTTCATTGTTTGATATGTACTTTATGATACTTATCTGGATGTCATAAAGAAGTATTTTAATACATTCAAATGAGTTTCATAATAGTATATTAAAGAACGTGTTTTATAAGACATGTTTTTTTGGCACGCGACTAGCGAGTTTTCTAATTGACAAGTCCGAAAGAAAGTCTTATAAATTGAGTTCTTTGTACGATTTTTTATATTTTGCGCCTTCTACAATAACATTTACTTACTCAATTTGTGATTAAATAATCTTCTCTATATAAAAAAAATAATAATTTCGACATTATATTATTAAGATGAATTGTCAATTAACTAAAAATAAATTAGGTAAAAATGGGTTAAAGAAACGTCATCTAGTACCAACCGTCTAAAAAAAAATTGCGTATCGAAAGGAAGGTCATTACGATAAGCAATTGCGTATCGTAATGACTTCATTATGAACGCAAAATATAAAAAGTACATTGAAAAAACCAAAATAAAAAAACACACGATTAAAAGAATGAGTCTCGCAAGTGAACCTGAACCTATCAAGGAAAGATTAGTAGTGATGCCACAAGACGAAACGAGACAAGACTTGAGGTCGTTCTTATCTTGGCCTTGACTTAGTCTCGACTACATTTGTCTTGTCGAGACGAAACTTGAAGTCAGTCTCGTCTTGTCTCGAATCTCGACAAGACTCTCGACTTTGCGTCTATCAACAAATTGTTTACAATAATTGTATGTAATAGTGCATGAATATCTAAGAAAAACCGTACAATCGCGATTATAAATTATATAACTAGATACCGAATTATAATTGACAGAAATGCGAGCACTAGGTGAACAGTAAAATCTAGAGATCAAAAATTTAGAACAATGAAGTTGGATAATATGACATTATATGGGAATACATTATTTTCATGTTATTTTATCCGTATTTCGATGTGAAGGCATAATATTACGACATGAAAATTAAGTAAAATATTTTACGAATAGTAACAAAATAAAGAAAGTGAGAAATAATCATTGATATACATATTATAGATCTGAGAGATTCAAATTGTAAAGATTAGAGCAGAATATATAAGTAGGTATAAATGAAATTCTTGGAAATATCCATTGCTTTGTCCTCCATCAATTCCCCTTCAGTTTTTGGGCACTATTGTCATACCCATCCGCACAGTTAACTCAAGGTTAAACTTTTAAATAAAGCATTGGTGAAAATTGGAAATATAAAACGAAACGTATGCGCAATTGGCTATATTATGGGGTTACATTTTTAAGAATCCTTGCGTTTTGTATAATAAAATAATAATTATTTTCAATTTTAAATGAATTATTTAGGTGAAATAAGGAGCACATCTGTTGAAAATCTACAATACGGTTTTTTTAAAAAAAAACTGACCACAACAGATTTTTTTGTAAATATATGAAAAATACTTTACATTTGAAGTGAACATTACATGTTTCAATACAGTAGCACTAGGTCGCGATTACAGTAGGAACAGTACTAAATTATACAAAACAAGAAAAAATACAATAAAATAATTACAATGAATAGTTATTTATGATGTAAGTGTTAAAAGTGACATTTTATTTTGTGAGAAGGAAGTTTGGAACACGACGTGAAGCGAAGTGATCCAAACCTCCTAACAAAATAAAATCACTTTTAACACGTATATCATACACTATTTTTTAATTTAAATTTGTATTTCTAATAATTTTTTGACATTTACTTTTAACACTAGTGTCAAAAGTAGCAATGATCTATCCAAGGACGTTAAAGAGAGGGGACAGGACAAGCAACATGTACCAGCGTTATCGAAAGAATGACGAAGATGCACTTATGTGACTCTCTAATTTTCTATCTTCCTCTTTACTTTCTGCCATCCTGATCCTGAGCCTGCGCAACCAGTGGCATTCAACCATTTAGAAATGCGAATAAATTTAAAAATGCATATTTAGCATAAAAACACAATTATTACAAGGAAAGTTAATTATTCTGTTTTTAATAATTCATTACTTTAAAATATTTTGAATACAAATTTACCACAAAGAAATTGTGAAAAGAATGCTAGCCCGCGGGATCTGAACCCGCATCCTCAACATTTGTACTGCTGCGTGCTACCAATTGCACCACGGCTGGTCTATAAATCCACCGGCTTATACAGTCTTTTCGTTAGTTAAACTCATAGTCGTGTATGAAATCCGAATCATATGTAGGTGTGGGGAATTCTAACCACTACATTCAAACACCTGTGAATTGTCATGTACATTCATACAACCTTGTCAAGAGTGTATTGCAAATAGTAAATAGTAGATGAATGTGGTATCTTTAAATGATATTAAATAAAATAAATTGTGAAAAGAATGCTAGCCGGCGGGATTTGAACCCGCATCCTCAACATTTGTACTGCTGCGTGCTACCAATTGCACTACGGCTGGGCTGTAAATCCAACGGCTTATACAGTTCTTTCGTTAGTTAAACTCATAAGCGTGTATGAGATCCGGATCACATGTAGGGGTGGAGTATTCTAACCACTATATTTAATTGGTAGCACGCAACAGTACAAATGTTAAAGATGCAGGTTCAAATCCCGCCGGCTAGCATTCTTTTCACAATTTCTTTGATTCATCTACTATTTGCAATACACCCTTGACAAGGTTGTGCGAATGTACCTACCTGACAATTCACAGGTGTTTAAATCGTGGTAACCGGATATTAACTTCATGTTACTTTTAACTCCATGTTTCATAACCGCATGTTAATTTATACTTGGTAAAACCGGGCCTTAGTAAAAATATAGTTCGTTGATTCGTTGTATAGTCTTAACATATACAACTAGAGCTTCGAAAATCATCTGAAACAGTTTGTGGACTCGATCTGTTACCTGAAAATACAACTCCACCTACGATGTCGTTGTGTTTCCTAGGCAACACATTTCGTCCTCTCAACTGTATATTCGATTATTTTTGAACCTCTTATTGCATAACTATTGAAAATAATTATCCAGTTTCTTTCTCAAACTTGTTGCCATTTGGTAATAGCTTTCGTGACTGTTGCCTGGCAACAAGTTTTCGAAAAGTTTTTTAAATTATTTTCAATTTATTCTCACTTTCTTGTTATATTATTTCTGAAAATAATGACTTTACTCGTTATCGTAATTGAACAATATTGTTAATGGTAAGTACTAAAGCATTTTTATTTACATTACATTTTATTCTACAAGTCCCGTTTCACCCACAGTATGGGATGGTAGTGGGGTATTCTACTATTTATTTTATATTTTAAACTTTTACATATTTGTAATATAAATCTAAAAACTAAAATTTATTTATATATTTAATTTGAGAAAGGTATGATTTTTAAATATTACTTGAAAATTTAAATTTCACCGGATGTGACGTAGAGGAACTGATGACATTTAGAAATATAAAGAAATAGAAAATTTATAAACACCGAAAATGTAAAAAAGAAACTAACACGAACAAGACAGTTGACAACGTGACAATGCCAGAATACCATACTACCACGCGTGGTCGAAGCTGCAAATCGGTTAAGCCGGCTTCTTCCTGCCTAAAGGTGAGCTAACTGTCAAAGAAGCGGTTTAAAAGGAGGCGCCGAGCAGGCGAAAGGCAAGAGTTCTGACCCCAGCTCCTCTTCAACACAACTAGAGCACAGAGCGTGATGTCAAGCATGTTGGCTAAACCGACTCCCTACTTCTAGGCGCGCGTTGGTTTTCACCCACGATCCAGCGACCGAAAAAGCGTCTGAAAAGAAAGAGCCGATTAGACGAAAGGCAAGTGTTCCGAGTCCAGCATGTCAACTAAGCAGGCTCCCTACCTAGAGGCGCGCGCGCTGGCTTTCACTCACGAGTCAGCGACCGAAAAAGCGTCTGAAAAGTAAGTGCAAATCAGACAAAAGGCAAGTGTTCAGAGTCCAGCTTCTCTTCAACAAGACTAGAGAGTCCGAACCCAGCATCCTCTCTAGCACAAGCCAGTGTCCGAACGTCATCAAAAGCAAAACACCTTGTATTTTATAAAGGAAGTAATTTTTAATAAAAAAATATGGAATTTTCTTTCCGCTTTAACTATTATAATTCATATTTTCAATCAAAGTTTACTAATTTTGATTACGGTGGAATAGCCAATTTGTATATTCTCATATAAATAATCATATTTCCAAATAAAAAATAATTAATTTTGACATATTATGAAAATGAATAGTCAATTGTCAATTGACTAAACTATTAGGTAGAAGTAAATGTCATCTAGTACGAACCTTCTAAAACAAATAATCGTAATGGGCTTCATTTCGATACGCAATTAGGTTTCGTAATGACTTCATTATGAACGCAAAGTATAAAAATAGTAGTTTGTACAACAAGAGTGGATATGATGTCCATATCGCATGAGGATGAAGTTTGAACACGACGCCGTAGACAGAGTGTTCAATCATCCGAAGGCGATATGGACATTCCACTCCAGTTGTACAGCATACTTTTTCTACGACTAACGAAAAGAAGGAAAATACGAACTATAGAAATTTGAAATTTTGTGGACATTATTAATTATTGTCATTTTATGTACACTGCCTTGCAAAAAACGCGTACACCTCAAAAATCGAATAGTTGAGTTTTCACTGTAATTTAGCTATGTATATAATGTAAAAACTGACAATCACCTGAAAATGTTGTCACTGTCATCACCATTTGATCTATTGTGGAGCAAGTTCTGCATTGAGTTTAATTTACCTACTATTATATTACTAATATATTCCAGAAAAATGGAAGAACAACCACGTATGTATTTAAATTTCTGTTAACTTTGACATCTTAATTGACACTAGTGACATTGACAACTTAAAAATCAAGATCGACTCAATACAACAAAAAATAGGTGTATGCGATTTTTTTGCAAGCCAGTGTACTTGTTTTCCTAGGCTATCTATTTAACATTTGTTATTAAAATTATATTTTATAAGTATTCGCAATCGAAATTAACGATAGAGGCGCTGATTTTCGAAACTAGATGGCCGCTATACGATGGGTTTGACATATGACAATTCACATTGTTCACTGTGTTTCGTTGACTGTGTATACAAACCGAGTTTAAAAACTTATTTATACAAAGGCGATAAATTTAAATATTTAATTATTAATTACTACACTACTTATTCAATATGGCGCTTGTACGTTTGCTTTCCGTACTAACGATTGGCGCCACTAGAGGGGAAATTTTATCTACGATTGCGAATACAATACTTTTACATACTACTTAGGATTTATTATTGCCAAATCTAAAAAGGATAACCTTGACTTGTCAATGTGACATTTCAAGTCGTTCTGATTCACATTTTTTATACACCCTTTTTTCAATACTTACAACTCATTCATAATATAATTCAGTTAATTATTATTAAATTATTCAAATCTCTTTATATACCGAAAATATTTTCATCTAAATGACAACATTGAAATGTCAAATGTGACATTTGTATCGTTCTTTTTTTTAATCTTGTAATAAATGAATAGACAGTTGCCTAGGTTATACGACTTTCGTGATTTGTGATTCGTGTATTTCATATCCATCCTAGAATGGATATGAAATTATATCCATTCAGTTGACTGGTATTGCCTACATATCCATTCTGCAGACTGTGAACAAATGATAAGTTTTTCAAGTGGGAGTAGAAAATAGTTATTTGTGTATTAAGAGCGCAAAATGGGACATTGTCGATTGATAGGTTGTTGACGCGCGACGCAGGAGCGCGGCATTCTCTCGAAATCGACAATGTTCATTTGCGCTCGAAACACACACAGGATTTTTTCTACAGTCCTCCACCATAACAAAAAATTAAAAAATGTACACTTTGTACTTCCAGTACTATTCAATCGTTTTGCAATGAAGATAGGAACGTATTCAAATATGACTGCAAGATATTGTTTAGCTTTCGTTTTTACAAAAAATTAATGTCAATTTTGTAATGAATATTATAAGTTTTTGTATAATTTATTTGTTTCAAGTACATTAAACTAGTGCAGTGGAAAAGTAGCAGTACAACTATTCATAGAATTTATTTTATGTTTAATTTTAGTTTATCGTTATTTCTCATTCTTCTTGAGCTATTGCTTCAATCTAATCTAAGCATTTAATACTTTCGTTTTTGTAAATAAATGCCCTAATTTATTTTCACATTCGGCATTTTGTTTGGTTATGTAATATACCGACAGAGCAGTTATATGTCAGATTGACTTGTGAACGTGGTAAATATGTAACTACAATGTCATTAGTTCCTGACTAAACATTACTGTTAAGATTGTAGACAAATGACATTTCTCAACATTGTATGGTTAAAAATTTGGACAGCGAGCGTTTTTTCTACTTTGTCGCGCATGAGCGGCAAAGTGACATTTTGCGTTGACAAAAGAGAGCGCAAATGGCTACTTTGTATATAGACTGTAGAAAAAAGTATTTTCCTGCTTGCTCATAACAGATTTTTACATTTAGTTGTAAAAGAAATCCATAAGTCACACTGAATCTCTGAATAATCCATATCCATATCTTGACCATGAATAGCGTGATTTTAATTTTCAACTTGGAAGAAAGTTACAAACTGTAGGTAAAATATCGTTTATGAAAGGAAGTAAAAACGTAAAGTTTTGAAATATTAAACAGCGTAAACAATATGAGATGAGAAATTAGAAGAAAAATAAGACGCGACGTAAGATAAACTTACCATGAGAAATGAAGTAAAATACCAAGACAGTTTACTTCATCTTAAATCCTTCTGCAAACATTTTAACCCCCGGAAGAATATTCACAAACACCGACCAACTCGTTTATACAGATTGTAGACTGAAATTTAAGTAAAATATGACAAGTTACACATAAAAAAGAGTATGTGTACCTAACTATATTGTTTTTAATTTCAATAATTTAAAAATTTAAATTAATGCTGCAATTCTGAAAAAAATTGTAGATCTGTAAATAATGAACAAAATCGCAACGAAAGTTGCTACTCTTATGTATAATTATATGAATCAAAAAAAATGGATGCGTTTTTAACAGTTTTTTTTTACATATTTACAGATCTCTTAAGACTTACAGATTTGTTCAGAATTGCAGCATAATATACTCGTACATGCAGGTATTAAGAAAAAAAAAAAACTGTGAAGGTATATACTTTTCGAGGTGCTACAGTCAATAATATATATATATATATATATATATATATATATATATATATATATATATATATATATATATATATATATATATATATATATACCGTGTGTCTGTCTTAAAGGTGTACATAGGAGATTAACATGGGAAATCAGGTTTTTGCAATTTCCTGCTCGCCTAATTATTTTAAGCAAAAACGCGTCAAATAAAAGTTTTAGTGCATAAAATTCTGCATCTAAATCAATAAACAGAATTACCTTCACATGCTTTGTAACGACAGAAATTAATTATGAAAATGTCGAAAATTAGGTTGAAAATATCGACAGCCATGGAATTGAACAAAAAATAAATAAATGCTTGGCGTTTTATGGAATTGTCAGAAACGTTAAATAAGTTGTGACAGATAAAACGTCAAGCATTTATTTATTTTTTGTTCAATTCCATGGCTGTCGATATTTTCAACGTAATTTTCGACATTTTCATAATTAATTTCTGTCGTTACAAAGCAGGTAAATGTAATTCTGTTTATTGATTTAGATGCAGAATTTTATGCCCTAAAACTTTTAGCTGACGCGTTTTTGCTTAAAATAATTAGGCGAGCAGAAAATTGCAAAAAACTGATTTCCCATGTTAATCTCCTATGTACACTTTTAAAACAGACACACGGTATATATCGGGTGTAGAAATGAAAAGTGGCGCATAGCGATTTCAATGTTATTTTCTTAATACTGCTATATCTCTTTACCTGTTCGTTTTAGCGCAACAAGGGTAGGAATATAAGTTGTTCAGAAATTAAAAGGGCATACTATATATACTGACTTGCATAATTGTTCATATTCCACGAGATATTAATTAAATAAAATTTACTGTTCTTTTAGAAAAATTGTTAGCGTGCCTTGAAGAATGAAACAAGTATAATATAATATATTTTAGGTATAAACTCAATTGACTTACATGAATGTTAATGTTGAATGATTTATCAATTAATAAAATTTATGAATGAACAATGAAAATTATGTTATATTGGAATAAGTGTATTATGAGAAAAATACATTACCAGAACTATTTAAACAAAAAACTTATTTATTAGGTACTTCATAATAAATATTCTAACAAATCTTGTAATGCTAAGCATTGTCCTTATCTACCATATAATAATTGGCGAATATTACTTCGCAATTTAACGCACACTAAAATTTGGCTTTTCGTTTACTTTTAACAGTATATTAGGCTTGTTATCATCATTGATCACTAGTTTTTGATTTCCCCTGTTACATTTTTTACACAGTGATGAAACACTACCAGTAGTTCTAAATTTGTGTATAATTAATAAATCTCGTACTTGTACATAATTTTTTCCCGTAAAATACTATTAAGCGCATTGACATTTTTTATTACGCACAATCTTCTGCAGATACATGTTCGGAATTTATACAACAAAATGTCAAAGTGAATATTTTATTTAGGTTACTTGTTTCATTTTTCAGGGCATTCTAACAATTTTTCTAAAAGAATATTAAATTTTATGTAATTAATATCTCGTGAATAATGAATAATTATTAAAGTAAGTTGCCTTTGTAGGATGCTTTCTAAATTTCTGAACAATTTATATTCTTACCCTTGTTGCGTTAAAATGAATAGGTAAAGAGGTATAGCAGTATTTAAAAAATAACATTGAAATCGCTATGCGCCACTTTTCATTTCTACACCCGGTATATATATTCTGCTATTGAAATATTAGAAAAAATATTAAAATTTGTACTAATAGATTTATACATGGAGTGTAAATTAATATAGGCGACGGAGTACGTTGGTATTGTACATGTTTATAAACATTTGCAATTGTTAACAAAATTAATTTTTGGCTATCACATTTTGTAAATCTTTTATTAAAATTTTGAAAATATGGAATATAAAGACGAATTTCGGCGTCCAATAAGCTAGAAATTACAAGAAAATATAGTTAAAATGTGAAGAGAGCTCCAAAACCAGCAAGAATATTCGCGTAAGTAAAAGTAATAGTAAAAGATACTGGGGAAGACACTGAGATAGATAAAATGTCACTTGCTGGCATGTTTAGTTGTAAACGCTGTTTTCAATAACTGTGCAGGTAATTTTCATGCAAATAAATAAATGTTATGAATCCTATAGTGTGTTCAATATTTGGTAATGACAGGTGAGTGGTCGAAAGTCACCTAGCAGTTGCCATAGGAATAAGTTGAGTGGATAAAACAGAAGGTTTCAAGTTCCGTATCAAAGTAAGAAACAACAAGTTTATATAGCAGGATTGAACAAAAAGAATTTGTTTAAAATTCGCAAAATTAAGGGCATGATTTTTTAAGTGTAGATACATTTTTAGTGCCACTGACAATAGCGGATTAAAAAAGAGAACCTAAAGAAATTTAATATTTTTCACAACGTTTACTTAAATTATTTAATTAAAAATAACGAAAAAATAATTACACTGTATATTTTCTTAAATTAAAAAGAAATTTTTAATAAGAGCTACTTACAAATAACAAAGGAAGTGCTGATCAACTTGTTATTTATCCAAATCATTTTTAAATAACTCTTTTCTCTTACCTTTAAATTTAAGTGTGTAGTCTTATACAAGTGTCAAATTTTCACGATTTCTAGTCTGCTGTGAAATAAAAAATAAAAACTCGTATGATTTATTACACTTTGGAAGTATGCAGAGTATAGATTTTTATAGGATTAATACAAGTAATAAGAATTAATTTATTAGCATTTTTTCCAATTACTATCGATATAGCGATATTTGATGTATTGATCGATATCCGACCCAAACTCGTAATAGTTCGGCCGGTTTACATTTTCAACAAATTATAAAAACTACATATATGGTTAGAAATTTCTACTAAATTTTTTCGGCTACTTTAAATATGGGCTAAAACTTAAAAAAAAATGGCCAAATAACGGGTAATAATAGTTCGCCCGGCAAATTAAGGGTCATCTTCTTGTCCAAACTTAGCTTCTACCGAGACCCTTTACCTTTGGCACAATGAAAAACAACTTGAAAATCCAGGGCGTACAGTAAAGCCTACCTTGCAAGACAATACTCAGAATACTCAAAATTTGCAGGGCTTACCGATACAATTTTTAGCAGAATTAAGTGTGGTATTACTAATATAGGCGATGTAACCCAGTATTAAATGGCGAAATATTAAATTCAGTTTTTAAAAGGTTAAAATCTATAACTAGTCGAAAGAAATTTGTAGAAATTTCTCACCTTTGCGTAGGTTTTATAATTTGCTTGTTGAAAATGTAGACCCGCCGAAATATTATGAAGTATTTTAAAATTAAACTAAGATTTTAAACCTTTATAACTTTTCTTTTTCTTTATTTTAAAATTTTACGTAGGTACTTACTTTTCTCATAAACAAATATTCAAATGTAACCGAAAATAAACAATTGATTATCTAAACAATTTTTCAAAAATTTAAGCTCAAATTTTAAATTTAAAAAAATTCTATGCAGTTTTAAAGGTGTTTTATCAGAAACTGAAAATAGATACAACCTAATTCTGACTACGGGTATCTTATAGAAATAATACATATAAAGTACTTATGTCCTTTTTTAATTAAGATTTTAATTTTCTACCTGGTGCAGCCAAAATTAATCATTCTATAAATATACTGTCTGTCTACGAGTATTTAAAATAAGGCTGGTGAATGGAACTCCCAGACGTGGACTTTAACCTGTAAAATCATACTTTCCGAATATACTTTCCTAATTATTTTAGGTAAAAAGCTTCATATAAAAATTATAGAGCCTAAAATTGTGTATTTAAATCAATAAACAAAATTAATTTTGCTCTTATAACGGCAGAAATTATGAAAACGTCAAATAGTATTATTTTGTTGATTATTAGAACTGGTTCCAGGGCACATATGCTGTAAATTGCAAACATGATTAAGGGTTTTTTTTCGAGAAATAACGAAAATGTGATTGATTTTAATTTCGAATTCTGTGGTTACATATCGGAGACGTGAGCTAAAAATATATCAATAATTTATTAATATTTCTTCTAAATTCCTCTCTCCATACAATAATTTCAGTATACAATACAGTTTAACTTGACCGTCCCTTAATATCTGGCCATTGTAACCTATAATATCCTTCCAATATGTAAGCACCTCCTCTCTAAGCCTTGCTTGTCGTATTGGTGTTCATCCCTATAGCAAATCCTCATTCTGATGATAATGAGCACATGTCGCATCAGATCCAATATGCCTCTATAGCATTACAGGTCCTGGACATTGCGTACTCACTCCAGGGAAATTTCCTAGACGTGTCTAACATCCTCTAGTTCTAGTAAAAGTTAGCAAGCCACAAGGACGCTACATGAAGGATAAATAACACTGTTGGATGTCTACATATAAAGTATAATTGTATACTTCTATACATACATACACAGTTTGTAGACGTAGACAAAGTAGACTGTCCAGAAATCTAGACTATGAACCTGCGTTCAGAGCTATCCAATTATCAATTACAATTAGTACTTACAATTTACAATTAATGCACGCACATTTAACTTATAAGAAAAAACGCTAGCGTACACAGCGACAAAATTAAGACGTTAATAATTGTAAATGTTAAGAGGAAAGTTTACAAACTTCAAACTTTTTACTTGCAATTAGTGCTATAGATCTTGTCTCTTTCTGTCAGAAAGGTCAACGATATTGTGAATATAACTTGTTTTAAATAGTAGTACATAATGCAGGATATTGTAATAAATAAAATTGTAGAAAGGCGAAGAACCACATGTACCTACGTATCACTTGTTACAAAATATGTGATCCATTTCTAACCAAATTTTATCACAATAGAAAATATAATCCGAAATATTTTTATCCGTCAATAATAGTGTTAACAACAAATACTACTCTATTTACAACTGTTTAATAAAAATTATTTGATTTTTTTTTATTTATTTAGATTAATTTATTGATTTTTAATAGATGTCACTTTCACTAAATGCTAATTCTAAACGCTATTCCAAATTTTACGTTATACTGAATCGTAAACGTCTTATAACAGAGCTCTTATTATAAAACGCCTAGTCGCTTTCAAAATATGTAGGCGAATTGTAAAATCTTGAGTTTTTGACTTAACTTGGATATATCTCTATATAAATACCTTACATAACGCACAAAACTGAGTCGTATTTAACAGTCTGCCGTCTGCCTACATTATAAGTCGCGTTCTTATTACATGATATATCAGTTCGTCTTAGCTCACCTCAATTGCCGCGCTCATTTTGACCGTTCTTTTTGTCGTAACTAAAATTAGATAAAGTGAGACAGAAGTTAAAAGAGTTCCTCCCCCTTCCCCTTCCCGATCCAAAGTCACCTCAAGAGGTTTTGCTCGTTAAGTTTTTAGTCTTAGATGAACGGTGGGATGAATGTTTTGCTGTCACTGGCTGTCACATACAATTAGTTTGGTTATTCCTTTAATGATATTAAAAGTATTGTGCTGGAGTTTAAGTAGTGATTATTTAAAATTTATTATGTTTTAAAATTATTTTTAAGAGCAATTATTAAATGATGACATGAGTGATACTGACAATTCGTTATTTTCGTCAAGTACAGCGGATAGTACTTCGGATTTTCTAACAGACAGTTTTACGGAAATTGTTGTCGTTCTTTTTACTTCACAAAAATTATAACTCGGCTCATGTTAAACTCATCGCACTTTAAGCTGAGGTGAGGTGAAGCAAATGATAAAATGAACGCGACTAGTATTCTTTACGTAAGAATGACATTGCACAATAAAAAGTATATGACTCACCCCAATTTTGGAAGGAAGTGGTTAAGTCTGCAACGTTGCAAAAAATTTAACCAATGGAAATAAATGTAAAGACTGTCATTTTCAAGTTTTATTCAGTGTTTGCAATTATTATGGCATAGCAATGTTATTGAGACTTAACAACTTTCTTATAAAATTGGGCTGATTATCTGTTTATAGGGAGACGTATGTCGTAACTCTGTTCAGAAAATAATTTATAATTGTCAACATAGTTCGTTTACATTGGCGTGTATTTAGCATTTTTGTGTATCGTGTTGATTTACGTGAATTATCAATACCTAATGTCAAAACAAAACAACTATCGAAAAGGGTCGTCTGCATGTGGGTTTTTCATACAGAAAAAGATAGTTTTCTAGTCGATGTCGGCACAGATTATAGTAGAACGAATTGAATTACCTACATCCGAACCATTATTCTTTCAGAAGATTTAAAAGACCGACATTAAATTCAATTACATAATAAATAAAAAAATCTGATGTGGCCAACACATGACCTCCCGTCAATTCCATGTTTGAAAAAGCAATGAGCTTTAAGTAAAGTATCACTTCCAGTTCGTTTGTTTGTAAACAAATCTAATTTGTTGTTCCAATAAATAGAAAAGTCTGTAATACCAAATTTTGGATTATATTTTGTTTTTCCTCGAAAATCTATTAAGAGCTCCAAATTAAGTACCACTTCCGGTTTATCATATAGGTATAATCAAAATTTAATGTTCATCAAATTATACACGAGTTTTAAATTTAAATTTGAGAAGTCTTGAATCATGTTTTAATATATTTTATCAAAAAAATCTGTTTTTAGCTTCCTGTAAAGTAGTTTATCAATTTTAGAAAACATCTAGTATGGCGTTCACATTAATATAAAAGTCTTAAATACCAAATTTGAAAAGTTTTGGATTGTATCAATTTATTTTTCACGAAAATCTGTTCAGAGCTTCAAATAAAGTATCACTTCCTGTATATCAGTTTTAGCCAAAATCTAATATGTTACTTTCCTTTATATAAATGTCTTAAATACTAAATTTGAAAAGTTTTGGAATATATCATAATATATTTTTCATGAAAATCTGTTGAGATCTTCAAGTAAAGTATCATTTCCAGATTATCAATTTTAACCAAAATTTAATATGTTGTTCTCCTTCATATGAAAGTCGTAAATACTAAATATGACATGTTTTTGGATTATATAATTATATATTTTTCACGAAAATATGTTCAGAGCGTCAAGTAAAGTGTCATTTCTGGCTTATTAATTTTAGCAAAAATCTAATGTGTTATTCCCCTTGATATATGAGTTTTAAATACTAAAATTGAAAAGTTTTGCATTATATTTTAATGTAGTTTTTCATTAAAAACTGTTGTGGGTTTCAAGTAAACAGTCACTTCCGGTTATCCAATTTTACCTATAATCTAATCAACTCTTTATATGAATGCAGAAAGCTTAAATACGGAAAATAGAAATATTTGGAAGTTTGTTATAAGAGTTACCGTGAACGAAAAACATCGTCACACACACACACACACACACACACACACACACACACACACACACACACACACACACACACACACACACACACACACACACGCACGCACGCACGCACGCACGCACGCACGCCCTTACCTACGGTATGACGGGAGGTAAAAAAAACAAAAAAATAATATCGTATATGTAGGTAGGTATACCAATTTATTTTATTTAATTGTGATTTGTAATTTAGGCTTTCAAATTCCTCAATACGGGAGGATCACTATGTGAATAATAAATATTTTAATAATATATACTAAAAGTATATCATAAAAGTAGCCTAATAGTAAATATAATTGTCAAATTTATATTATCTTGTAATTAAAAATCAAAAAGCATCGACCAAAAAACAAAGAGAGATTTGATACTCCGTGTTATTTTAAGAGATGGAAGTGGGGGTTTGGTGGGCAGAGACCTCTGACGGTGATTCCAAAACTAAAGTTTGTAATGCGGGCAGCATGCATCTATTTTGTAATGCGGACAGAATGTTTACACATCATGTCTCTTGGCCTTGAAAAAGTACAAAACCAAGCTCTTCACTTTCCCTGTTGTTGCTTTTACATTTTCTGAAATTAGAAATTTGTATTATATTCATTTTCATGAAAGTAGTTTGGGGTTGATTAATAAAATAAAAATTAAGTTGCATACCTTTGTGACTGAAAGAAGCACAAAAATAACACTGTAGCAAAAACCAACACAGCAAACATTCTTAAAAACCTTTGTCTTTGTATACTAAATACGAAGTGAAAATGCTAAGTTTTAAATGTCAAATCACCGACCAAAAAACAGAGGGGTTATCACGCACTTTCTCCGACAACTCTGAACATATTGCGAAAGTTATTTGCTTGTGCTGCCGTCTGCCGGCGATTCCAAATCTATACTGTCTCTTTACTCTCTACCTCCCCTGCTCAACAAGTTCTTCTAGCACAAAAAATCCTATTTGCTGTCAGGAGGCTGATTAAAAGTATCATAAGTTTGAAACAGTAGCCATGTAAAAATCCAGTAAAACGTATAAAGTGCCCGTCTTCGACCCTGGTTATATCTCAAAATGGACGCTAGACGGCTTTATTTCACATGTGCCTGTTTAGAGTTTAGAAATAAAAATAACAAATTTACAAACCGGTAAAACAAAAATGTCGAATTAAATAATTGTGGAATGATTGATTCACAGTAAAATAAAATGTGGAATACATTAAACTGACACTTTGAATGACAGAGGTCAATATGATATGTATTTAAGCGTTTCAATTATATATTCTCTTTCTACGCCATAGAAACAGAAAATAACTCTTTCTGTTTAATCGATAACGCTTGTCATGTTGCATTCACACCCATATTCTAAGGCCGCATACCAACTTCCTGTAGTATTTCATTATTTTTTTCCCAGGGCGATACTTTATAGAAAAAATAAAAAATACGTGTCTTATTTGTCATGTAGTTTTATATATAACATTTTCAAAAATTGTTACCTTAATCTTTCAAATTCTATTATATTTAATAAATCCAACATAAAACTTGCTTATATTTTCTTATATTTTTAACTAAAACATACATACATAAAATTAACAATTATAATAACATCAACAATTTGAAAAGAAATCAATAATAATGGAAGGCCAGGAATAAAATATAAAAATAAAATAAATGAAGAAGTGTATCAATAATTCTGAAAACAAACTGGGAGACTATGCTGCATATACACACTTAATTTCGTCAAAGACAAACTGAAATAAAAGCCATCCGAACAAACACCTGAAATATAGAATTCAACTAATTCATTTTAGAACCCTACCATTTACCGTAAGTTAGTCGCGCGGGTGACAAATGTCATCCACTCTATTTTAATAAACGCTAGAGTTTATTCCTGAAATTGTATAAATCCATAAGTCTTACCGTTTAGGAATAATAGTAGCTATATTTCTAATACAACGAGATTGATAACGGGTGGCACTGGTCACCCACAGCACTAATTTTGTACCTGTTTACAAAATTGTAAATTTTTATTTTCGTTTATATAAAAAGCACATAGGAGTTTTTTATTATCAACTTTTAAATTAGTATCTTTTTAAATTTATAATCATTTGGAACTAATGGGTTTACCGTGTAGAAAATATGCACAAAGGAAAGAAAGAAAGAACGAATATAGTAAATATCCTAACGTGTAGCAATTTTGTTTAATTTTCGTTCAATATATTTGTGTTTTGAATAAAGACTTTAAACAAATACCCATTAATTTCGTATATCTTGCTATATATTATATATTAGCGACTAATTACGTCAGTATAAGGCACGCGACTAAGCTTTAACACTCACCTCTACATTTTCATCGAATCAAAATGCATAGTAGAATCCTATATTAAAAAAGTAACCCAACGCAAATTTCCAGTTGAAAAGTTGGGTGTCCACTGGACGTTAAACAATTTTTTATGTTTGTGATTGTTGTCCAGTATATCTGTAGTATGGCGTTTCTAGTCCGCGCCGTGTCCAGTTACAAATGTTTTATCTCTTATATTCATTCATACAGGGTTGGCCTGACGTATTTAGGATTTAGTTTCACATTGTAAATAGCTCTGTAAATCTAAATCTGATATCTCTAAAATATGCTGCATCACAACGCTTTGTCTCATTCAGGCTAATAGAATAGTAGGTATATTATAAAATTGTAATACAGGTGTGGAAAATGCTTAGTTGAAAACTGGAACATGACCGAAAACCGATAGCGAATGTTCCAATCATTCGAGTTTTACAATTTTAAGTAGGCTTGTGTCATAGTTACAAAACAATAAAACTGTTTACTTTTTTCATTCTGCTGAATCTACTTCTACATTTTTGTACGTTACAATAGCGCGAAATTCAAAAATTCACAAATAAACTTACATATTTGAATAACAATTACCAATATTATTGCATACATAAAGTATGCAAATTATGATAAATGTAGGTACTTCTTCCAATGTTTTCATACACGTGTGGAGAGTGTGTGTGGAAATTTCTTTCTCTAACACTACTATGAAAAACACACATTCTCTAACTGAAAACTGTTACAGAATGAGCGCATTCTGTCACACTGTGCGGAATATTATTCTATAATAGGCAGTCAAAACCCACTAGTTTTTCAATTCACCCTTTGAAAATGCATGGAAAAAAGCAATTGTTTTCAAAATCAAGCCGGCTTTGCTTGGCGCGGTTTTCTTTGATTTTGTCACCGTAACTACTTCAACTGTCAAATTATAAAAGAAATTTTTACAAAAACTAATTATACCTACGCTTTATTTTACGGCTTTTGATGTTTCTACACGGTAAGTTGAATAACAAATTATTGCTTTTGTTACATAAAAATAATATTTTATAAAAATATATTTTTTAAATACTGTTAAAGAAAGTATTCTTTAAAACTCGTATGGAATAGTATTTCCGCCACTCGCGAAATCATAGACGTCGTCCACGGCTCGACCTTCAAACTTTTCGCTAGCGCGGAAATTATTTATTCCATACTAGTTATAGAATATACGTAGTGTTTCAAGAGTATACTTTTAGTTGACATTTTTATGTCAGAAAACATGTTAATTCGCACTTTCGTAGAAAAAAAGAATGGCTATAATTTAAGCGGTGAGCAAAATATTGAGATTTCGGTGAACTCTAAAATGTTTTCTGCCAGCAAATATAATCTAACCTAACCTAACCAAATATTGAGCCGATTTTTTTTTCTCCATAAATATGAAAAATGGCGAATCATTTAATTACTTCCCAAAAAGAATTTACATGGTCGCTGTATTAATTCAAAAGAAAAGATTTGCATTGTCATTAGAAAGTATTTTGACTCCATTTCGAAAATGAATGCCGTGATGACTTCAGTCTATAGAAAATTCACCCACATAAAAGCATTAATATTACAGAGAATTACTTTTAGCTTCTTCTAGTTCATAAAGGAGTAGTTTACTCGTATTTCAAAAATATCGATTGTGACTCTCACATTCTAGAAAATATTAATCACTCTTTCTTGAAAATTTCACCAAATATGAATAAAAAAATCATTATTCGAGGGCATACCCTCAAGTAAACAGTGTCCCCTTGCGATGACAGAGCTTTTTGGGCTTAATTTCGTTTCTGTTTTTAATTGCAAAGTTAATTAGTCAAAGTGACAACTTACGAAACAATGTTTCTCCTGCCTGAAGGCTTGTTCTCCATTCATTAACTTTTTAACTACGTTTCCCTACCCCTTGCCCCGCCCCTGTCACGGAAAGAATTTCACTCTAAGCGGAAAGTTTTTTGCGATTTATTCGAAACGAGACAGACACGTTGTATCGACATATTCCAACAGGAATCGCGTGACTTCTTATTGTTTTCTTTCCTTGGCAGAATACAATAAGATAAAGAAAATAATATTTATAAGTAAAAGATGGTGAATACATATTCTGAATAGGGCTGTTGTAAGAATTTTTAGATTATTAAATTTAAAAAGATTTAAACAGCCTCAAATTTGAAAATATCATGAAATGTCCATTGAATATCTTAAAAAATTTAAAATTTGGATTTTTTAAGAAATTCACGTGTTTTGAAACAGTGTGACGTCACAGTACATACATCTTCAGCGACTCCAACTGGTCCCTTTAAACTGTCATTTTTTATGTCTTGTTACAAGGCTACGTTCCAAAACTCTACTCCAGGGTACGAAATATACTCAAAATCTTCCAAAACTCATAGCCCTACTCCCAGAGTTTACTCTTATCCTGTTTCAAAACAACCAGAGTTTACTCTAAAGTGATACTCTACTTACCCTTCCAGCGAGGATACGGGAAGTACTCCACAATAGTTTCAAACATGGATGCTGAACATATGAAAATAATTTACATTATTGAGGAAGAAAACATGGTTTTGGTTAAAAATAAACGTAAGTAAACACAATGACATTAATGTTTGGTTTGAAAATTATTTTTGTATACAGGGTGATTCATCGGTCTGTCCTTGCTTTATAACTCTTTTATTTTAAGTCAGATAGAAAAACTCTTCAAATATAATTTATATTATATAGTATTATCTATCTACGTACCATATCCATTTGTATACAGGGTGCTCCATTTAAGCGCAACAATATGTAACTTTATATTTCTTAATGGAACATCCTATATTTATTTATTTATTTTGATAGTGTGACGACGACCCTGCTACGGGAGTGTCGGGGGTCGACATCACAATCTCTCTCTTCCTTACTCTCGGAATTGTTGTGCTCGGGCGCCGTTCGGTTGTCTGAAAGAGAGAGGGTAGGTTGCCTCGGATAGCGGCAGTGGAGTGAGGTTAGGGTATTCACAATAGAAACACGTGGAGAATATAAATTGTTTAATGTTTAAAATAAAAATGTTAATTACAACACCATAAAATAAAGTGAAAAGAAAACCTGACCCTATGACCATATAGACGATCGTGACAACGACCACGGGCCGTGAAGCGACCCAAACTTAACAAAGGTAACCAAAATGAAATAAATTATAACTTGAAAACTAACTCTATGTTTATTCTCAGAGCGGACGGCTGGTGAGACTAAGTGTCGTTCTCGGACGACTACACTCACCAAAAATCTTTCTATCACTCGATAGCGACGAAATACGGCAGAGACCAAATTCTCTATTCTCTCGGCGGCGGCGGCGGATTAGCTCAGAGACGGGACCCTTGTGCAGAAGTCGGCTCGAGTAGTACTCTAAGACCAGAGAAGTCAGCAGCTGACTAGCCTCTGGGAGACTGATTTGTCTGTGTGATTCGGCGATTTTTATATCCTATTTTGGTGGAGGTGGAAATCCCAAAATTCAAATGGTGGGGCCACTAGTGGGGGTATCTTTTTGTAAAACTTTGATGGCGCTGTGATCGTTTTACAATAAAAGAAAATATTTAATTTAATAAAATGTGCAAAAATAAAAGATGGTCATATCTTCCCTACAGTTACAATATTTACACAATCATACAATTTACATTTTAATAAATTACCATTTACAATATTTTACAATATTACAAGTGCTGCCAAACGTGATGACATTTGCAAGCACAATTGTCAAATGTCAAATATACAAGTCGTAATACAAAACAAACATATTGTTATTACATTGTTATAACCAAATGTCTACAACAACAATTACAATGCTAGGAAACATTGTGCCAAACGTTTGGGCTGACTGCCGCATCGTTTCATTACAATATCGGTAAGTTTACACAAAACATTTTATTGTACTTTGCTAATGACATTTACTTTGCAGGTTAAACTATTACAACCATTGTTTCCTTATCCCCTGAATGACTAAAACACAGGTAAGTACCTTGTTCTTAATTAACGATAGTACTAATGTTCTATTTTACAGGATTTATGATAAAAATGTGTGACTGAATCACAAAAATCATTCGCAACAGCTTTAGCAACTGGAGGAAACATTTACTACGGGGTTCGGATTTTCAAGTGTCGATTGTGGCTTGATGGGTTATAAATAGTTCACCCAAGTATTTCTAGTGGAAACGGGATCACTTCGTCACACCCCCCACTTACTTCGCAAAAAAAACAAAGGTAAATATTTATTTATACTTGTTTTTTTTTTTCTAACTTCCAGAACGGAACTTTTAAGTGTATTACTTTGACTAGGAGTTACAAAACACTTAACCCAGACTATGATACATAACTTTTGAAACTTTTAACATCCCAATTTACTTGTGAATAGTAAAAATAAGTTTTTAACAAATAACTTTAACTAATAACAGTACGGCATGTTCTACCATGAACATCTTTAAACTTTTACCCAGACTTAAACTGGTGCGGCGGTTTATGCACTGCATAAATAATGAAAACAACAGCACATTCAACTTTGAATGTCAAATTTGAAACTTGAAAGTGTTAAATCATTTACACACTGATTTACACTATTACAAAAATAGTTCTAACTTTAAACGGCAACTCAAAACAGAGTTTTCAAATAAACTTTATGATACAACAAAGAATGTTTATCAGATAATGAAACTTATAAGATAATTCTTAACCCAGAATAACTTTAACAGTAATAAAACTCAGACTAGCGCAAATTAAATATGAAAATATTTAAATTCACTAAAACAATTCTTAACCAAGAATACTTTAACAATAATAATTCCAACAATAATGAAAATTGAACATGAAACTAAGAAAGTTTTACCCAAAAATAGTTCCAAAAATTTGAAGAATAATAATAATTCAAAAAAACAAAAGTGAAACAAGAAAACACTTGAACTCACTAAACATGTTTTTTAGGGACGGCCTTGTGCTGAGTCTCCGGTTCACTGCCTCGACTGCTCCCTGCGCTCTCGTCGCTCCCGGCGGGTTCGGCGCTTCCGGGGTGGCGCGTTCGGCTGCTTCACCCACGTCCACTTGACCCCACCTCCTGGGCGGTTTCCCAGGACCCTCACCCAGCGGTCTCTGAGTGGTGACTGCGGCGGCGGACACGAGGACGTTGGTTCTGGCAGCGGAACGATCCCGGCCATCACTCCCACGGTGGAAGTTCCAGGGACAGCAGCTGGTTGGACACTCTGTGCCCGTCGTGGGGATGCCGTCTTGGCCCGCAAGGCCCTACGGCTGGGTGCCAAAAACGGTGTCGGCGGTCGCACCCGAACCGTCGGCGAGACCTTGGGGACCGGACTCGGCAACCCTCCAGCGGACGTCGGCGACGGACCGAACAGGGTGTCCAGCAGCTCCTGGGAGACCCACTTCGGTGTCCGTGGAGTGACGGGTTTCTCCGGAGTCGTCGGCAGCGGCGAGGTGTCGAGCAGCAACCATTCTGCTATGCTTCGTGGAGACACAGGCGGCGAGGTAGGTGAACCGGGAGGAGTTGACGACCTGCAACATTTTGATTTTACGGCGGACGGCGGGGTCGTCATCTCCTTTGCTGGGCTCTGTCGACTCTTTGCCCCAGAGTCGGCTAAAGCGGATGTTCGGTTTGTAGGGGACGCCTCCGGCTTCGACGGGTGGTGGGGGGGACGTCCGTGGATGCAGCTGCGTTACGGGTGGCAGCTGCGGACGTACCTCCGGTCGGCGGGCTCTCAACAGAGGCGACCCCATTTGGTGGATGCGTGGACGATGGCGGCGGGACGGCGATCTGTGAACAGACGATGCTGTGGCCATGGAATGAAGGGCAGGTAAGGGCTTGCTGCTAAGCTGGGCGATCTTGGCGGGCGATGCTAGCAGTACGACCGCACGTCGTACAGTGCATATGGTTGCCCCGAAGGTCGTCAGCGCGTCCATCCCTAATATCATCGTATGTGCCAGGTTGGGAACACATTGGAAGGTTAGCTGTCTTCCGATGCCGTCTATGAGACAGCTAAGCTTCAGTGCTCCTTGTGTGGGCGTCGTCGTCCCGTCGGCTAACTGGACCTGCTGGTGTTGGGCGCGCCGTATTTGGGCACGCCGGCTTGTCAACCCCTCGGCCGTGAGGGTATTCATATAGGAGTGCATGGCGCCGGTGTCCACCAACGCCTGGAATTCCTTACCCTTTATATGGACCTTGAGGAAGAGGCGGTTGTCGCTAGCGTTCTTCTCTCGTATGCCAGGGAGAGGGGCTGGCTGGCAGGCTCGTCGGAAATGACCGTGCTGACCACACCTCCAACACTGTACGGACGCCTCGGCTTTCGGCGGCGGCGGTGGCGGCGTCCGGTTTACGGCGGGCGGAGGTGCAGTGACGGTGTGGAGTTGAGTCACTGGGGGCGTTGCCTGCATGTCCACCTGCAAGCGCTCATACACGTCCATCTCGCGGACAAGGTCGCGTATGCAGGTGACGTCGCGGCGACGGATGTACTCGCGGTACGCAGGCAACATATTATTGTAAGCTCGGAGGAGCTCTTGCTCCGTGGACAAGCGACCATACCGGCGGATGAGGGTTCTGATTTCAGTAAGGTAATCTTTACCTTTTTCACCCTGTTTTTGATTCCGTCGAATGATGTCCTCCTCCATCCGCAGGGAATAGTCCTCGCCCACATAATAGGACTGGAAGTCGACCAGAAAGTCATTCCACGTCTTCCAGTCGTCTCGGTTGTTGCGCAGCCACTGCAGCGGACTGCCCTGGAGAAGTTCAGGTAGCGCGGTGAGGAGCTGTTCGCCGTCGAGGCGGTAACAATCCTGGAGCTCCGTCACCCGCTCGAGAAACGACATCGGATCGGTCTTTCCGTCGAAGACCGTATTCCATCTCCTGACGGTTTCACCTATTGGAACGGCGGCTACGGTCAAGATAGTCGACAGGGGTATGGTCTCGTGTTGGCCTGTCTGTGCCGGTCCCTGTTCGGGCGCCATTTGTGACGACGACCCTGCTACGGGAGTGTCGGGGGTCGACATCACAATCTCTCTCTTCCTTACTCTCGGAATTGTTGTGCTCGGGCGCCGTTCGGTTGTCTGAAAGAGAGAGGGTAGGTTGCCTCGGATAGCGGCAGTGGAGTGAGGTTAGGGTATTCACAATAGAAACACGTGGAGAATATAAATTGTTTAATGTTTACAATAAAAATGTTAATTACAACACCATAAAATAAAGTGAAAAGAAAACCTGACCCTATGACCATATAGACGATCGTGACAACGACCACGGGCCGTGAAGCGACCCAAACTTAACAAAGGTAACCAAAATGAAATAAATTATAACTTGAAAACTAACTCTATGTTTATTCTCAGATCGGACGGCTGGTGAGACTAAGTGTCGTTCTCGAACGACTTCACTCACCAAAAATCTTTCTATCACTCGATAGCGACGAAATACGGCAGAGACCAAATTCTCTATTCTCTCGGCGGCGGCGGCGGATTAGCTCAGAGACGGGACCCTTGTGCAGAAGTCGGCTCGAGTAGTACTCTAAGACCAGGGAAGTCAGCAGCTGACTAGCCTCTGGGAGACTGATTTGTCTGTGTGATTCGGCGATTTTTATATCCTATTTTGGTGGAGGTGGAAATCCCAAAATTCAAATGGTGGGGCCACTAGTGGGGGTATCTTTTTGTAAAACTTTGATGGCGCTGTGATCGTTTTACAATAAAAGAAAATATTTAATTTAATAAAATGTGCAAAAATAAAAGATGGTCATATCTTCCCTACAGTTACAATATTTACACAATCATACAATTTACATTTTAATAAATTACCATTTACAATATTTTACAATATTACTAGTGCTGCCAAACGTGATGACATTTGCAAGCACAATTGTCAAATGTCAAATATACAAGTCGTAATACAAAACAAACATATTGTTATTACATTGTTATAACCAAATGTCTACAACAACAATTACAATGCTAGGAAACATTGTGCCAAAC
This sequence comes from Harpalus rubripes, assembly GCA_963082715.1. Classification (NCBI taxonomy): domain Eukaryota; kingdom Metazoa; phylum Arthropoda; class Insecta; order Coleoptera; family Carabidae; genus Harpalus; species Harpalus rubripes. Next base: position 26,433,095 of record OY720454.1, read on the forward strand.
GTTTGGGCTGACTGCCGCATCGTTTCATTACAATATCGGTAAGTTTACACAAAACATTTTATTGTACTTTGCTAATGACATTTACTTTGCAGGTTAAACTATTACAACCATTGTTTCCTTATCCCCTGAATGACTAAAACACAGGTAAGTACCTTGTTCTTAATTAACGATAGTACTAATGTTCTATTTTACAGGATTTATGATAAAAATGTGTGACTGAATCACAAAAATCATTCGCAACAGCTTTAGCAACTGGAGGAAACATTTACTACGGGGTTCGGATTTTCAAGTGTCGATTGTGGCTTGATGGGTTATAAATAGTTCACCCAAGTATTTCTAGTGGAAACGGGATCACTTCGTCACAATAGTAAATTCGATTCCTTTTAAAAAAGTATTAAGTAATAAGGGGTCTAAAATTATAAATTAAGAAGTTATTTACCTTTATTCGTTGAATGATATGTGTCTATCATGTTATTATTAACAAAGTAAGCTATGGATAATTTGATCAATTGTTTCAAATTTAAACAAGCAAGTTGTCCAAATACTCTTAGTTTATCATTGTTGATGTTGATGTGAAAATGAATAATACAAATTTTAGTAAAGATGAGATGATTAATATAATATTTACAATAGAAAAATCTATTGAAGTTGAAGTACAAGTTTTCGAGCATTTATTATAATTTTGCATTATTTAGTCTGTCACTAAATTTTAATAGTTTCTTTGGAATTAGTGTAATGTTTAAAATAAGTATTAATAAAAAAGGATCAAAATTTTATAATACATTATGGTTTTTTCCACTCTGAACTACTATTTTTATGAAAATAAATAACTTCTTAATTTGTAATTTTAGACCCTTTATTATTTAATACTTTTTTAAAGGGAATCTAATTTACTATCAAAATAAATAAATAAATAAATATAGGATGTTCCATTAAGAAATATAAAGTTACATATTGTTGCGCTTAAACGAAGCACCCTGTATACAAATGCATATGGTACGTAGATAGGCAATAATATATCATATAAATTATATTTGAAGAGTTTTTCTATCTGACATAAAATAAAAGAGTTATAAAGAGAGGACAGACCGATGAATCACCCTGTATATAAAATAACTTAACACTCCTCTCATTCGTTCCAAAACACATTGCACTCAAATGACATCATCGTACTTAACTTCTACTCCAATACTCCGTACTCTTGATTTTGGAACACAGCCCAAGTGTTATGATAACTATATTGTCAAAGGTATCAAACGTGTCTAATTTTTAAATTTAGCTCATGTGGATAATAAAGTTCAATATAAAATGAGTAATTTAAGGTGTTGTATTGTGCAAAAATACTATTGAATATATAAATAGGTATGCCAAAAGATGTGAAAAAAAGAAAATTGTGACTGGAAGCAGTAGGTCGAAGAACTGATAGTTGGAAGATTTTACATTTTATTTTGGCAGCAGTAAAACAATCGTTTTCTTATAAATTCGGCCATCATCTAGCTATCGACTTTCGGTAAATTGTCCGAATTAGGTTGAATGTAGCCTGTAGTAGCCATTATTATCTACTCATTCATAATAGCAAATGTTACTGTCAAATGTCAAATTATAAAACGTAGATAGGATTGATTTGTGTTTACATATATTTATAGAAGTGTATGTATATGATTAATTGATATGATTAATAGTTGACATTTATAGGTTATTATTATTTTTCGTGAAAATTACAAGTATCTAAATATGGACACGAATTTGGTTACCTATATTAATTAAAACTTTGATGCACTAAAGAGCATTTATATATATATATATATATATATATATATATATATATATATATATATATATATATATATATATATATGTATATATATATATATATATATATATATATATATATATATATATATATATATATATATATATATATATATACAGAATGTCCCAGGACGAGCTTATGCTATCGTTTTTTTAAAAACTATTCAATATTATTTTACGTAATTTGGTATTGAAGAGTTTTCCGGCATGCCCGTTTCATCTACAATATTTTCAAAGCAGTAGCATTTTTTGTTTAACCGGTAGTAGACCCCAACTTTCTTATTTTTAATGAAATGTTATATTTTTTATTTTACCGTTGAATTCACCAGAAAATTTTACATATGAAATTATAAAAAAAATTACTTATGCTCAACCACTTCTGGCGTAATTCCACTTTTTTTGATTTTTCATCTAAAAACGACCACTTCTCTATCACTCTATATCTCGAGAACGGAATCGAATTTCTATAATCTATAAAAATAGTTTTATAAAAAAAGCTTTTGTTTACAATAATACAAATTAATAATCGACTATTTTTGAAAATTGTAATTTCTACGTGAACGTAAATTATCAGTTTACAAAATTTAAAAAACTCAATTTTTTAAATAGAACACCCCATATTTTATTATTTGAATGAATTCTACTTTGAAAATAGGGGTAGTTTGTATAGCATGTCCTATGTTGAAAGTTGATAGATTTTTAGTAAAATAGAAAATATTTAAATTGCATACGTTAGAATTTGTTTATAAGTCTAGTTTAGTTGGCTGTGAACCTTTTGTTTTAGCTTTGTGTTATATTTTATAAACATTTCAAAATGTTCTGTCAGAAGCGTCACTAGAAACAGGAGTATTCTCTCATTTAATTATAAATTACATGATTTGGTCTTAGGGCGCAAAACCACCATTAGAGACCTTGGTGTTCTGTTTGACTCTAAATTACTTCTTATCGAACAAATTGATACCATTGTTCGCAGAGCTCATAAAATAATAGGATTTATTTACAGATATTGTAAACATTTTAATACACTACATTCGTTTTTATTATTATACAAGTCGCTAGTACTTCCTATTATTGAATATGCATCGCAAATATGGAACCCAGTTTACAATAAAAACAAAATCTGATGTGGACACCACACGACTTCCTTGTACGCAAAGCTAATATGAAGTATAGACTCAATTATAAAATTGCACGTATTTGACGTAATTTGACATTAACATCTATTTTTTTTTTGTTATTTTTTGTCCTAATCCATAGCAAGCTTCACTACAAAAACCAAAAAGTATATAAGTTTTAAATTTACATATCTCGCTTATACAAAGGGCTAATTCAATAATACTTGATGTGCTAGACGCAGAATTTGATTCACTAAAACTCTTATTTGAAGCATTTATTTCTAAAATTAAAATGAAACCATTACACATACTAAATTTGAAAAGTTTTGGATTATATTTCAATATAATTTTTCAATAAAATCTATTATAGGCTTTAAATAAAGTACCATTTCTGAATATTATGTAATGACCAAAAAGGGAGGTGCACAACTAGATGTTATAGAAGTCCTAAATACAAAATTTCAACTTTCTACGGCTCATCGTTTTTGGGTTATGCGACATACATAGGTACAGACGTCACGACGAAATTAGTCAGAATGGATTCAGGGATGGCCAAAATGGATATTTCCGTTGAAAACTGCAAACCGAAATTTTTCGCGAATACAATACTTCCTTTACTTTGTACAAGGAGGTAATAAATACCTTAGAGTCTGTACAGAAAAAAATTGTAAATATATAAAAATTTATATTCTCATTATACAATGAAAATTACAGTGATATCCTACAACAATTAAATCTTAAATCATTGAAACAACATAGAACTGCAAACGATATGCTTCTATTACACAAAATTGTAAATAATTCTATTGATAATTTTTCTATTATTGATAATATAAATTTCCACGTTCCTCCGTCCTCGGTCCAACACACCGAATAAAAATTTAACAATCACAAAAACTCGCCTATCAATAGAATTATGTATCGTTATAATAGAAGTTTCCAACATTTAGATATTTTTAATTTATCTTTAAATCACTTTAAAAAATGCATTACGCACTTATGATACTGCATAATATTTCTTTGTTTTTTTTACTTCCTTGTACAAAGTAAAGGAAGTATTGTATTCGCGAAAAATTTCGGTTTCCAGATTTCAACGGAAATATCCATTTTGGCCATCCCTGAATCCATTTTGACTAATTTCGTCGTGACGTCTGTACGTACGTACGTACGTATGTACGTACGTATGTACGTACGTATGTACGTACGTATGTACGTACGTATGTACGTACGTATGTACGTACGTATGTACGTACGTATGTACGTACGTATGTACGTACGTATCTCGCATAACTCAAAAACGGTAAGCCGTCGAAAGTTGAAATTTTGTATTTATGACTTCTATAACATGTAGTTGTGCACCTCCCTTTTTGGTCATTACATAATTTCCAGAAAAGGTACTTTATTTGAAGCCTATAATAGATTTTAATGAAAAACTATATTAAAATATAATCCAAAACTTTTCAAATTTCGTATATAAGACTTTTATATCAATTGGAATAACATAGCAGAATTTGGTTAAAACAGGCTAACCGGAAGTGATATATTACCTGAAGTTGTTAACAGTTTTTCTTGAATAAAATGGTTTCATTTTGATTTTAGAAATAAATGCTTCAAATAAGAGTTTTAGAGAATTCAATTCTGCGTCTAGCACATCAAATATTATTAAATTAGCCCTTTGTATAAGCGAAATATGTAAATTTAAAACTTATATACTTTTTGGTTTTTGTAATGAAGCTTGCTATGGATTAGAACAAAAAATAACAAAAAAAATAAATGTTAATGTCAAATTACGTCAAATACGTGCAATTTTATAATTGAGTCTATATTTCATCTTCATATTGGTCTTGCGTACAAGGAAGTCGTGTGGTGTCCACATCAGATTTTTTCTTTTTATACTTCTCTATGTATTTGGTAAATGTCATATATTTATACCCATATTGTATAGTTCTGTGAATATAAATATGAATATTTATTACATTAAAATTATGAATTTTTGTAAGCCAATGTTTGTTAAGATATGCTACATTAAAGTTTTGATTTTTTGGTAATAGTATATAGGTTAATTTATTGGAAATTATTATTGATAATACATAACTACAAATTTTTGTATGTTGCATTTTAAAATGGACAAATATTACATTGCTGTCATTTTTTGACAGTAGTGTGTAGTAACCATGGAAGTGATTGACCATATGTTGCAAGTTAAAATAAATTCTCTGTATATTGCAACAGCCCCAAAAACAAATAGTATATCTCAAACGAGATTCCACACAAGCATAGTATCTCCCGTCATACCGCAGATAAAGGAGGTAATGTTACCGGTCCAAAAATTCGATGGTGAGTTTTCAGTGAATAAGCTCGAATTAGGGTTTTTACTCTTTTTACGATGATGATGATAATGTGTGTGTGTGTGTGTGTGTGTGTGTGTGTGTGTGTGTGTGTGGTTGCGAGTGCGGGTGCGTGGGTGTGGGTGCGGCTGCGTGGGTGTGGGTGTGTGTGTGACGATTTTTTTGTCCACGATAACTCTTATAATTCATATAAAGAGTAGATTAGATTTTGGGTAAAATTAGATAACCGGAAGTGACTCTTTACTTGAAGCCCATAACAGTTTTTAATGAAAAATTATATTAAAATATAATTCAAAACTTTTCAATTTTAGTATTTAAGACTTTTATATGGAAGGGAACAACATATTAGATTTTAGCTAAAATTAATAAACCAGAAATGATTCTTTACTTGTTGCTCTGAACAGATTTTCGTGAGAAATATATTATTATATATTCCAAAACTTGTCAAATTTAGAATTTAAGACTTTTGTATGAAGAGGAACAATCAATTTTGGCTAAAAATGATAATCCGGAAGTGATACTTTACTTGAAGCTCTCAACAGATTTTCGTGAAAAATATATTATGATATATTCCAAAAGTTTTCAAATTTGGTATTAATTTTTTTTATATTAATGGGAACATGTTAGATTTTTTCTAAAATTGATAAACCGGAAGTGATACTTTACTTCAAGCTCTGAACAGATTTCGTAAAAAATATAATAGGATATATTCCAAGACGTGTCAAATTTAGTATAAATAGATTTTCTGGAAAAATATACTAAAACATGATTCAAAACTTCTCAAATTTGGTATTTAAAACTCGTGTATAATTTGAAACAATATTAGATTTTGACTATACCTATATGATAAACCGGAAGTGGTACTTAATTTGGAGCTCTTAACAAATTTTTGAGGAAAAACAATAAATTTGGTATTACAGACTTTCTATTTATTGGAACAAATTAGATTTTGTTTACAAACGATCAACCGGAAATGACACTTTACTTAAAACTCATTGCTATTTCGAACATGGAATTGACGGGAGGTTATGTGTTGACCACATCAGATTTTTTATAATTATTTTCAAATTTAACAATCATATCAGAATTGTTAGAATGATGCATATGAAAACGTAGAATGTTTTACTATCATTCAAGAATATTTTATTTTCATGACACCAAGATATTAAAGGCTAAACGATATCATTAAATTTATTAATTAAAGGATCTATGTTAGATTCAAAAATAATTAATGTACTGTCGTTCACACACATAATATGTGTACATTTATTACCTAGCGCTTTATTCAAATCATTCATATAACGAATAAATGAAACCGGAGCTAATACTCTGCCCTGTGGTAAACCAATATTGATTTCAAGTAAATCAGATTTTATAGTATGAGTATTTGAATCTTTTTTAGTATGATTAAGAGACACAAACTGGTGTCTGTTGCTTAAAAAAGTGTTAATCCATTTTAAAGCAACTCCGCGTATCCCAATGTACTCAAGCTTTTTAAATAACTTACAATGATCCACACAGTCGAAAGCTTTACTAAAATCACATAATATTCCAACGGGATATTCTCCCTGGTTTAGTTTTTCAATAATTTCATTGTAAAAATAGAGTAAAACATATTTAGTTGAAATGTTTGGCATGAAACCAAACTGCGTATCAGTAATAATATTATTTAAATTTAAGAAACTCTGAAGTCTACTTAAAAATCAATATTTTTTTTTTTTTTTGAAAAACCTGATGTCAAAGCAACTGGCCTGTAATTGTTAACACTATTTTTCTTAAAAACAGGAATTATTTTATTAATTTTTAGTTTTTCCGGAAAAGTTCCATTCTAAAAAGAAAGATTAGTAATATGAGACAATGGTGCAGCAATAATATGTGCTACCGAACGGTGTTAAAAATGATTGATATTAAACTGAAAAATGGCATATTTTAGTAGAGGAGTAATTTGATTCTTGATGGATACACAATTTATGTTTGTTTAGGTATGTATAACTTATCTTTTGACATTTGGATATTTTAATTCACATAAAACTTGGTCGTATAAATATACTTGTAAAGACACATATACAAGTAGACACTCTTCAAGTCATTTGAAAATAAAACTTCATTGTGTAATGCACGCTTTAGTCAATTTTTAAGACAAAATTGATAGTCGTCATAGTAATTTCAATAGACTAACCAAGTACGGATCGTCGCGACCACTCGCGGATTATTAAATACTAGTACTGGGATTGGTTGTTTAATACGTTAACCGCCACAGCATATTTTCATAGATCATTCCCATAACGCCGTGTGTACCGCCGGCGGTCAATTTGAATTATTCACACCACGCCGTACGTACCGCCGGCTGTCATTTTTCCTGTGTTACTTTATGTGAGATAGAATTTTTGTGCGTCTTCAGAAATGTTTCTAATTCTGTGCCTGGCGTCCCAAGTATAGCATTTATTTAACCAAAATAAAATTTGCAGCTAATGTCTATTTTTAGACTTTGAAACTACTTTTTAAATTGGAGTGAATAAATTTAAATATATTTTATACACAGCTCTTATTTATTTGCAATAGATACACAAAAATGTAAAAAATAGTATTTATTCATTAAAAAGAAAAACATAACATTGTTCTATTACAAAATTACATTACATTTTAGTTTAACAATATCTTCTATCTTCCTGTTCTTTTTTCCTGTATTTTCTTTATCTAAATTGTGTATCGTCGATAACATGAGTATATCACGTTTGTCCTTCCATTTTGCTACAACTATTCCTTCACTGCTTTCTTTTCCAATTATTTCACCCCTAGATAACTTCTTGTTAATTATGTCTTTAGGTATTCCTTTTCGACGAGGTGCGTATTTCTTAATAATAATTCTCTTCCAAGTGGTATACTTGTATAAAAATAGTTTTCAGCTAAATTCAATACAATATGTGCCGCTAAACCTTTTGAATCAGTATCATGCTTACCTTCATATATCAAGGTACTGTATGTGTAACCTTTAGTATCGCAAAACTTAAAAAGTTTGATCCCGTATTTGTGCTTTTTACCTGGTATATATTGTCTAAATTTAAGTCGCCCTCTAAATGGTACCATGCTTTCATCAACAGCAAGTATACCTCCCGGTTTCATCATTTCTTTGTATTTCGCTGTGAGCATTTCTAATAGTTTCCGAACTTTAAAAATACGATCACTTTCAGGGGCTTCTTCATTATTCGAAAAGTGCCAGAATCTTAATATCATTTCAAATCTATTTCTAGGCATAACGTTTGGTACAATTTCGTTTTTTTTTTTTTTGTTTTTGCTCCAGTAGCTTTCAATAGAAAGATATTTCACTAATCCCAACCATAAGAGCAAACCCATAATCTGTAGCATTTCTTCTCGCGTGCATGATTTCCATAATAGATATCTACTTGATCGAGAGAGTCTGCCTTTGTTTAAAACTTGTTGCGCATTTCTATTAGTTTCTTCCACCATGAGATCTATTAGTTCATCTGTGACAAATAGACCGTAGAATTCACTTGGTGACATATTTTAGATTACAGGAAAGTTTTTCAAGTAAGTATCAGAAACCTCATGCCAGCTGCAGGATGACTGTGACACTACACTTGTAGGAGCTTACGATGTAGTAGGTTGAGAAGAGGATTGTAATGTGCCAGAATCTGGTAGCATATCCACGTCTTCTATTGATGTATATGACGATTCCGATGTACTGTCATCTTCTGAAGCCATGTAATTACAGTCATTTACACTGTCAATGGTTTATTCAGAGGATTTTTTTAAATCTAGAACTACTTGGCAAATCCATTTCTTATAACTTATTTCGCGCAACAACTCAAAGCTCCAAACATGTACTAACTGCACAAACATTAATTACGCTGTAAATAACAGACAAACAAGTTAAAACTTGCAGTATCTGCATCTGTAGTTATGACAGTCGGCGGTCCATTTGGCGTAGAATAAATCAATGTATTATTACCACGCCAAATGACAGCTGGCGGTCAAACGTATTTAATCATACTAGTAGAGAGAATACAATGAGAATAATATAATAAAAAAATCGTGTATTTTTAATAAAAAAAAACACAGAAGATATTAACAAAATAATTTCAGGAAAGACTTGTGAAAATTGGCATGGCGTACGGCTAAACTCAATCTATGTACCGCCGGCGGTACGTATGGCGGTTAACGTGTTAAATGACAGTTTGCAAACATGCTTAAATATGAGCACGTAAAATGCCGTCAAATATGTTGTGTCGCAGAGTGCAAATCTAAATATAACGGGGATAATAAGATTCATTTTTACTCCTTCTCTTATTATCCTTGGGAACAGGAAAAGCGACAAAAATGGATAGTCTCGGTTCGTCGAATGACATAAGTGCCGAGAAATATTCGTTTTCCGGGAATGGACTGTGTCATATTTTGAGTCAGAGCTCAACGTTTCGCCCGCAGTCATATGGGGCATTTTCAGGAGCAAGGGGGATAGTACTGTCTTAAACACGGTTACCCGACGTGTCAACCACGCTAGAGGCCGAGTTTAAGCAACAAGGAGGGAGACTCAGTTTACAAGGTTACCCGACGTGTAAACCACGCTAGAGGCCAAATAAACCAAGTGACGAAAGAAGGCCGAGAAGACGGTTATATACTAATCTAAAGATACGGTAGATGAGCAGAGCTAATGAGGACCAATGGGAATCGAGTTCGTAATGGTAGATTGGGCGTGTCGTGTTCCGAGAATCACCGGTTTCCACATGTGACTCAAGAAATAGCCATCATCCCGATTGATGTTACATAAGTACCGTTCAATTTCATTAAAAATCTGTTTACATATTTCTCAAGCAAATAACATGGTTTTAAAGTTTACATATTTCGTGGTTTTATCAAATAAAAAAATTAGTTCAATAATTATAATTTAGGAATAAAATACTTCGATTCAAAATAGGTTATGGGTCAATCCATATTTGTATTCCATTGATAACAATGATGAAAAATAAAATAAAATAAAATATCTATTAAATATACATGCTATTGCATATAAAATGTTTAATTGTATAATATTTATGAGATCTACGACAAATAATTAGTAGACAACTTTATACAAAGCGCTCGAAGGAAATCTTTATACTGACCTTGACAAAGTATACGTCAAAGTTCAAGAACAAGATGTAAGTAAATGAAATACACAAATTACATATTAACTAAATGCTCGCCTAAACCAACGTAAAATATTTTCCAAATTGTCGTCGACTGAAAGTACACAGCGACAAGTAATGACAGTATGACAGTCCTCATACTGGCGCGAATTTACCGCGTAAACTTATAAGAAAGATATGTTGACGCTTTCAAAACCACAGCTCATGATAACAGACATATTTTCTATTTCAAGTAGTGCTTCAAATATATCTTAAACTGACAAAACGGTTCCTTTATATATAAAACTTCATTCTACACGTAAGAAATCCTACCCGACGTTACTTAACGGGAAATCCGTCAGGCTAGCGACACGGAACAGCTACTTGGATAGCCTATTGGCTCTTGTTTTTGAGTTAGAGGCTAACAAATTTTTTTTTGTTTATTTTAAGAATACCTTGTATCATGCTAATTATACGGAAAACACGTTTAAACAATATTTATTTGGTATCTTATGTAGAAGACTGTGGTGATATCATTTGGGTTGCGTATATAGCTGTGTTCGATTTACCACAAATAATAATAATAATAATATATTTAATCGTTTTAAGGTTACAACCTCATACAATATCTTGGTTGGCTATATATAATGCATACATTTTGTTTACAGACTTTAGAGCTTAATTATTTTTTGTTTTATTTATTTATTTAATTTTTTTTATATATATTATGTTATTATAAATTTATCAATTATTACTGACAAATATATATTACCTATACATACATACTATAAAGAAGCAATTTACAAATAAATTGAAATGCGAGAAAAAAGAAAATTGCCCAATGGAGGGGCGAGGGCGATGGTCACACATTGCAAGTTCCAAATATTTATATAAATATATATGAACATATACACGTCTCAAAAAAGTATTTACTTATTCATTTATTATAAAAGATCTTAATTTTAGGCAGTTTATAGTATAACAGAATATGTTCGTGATTTTTTTCCGAATTTAAGTTATTGAAAAGAGTATAAGTATAAGTATTTACCACAAATATTAATTAATCTTAGCTCACTTCAATTTGACAGTCTTTTTCGTCAATCGATTTGACCGTGCATTACTGAGTTGTGATAAGGTGAGGGTAAGAGCAATAACAGATAAATAACTTTTTTGTGCAACCGGACGCGAAATAAGCATTTCGCAGCCGCAATACAGGCCGCGAAATTGGATTTCGCAACCGTTGTTATGCTAACGGCCGCGAAATTGGGTAAACAATCACTTTGACACTTGAGAATTGCATGGTTTTGTTTATCAAATGTTAATCCCACAGCTACCTTGAGAGCTAACTTTCTATTTATAATGAAACTGTTTAAAATTAATAAAATTTATAATTACATATTTCTTACGGTTGCACAAAAAATATTGTGTACACCTTGTCCGCGAAATCCTTTAGCACACACGTGATTGTCTTGCCTCGGCCGCAAGCGGCCTCGGCGACAATTTTTCTCTCGGTACGCTAAAGAGTGATTTCGCGGCCTTGATATACAAATAACTATTTATATACTTTTCTAAATTTTAGTTTCAACAATCATATTTTAACTCTGTTTATCTATTTTAGTTATAAATGTCAAAATTCAGTTTAAATATTCTTAGCGTATTATGTTAGTCACGACATTTATTTGTTTATCATTAAGTGTATAAATTATTATGTATACGTGCGTGACTTTGAATGCCCTAGCCTATGCACCCTGTACTCCTAAGATAATCTTGTCCTGAAGATAGCGCTTTGTTTTTGAAGAGTCGACATTAGATACTCATGGAGTAAACATGTAAGAGTCGAGATTAGTTCGTTGCGTCGTGAAGACGTTTTGTTGTCGCAACATGTAGTGTTTTTAGTTTTGGGGCGCGTGTTAAACGCCCGCCCGCTGGGTTACGGAATGTAACATCTTAAACTATGTTTAATTCATAAAGATGTAATCATTTAGTTAAAAAGTTTAGTTATATACTAATCATGTAAATAAACCGTTAGTTCGTAATTGTGTTAGTAAACATCAAATAATGTCCATGTCCGTAAAACACAGTGTTCATCAAGTGTAAAGTGTAAGTATATGTGTGTTCTTCCTTCTCACGAAGTACTTCTCACGAAGTCGTAGACGCTAACCATCCAAGCGTCCGCCAGTCAATAAGTGTAAAGTGTATCATCGTTGAAATCATCAGTAAGCATTAAGAAGCATTAGCATCATCATCCTCTTCCGTACTTCCTCGTGTTACAGAATCAAAGTAAGGTAACTCACTTCCCCCCCATGCCTATGCAGCACTACCTATTTTGCTGGTATTTGAGACATATGACTCACTTGATAGTGGGGGTATTTAGTTTTGACTTGACATTATGTGTTTTCTCGCGTGGCCGCACACTCACTTCAGATAATCTCAACTACTTTAGGATCAACTGAGGTGAGTTTTTGTGAAATCGAACGCAACTATTATGCACGAGTTTATGAAACATTCGGTGTATAATAGATTGTTATTTGTAATGCATATTTAAATAAAATAAGTTTTTTATATTTTAAATAAATCAGTAGAAACATTATGTAATATAGAACAAAATAAGTAGCAAAAATGTTGTGTTCTAATATATGAGTTACGAAATTTTTGGGAATAGCGTATGCTTTTAAAATGGTTTATTCTCCTTAATACATCGACGTAAAACATACATGGAAAAAGAATTTCACAAACTACAAACAGTCTGTATTTAATTTTCAAATGCAAATGTTGGCATGTAAAAATTTTGATCCCTATTATTTGTCGACTGTATTTGAACTTTTGTTTAATTTAAATCATCGAAAATCTGAATGTTTACTATTCCCGTATATTTAAATTGCTAAGCAAATACCACAGAGTTTCAATAAATTATTATTACTAATTTTAAAATTAAACTTTGCGTAATGATATTATTATATTATTTAGATATGTTTGGTGGTCATAATCCATTTAAAATGTGTTTTTTTTTTATTAGAAAGATGCCATCTTTTGCTATAAGTATGCGCGGTGCTTTGAGCATCACATCCATTTTGAATCAAGGGATTCTATTTATTTAATTCTAGCCTAGTATCTTCAAATCTACATCAAATTAACAAAGATAATTATTTGAAAATTATTATCATTTTACATTACATTATAGGAGGTCACACTAGAATTATCGATAACAAGAAAACACGGTACATAAAAAACAGAATTTTCACTATCATTTTAAACAGAAATTTAGTTTAGAAAGTAAGGTTAGTTAAAACTTAGTTAATCAGTTTTTGAAAGTATCGCTGTGACTGAAAACATAGAATTAATGAAAGAACATATCTTCAGTTTTCGACAAAAAAAAAAGTAACAGACGACTACTCGATTTGGCAATGTGCAACTTTTGGCCATTTTTGGACCTATAAAATTAGGGGGTGGAAGGTTTCCGTTTGAAGAACAGATTGATACTGCAATTCATGAATATTTTAAAGGCATTCCAAAAGAAGATTGGTTAAGAGCTTAAGAAAATGGAGGAAGTAATGTTGAAGGAAACTAATAACAAATATATTAAAAATAATATTCTAAAAAAAATATGAACCATGTGTCCTATTCTCAATAATTCTAGCGAGTCTCCCTCTTTCCTTTATTCGATTTTCTTATACCATATTATTACCCGTTCTATTCTCATCTCATTTGGCAAAATACCTCTCTCCTCTTTTTTCTCTTTAAATCGCTGCACAATAATCTTAAATATTCTAGGATTTCTTCTTCTCTCCTGCATAATCGGCACATACGGGATGTAACAGCTAAAGGAGCTACCTCAAATAATTTCTATATTTTTAAAGATACAATAAGACCATCTTATAGAAGAGCAAGAAAAATTAGAGAATTTTTTTTTTAAACCAGTGGTTCTCAAGTTAAAACACGAAGTTATATTTTCTTAAATGGGATGTATATATTTTTAAGCCCATTGCATATAGAATTTTTGTCTGAATTCAACCATGTAATTATTTTATATCCTTATAAAACAAATATATTGAGAAAAATTTAATTGAAATTTAAATAAAATTTAATTTTATAATTATTTTTCAGTAGGCTATGTATGAAAAACAATTAAAATGCAACAAATATTTCTTAATAACGTTATAAAAAGTCTTCTATTTAATTTCTAACCTAAATAATTTAAATTGGCAAATAGTAGTTTTTGATGGCCTACTGAAAATTGACTACAAAAATCTAATATATTAATATATCAATTCATTTATATCAATATTTTTGTTTTATAATAATATAAAATAATCACATGGTTGAATTCAGAAAAATACTCTATCTAATGGGCCTATAACTTTGTATTCTAACTTGAGAACCACTGGTTTACAAAAATATTTTTTTCTCTAATCAAATGTCCCCCGTGGTCTTCTATAAAATTGTCTTATAGTATTTTATTGTATCTTTAATAGTATAGAAATTATTTGAGGTAGCTCGTTTAGCTGTTACACCTGTATACGCATTTCTTCTTTTAAACAATATTTATCTGCTAGAAAACCTTACAATTAAGCTGATGTTTCTTTTCAAATGTGATGTGGTATATTTATCGTTTTTTAAACACGGTGTTTCCTTTAAAATAACCGGCGCTTTTTGGGCGCACTAATGAAAAATATTATGAGGGAATAAATTTTCGTGCCCCACATGGGCCTTCTTCAGGAGCTGAAGAATAATTACGGAAACAAATTACAGAAAATTCATCAGTCACTATTAACAAATTAAAAGAAATTACCTACATGAGAATTATAATAACGTTATAAAAATTGAACATATCACAATTATGTAAGAGTAAGTGCAACATGTAGCACATGGATTTCGTCAAAGGTATAAAAGTATAATAAATAATTTACGAGATAATTTACAAAAAAAAAAAAAAACTCAGAAAATAATTAGTAATGACTGGCAATGTCGTTTGGCTAGATTTTTGTTAGCCCAGCATGTAACACCTTCTTCATATACGGGAAAAGCAACGGCTAAATTATTAATGGGAAGATTATTAAAAACATGTTTGACCAAATTACATCCTGACCAACTGTCAGATAAAAAAACTAAAGTTGATTGAGAAACCTATACGTACTTTTCAAATTGCAGACCCCGTGTTTGCAAGAAACTTTAATTCTGAAACAAAGTGGATCCCGGCGCTAATATCTGATGTAACTGGTCCACGATCATACAAAGTTCAAACTGAGGATGGAAGAATTTGGAGAAGACACATTGATCAACTTATGTCACGAGTTGTTCAAAAATGTAAAATAGACCTAAATTTATGTCCCCAGGAAGCCTGTGATGATCTTCCAGCGTTAGAAACAGAATTATCTTCCACATCGACTTCAGGACAATCTACAACCTCAGCTGCAAGACAATCTACAAAAATGAACATTGATCAAGATCAATGTAGCGAACAACCTCCAGAAGTAAATCACCAACCAACAGAAGGAGCTCAGAGTTCTACACCAGATTCGTCTCCGCCAATACAACGACGATCATCACGGATTCGTCGAGCCCCACAGTATTTCAAATACTAACTTACGGTGTGATCCTTCTCGGATGGAAGAAGTGTTATGTTCTGTTATACTTAATAATTTATGTTACTTGCAAAGCTATGTTCCGTGCACATAATAATATATAATGAAGTTAGCATTGGAAAAAAAAGTAGCCAGTCTGAAAAAGCCTCAACCGCCTACGAACACAGGTCGGAAGATGCAAGACGAATATGAAGAAATGGGGTTATATTGATGGTTCAACGAGTTGTGAGTGCGGTGAAGACCAAACAATGAACCATCTCCTCATTTGCCCAAACCTTCCAAGTAGATGCACCTTCAAAGACCTTGCATAAGGGAATTCTATTGCAGTTGATTGTGCCCGTCACTGGTTGCTTTCTATATAATTTCTTATTATGGTCCCTTCAGTATTTTATATTTTGTAACTTTTAGTGTTTTTTTTTTTTGTTTCTTATTTATAGTTATATTTTGTAATTTATATGTATGCTAAGTTGGATACGAGTAATAATAATAATACACCCATGGAACTACTTAAGTATTGTTTTCTGCGTGTTAAGACACTTACTAATCCGCAAAAGGTGTTTTAATTTTAATTAAGTATAATATTTTTTATTTTTAGTGTAGTTTAAGTTTTAATGTAGAAAAATTGTATTTATTTTAATTATGTTTTAAGACGTTAGTGTATATTTTACTTATGTACATTGTGTCCGTTCTAAAGTTAACATTATTTTTATCTTGCTGAATATGTAACATTTTAAATGTTAGTCGCTTAAGATTTTTTATTTGTCAATTATTTTTGTTTCATTAAATTTAAACCCGTAATTATTCCTTATAGCATGGGCTACCAGAGCGCATTACCCTGTTACCTGTTTGGTTCTTTGTGAGGTACAATTTCTTCTGTGCTCATCTAGTCTAGTTTTTAACTAGCGTTTTGTCTCCCCGTATATTGCGCCACACAATCGCTACATGGTATTTAATACACCACGCCAAATTGATATTCTGGAGCAATTTGGGCAATTACTTCGTGAATAAATCTCCCACCGTTTTTATCTGTATGAAACCAACACCTACATTCAGATTTTGCGCCAATGTTTTTCTCAATTGATCAGCGAACCACTCTACATATATTAATGAATTCCTATTATTTGTTGTTTTATCATTCCCTCCATCGCCATTGTTATTATTCAGTAATACATTTTTCACTCCACTTGAATATTTATTGAGACGAAGAAGTTTTACATTTTTTTAACATCAGGTTTGTACTCAGGTGAGATTAAGTTCAGTGACCTACTTATTAAATTCTTTGCATTGGTTAAATTTTGTGATTTTGGGTGTTTTGAATGGAAGCTTAGATATCTGGTGCTTGCTGAAGGTTTTTTATACCACACAGTTTTAATATTTTCATGTTCTTTGCGTTTAAGCACAAAAAATTACCTTTGAACCTCATATGAGAGATGGCTTTCAAAACTTACGGTTTCATATATAGAAATTGCCGAGAATTTTCAAATACTATTTTATACATATTATTTTTTACACTTGTTCGTTCAGGATTATAATATTCTAATATATGCTATCCAATTTATAAAAATAAAATAGATACTATTGAATCCGTGCAGCGCAAGTTTCTCAAATTCATTTATTATTTGTCACAAGGCCGTTACCCATGTAGAGGTTTTGAACATGATCGTTTATTACTGCAATTTAATTTTACATCTTTGCAAAAATAGCCTCCGTAAATTTTTTATACAACTTAATTCAAAATAACATTGACTGTCCCTGGCTACTCAATAAAATTAACTTTTTTGTACCACGCTTACACTCACGTATAAATAATACTTTTCATTGCACATACTAATTTGCTAAAAAAAAATTCAATTAATATTATGTGCAATAATTTCAATGAAATTTGCTTTAAATGCAACATTTTTGCAGATAGCTTATCTTTTATCACATCAATAATAGATGAAACTGTTGAATGAAAACGTTGTTTTACATTATTATTTAAAAAATTCTAAATGTTTGTTATTTGTATAATTGTACACTATTTTTGTACATTTTCATATTCTCTATTTGTTCTGTATTTTCCTTGTAATTGGGTGTTAAATCTGTTTGGAAATAAATGCATTATTATTATTATATCCAAGAAAAGAATGTGGACCTCTGTTTCTACTTCATAAGTGAACTGCAAATGTTCATTTGTAGCTGTTGAAAATAATTAAAGTATTGTTCACTTTGCGTTTTGGCACTGCCAGAATCAAATCATCCACATATTTTTTCAGAATCGGTGGTTGGAATGGCAATGAGGTTTTATTATTTCCAGTATCTCATCATAACTAAATTAGCGATAATCGTTGATAATTCTTGGTAAACCGGTTTCCGAATTGGGAGTAACTCTTGGTAAAGCAAAATTTTATTATTTCCAAAAATTCAAGGAGAGGAATGTCTGTTCTATTTTTATGGCACGATTCTGATCACATCTGGAAGTCTTATAGATCTGTACATTTGTAAAAACCTAACAAAAAGCCATGTATTTTTGTTGATTAATATATAATTATACATAAGAGTGGCAGATTTCGTTGCGATTTTGTTCATTATTTACAAATTTACAGGTCTGTAAGCTTTACATATGAAATCAGAATCGACCCATTAATTATGTTGCAGTATTTTTCCACGGCTTGGAACATTTACAGTGATACAATTTCATTTCATTGAAATTATTGCACATAATATTAATTGGAGATTTTTAGCAAATTAAGCTTCATTCACAGCTAATTTTTTAATACATAACGTTAATACATAATGCTAATAGATAGGCATAACGAAGTTTGTTATATGGCAACGCACAGGACCATTCACAGCTAGTTTTAATATTAACGTATAATGCATAAACACAATGCATAGCAACAAAAGTTTGTAAATTCTAAACTTTTACGCATTATGCATTACGTAAATTTGTGACAGCTGTCAAAATAAATTTGCGAGAAACTTTAAAATCTCCAATTTCGAAGAAAACAAATAGCTGCATCTAGTGCTACATTTGTGATATCGTATGCTCAAATAAAATTAAAGAAGGAAATACGCTGTAGCAATCCTTTCCTGCCATAATGAACGTCAATTTTGACAGGTAATTTGAATTAATACAGATGTCAACTATCAATTAAATTTTGTTGCAGAAAATGCTGTGTTTTTCTTAACCCTACGTATTAACACTATGTATTAAAATTATGTCTTATGCATTGTCATTACGCATTAAAAAAGTAGCTGTGAATCGTAAATGTAGCGTAGGTATGAAATATGTTTTAAGAAAAATATCTGTTGTCAAGTCAACTGAATATTAATTTGAAAGATAGTTACCTTGCAAAAGGTCGGGTAGTTTTTGATATGTTGTATAGAATGGTTGGTTAATGAAAAATCCAAATTTCCACAAATCCCCTTCCGCCGCTCCCTCCGCCATCTTGTAAAAACCACCATAAATCGGCAGTTTTTTCAGTTTTTCACCTATAACTTCTATCTGGTGAATTTTAGCAAAAAAAAAGTTATTTGCCGACATGTAGAGGATGAAATTTCCTAAAAATTTGATACAAAAGGTTTTTTTCCACGATTCATAGAAACGGAGCCATGATGAAAAGGCAACAATTGCGCACTTAGCAAAATTTTGACTTTCTTTCCATTTTACATCGCAATGACTCCGTAACATTTCATTTTAGCGTAAAAGTCCTCATAATGAGTTTTGTAGAGAATTTAATTACATACAAAATCCATATATTAATTTCTTTTTACGACCAGTGCAACAGAGTAGGGATAAATTTACAAAAAAAAATAATTAAAAGTTTAGTGCAGCAACAGTCTTTGGCTGATTATTTATAATTATACAACTATTATTTCAAACAGAATATTCCATATTGATGCAAAATAAACGTAATTATGTGTTGGTGAATGTCAGTGAAGTCTTGTGTCACAGATATTATTTTGCGTAAGATTATTTTTATTAAATTTATTATGTTTTGTCTCTAATTAGCTATTTAGGTACGTAATCGATGCTGTTGGATAAGAGCTACGTTTAATGATACTGGTATTCACGTATTTTATTTCAGTTTATTTCTAGATTTCAGTGTGAGAACATCGATATTATAGAGATTCAGGTGAGAGAGTTAATCTAGCATGTGTATGATTGTGAGTGTGCGTGTGAGCAGTACTGGGTACTGTAGTGGCCGCATCGTGTGAACCCGAGGGTCGCCAGCGTAGCAGCAGGGAAGGCTGTAGTGACCCACATCTGGTGTCGCCAACGGCAGCAGCAGTTAGGGCTGTAGTGATCTGATCCAGTTGGTTAAGAGGAATGTCTCCGGATCACAACCGAAGCGGCAGTGGTTCCGTAGTGGCCGCTCGTGTGAACCCGAGGGTCGCCAGCGTAGCAGCAGGGAAGGCTGTAGTGACCCACATTCTGGTGTCGCCAACGGTAGCAGCAGTTAGGGCTGTAGTGATCTGATCCAGTTGGTTAAGAGGAATGTCTCCGGATCACCACCGAAGCGGCAGAGGGTCCGTAGTAACTAGCGGTACTGCCCGTAGTTGCCAACATGTGTGTACGGTGTGTGAATGCCTGAACCTTTTGTAAATGGTTGCCTCCTCACTGAGTATTTCTCATGTGTTAATTCTTTTACAGAAATAATCACGGCGTGAAGGAGGATTCCGCGTGACCGGGTTCGGCCAGGCGACGGCCATCTAGATTTGTTATTATTTTTGTATTAATACTGTATATACCGGTTTGGGTGATAAATGTGTTTTAATATTCTAATTTTCAGCGCTAATATTTAATCGTCATTTATAACACTTGTAGGAAAACTGTTATAAAACAGCACTTACTTCTTTTATTTGTTTGCAAGATCTTTCTAGTGCTCTTAACTCGACATGAGACATTTGCCGTATATTATATATGCAAGTATAGCGTCAAAAATCAGAGACAACGTTGCTACACTAAAGTAAAGAAAACACTTTTTCGTTTTTTTTTTTTTGTAAGTTTACCCCTACTCCGTTGCATTGGTAATAAAAAAAATTGAGACATGGATATTGTAAGTAATTAAATTCTCTATAATGACTTTTACGGCAAAATAAAGTGTAACGAAGTTATTGAAATGTAAAGTGGGAAGAAATTAAAAATTTTGCTAAGTACGCAATTTTAGCCTTTTTGGGAGCTTCATAGCTCCATTGCTATTAATCGGACCAAAAAATTTTACATACAAAATTTGCAGGAAATTTTGTCCTCTACAAGTCGACAAATAACGTTTTTCGCGCTAAAATTCATCAAAAAGAATTTATAAACGAAAAACTGAAAAAAGTACCATTTTGCGGTTGTTAAAATATGCATAAAGAAAATATGAAAATGGATGTTTTGCGGTAATCTGTGTATTCTACATTTTCTCCATTTTGTAACGATAGAGTTGAGTATAGCAACTAAACCTATATAATAAAATTTTATGATAATGATATATTTATAGCTATGAAAAATGGTAAAACCTCAATATTTTTCTAAGATCGCTATTCTTGCATTGTTGAGAGTGGAGCAGATCCACCGCTATTGGTTTGACAAAAGACATAATATGGCATAGTTTTAGGAAATTGAGTCTTAGAATATATATAATACAAGACTTCACTGACGTTCATCAACACATAATTACGTTTATTTTGCATCAATATAGGATATTCTGTTTGAAATAATAGTTGTATAATTAGAAATAACAAACCAAAGACTGTTGCTGCACTAACTTGTAAAAAACACAGTTTTTGGTTTTTTTTTAAATTTACCCCTACTCTGTTGCATTGGTAGTAGAAATAAATTAATAAATGGATTTTGTAGGCAATGAAATTCTCTACAAGACTCGTTATGAGGACTTTTACGCTAAAATGAAGTGTTACGGAGTTATTGCAATGTAAAATGGAAAGAAACTCAAAATTTTGCTAAGTGCGTAATTGTTGCCTTTTTGGGAGCTTTATAGCTCCGTTGCTATGAATCGTGGAAAAAAACTAAATTTTATCCTCTACAAGTCGGCAAATAACTTTTTTTTTCGCTAAAATTCATCAGATAGAAGTTATAGGCGAAAAACTGAAGAAAGTGCCGATTTATGGTGGTTTTTACAAGATGGCGGAGAGAGCGGAGGAAGGGGATTTGTGGAAATTTGGATTCTATACAACATATCAAAAATTCAGAATTACCCGACATTTTGTAGGGTAAAATCCTTCATTTACTGGACTAGTATTGTGTTGGCCACATCAGATTGTTTGTCTTTCCTATCATATAATTTCTCAATTTCGTCACTTATTTTCTACTTCTGCATTTTGTTAGGTAATGTTAGAAGTGAGAATAGAATTCGAAATATAAGAATAAATTGATCGTAACAATATTCACAATTTATATAATTAAATATATAACATACAAGAAAAATCAAAAAGTCACTTTTATAACTCATCAAATTATAAACAATAACTGTCACAATATTCCAAGCTAACTATCTATCAAATTAATATTCAGTTGACTTGACAACAGATATTTTTCTTAAAACATTATATTATTGTCTTTTAATATTCTTCCAACATTCTTGCAGAATTGATATCTCTGTAATTATCCCCTATTCTTACCATTTGAGAGTATGAAAATACCTATTGTAACAATGAAAAAAAAACTAGTAATTCAATACTTAAAATTATATAATTGAATTTAGAATTAAATTCTGTAGCAAATAAACAAATAAAAAATATATTACAGTCATCCTGTGGCCGTGCGGTGAAGAGTGCTCGCCTGGCATATAAGGTAGCTCATGTGGGACCGCGTTCGAATCCAACACGAGTCAGTCCGAGTGGCGGCAGAGGTCACTACATAGAAAATACATATACATAGACACTATAAGCTACTCTGCATGTAACGAGGATGAGAACAAAACAAAAACTGAAGGAAAATTTGATGCTGAATTGAAATTTTCAAACCGCATTATTATATCTCTAACCGGGTCAGAATTGAGGATAAATATGTTGGAAAGCGTTGAAAAAAATTAATCCAAAATCATCAATAATTTACTTCTTTCGATGCCATGACGCATGTAAACTATTATAAATAGTAAAACCTACTATACTAAGTATTAAATTCCTAATCTATCATAAACTGTTACTGTTTAACTATTTTTTAATATGTATCTTTGAGAGTTCATGCTAGGTAAAAAAAGAAAAAACCCTTTTATGTACAAACAATTACGACATTTAATTTTGTATTCTTGTAAACTTTTGATACGGGCATCTGTTTCCAAGAAAATGACCAAAAACTCATTTTTTGTTCCTTTGACCAAGGTGGCGGGAAAATCCGACGTCGCTCGAGGGTGCAAAATTAGTATATCTTTTTGGAGGTTCCAATAAAGAGAATAAAATTTATTCCAGCTTGCCACTATTTCCACAATAGCCTGTTTTAAACACTCTGCCGACTGGCGTAATAGATAAAGTGCCAAAAAAGATATGTTTCATTATTTATAAAGTAACATGTCCGAGCGTTGATACAAAATTTATTTAAAATTATAAATCATTTAAAATATATTTTAATTTTCATGCAGTTAACATATTTAATTGTGGTTCAGTATGGTTTTTACAAGTGTTCTTAAAAACAAATAGTTCCATATGTAATGTAATTAAATGTGTGTAAATAATAAAAATATATGAAATTAAATTCAGCCATTAATTTATTATTCAAAAACAATTACATGATGTTAAAATGCTTGTGAAACCGCAGTGCATTGAATTATGCAGCTGAATTGTTTTAACGCCGGATAAAAACCCGTGACAATTTATTTGTGTTTGGAAATACTTTGACATGTGATAATTATATGTGTAATAATAAAAAGCAAGTGCACTAATTAAAATTTCATAATTAATGACGCTGCGAGGGAAGTGAAAATGCAGTAGGCTGGTTTTTACGCGCTGCACTCCAAATGCATCGTTTAAAATTTATGACTTGTGCTGGAATTTCAAATTAGTCGTTTCAGCGCTAAGCGATTATTAATCAGCAACAAACCAAGAATTATACACAACGTGGGAATACATTATTCCCAAATACTACGAGCGCACTGAAACTGCAAATTGCAAATGTACAGAAAATAATGTATTATCTCTGATATATACACTAGCTCTGCAGGCCTAGTAGGCCCATGGCTTTTTTTACAATTATTCTCTATTCTCTTCTATTCTCTGTCTGATTCTTCCAATCAGGACTTTTGAGATTATTTAGGTCTTTTCAACTTCATCCCTCCACCTTGTCCTTAGCCTTCCTGTCCTTTTTTTCGTATTACTCTGCTTTAAAAAGTTCTTTTGGGTGTTCGATTCGGTGACATTTATCATGTGCCCTAACCACCTAAGTCTTTGGGCCTTAATAACTCCAACAATATCAAGCTCGTTATATAATGATGCAAGTTCTTGATTGGTTCTTCTCTCCCATCCCTTCTCTACCTTTTTGCCACCAATGATCTTTCTAAGTACTTTTCTTTCCCATATTCCTAGCATTCTTTGTTGCTCTTGATTTAAGATCCATACCTCGCTCTCATATATTCCTGTTGGTCTTACATTTACAGTATTATTTTACTTCTTAAGATTTTATTTAATGAACCTACGCATCGGTTCCCTGCCATTAGTCTCTCCTGGATTTCTAGTTTTGTGTTAGGTTCTCCCGAGAAGAGGGTTGTTAAATATTTAAATTTTTCTACCACTTCAAAGTTATAGGTTTGTCCCCAATCTGTTTTTTGTCCGTCCATTCCATGTATTTAGTTTTATATTTATTTATTTCAAGGCCCATTTTACTTGATTGTTTTTCCAATGCTAAGAATAAACGTAGTTCTTGTCTATTCCTGGTAAGTAGTACAATATCATCAGCGAAAGCTAGACACTGATGTCTTTTATGGTAAACAATGCCTGATCTATATATATATATATATATATATATATATATATATATATATATATATATATATTTGCATCTCTCATTACATTTTCAAGTGTTAAGTTAGACAGGATCAATGCAAGATGGTCTCCTTGCCTTAAACCTATTCGAACTTCAAATTTATCTGACGTTGCTCCCTTAAATCTTACACTGTTTTCGGTATTTGTCAGCACCATTTTAACCAAGTTTATAAGTTTTTTATTTAAATTTAGCTTTTACATTGCTTCATATATACGTTCTCTTCTGTTTTTATCATACGCTTTTCTGAAGTCAATATAGTTTGTTTTTGATGTTCGTAGCTTTCAGCTTGTATTTCTCTTAGAATAAAAATATGATCTATAACTGACCTTTCTTTCTTCAACCACACTGGTATTCACCTATTTCCGAGCCTATTTCATTACCTATGTTTTTCGTAATAATTCTATTTTTTATGACATTTGTTAGTATTTTATATTCAGTATTGAGGAGCGTAATTCCACTGTAATTTGCGCAGCCAGATGTATCACCTTTCTTGTATGTAGGATATAGAATCGCTTTTTCCATTTTACAGGTATTTTCTCTGCAGTCCATATTTTTTCTAACAAATTATGCAGTAACTGAATTAATATTTCGCCACCATATTTTAGCATTTCTGACGTTACTCCGTTCTCTCCGGGGCTTTTTATTATTTTTAATTCTTCGGATTACTTCATTTACTTCTTCAAAGGATGACGAGTTTTCTTCTTCTGTACCCTGATAAGTACACTCCTGATTTAATTTACTCCACGGCGCTTCTACTCCATTATTCTCATCTTGTCCTTCATTATTTAGTAAGTAATCGAAATAGTCTTCTCCTAGTTTCCTTTTCTTCTCCTATCTGTTCTCCTTCTTTATCTTTGAAGAATAATGCATTATGTTGGAAGCATTTTCTTTCTCTTTATATAGATTTTATAGATTTCTTATTTCTTTTTTTTTATAATTATTTTCTAAGGATCCTATTATTTTTTTCGTTACGTATCCTTTGCTTCTCTGTAACTATTCTTTTTGTCAAGTTCCTTTGCCTTGTGTAGGCCGCTTTGATTTCATTTGATTCATTATTTAATATTATTAATTTAGTTTTTTTCTTTCTTGCAGTTCTTGTTCACACTCTTTGTCGAACTATTTCTCCTATGTTCTTTCTCTTATCTCTAAAATATTATGCATTTGTTTTACCGTGCAGGAACAGGAAGTTTACCAAATGTCACCTTACGGCCGCTATCCTCAATTTTTTTAATTATTAGTAGTCCTAAATGTAATTAAAACACCACAATACGAGTAGTTATGTAGCAAGTTCCATCATTATTATGATACGAGTTGAGAAGAATCTCAAACGAAATATTAGCTCTGTTTTATAAATAAAAAAACAAAAAATTCTTCATTAATAGGCTAGCTCTGCACTAATCTGTATGTCTTACAGATCTGTAAATCTGTAAAACAAAACAAATTAACGAATTACGTGAAAAAACATAATTTATAGATGTGTACGAATGTTTCCTCTTGTCCGTCATCATTTTCATTTTTTTTTATAATTACATTATTGAAAAGGAGCTTTTATATTTATACACTAAAGGCAAATTATTATAAACTCCTAGTACACTTTAAAAATTAACTAAATTCAGTTTTGCGTCATTATCAGGTGAAAATTGGACAAACTGTATGTTTCACAGTTTTATATGCCTAATCTTTATAATAACCACAGTCCATAATCTAAATGTCAAAAATTTATACTTTTGTAAGTGTTTTTCTCCGAAGTTCAAAAAAGCTAATTAATACTCTATTGTCAGAAAAGAAATAAACGTTTGTGATAGGACGTTATATCAATTAAATAAAGGGGTTTTCAGTAAAAATATTTAATGAACATCTAACAGAACATTCATCTACGAGGTTATATTTCAACTGCTTGAAACCTCTTAACAACAATACAATTCATATAAATATACTGCATTATATTATCTGACAGGGGCAGTGGCGTCCTATTCCACGGGTTAGCAAGGGGCTCGGTTACACGTTTCAGTTTTTATTAAAATTTAAGTACATATAGAAGATTTAAAACGTGCATTGTACCATTTGTACTGTAATAATTTCATTACATCACGAGTTTTCGTTTTGTGAATTGATATAAAAAAATCTGATGTGGCCAGCACATTACCTTCCGTCAGTTCTATGTATTTTGTACAAATTTCATACGCAAAGTTCCTTGCTAAATTAAATATTCTATTTCTTGTACATTATTTTATGCAAACTTCATACAGAAAATTATTATTTTGTGACGTTTTCTATATACAGTGTAATGTATCTGCAGAAATTAAAGATTTATTATTATTATTTCTTGTACATTACCTTAAAGCAGTTGTATGTATTTTATACAAATTCCATACAGAAAGCAAAAGATTCCAGTAATATTATAAGACAAACACACTATGTCAATTTCACTTGACACTGACATCTTTCAATCAGAATTTTCTTAATATAGTAGCTGTTTCCATAGCTATGGCTACTTTATGAAATTTAATTTCTTTATAATTTTTTAGCTCTATATCCATTTAATATTAAGTATAAAATGTAGTCAAATCGTATAGAGAATAAAATATTCTTTAATATTTATAATAACATCAAATGTGAAAAAATTATATTTAACATAGTTTTTTCAAGAAAAACTATTAAAATCTTCAAATGATGGTACTTCCGGTTGACCAGTTGTAACCAAAATCTAATCAGCTCTTCATATGGATGTAACGAAGAAGTATGCGAAAAAATTATAATTTTTGCAACTGTAGTATTAGAGTTATCGCAGACGAAAATTTTGTTACACACACACACACACACACACACACACCCACCCACACCCACACCCACACCCACACCCACACCCACACCCACACCCACACCCACACCCACACCCACACCCACACCCACACCCACACCCACACCCACACACACACACACACACACACACACTCACACACACACACACACACACACACACACACCCACACCCACACCCACACCCACACCCACACCCACACCCACACCCACACCCACACCCACACCCACACACACACACACACACACACACACACCCACACCCACACCCACACCCACACCCACACCCACACCCACACCCACAAATTTCATACGCAAAGTTCCTTGCTAAATTAAATATTCTATTTCTTGTACATTATTTTATGCAAACTTCATACAGAAAATTATTATTTTGTGACGTTTTCTATATACAGTGTAATGTATCTGCAGAAATTAAAGATTTATTATTATTATTTCTTGTACATTACCTTAAAGCAGTTGTATGTATTTTATACAAATTCCATACAGAAAGCAAAAGATTCCAGTAATATTATAAGACAAACACACTATGTCAATTTCACTTGACACTGACATCTTTCAATCAGAATTTTCTTAATATAGTAGCTGTTTCCATAGCTATGGCTACTTTATGAAATTTAATTTCTTTATACATAATTTTTTAGCTCTATATCCATTTAATATTAAGTATAAAATGTAGTCAAATCGTATAGAGAATAAAATATTCTTTAATATTTATAATAACATCAAATGTGAAAAAATTATATTTAACATAGTTTTTTCAAGAAAAACTATTAAAATCTTCAAATGATGGTACTTCCGGTTGACCAGTTGTAACCAAAATCTAATCAGCTCTTCATATGGATGTAACGAAGAAGTATGCGAAAAAATTATAATTTTTGCAACTGTAGTATTAGAGTTATCGCA
Organism: Harpalus rubripes; assembly: GCA_963082715.1. Taxonomy (NCBI): domain Eukaryota; kingdom Metazoa; phylum Arthropoda; class Insecta; order Coleoptera; family Carabidae; genus Harpalus; species Harpalus rubripes. The sequence goes on from OY720454.1 coordinate 26,461,781, forward strand.
GACGAAAATTTTGTTACACACACACACACACACACACCCACCCACACCCACACCCACACCCACACCCACACCCACACCCACACCCACACCCACACCCACACCCACACCCACACCCACACCCACACCCACACACACACACACACGCACACGCACACGCACACGCACACGCACACGCACACGCACACGCACACGCACACGCACACGCACACGCACACGCACACGCACACGCACACGCACACGCACACGCACACGCACACGCACACGCACACGCACACGCACACGCACACGCACACGCACACGCACACGCACACGCACACGCACACGCACACGCACACGCACACGCACACGCACACGCACACGCACACGCACACGCACACGCACACGCACACGCACACGCACACGCACACGCACACGCACACGCACACGCACACGCACACGCACACGCACACGCACACGCACACGCACACGCACACGCACACGCACACGCACACGCACACGCACACGCACACGCACACGCACACGCACACGCACACGCACACGCACACGCACACGCACACGCACACGCACACGCACACGCACACGCACACGCACACGCACACGCACACGCACACGCACACGCACACGCACACGCACACGCACACGCACACGCACACGCACACGCACACGCACACGCACACGCACACGCACACGCACACGCACACGCACACGCACACGCACACGCACACGCACACGCACACGCACACGCACACGCACACACGCACGCACACACACACACACACACACACACACACACACACACACACACACACACACACACACACACACACACACACACACACACACACACACACACACACACACACACACACACACACACACACACACACACACACACACACACACACACACACACACACACACACACACACACACACACACACACACACACACACACACACACACACACACACACACACACACACACACACACACACACACACACACACACACACACACACACACACACACACACACACACACACACACACACACACACACACACACACACACACACACACACACACACACACACACACACACACACACACACACACACACACACACACACACACACACACACACACACACACACACACACACACACACACACACACACACACACACACACACACACACACACACACACACACACACACACACACACACACACACACACACACACACACACACACACACACACACACACACACACACACACACACACACACACACACACACACACACACACACACACACACACACACACACACACACACACACACACACACACACACACACACACACACACACACACACACACACACACACACACACACACACACACACACACACACACACACACACACACACACACACACACACACACACACACACACACACACACACACACACACACACACACACACACACACACACACACACACACACACACACACACACACACACACACACACACACACACACACACACACACACACACACACACACACACACACACACACACACACACACACACACACACACACACACACACACACACACACACACAGAGAGAGAGAGAGAGAGAGAGAGAGAGAGAGAGAGAGAGAAAAGTGTAACGGTCAAATTTAAGCGCGAAATTTTTGCTCAACATTAAAGGCCGAGAAACCTCTTAAAAGAAATCTCTTATGTAAAGCATTATATGTAGCACTTGGGCACATCCTTCATCTCTAGATTCGTACAATAATATTCACATGAACTGTGCACAGTTTATAATTATCTAAATAATACAATACTACAGACTTCATTGAACGTATGTCTTAGTTTGATAATGCATACTTCATCTTCTTTTGTGCTGACTTATTTACTGCCGGGTTAACGACATGCGTTATCCCGGCTTGCACCAAGAATTTTCATTTCTAATAATTTTGTCACTTTACCTTTTTTAGAGGTTTAAACTATTTCAATCTATTACTGAATAAACAAGCTATCGAATTCTTAGTTGCTTAATTTCTTTTACAAATTTTTTTTTGTCCGTAAAATTAAACTCCTATATGAAACCTATACTCTTATACTACGGAATTCAAACTATGAACACGTGCCAAAGGCAAATTCTAACCTAAGTTTTCCGGTCTATTGATGTCCGTAATTCTGGAGATGATACGGCGTACGGCTTGGAAACTTGATGTATTAAATTTATTGTAGGTAGTTTCTCGTACAATATTACGCCATCCGGCTGGAACCACATGTCACTGAGGTACACACCAGATGATGCCAGAAGAACTTCATAATCATATTGCGGAAAGGTGCTCCATTTGTCGGTACAGTGATTTCAGTCTCATTTTAAAAATGTGTTATTCTCTCGTGAAACGTTCCATTTTTACTAATCAGAACAATGCTAGTTTACAAATGCCAATGTTTCATGGATACCAACCAGCTGGGAAAAAAATGTCTCTAAATTTAAATCCGGCGCTCATATTGCGACACCTTTTACAAGTACATGTATTTTAGTGTTTTACCTCAAAACTAAAACCACAATCTAAGTACAGAACTAAAATGTACAAGTAAAATAGGTTAAGAATATGAACAAATTTATAATACAACTCTAATGCAATGCTGTCGTATTTTTAAAATTACTATTTTATTTCCTTTCGTGTTGGTTGCGAATAATTTTTCATTGTATTATCATTCAATTCATCATACATATGTAGGTGGTACACGAGTATCAATTCGGCGTTTGCACTAAATAATAAAAACAGCAGATAGGCCGTACATCAATAGACACACATGTTGCAGACAATCAATATTCCATACAGCTAATTTGAATTAGCCGTGTCCATATGTACATTACACATACATACACAAATAAATCCCACAGATTCCATCTAATTAAATATAATCTTCTTCTCCAAAATATTGTAATATATGATGAAATATGTGTCCATTTAATCTAGGGTTATTGTTTTAATAAACTTATTAGATGGACAATTTAATCATAGATTTAAAGATAATTAAATCCAATATTTATAAAATAAAATAAAACATATTAAATAAATAAACGCATTGTTACTTTTTAATACTTCGGGCTCGGGGTCAAAAATTAATACTGGGAATAAAGCCGACCCTGAACTTAACTCATAGTTATCAAATCAATAATTATCAGTGCAAGTAAAGGTTTTCGTAAAGGTACTTTCATATTCTAGAGTGAATTGGCCATAAAGCCTAGCGGGCATAAAGCCGATTGGTCGAACGATTTGTAATAAATCATGATGTAATAAAAATGCACTAATAATTATTAAATATTTTTTTTGTGTAAAGTTATTTTCATTAATGTACACTGAAAAGCAGTGTTTCTCAATCGCACTGCATAAAGTTTTTTGGGCATATACCTAAAAAAAACTGTTTTCTCATATTGAATGCCTGTCCCGAATTCTCATGTTCACCTTCCTATGTAATAAAAATGACGAAAACAAAAAATAATTTGTAAGTATTAAAATATTTGATAGCGATAAAGTGAATGTTATAAAATGTTATAATTTATATGAGATATGTGACTGGCAATGTGTTGTTATTTCTTCAATATTAGGCATTATTTCGGACAGAACTCCTGCTGTGTTCTCGAGATTTTTGAGACTGATTTTTCATTTTAGTAGAATTGAAAATCTTTTGTAAGAATTCGCGGCACACCCTTTAAGGAACACTGCTGTAAAGTTTTGACGTCGCCCCAGCTAGCTTTTTGGGTTGAAACTATAAATGCAACCCCAGGGTTGAACAATTTATCCTTTTTAAAAGGTCGATGCACCAATCTCGGTTTTGGGAAGGAAAACCTGCCTCACTCCCAGGTAGACACGAAGTGACCCATATATGAGGACATAGCAAATTCCTTAAAGGTATAGGTATAATTACTATTAGGATTAAGGAAAAATAATAAATTATATTATAATAATAAATTTATTAAATAAAATAAATAAATATATCATCACGGCATATTACCCATTGCTGGGTGTGCCAATCTGCTTTGTACACAGAATTCGGTAATGATGATGACATATTTGTACCGTGTGAGCGTTTAACAGGCGTCACTGCACGGGCACTTATTGCTGGCGTGGAGAGTGCACCACAGGGGTAAACTTTGTGTCATTTAGAATTTGAAATATTATAAAAAAATAATATAATAAAAAATAAATAAAAAATCTGGAGTGGCCAACACAATACCTCCCGCCATGTACCGCCCGAGCCATAAAAAAGATTAAGCAAATCTTTATTTTTGAGACATCATAAGGTCTCGTAGCCGCGTGCCTAAGTGCTAGGTCGTGAATCTGGAGAACTGGGTTCAATCCCGACCAACGCCAAATATTTCCAATTTTAAATGGCACAAAATTGACCCCTGTGGTGCACTCTCCTCCCTAGCAATGAGTGGTAATAAGCCGTGATGATATATTTATTTACTTATTTTTGGAATAGCGAATTTTACTCTAATTTTGCCAGTTTATTTCTTAAAATATAGTCTAATCTAATCCAAGTAACTACATTTTTGATAATAAAATGAAGATTAAATTTTAAATACCTGTATAAAATAGAATTCACTAATCCAAAAATGTGAATTAGCTTAAACTTTTTGATGAATCGTTAATTTTTATTAATGTAAATACATACCTACATATTTATATATGCTGAAACTGTATTTATTTCCTCTTCTATTGTTCTATTTACATTTTCTTTTTAAAACATTACTATTATTAATTTGAAATTATTAGTTCTTTGACAGTGACATTTATCTGTCAATTACATACATTTGAATAACTGCCAAGGAGTATTGTTTGTTTAAAGCGTAGGCTCCGGGATTTAAATTATAGATAATTTTATAAATTTATCCATGTAGGAAAAAGTATTAATGCATATCTGTAAAAATTTGAATAATCTTTAATTCTTATAATAACATTAATGTCAAAAAAATAACATTTAAAGGTATTTTTCGAAAAAAAAAACTATTTGGAGCTTCTCGTAAAGTGCCATTTCCGGTTATCCGATTTACACCAAACTCTAATGGGCTCTTTCCATTACAGAAAAAGTTTTGAGTTAGAGTGGAGGATCCACACACATATACACAGATACACACAGACATCATCGTGAAAATGTTAAAATTGGATTCTAGGGACCTTAAAACGTGGTCATTAGCCAAAATCTCGATATGCGATTTTTAGCACGATTTCTATACCTCCCTTACCAAGTGTAGCGGGAGGTAAAAAATATACATTTATTCGCTTAATAAAACAAAAAATTTAAAAAGTCGATGCATCAATTACGGTTTAGGGTAGGAACACCTGCCTCTCCCCCAGATAGACACGAAGTGACCCTTCATATAGTGGGTTCCAAAAACTTTTAAAGTGTTTTGGAATTTCCGTAACATAATTTACCTGTAAATGCCTATATGGTTATTAAAAATGTTTTATAGTGATTTATATTAAACCCTATATGGGATATTGCAAATTCCTTCAAAAGCATATCCTGAAGGAATATTTATTCAGTTTCTTCGGATCTTCTTCTAGCAGACAAGGCAAAATTAGTATTGCTATGTGAAATAAATATCTGCGAACAAAGAGTTAATTATTAAAGTCATTTAAAACTTTTGGTAGTTTTTTAATGTTAATTTTCTTTTAATTAGATACTAATATTTTGTTAACACTAGTATAAATAAAAATATATTATTTGAGAAATCAAACCAATGGAATAAATGAAAAAGAAATTTATGTAAATAAGAAAATTAAACAGACAAAAAAAATACCTTTAAAGCTCAAATTTTTATACGTCGAACATACTTTGTCAGAATTCCACGTGTTTCTCCAATCGACAGTCTTCTTTATTGTGTTATTTTGCATCCCACTAAATTAAGTTGGGCCTAAAAAATAAAAAAATTGGTTTTTGTACAATTAAAAATACAACATATATTTTTACCTGAGTTTTCAAGTGTTGTCATTGCGACTGTCGCCAACAGAATGGTACAAACAAAAATTTCACATCACTCTCACTCTGTCACCCCCTTCCCTAGGAATTCGCTGAACAATACCGTTACTCTAACCTTCGGAAAAATCTTTCGGATGTTGCTATGCCAACTATAATTTCTGAGAAATACGAAAACCTTGTTTCGACCACTTTTCATTTCTAAAATATTACAAATAACTAATATAATTTTCCATTTGTTTATATCCTTAAAAGTTTACATATCGTCAGTTATGTTTAATGGAAAATATAGTTTTTCATATATTTTTATAAACACTGGTAATTAATACTTTAACGGCCGGTTTCATAATAATTCGTAAAAGTGAACTTTACATAAATTTAAACTTTATTTTAAAGTGACATTTTATACACTTTGAAATATGTACGTTTCATAATAAAAATTTCCTTTACTTTAAGTAAAGTAGTCCTAAAAATGAATTGTGTACTGTGGTAAGATTGACTGTCAGAATAATACATTTTAATTATGTCTATAAGAAATAGAGGTGGAAATTTCACATTTGATGAATAATACACATTGATTTACCTAATATATATAAACACAAACATGTGTTGGAATGTAAGAAAAGGAAAACTATAAAATTCAATGAATAGAAAAGGTAAACAATTTTATAGGTTGGGTTACTGAATATTTTAATATTTATTAGCAAAATTTTGTAGGATTCAGCTTGGTAAAAAATTGGACAGGATGTCATGGCTAAATTGAAAATACAATAACTTGAAAATAGCTAGAAATTATGGTTTGGAAAACAGAACAATGTCAAGATAACTACTGGTGGCCCGCCAATAATAAAAGATATTGCTTTATTGGATTTTAAAAAATGTTAATAAATATATCTTTTGATTTATTTATATTGCTAACTTTATTATTTCTTCTATCTGTTTCAATACACATAAAATTGTATTTTCCTTAACCTAAATCTGGCATAAAATTTCATATATTTAATAATTAATTCCTGGCTAATATACTTTTCGTTGTTTAATATTAACATCTTCGTCGGCACTTGAAGAAATTGAAGAAAACATTTTTATCAAAAATGTGGAATCGAAACTGATAAGTTAAATTACCACTTCAAGCACGTAAAGGAACTCTCACAAGACTTTATTTTAAAGGAATTTAAACTAGCAACTTTAAATTAAAGTTGAATTATGAAACGCCTTTTTCACTTTTAGATCAAACTTTAAAATTAAAGTAACTTTATATTTATTATAAAACTAGCCGAAAATCAATTGTAATTTATATTTTTCATCACGCATTGATTTTTATATATAATGTATCGGACAAAACATTTACGGTTTTGTAAAAATATAATAATTTTAATTAACAAATTTGATTTGTACTAACAATGTACAGTAAGTTACGAAACAAAGTAAACCATAATATTTTCAATTATTTTTGCCCCTATGGTTATCTATGATTCCTTTGAAATTACATTATTATTAATGTAAAATCCATATTTTTTATGATAGATACTGTACTGAAAATTGAACGAAGAATATAGAGGTCGAAGCACCTACTTAATTTATCACAATGCACACAGATGCATGTAAGTAACTTGAATCTGCCCTACCAGAATTTCCTACCTTTTTCTTACCGTCTTTTGACCTTCCTACACTAAATCAACTCAAAGGAAGATTCATCTACTTAATTGGAGATTCATCTTCCTTGTTTCTACCCCAAAACGTTACAGTGAAATCAATTTTTCGTTATTCTAATTAAAGCAGAGGGACACATATTAACTCATCAGATTACTTATGTACAGCATTCGGCCTGTATGTATAATAATTTTTTTTTATGATTAGACATTTTCATTTTTGTATTTTTTAGTCTGGTAAAAAAGGTATAAAGAATCTACTGATTATACAGTATACAGCAACCAAAAGTGTGTATATAAATAATAAATAACAAAAATTAAGTTCGGGAAAACATGCACAATCAACGGAATTCACCACAAATTTTTGACTACAACACGGAGTAGTATTTTACTTATTTATTATTTATCCTAATGATGGACGATATTATTATCACATGCACAGGAAAAATATTCAAATTACAAAATATGGAAATATTAATAATATTTATTTTATTATAAGCTTCAATACAAGCTGACGAATCAGAGAATTATGCATTATATAAATTTTTGTATTCCGCAGTACTAAACCCATCCATGTCAAAATAAATTAAAATACTTAGGTAAAATATACCAATTTCACATTACCTTTGATTTTTTTTTTAATTGCTGCTATTTATGAATCTTTGATACCTTGTAATTTCATAGGTAACCAAAAGGAATAGGACCTTTGGTCATTATGACATTTATTACTCAAAATGATCTCATTAAATTTTTTACACATTGACAATATTGTCATCTTAATTCTTATAGGCTGGTCGTTCATTAGAAATATATTCGTCCGAGTAGAAGTCGCCCGACTTACGGCCGAATATGGTAGAGGTAGACTACTCCTACGACAGGGGAAGACCATTGTACCCGTCTACGTCTACTGTATCCGACATAAGTACTCGGCCGATTTGAACAAATTCGCTCTTCAGCATATTCTTCTTTATAATATCTTTATTATTTCTAACTCTTCAATTAACAATAATTTTTTAGCTCATTCATTATTAACCAATATTACAATAATTTGCACTACTACAACAACTGATTACACGTTACTTTAAAAAGATTAAGCGCAAATAAACTCGACAACCGGTGAGACGAATGCTTTTACCCACTCGCTTTGAACACGAAACGATGCGAATTCGTAACGATGCGAAGAGTCGAAAATACCGTTTTACTGATTTCGTTCGCTATGCGTACGAACGCGCACGACTGTGACGATTACGAATGGTCGAGAATACGACCCCTGTATTCTAACCGACCGTTGTGCTAAAACTATGCAAATTTTATATTCTTGCAAGATTATGATTAGATCGAGAGCTGGATGTGCAACTTTTGTGTGGTATGTGATTGATTTGGATCGAATTTAAATTCGATTTAAACAACCACCATCAGTCATTTGATACGCTTGAATATGTATCTCCCGGGACCAGTTTTAATTCATTTAGAGATTGTTTCCAGAAACGTCAGATGCGCTAGACTTACGAGTAATTGCGAATTTGGTAACTTAATTTTCTAAATATAGATAAGGTAGAATAGAACATGACAGGCTAGGAAGTGAAGAATTTTTCATGTTACCAGAAGTACCTAATAAATAATACTAGTTTAGTGTTACCTTCTTCTTCAATTATTTAGATCTACTTTCTAAATATACCGGATAGACTTAAATTTGTTACTTACGAGCAAGGATGTGTAGACTATTTCACGTCGAAAATGTAATAGTTTACATGTCGTCAATGACGTAGACATATTCAGAATCGTAGTCAATGTAGAGAATGTAGACAATACATTTTTTGAATTTATTTAGTGTAAAATATTACATGAATTTTAAAAAAGCTTGAGGAATGCAATTTGTTTGACATTTAATATGAAATGAAGCTTGAAAACAAGACCATGAAAATTTCCCTAAAATAAAAACCCCTATACCTTGTTCCATTTAAGCCATTCAGTATTGCGGAGCATAGGGAATAGTTTTGATCTTTCTGATTGGCTGAAATTAGAGACAAAAGACAAATTTACCCAATGTAATTTCGGCTACTTCAGATTTGCGCTGTTGCCAGTGCCATCTACTGAATGGCTTAAATGGAACAGAGCATAATCATAAAATGGTGCAAATATCTCTAGATTTTTGGTTTAATCTCTAATTTGGTAACACTGGTTCGAATATAACCATACTTCACTGTCCATATCCAATCATAATATTTTTACTATGTTCCGTAAATCAACCAAAAAACCAGTATCTTGATTCCGGGTACACACAACCAACAATATATTAAAAATAAATAATGTTTTCTTATTTACATCTATAATAATTATTAGTAATACCACAAAAATGAGGTTTAGAAACTTGACATTGACGGATAACGTTTGATTTTGTTCTGATGATGTTTGAAAGTAGCGGTAGTGGGGTACAAAAACCAGGATTATTTCGCGGTTGCCATGGCCCGACTTTTTACTAGCTTTTTTCAGAAACCGCGTTCCAAATAGAAACCGATAAATAATTTCAGGACTTATGGAACACAAAACCATAAATCTGGTCGAACCGGTTTCGTTACGGAACACACATTTATTACATTGTCTACATTGTTTACGTATAAATTAATTGTCGACACGTAGATGTAGACAATTAAATTCGACGCGTAGACGCCCATCTCTGCATACGAGTACCAATGTATCGAGTGTCTTAGGTCGATGGACACTTGGGAGATTAACATGTAAAATCAGTTAATTGTGAATAGTATCTCCCCATTGTAAGATATTAAGCTGAAATTTCGTATACTTATGGGAGGATATTAATTCTACAGACAACAGTCAAAATTATTAAATTTATAAATGTGTAATATTAGAAAAAAATTAAGAAAATTTGTAGAATTTCCAGGATTATTGTTCATATACCGGACAAAATAGTTACTAAGTAACAGTACAAATAGCATAGTGATAGTGTTTGCGCTTGGTAATAAACAAAACTCGGAGAGACGGGTTCGGAACCATCCAGCAGCAAAATTAAATTTTTAATTTTTACTTTTCAAAATAATTTTTATTATTAATGTCTTTAATCTTTTATAGACTTTTAATAAAATATAAACATTATTTAAAGCATAGATTATACGTATTTTGTAAAAGCTAAATCACATTGATTACAACATACAGTTAAATAATTACAATAAGTATTTATAATAAAAAATAATGTATCCATTTTATAAAATTTCAACAAAAAATTAAAACCATAACAATAAAAATTATTTTGAAAAATAAAAATTAAAAATTACATTTTACTGCTGGCTGGTTCCGAACCCAGTCTCTCAGGCGCATACGCTACCACTATGCTATTTAAGCTGTTGCTTGGTAATAATTTTTTCCGGGATATGAATAGCAATCCTGGAAATTCTACAAATTTCCTTATTTTTTCTGATATTATACATTTAAATTTACTAATTTGGATTGCAATCCATACAATTAGTATCTTCCAATAAGCACACGAATTTTCGAATATCTTGCACTGGGGAAATACTTTTCACAAATTACTGATTTCACATATACACCTCCTATGTGTCAGTCGGCCTAAGACACCCGGTATACTTTTACATACATGGCATTTTAAAGTATTTTAATTAATACTTTACTTTAGGTATTTCAAAAGAATTATAAAATAACAAAAAGCAGTATATATTGTGTTACATTAGGAATGACGGAATAAAAAATCTGCATTAAATTTTGTGCTACAAATGATAAACCGGGTGACACTGAAAATCGAACGACTTAATTTCTATTTATAATTATCTTTTAAATTCTTTTACATATTTGTATTTTGTAAACTAGATTTAGGGGTTCACGAATCATGGTAGGTATTTGTCATGAGGTAGCGTTCCGGTTTAACCGGAAGTGACATTAACTTTCATATTTCGAATGGACCAATGGACCAACCTATATATATATATATATATATATATATATATATATATATATATATATATATATATACTTATATATATATATATATATATATATATATATATATATATATATATATATATATATATATATATATATATATATATACCGTGTGTCTGTTTTAAAGGTGTACATAGGAGATTAACATGGGAAATAAGTTTTTTGCAATTTCCTGCACGCCTAATTATTTTAAGCAAAAATACGCCAACTAAAAGTTTTAGGGTATAAAATTCTGCATCTAAAACAATAAGCAGAATTACCTTTACATACTTTATAACGACAGAAATTAAATATGAAAATGTCGAAAATTACGTTAAAAATATCGACAGCCATGGAATTGAACAAAAATAAATAAATGCTTGACGTTTTATCTGTCACGTGATCTGTCACAACGTAAGTTAACTTATTTGACGTTTGTGGCACTTTGATTTGAACAAATATCGTTAATTATGGCAATAATAGAAATGTAAAATTATTAAATAAAGTTAAGAAAATACAGTTTTGTTTAAATAATATGGATATATCAAAAATTCAACATTGCGTAACAAAATTATGTATGATGCTGTTATGTACTCTCAACTCATTTCCGATACATCTACATTAGTATTACAGAAGGGGTCTACACTTATCATTCCTAACACTCTTTCTTAGAGTAATGCATGTTTTGCTCGTTCTATATTCTGATTACGCGGCTCACGTGTATTTTTTGAAGACACATTAGTAGTCTTTTCAAATTTTGTCACGAATATAGCTCTTCATTCAAATAAATGTACGTTTTTTAATCATTTCTGACAATAAAACTAGAGACAAAGTCAAATTGTCAGAAACGTCAAATAAGTTAAGTTAACTTACGTTGTGACCGATAAAACGTCAATCATTTATTTATTTTTTGTTCAATTCCATGGCTGTCGATATTTTTAACGTAATTTTCAACATTTTCATATTTAATTTCTGTCGTTATAAAGCATGTAAAGGTAATTCTGTTTACTGATTTAGATGCAGAATTTTGTGCCCTAAAACTTTTATTTGACACGTTTTTGCTTAAAATAATTAGGCGAGCAGGAAATTGCAAAAATCTGATTTTCCATGTTAATCTCGTATGTACACCTTTAAGACAGACACACGGTATATATATATATATATATATATATATATATATATATATATATATATATATATATATATATATATATATATCAAATACATAAAATTACGAATTCAACGATATGTTTGAAGCGTATTTTTATTAAAGAAATAAATTAAAAAAAGTAAAAGACAATTATGAATAATTAACCTGGTAAGACATGATATCAGATAGGCTGTGCCTGCGCAAACAATTTGATCATTTTTTTGTAACAATGGAAAAAAATAAATTATAGGTTATTGTTATGAGATAAACGTAAAATAAAAAGTCCGTCTTTAAGCTTTTTATTGAGTACCATGCTAGACAAATCATACAATTCAATATTCAAGTAGTCGTATTATTTGATTGTACGGGCAAAAGTTTATTAAATTTTATTTAATAGTCAATATTATTCCATTGGGTTTTTCTGCGACGGTAAATGTATTGTATCCATGATTACTGATAAATAATTTAATGAAATTAGTAATTATTAAAACTTGCAGTTTTTAATTCTGAACATTTTTCGTATTTACACTTCTAAATTAATAGACCAGAAATTATAGCCTTATGAAAATGTTACCATTGTATTTCCTATGGTCAGCCGCCTTGGTGGTCGTGCGAATTGAGACAGTGATCGTCACCCCGCGGTTCTGATGTTCCTGAATTCGATTCCCATCAGGGGCTTGGATGTTTGCGGCGTCTTAACCGTCTCATCTTCATTAATCGCAACAAACATATTTACAAAATTTGTAACGAAAAATCGACTCACCACCACATCTTCGATTTTAATGAAGTTGTACACTTCGAAATGCAATAAAAATTATTATTATTGTTATTATCATTATTATTATTACTATTATTGTTATTATTACTATTATTATTTATTCCGATGGTCCCTAAAAAAATAGACACCCGGTATACAGGCCTTATCGTAAAAAAGTAAAATCATATTTTAGGGACCCTAAAACATGCTAATTCAATAAAAACACATCATAATTTTTTTTCACAAAATAAAATATCTCATATCCTTTACCATAGGTACCGGGAGGTAATAAATATACAAAGAGATTTATTTACTGGAATATATTGAACAGATCAGTATGATCAAAACACACGTAAATTGTTTGAAGAATTGTCACGCTTTATTTTACCGAAAGCCATAAATTAATTCCTATATCTCCGGACTCGTATTTTGGCGCTGTAACGATGGACTTTATTACCGGACTCTCTTGCTCATCAATTGATTGCGTATTTAAATAAACGTAACATAGTAGGTGTAACCTGGTGATGGTGAAACTATGACATTATGACGTTACGGCGTTATTACGTTGCAGCAATTTTATCTACTCTGACAAGGCTAGTGACTATTTGTAATTCTTATATTTCGTTTCCTCTATCTACTATCTATTGGTGTTCAAGGCTTCTTTCCCGCGGATATGAGTTCTTGTCAATCTGATTATTACCGCGCGACCTAACCGGAGAGATTTATGCCGGGAATGTTGGATTACCATCGCGGTGTCATACTCGAGCCGGAGAACTCCCCATCTAACTTTGATTTATGTGAACGCACACAGCTTTAATTCTTTAATCGTCTTATCAGATGATGGATATTTTTATTTTTAGAAAATATTTGAAATGGGGAAACGAATATTATTCATAAAGTTAAAGAATAATATTTTTGATGGAAACACACTGTATAAATTCATTTTATCTATGTACTTCTGCTGAATAGTAAACAGAAACTGTTGAATTATGGTCCGTGTTGCGTTACTACATCAAGAAGTACTGGAAAATTCATTCTCAAACAGAAAATTGCCAAAACGCTGAAATTATTAAAACACAATAATTGATGAAACATATTTAAAAAGATTGTTCAATTGATTTATGCTGAACCGAATTTTTGTTAATGTTCTGGCAGAAGTAGGTACATATACTCGTATTAAAAAATGCATTTTTCGTTTTAATATTAATTATTTGACATTAACACATGTTGGCTTCGATGCTGATGTTCTACACAGTTAAATATATTAGTTTCTATTTCATTATAAAAGTACCTATATTTTATTTCTTTCGTAAATGGTAGGAGTATATGTATTTTTTTACAATTTTTACACCCCTTTAACACAGATATGAGTCAACCGATAAACTTCAACTCAGCGAAATACAAAATACTGACAAATAATAGATAGGATTCAAATTGATGAAGTTATTCTAGTGGTATATTAAAATATAAGTTATAGGAGGCAACGTATTCTAGCACGAGTTACAAATTCACTCACGAGCGCAGGCGTATAAAAATATTTGACAATTTCCATTAAGGGATATTTTTGGTAGAATTATTAGGTTTGTGACAGTGATTTGTGCTTTTTATTCTGTCCGTTGCCTAGATATTTAGTGTATATATTGCAGTCATGCCAATCTCATTTAACAAAATATCATCAAAAATAGTTTAAGAATGAAACTTCTTCTAACATCAATATGCGAGTTAGAATGTGACATTCTAATTCCGAAACATAGATAGTTTTTTCCATAATCTAATCACCAAATCAGTATAACATAAGAAGGAATAACCGAAATACGTTACCGTTCAAAACTAAATTGCATTCTCGATTGAAACCGATTTGCATATGTCCTGCTTCGGTGTCACGAGCAATATATTCGATTATTAATCATATCATGAGCTTATATTGAATGAGAGAATATAATTGTAAGATTAACCGACTTACCTGTAAGGAAGGTTGATCGTAATTTTCCGACCTTGTCCTCCGATATAATTACTATGTAGTGTCATACCAGTCGGTACATTTAAAAGTATATATTCAAAAAAAAAAAAAAAAAAAAAAAAAAAAAAAAAACACCCGACGTAACACCTCATTACAGCTCATTTAGTTACTCATTTCGTTACTTGTGATACGCACTTGGGTTCTTCGGGAGAGGTGGGAATTTCGTAATTATATCGGAGGACAAGCTCGGAAAATTACGATCAACCTTCCTTATAGGTAAGTCGGTTAATCTTACAATTTTCCTTCGCTTGTCCTCCGATATAATTACTATGTAGATGTTTAAAGTGATAGGTGCGAAATCGTGTTGAATCTTATCGTATTTAAAACAGTTTTTGTACATTGTGATATACATAGCCCATACAAGCACCAATCCGGTTTGCAATAGCCTATACATAACACTATCCCCTTATAAATCCCAAAAATTTAAACTAATTCTCTGAACTTATTTGCAAAAGTTGACTATTAGGTAATTACAGGTTTATTATAAAAGTTGATTGAATTTTGAGAATTCGATGTTCAACATGTCGTGTCTATATTAACACCTGTTCTATTTGCTACATAGATGGAAGCGTGTCTTATACTGTAGCCCGGAAAAATATTAGTAACTATACGGTTGTTTTTTAATACTAGTTATCCATCTACTAATAGTTTGAGAACATACTGGATGACTCGGTTTTTGGTATGTTATAATTAAATATATTTGGTCATTTTTTCGCGGAAAAATGGAAAAACAAGTAAAGATTGTTGTCTAATAGGACCTAATGTCTTTATTCGTTCACTATTTTCTATTTTATCTTGTATTCTTGTAATAAGGTTTATATTTATTGATGATAAAGTCTGAACCTTATATGCACTGCTAGGAGCCATTAAGGTAACTAGTTTGATAGTGGTCCTTGTAAGGGAAATTATGTTTTCGATATATTTTAGAATTCGAACTCGATTCTATGTAACTTTATATATCGATTTGCTGATCTTTTAATGTAAATTTCTCTAATTTGTCTTTTAATTACAAATTCATCTTCGTTTTTTACCGATGGTATTAGAATGAGAGCTGCTCGATTCCTGTGTAGTGGGAACTCTCTTCATGGACGGAGTTAGTTATAAAATTTATATTATATTCTAAACAATATGAATATGGTTCTAAATTTTTTGAGCAACAAAATTTCTTGGTTTTTTCTTTTGTGACAGCACCCATAATGTTCCTTCGCACAACAATGACAGTATTCAAAGCAGAACAGCTTGAGGATAATATCCCTTCTATTAGGGCAAGATCTTTGGACAACGAATGTGTGTATTTTAAACGTAATAAGAAGGAATTTTTGATTCAACAAAATTTTGAGTTTCTGTGAGCAATCTTTGGAATAATGAATACCAACTATTAAAATACCGATCGCCTTTTTAAGTATTATTATTTCTAACTAACTAATTATTGCAAAAAAGGCGGAAAAAAAGCGTAAAAGTAATACGCGTAATTAATTGTAAAGGTATCTACTGAGAAGGAGTCTGGAGTGCGTAATTTTTACATTTTGTGTTAATTATTCTGGCATATAGGTCAATTTTCAGTTTACCGAATTTGTAATTATACAAGGTGTCCATGATAACTATTCCAACATAAGAAACCCAAGCAAAATAAGAGATACGAAGCCTGTTAAATTAGATAAAGTTGCCCTTTTAGAATACCATGTTAATGGTGTTTTATTATTTGCGAAGAAAGGAAACAAGATCACTAAATAAAGGCGAAAATGTAAATTTTGCTCTTTTTATTTTGGAAATACTTCAAAGTGCTAAATAACTTAAAGAACTTTTTATATTTTTTTTTCGACTGGTGAAACTCAGCTTATTCTTCATATTGTATATTTTCGGGTTATGATGAAAAGTAACACCAGTTTTTTTTCTTCCAACGATATATAACATGTCTCTGTTCATTTGTTTTAAATGCAAAAATACAATAATTACTAAGTTTATGGATTAAAAACAATGGTTGTTACCATGTGATAGATAGCTGACAATTTGTGCGATAATTTCGTTCCTGCGTGTTGCATTACCCGCGTGCTAAATTAAATTCATGACTGGGAGCTCCCCAGCCAGAGGTTGAGGCACTAGAATAAACATTTCAATTTTAAACCTTTTGTCTTATGTGACACATAGTAAGTGAAAAATGACTGCATCACCAATTATGATGATTTTTGCGGTAGTTTGAAATGGTAATTTTTCTATTAATTTTTGCTAATAGTTATGGAGCTAAGAGAAAATTTCCTTTTTCCAAATCCCAGAAACTTTAGTTCTTGCGTTGGATTTACAGAATTACAGTGATTCAAGTAGTTTTACTGTAGATACACATTGATACTAAATTCTAGTTTTGTTTTTTCTCATTGTTAGTATGTATGATATATGTTTTTACCTAAATGGCAAAAAATTAATTTCATATCTGATATTTGAAACTAAATCTAAGGTATTTTCTAAATTTGCTTTCTATTAATAGTAAAATCAAGCATGTTTGAAAACTGTATTTGCAAGGTAACAATTATCAGTAATAGTTTAGATACTATTTTAGAATCCTCTAATTTTAAAAGAGGATGTAATGTGAACATTTTAGTTCTACTAAATTTTAAATGAAGCCACTTAGATATAGTACCTATAAAGAGTAAGTCAGAAACAGCCTATTCATGTTTTAAGTTGACTGTTTCCAATAACTGTTTTTGGTATAGAATTTTGAAAGGCATATTTTTGAAAAGTATAGCGAATGCGTTTACCCAGATTAGGACAACTTCGTCTTGCGTAAGAGCCTGCCACTTACACCATTACACCAGTACTTAGGTAGGGAACTAGCATAGTTTCCCATGTATCTCTTGTCCTTTTATTGCCCTGTGTTTAACGCCTCCCTCCTCTCTTTTATCCTGGTGAAGTTCCGGTGCCGTTGTTAGTTTACACGGTTTTGAATGAAGGGGTGTTCGTTTTGACGTCTTCATAAAGATTTTTGTATAAGAAATCGTCCATACCTGTGGTCTTTTACCATTTTACTGCACTCTGTATTTTGGTCAGGTGAGAAAAATGTATTTTCTGTAAAACGAGATTGCGTTATGTACAATTGCGGAATTATCCATAAATTGAGAAGCGTCTGTCAATTATGGAAAAAAATCAGCTACACCAGTTAGAGTTAGATCGTTTGTTAGCATGTTACACATTAAGATAACCAAAGCTAAAAATGCTCTGAGTAATCTATTCATGTAAGGAAAATGTCTTGTTCGATCACTGTTTCCGGTATACACGCTTGAATTTCACCAATTAGTTTAGGTGGGTGCAAGGCCTAATAAATGACTACCAACGGGTACTTGTCAGCCATTTCTTCCTTTAAATTTTTGTTAATAATTCATACAATAAATTCGACTTGTTTACGTTTACGTTTTGGCCTTTGTTAATCGGTAGGACTTTTCCCCAAGAAAAAAGTAAATCTTTGCTAAAGACTTTAGATACAGGGGAAAAAACTTGTCTCCGACACCATGTACCTGGGTAAATTCTCGTTACCGCACACCGGACGAGCATGTATCATCTCCATGTGTTGAAACTATATGAGTAAAATATAAGGTTCGTAAGTCACACGACAAACTACCTGAATCAAGGAAGGTTTGATGTTTACATAACAAATGTAACACTGAACATTATGTAACATTGTTACCCATAGGAATAAGCCAACACTAAACCTGGACTATGAAAAGGTACTATAAAGTACTTACCTTAATTACTAAAAATTGGATAAACACATGTTTATCAGGAACGCAGAGGTAAGTCACTTGACTATCTGGTTCAGATTAGCGTAATTATATGCCATAATGAACACATGTCCATCAGATCTAAGGATGTAATAGGATCAGGATCTATGAGGGTAAGTCACATGACTACCAGATCCTTGCCATAACAAAGTATCTAGTACTTACTAGGACTTCAAAATCAGTTTTCTTTTCATTCTATTTAATTCCTCCTCCAACGCAGAGTAGCGGCAGCCTGAAGGTGAAGAGTGCTTTCTTTTACACAATATCATTATCACTACACTTTATTTAAAAACAACACAACCACTTGTTGAACGTCCGTATCCGATGGGTACAAATAACGGAATTAATAACTAAATGAGCTGTAATGAGGTGCTACGTCGGGTGCGGAGGACAAGCGAAGGAAAATGAATGCTAATATAACTTTTCATTTATTGTTTACAAATGGTTAATTTTACAATTGCCTTATTATTTTCATCGTTGTTCATATCAATCCAACGATTATCGCACAATTTTATATTCAAAATTAACTGTCAATGTAAACCAATATAAATACGGTGTTAATTTCTTTCTTTTTCATTATCGCTGTGATACACATGTAACTGGGGAGATTAAATGTTGATTGGAGGAAAACATGTCACGTGACTAATAAATTATATTCTCACAATAAATAATATAAAAAACTTCTTTTATTTTCATTTATGTATAATACAAAATACATATGGAGTATGTAGGTAATTTATAATAAACGCGGACAGGCCTATTCCTATAGGTTTATCGTTTTTTATATTTCTTGCATGAAAAATTATACGCTATAAGGTAATATTAAAAAATAAATATTGTTATGGTCTAATGTAATCTATATAGTATAGATTCAAATACTATTAATACCCTAATGGCCTAATGTGTAACTACTCAAAGACAATGTGTCAGCTGCAAATGAAAACACTATAGTAACATGATTTGCATCTAGGGCAGGACAACTATGGAGCTCCAGTACAAAATAATTAGGGTTGCGCTGCTTGCTCCTTGAATGTTTTTAAATAATTCAAATTCCTCGTAATATAATTAATTCATTGACCTGCTTTCAATTTTTAACAATTTGTTATCCCATATAGAGATAGATGATTTATATTTCAAGGAATGAGATATTCTTATGCCATTAACGTCACTTATTTAAACAAAAGCCTTTTAATAAAAGTACTAGAAAAGTTTATTATTTTTATTATTTATTTATTATTATTTATAATCATTAGAAATAAGCGATTATTCTCAACTTATATGCAGCGCCATCACAATGTGCTCTACCACATAATATTTTGTATCTAATTTAATAAATAGGTACTTATACTGATGGTGACTGGCAATACTGGCATAGCCGACCGTAGGAGTTTAATGGTGGGTTTATACAGCAAGTAAAGTAGTAAAGTAAAGTAAAAAAGTAATGTAACAAAAGACAATATATTAAATCAATGTATTGGTTTATACAATAAAGTAAAGTAAATTAAAGTGAACGTAAAGTATCAGCGCAACGTAGAACTTGCTTATCTTTTTACATTAATTTCTTACGTTCGAATAACATCGTTCCTTACGAAAGTATCCGAATGATTCAAACACTGAATTTGATAGCTGACAGCTGATATTTTTGTTTGTACTGTCAAAAGAAAAGTGAATAGTGCAGGGTTATATTATGTAAGTTTGTTTAACATTACTTAATTATACGTTATAAAAATGAATTATAAAATGGGCACCACAATAATGTGTTGTTTAACAATAACAATATCGCTTTGAGTATATTAATGGAAAAAATAGCGAAGATCACGAAGATTTATAACAAGACCTTTGAATAGAGCACGACAAAAACATGAAGATTTTGAAACATTTGTGACCATTAGCTTGTCCAGCAGTAGCAATTGCTTCCCATGCGTTTTTTCTTGCTATTCTATCTTTGAAAAATGTATTTTTTTATTATAAAGTAAATCATATTTTTCTACTTGCTTTATTAAATTTTCGTCGAAATTCTCCATTGTGACATTTCAGCACCTAATCTAACAAGTTAACAATAATAACATCTTTTAGCTGTCTACTATAATGAGATGAGCATGTATGCAGTAGTTTGTTCTGATTGGTTCCATTTTACTTGTTACTTTTTTGTATAAACGACACTGAATTCATATATTTTTACTTTACTTTATTAATTTACTTCTTACTTTACTTTACTATTTTACTTGCTGTATAAACCCACCATAACATAATGTAAAGTAAAGTAAAGTCATTCTTTTCTAATTTCTTGCTTCCCTCAAATAAAAAAGCTTCAAACATAAATTATATAGCATAAAATTGTACATCTGAATCAATAAACAAAATTAATTTTATTTTTATTTTTTATAAATTAACCACTGAGTTACAGAATAGGCCCTAATTAGGTATGAAAATGCCGAAAATCTACATAAAACTAGTGATAGCCATGGAATTTAAAAAAAAAACAAATGTTTATCGTTTTATCTGTCAAATTAGGTTAACTTATTTTTAATAAATATTATTTATAATATCTGTGTAAGTAAATAATTATCTATTAATTTACATACATTTCAATATAAGACCGGTATTTTCATCTTCAGATAAAGTACTGGACACGGTGTAGTATCTATACGAGGAGGTAAGAGCACGAGATGTAGTAACTGGGAAACAAAATAGTGCTAACGCGACCCGTTATCATTTGACAGGTATTTGACAGTTGGTGTGCCGGTTGTGCTTACAAGTTAAAATGAGTTCACGTTTAAATAGAACATGTTTTGCTACAAGATGCCCAACAGGGTATAGATCAAATAAAGAGAAATATAGTCTTTTTAAGGTGCCAAAATATGCAATTTTGCGGCGGCCAGCTACACTATAACCACAGAAACAGGTACTAAAATAAATTTCTGATTGAAAGGTGTCAATGTTAAGTGCATTTGACATATGTTGTTTTATAATTTTACTGGAAATATAGAAACCTTTCTGTATGGAATTTTTACAATTACATACATAGAACTGACAAAAGATAAAAGGTTATGATTGTAAATATAAAATATTATGCGTTATATATGAATAATTTAATATTTAAAAATTTTTGTGTAAAAACCTGGTCGCAACAAAACCTGACATCTAGCGGCACAATGTATAAACTAGCCAAGTTAGCCATTCTTCGTAATGCATTGGAATACGACGTGCACTCACCTATAGATACTACACCGTGATACTGGATAACTTATCTGTCCAAAGCCCTGGAAATGGTGCATGCTGCAATAGATGAATGGCGGAAACGTGTGCAGTGTGAAAGAAGAAGGCGTTCATTTTGAATAGTTTACTTTGTTTAAAGATTATTAGTATGTAACAATTAATACGGCAATTCTGGACAAATACATAAGTCTATAAAAAAACTGACAAAATCGCATCTATTTTTCTTGATTAATATATATATATATATATATATATATATATATATATATATATATATATATATATATATATATATATATATATATACAGGGTGTTATATTTTAATGGACCCAGCAAATATCTCGCTTATTTATTAAGTTGGCAATTTTTTTCATATAACATGATTTATACAGGAACATGTAAGCTACTTGATGACGGATGTACATTCCTGATAACACTTCCGGTTTATGAGTAATTAATATCTACTTTGAAATTTCAAATAGAATATACTATATTTTTTACAAATTTGAAAAGTGCATCAAATTTGCTTTACAATCATGTAAAATAATCCATATGTTACATTATTAAAAATTAAAATGGTGGGCACTTTTTTATACACCTAACTGGAAAGAGAATAGTGAGCCATGACTGTGGCTTGAAATAAAACCATTAACTAAAACAATTAACTAAAACAATTGTAATTATTATTATTAAACTAAATAATATTTTTTTGTCATAATAATACAGAAAATAAGAATAAGGAACACAAGCCACAGTCATGGCTCACTATTCTCTTTCTAATTAGGTGTTTAAAAAAGTGCCCGCCATTTTAATTTTTAATAATGTAACATATGGATTATTTTACATGATTGTAAAGCAAATTTGATGCACTTTTCAAATTTGTAAAAAAATATAGTATGTTCTATTTTGTTTCCCAGTTACTACATCTCGTGCTCTTACCTCCTCGTATAGATACTACACCGTGTCCAGTACTTTATCTGAAGATGAAAATACCGGTCTTATATTGAAATGTATGTAAATTAATAGATAATTATTTACTTACACAGATATTATAAATAATATTTATTAAAAATAAGTTAACCTAACTTGACAGATAAAACGATAAACATTTGTTTTTTTTTTAATTCCATGGCTATCACTAGTTTTATGTAGATTTTCGGCATTTTCATACCTAATTAGGGCCTATTCTGTAACTCAGTGGTTAATTTTTAACCAATCAAGTATGTTGACATATAACAAAAATATGGATTTTTAGTTGACAAATATCTATTGGATAAAAAATATAACCAGTGGTTAAAAATTAACCACCGAGTTGCAGAATAGGGCCCATTACCTGTCGTTACAAAGCATGTAAAATTTATTTTGTTTATTGATTCAGATGTACAATTTTATGCTATATAACTTATATTTGAAGCTTTTTTATTTAAGGGAAGCAAGAAATTAGAAAAGAATGACTTTACTTTACTTTACATTATGTTATGGTGGGTGTATACAGTAAGTAAAATAGTAAAGTAAAGTAAGAAGTAACTTAATAAAGTAAAGTAAAAATGTATGAATTCAGTGTCGTTTATACAAAAAAGTAACAAGTAAAATGGAACCAATCAGAACAAACTACTGCATACATGCTCATCTCATTATAGTAGGCAGCAACGAAGTAGACAGCTAAAAGATGTTATTATTGTTAACTTGTTAGATTAGGTGCTGAAATGTCACAATGGAGAATTTCGACGAAAATTTAATAAAGCAAGTAGAAAAATATGATTTACTTTATAATAAAAAAATACATTTTTCAAAGATAGAATAGCAAGAGAAAACGCATGGGAAGCAATTGCTACTGCTGGACAAGCTAATGGTCACAAATGTTTCAAAATCTTCATGTTTTTGTCGTGCTCTATTCAAAGGTCTTGTTATAAATCTTCGTGATCTACGCTGTTTTTTCCATTAATATACTCAAAGCGATATTGTTATTGTTAAACAACACATTATTGTGGTGCCCATTTTATAATTCATTTTTATAACGTATAATTAAGTAATGTTAAACAAACTTACATAATATATCCCTGCACTATTCACTTTTCTTTTGACAGTACAAACAAAAATATCAGCTGTCAGCTATCAAATTCAGTGTTCGAATCATTCGGATACTTTCGTAAGGAACGATGTTACTCGAACGTAAGAAATTAATGTAAAAAGATAAACAACTTCTACGTTGCGCTGATACTTTACGTTTACTTTAATTTACTTTACTTTATTGTATAAACCAATACATTGATTTAATATATTTTACCTTTTGTTACATTACTTTTTTACTTTACTTTACTACTTTACTTGCTGTATAAACCCACCATTAAACTCCTACGTTCGGCTATGCCAGTATTGCCAGTCACCATCAGAATAAGTACCTATTTATTAAATTAGATACAAAATGTTATGTGGTAGAGCACATTGTGATGGCGCTGCATATAAGTTGAGAATAATCGCTTATTTCTAATGATTATAAATAATAATAAATAAATAATAAAAATAATAAACTTTTCTAGTACTTTTATTAAAAGGATTTTGTTTAAATAAGTGACGTTAATGGCATAAGAATATCTCATTCCTTGAAATATAAATCATCTATCTCTATATGAGATAACAAATTGTTAAAAATTGAAAGCAGGTCAATGAATTAATTATATTACGAGGAATTTGAATTATTTAAAAACATTCAAGGAGCAAGCAGCGCAACCCTAATTATTTTGTACTGGAGCTCCATAGTTGTCCTGCCCTAGATGCAAATCATGTTACTATAGTGTTTTCATTTGCAGCTGACACATTGTCTTTGAGTAGTTACACATTAGGCCATTAGGGTATTAATAGTATTTGAATCTATACTATATAGATTACATTAGACCATAACAATATTTATTTTTTAATATTACCTTATAGCGTATAATTTTTCATGCAAGAGATGTAAAAACGATATACCTATAGGAATAGGCTTGTCCGCGTTTTTTATAAATTACCTACATACTCCATATGTATTTTGTATTATACATAAATGAAAATAAAAGAAGTTTTTTTATATTATTTATTGCGAGAATATAATTTATTAGTCACGTGGTATCAGGAACGTACATCCGTCATCAAATAGCTTACTTGTTCCTGTATAAATCATGTTATATGAAAAAAATTGCCAACTTAATAAATAAGCGAGATATTTGCTGGGTCCATTAAAATATAACACCCTGTATATATATTCATTATTTACAGATTTAGAGATATGTAAGGCTTATAAAGATTTGTTTAGAATAGATCCATGAAAAATATTCGGTTTTTAATCAAATTTTCTTTGTTTATGTAGAATAAGCATCCGTTGTATTAGGAACAGTATTTACACAGCCCGGCTATGTCGAAATTTATAGTATAAAATTCAAATAAAATGTGAATGAAACATGTAATATTGTTGATGGTCCATCCATATTTCGTAGCATCGAAAATGAAACTTCTGTACATTAAATAATTCATTATCTAAACCAATATAAAAGTTTATTAAATTAATACAATACCATTTACGTTAACATCATCTAATAATGTATTATAGAAATTTATATTGCGATACGCAAATAAAATGCCACTGAAAACAGGTAACATTTGTGGTTCATATTCCGTAGCATAGTTAAAGTAACTTGTATAAAATTATACTAATTTAATGTCATATGTCGTAATAGTTTAACATCGTTTTAGGCTGCACTTTCCATTCATCCATTCCCATTTGATGTAAAATTTGGTTTGAGCGTGTCCCGCTATAACGCATTTAAGTAGCAATAGTAAATTTTATCTATGCTATCTCTTGCACGTTTGCGGAATGTAATGCATAGAGGCTTGTTATTTATTCTAGCGCATAAAAGAAGCTGACGTGCATGGAATAATATACCCCGCTGTAAAACTCACATGCAGCGGTGCGGAATTGTCTATTGAATGTTATAGAGCTTGTTAACAGCGGTATGCAAACAACAAGCTCGAGATGTCATACAAGAGTAGAAGTCCTATTACGGGATACGGCCTATAAACTTCCATACAGCTTTCAATTTACTTCGCTATCGCTATGAACAAGCATAAAGCTAATAGTACGTCTTTTAAATAAATATACATATTTATAGTTGAATATATTAAGTGCTTTCTCAAAATAGTACACTATTTTTATCAGGGCGTAAAAATTTCGACTGATGTAGTTGAATCTCGAAAAGAGTGAAATGACATAAAACTGTCCTCAACTTCAAAATGAATGGGACAAGTGGAAAAAATGGACGATTTTTAATTCGGATCTCGGAAACTATAAGATATACGACTTCGGTTAAATGGGACATGTGGTGCGCCTTTGTGTGGCTATCTTAGATGTGCTTTAAAATGTTCATAGTTATTAGATGATGGCCGATTTGGTCGATTTTTTAATTTCGAAATTACTTCTAAACTATGTGACGTAACTTTTCCCGAAATTATTTATTGTCACGGATACTCCACATGAATGTTCTGTTGGGAGGCCGCCAACTTTTGAACAGTAAAGACGGGAAGGGTTGAAAACCACAAGAATGGTTATAAAAGGAATAAGGGCGCCACGTAATTTTTAATCACAAAATTACAAAAAGGACGGTACCAAATAAAATGCTAAAAGATCTTATCTACCGTAACGTTGTTTCGCTGTAAACAACAGGTTTGTGAAATAAAAGAAGTAATTTGTAAAACAGAATTTAATAAATGCAAGTTAAAACGTGCTGAAGGCACAACACGAAATGGAAGGAATTGTAGAAAAACGTGTACAACAATGTAAAAAATGATAAGCGCAAAAGTAAGACCGTAGTAAAAGTAATAAAAGATTATGAACACACTGATTGTTGAACCCTAAACCCATAACCCAGTTTCGGGCGGCGCGTATTTACATCTACAACTATTCAAAGTTGTACAAGTTCAAACGTGGGTTACATGCCAGTTGATACGCGCGTTTTTGCTGTTCGTCGGTATTTTTTCAAAATATTTTCTAAAAGTGCTTCAAAAATTAAGAACAATGCTATTAATGCTATTTGAAAATTAATAAAAATAATAAACATATTAATTTTTAATCTTATGTTCATGAAACATTAATTTATGTATATATATAAAAACTCAAACACTATTAGAAATTCGCAAATTAGGCTAGAAGCTTGGCTTAAATTTCTAAAAATTGTAAACATTAAAAAATAGGTATAATACTCTTATTCATGTAACATCTACACAAATAATGAAGTAAAAGCATATTTACTGCATAGATATTAATATAATAGAGAAATTCAAAAACCATTAAACCGTTAAATTACAAGGTATACGTAGGATAAAAACTACTTAGGACAAACCAAATGTTTAAAAATTTGTAATTTTATTTATATCCTATGAATGTACTTAACAAAACTGAATTTTCAAGTTGACTAAAATTATTTTCAATTTCCAAACAGTACAAAAGTTATACCTACCTACAATGTAAAATATCATATTTGAAAGAAAACATAAACTCAATTACAATATTTTATTTTATTGTAATTATTTTATTGTATTTTTTTTTTGTTTCATATAGTTTCATACTGTTCCTACTATAATTGCGACCTAGTGCTGCTGTATTGAAACATGTAATGTTCACATCACATATAAAGTATTTTTTATATATTTACAAAAAAAATCTGTTGTGATTCTTAGAATTATATGAAAATGGAAAATGCCGACAAAGATTTTACGACCTTAAGCCCTCAGGAAAACCAGTTTTTTTCTTAAAAAACCATATTGTGGATTTCAACAGATGTGCTCCTTATTTCACCTAAATAATTCATTTGAAATTTAAAATAATTATTATTTTATTATACAAAACGCAAGGATTCGTTTTATATTTTCGGTGCACCTTATTTCGCCTAAATAATTTATTTGAAATTAAAAATAACAATTTTTTAAACAAAACGCAAGGATTCTTAAAAATGAAACCCCCACAATATAGCCAATTACTTATACTTTATTTAAAAATTTATCCTTCAGTTAACTAATGGATGGAGGACCAAGCTATGGATATTTCCAAGAATTTCATTTATACCTTCTTACATATTCTGCTCTAATCTTTACATTTTGAATCTCTCAGGTCTACAATAAGTATATAAATGAATATTTATTTCTAAATTTTGTTACAATTCGTAAAATATTTTACATAATTTTCATGTGGTATTATTATGCCTTTACATCGAAACACGTATAAAATAACATGAAAATAATGAATAATGTATTTCCAAATAATGTAATATCAACTTCATTGTTGTTCTATATTTTTTAATCTCTAGATTTTGTTGTTTACCTAGTGCCATTAAGAAAAATGCATTGCTGTTAATTATAATTCGGTATCTAGATATGTACCTAATTGAAATAAAATTATATTCTACGTAAGAATAAATTGTGAAAAAAAAAACACTCGGTATATATGTACCATTTTCAAATTTTTTTAAGTGATCGACGATCGACAACAGTCATAGAATACTTTTAAAAGTCGAGAGTCTTGTCGAGACTCAAGACAAGACGAGACTGACTTCAAGTCTCGTCTCGACAAGACCAATGAAGTCGAGATTAAATCAATACCAAGACAAGACCGACCTCAAGTCTCGTCTTGTCTTGTTGCAACACTACCGAAACATCTGAACGAGACAGCATCAAATCTACCAAAAATGTCAACAAACCGCAAAGATTGGAAGAATCACTAAATAGAATAGAAATAGGGCGAAAATAATCAAGATAAGAATACAGGTAACTTACTAAATAGAAATTAGACATATTTTACATGATAGATACACAATATAGGAAAAAATAAAACACTAAACACAACCAATAAAAAGGAGAATAAAGTTGCAAAGATGATTTATTGGACAGAACACTACAGAAGGTATAACAATTGAAAAATACATAGATATAAGAGATTGACACAGTATCAGTAAAATTTCGACGAGGGAATTTCAGATTTGAAATCCGGACTCCCGTACATACAGATAATTTCCGCTTTTACGTTAAATTATGTTTAGAAGTCACTTTAACTAGAATATTTCATATTTAACCTTTTTATTCGTAACATTTTTCTTAAGTAATGATAGTTTAGATAGATGTTAGGGTATGAGAATTTTTGGGAAAGTACTTACAGCTAAGACGCCAGGCATCACGTGAATAGAGCATACAATAATAATTAAGAACAAACAACGTAATCACATCATTTCAAAGTAAATTAGTAAAGTTTGTTGGGGGTTAACTGCTGTTAGTGCCCGCTCACACAAACTTCATTTACCACCAGTGTAGAACAAATCGTTAAAACTAAAACAATGACAAGAAAATAAAATTCTATCACTAACCACAATTAACATCTAATAATAATAATCAAAAAATCTATATCTTTCTACGTCCAATATAAACAATACCTTTTATTACTTTAATTTAGTAGGTTAGTAGTAAAGTAAATTCAGCAAAGATTTGTACGTGATAATTTTTTACTTTTTTGCCGTGGTCACAATAATTATAACTCATTCAGCTTATTGTAAATTAAAGATGAACATATTTTGGCCGAATAACCGATTAACGAATAGACAGTATGAATTTTTGCCGAAATACCAATAAATATTTCATTTAAGTAAACACGCATTGTGTTATATTTCTTTATAGACTTTGATTCCAGTACTATTTTTAATACGTTTATTCCATAAATAACAATATGTGATTCAAAATTCGAATTGTATTACATACCTACTCAAACTTCAATCTTAATATCACGAGTAGAGTGTATAATTTTATTTTTCCGAAATCGACACTAAAGTATTGGGATTTTCAAGTATCAAGAGATGGCGCTGATCGCATTAAACACTGGTACACTTTTTGTTGACGAGTGTCAACGTAGCATTTCTGTCAATTGTATTTTTTTAGTTTTCGTATTATTTTCTCATTTATTAGTATTTTTTATTTATAATTCAAGTACGTAAAATAAAGTTTATGTAGTCATATAGTTGTAGTTTCATGTAAATGTCAAATGTGTACCATTGTTTGCAGTTCTAATATTTGCCGCTAGTTAGCGTTTTCTTATTTGAAAATCCCAATACGATATCACTCCGCGAAGTTAGACAAAATATTAGCTAAAATAAAACTTTACATACTCGTATGTCAAATTTTAACTTTTCATACTCATCTGTCAAACTTCAATTAACACTTCTATAAAAAATCTGATGTGGCCAGCACATTACCTTCCGTCAGTTCTATGTATTTTGTACAAATTTCATACAGAAAGTTCATTGCTAAAGATTATATGTCTTGTACTTTACCTTCCGGCAGTTGCATGTATTTTATGCAAATTCCATACAGAAAATTTATAGCAAAAGATCCTATATTTCCAGTAAAATTATAAGGCATACACACTATGTCAATTTCACTTGACACTGACATCTTTCAATCAAAATTTTCTTAATATA
>OY720454.1:26495312-26503608 GCA_963082715.1 Harpalus rubripes
TACATACATACATACATACATACATACATACATACATACATACATACATACATACATACATACATACATACATACATACATACATACATACATACATACATACATACATACATACATACATACATACATACATACATACATACATACATACATACATACATACATACATACATACATACATACATACATACATACATACATACATACATACATACATACATACATACATACATACATACATACATACATACATACATACATACATACATACATACATACATACATACATACATACATACATACATACATACATACATACATACATACATACATACATACATACATACATACATACATACATACATACATACATACATACATACATACATACATACATACATACATACATACATACATACATACATACATACATACATACATACATACATACATACATACATACATACATACATACATACATACATACATACATACATACATACATACATACATACATACATACATACATACATACATACATACATACATACATACATACATACATACATACATACATACATACATACATACATACATACATACATACATACATACATACATACATACATACATACATACATACATACATACATACATACATACATACATACATACATACATACATACATACATACATACATACATACATACATACATACATACATACATACATACATACATACATACATACATACATACATACATACATACATACATACATACATACATACATACATACATACATACATACATACATACATACATACATACATACATACATACATACATACATACATACATACATACATACATACATACATACATACATACATACATACATACATACATACATACATACATACATACATACATACATACATACATACATACATACATACATACATACATACATACATACATACATACATACATACATACATACATACATACATACATACATACATACATACATACATACATACATACATACATACATACATACATACATACATACATACATACATACATACATACATACATACATACATACATACATACATACATACATACATACATACATACATACATACATACATACATACATACATACATACATACATACATACATACATACATACATACATACATACATACATACATACATACATACATACATACATACATACATACATACATACATACATACATACATACATACATACATACATACATACATACATACATACATACATACATACATACATACATACATACATACATACATACATACATACATACATACATACATACATACATACATACATACATACATACATACATACATACATACATACATACATACATACATACATACATACATACATACATACATACATACATACATACATATACATACATACATACATACATACATACATACATACATACATACATACATACATACATACATACATACATACATACATACATACATACATACATACATACATACATACATACATACATACATACATACATACATACATACATACATACATACATACATACATACATACATACATACATACATACATACATACATACATACATACATACATACATACATACATACATACATACATACATACATACATACATACATACATACATACATACATACATACATACATACATACATACATACATACATACATACATACATACATACATACATACATACATACATACATACATACATACATACATACATACATACATACATACATACATACATACATACATACATACATACATACATACATACATACATACATACATACATACATACATACATACATACATACATACATACATACATACATACATACATACATACATACATACATACATACATACATACATACATACATACATACATACATACATACATACATACATACATACATACATACATACATACATACATACATACATACATACATACATACATACATACATACATACATACATACATACATACATACATACATACATACATACATACATACATACATACATACATACATACATACATACATACATACATACATACATACATACATACATACATACATACATACATACATACATACATACATACATACATACATACATACATACATACATACATACATACATACATACATACATACATACATACATACATACATACATACATACATACATACATACATACATACATACATACATACATACATACATACATACATACATACATACATACATACATACATACATACATACATACATACATACATACATACATACATACATACATACATACATACATACATACATACATACATACATACATACATACATACATACATACATACATACATACATACATACATACATACATACATACATACATACATACATACATACATACATACATACATACATACATACATACATACATACATACATACATACATACATACATACATACATACATACATACATACATACATACATACATACATACATACATACATACATACATACATACATACATACATACATACATACATACATACATACATACATACATACATACATACATACATACATACATACATACATACATACATACATACATACATACATACATACATACATACATACATACATACATACATACATACATACATACATACATACATACATACATACATACATACATACATACATACATACATACATACATACATACATACATACATACATACATACATACATACATACATACATACATACATACATACATACATACATACATACATACATACATACATACATACATACATACATACATACATACATACATACATACATACATACATACATACATACATACATACATACATACATACATACATACATACATACATACATACATACATACATACATACATACATACATACATACATACATACATACATACATACATACATACATACATACATACATACATACATACATACATACATACATACATACATACATACATACATACATACATACATACATACATACATACATACATACATACATACATACATACATACATACATACATACATACATACATACATACATACATACATACATACATACATACATACATACATACATACATACATACATACATACATACATACATACATACATACATACATACATACATACATACATACATACATACATACATACATACATACATACATACATACATACATACATACATACATACATACATACATACATACATACATACATACATACATACATACATACATACATACATACATACATACATACATACATACATACATACATACATACATACATACATACATACATACATACATACATACATACATACATACATACATACATACATACATACATACATACATACATACATACATACATACATACATACATACATACATACATACATACATACATACATACATACATACATACATACATACATACATACATACATACATACATACATACATACATACATACATACATACATACATACATACATACATACATACATACATACATACATACATACATACATACATACATACATACATACATACATACATACATACATACATACATACATACATACATACATACATACATACATACATACATACATACATACATACATACATACATACATACATACATACATACATACATACATACATACATACATACATACATACATACATACATACATACATACATACATACATACATACATACATACATACATACATACATACATACATACATACATACATACATACATACATACATACATACATACATACATACATACATACATACATACATACATACATACATACATACATACATACATACATACATACATACATACATACATACATACATACATACATACATACATACATACATACATACATACATACATACATACATACATACATACATACATACATACATACATACATACATACATACATACATACATACATACATACATACATACATACATACATACATACATACATACATACATACATACATACATACATACATACATACATACATACATACATACATACATACATACATACATACATACATACATACATACATACATACATACATACATACATACATACATACATACATACATACATACATACATACATACATACATACATACATACATACATACATACATACATACATACATACATACATACATACATACATACATACATACATACATACATACATACATACATACATACATACATACATACATACATACATACATACATACATACATACATACATACATACATACATACATACATACATACATACATACATACATACATACATACATACATACATACATACATACATACATACATACATACATACATACATACATACATACATACATACATACATACATACATACATACATACATACATACATACATACATACATACATACATACATACATACATACATACATACATACATACATACATACATACATACATACATACATACATACATACATACATACATACATACATACATACATACATACATACATACATACATACATACATACATACATACATACATACATACATACATACATACATACATACATACATACATACATACATATACATACATACATACATACATACATACATACATACATACATACATACATACATACATACATACATACATACATACATACATACATACATACATACATACATACATACATACATACATACATACATACATACATACATACATACATACATACATACATACATACATACATACATACATACATACATACATACATACATACATACATACATACATACATACATACATACATACATACATACATACATACATACATACATACATACATACATACATACATACATACATACATACATACATACATACATACATACATACATACATACATACATACATACATACATACATACATACATACATACATACATACATACATACATACATACATACATACATACATACATACATACATACATACATACATACATACATACATACATACATACATACATACATACATACATACATACATACATACATACATACATACATACATACATACATACATACATACATACATACATACATACATACATACATACATACATACATACATACATACATACATACATACATACATACATACATACATACATACATACATACATACATACATACATACATACATACATACATACATACATACATACATACATACATACATACATACATACATACATACATACATACATACATACATACATACATACATACATACATACATACATACATACATACATACATACATACATACATACATACATACATACATACATACATACATACATACATACATACATACATACATACATACATACATACATACATACATACATACATACATACATACATACATACATACATACATACATACATACATACATACATACATACATACATACATACATACATACATACATACATACATACATACATACATACATACATACATACATACATACATACATACATACATACATACATACATACATACATACATACATACATACATACATACATACATACATACATACATACATACATACATACATACATACATACATACATACATACATACATACATACATACATACATACATACATACATACATACATACATACATACATACATACATACATACATACATACATACATACATACATACATACATACATACATACATACATACATACATACATACATACATACATACATACATACATACATACATACATACATACATACATACATACATACATACATACATACATACATACATACATACATACATACATACATACATACATACATACATACATACATACATACATACATACATACATACATACATACATACATACATACATACATACATACATACATACATACATACATACATACATACATACATACATACATACATACATACATACATACATACATACATACATACATACATACATACATACATACATACATACATACATACATACATACATACATACATACATACATACATACATACATACATACATACATACATACATACATACATACATACATACATACATACATACATACATACATACATACATACATACATACATACATACATACATACATACATACATACATACATACATACATACATACATACATACATACATACATACATACATACATACATACATACATACATACATACATACATACATACATACATACATACATACATACATACATACATACATACATACATACATACATACATACATACATACATACATACATACATACATACATACATACATACATACATACATACATACATACATACATACATACATACATACATACATACATACATACATACATACATACATACATACATACATACATACATACATACATACATACATACATACATACATACATACATACATACATACATACATACATACATACATACATACATACATACATACATACATACATACATACATACATACATACATACATACATACATACATACATACATACATACATACATACATACATACATACATACATACATACATACATACATACATACATACATACATACATACATACATACATACATACATACATACATACATACATACATACATACATACATACATACATACATACATACATACATACATACATACATACATACATACATACATACATACATACATACATACATACATACATACATACATACATACATACATACATACATACATACATACATACATACATACATACATACATACATACATACATACATACATACATACATACATACATACATACATACATACATACATACATACATACATACATACATACATACATACATACATACATACATACATACATACATACATACATACATACATACATACATACATACATACATACATACATACATACATACATACATA
The DNA here is from genome assembly GCA_963082715.1 of Harpalus rubripes. Classification (NCBI taxonomy): domain Eukaryota; kingdom Metazoa; phylum Arthropoda; class Insecta; order Coleoptera; family Carabidae; genus Harpalus; species Harpalus rubripes. Next base: position 26,502,647 of record OY720454.1, read on the forward strand.
CATACATACATACATACATACATACATACATACATACATACATACATACATACATACATACATACATACATACATACATACATACATACATACATACATACATACATACATACATACATACATACATACATACATACATACATACATACATACATACATACATACATACATACATACATACATACATACATACATACATACATACATACATACATACATACATACATACATACATACATACATACATACATACATACATACATACATACATACATACATACATACATACATACATACATACATACATACATACATACATACATACATACATACATACATACATACATACATACATACATACATACATACATACATACATACATACATACATACATACATACATACATACATACATACATACATACATACATACATACATACATACATACATACATACATACATACATACATACATACATACATACATACATACATACATACATACATACATACATACATACATATACATACATACATACATACATACATACATACATACATACATACATACATACATACATACATACATACATACATACATACATACATACATACATACATACATACATACATACATACATACATACATACATACATACATACATACATACATACATACATACATACATACATACATACATACATACATACATACATACATACATACATACATACATACATACATACATACATACATACATACATACATACATACATACATACATACATACATACATACATACATACATACATACATACATACATACATACATACATACATACATACATACATACATACATACATACATACATACATACATACATACATACATACATACATACATACATACATACATACATACATACATACATACATACATACATACATACATACATACATA